>OU696473.1:2444285-3052857 GCA_916048165.1 Spilarctia lutea | reverse complement strand
AATGTTTTGTCAAATGTCAAACACGGACATTTGATTCCGAATGATGCGAAGCCTTATTTTTAAATACACACTCATTTACATGTTACAGATGAATTATATACGGAAACACACTAATAAAACCTTTATTGCAAACTACCTACCTACAATGTTTGTGCTGGGTGTGTATATATATATATATATATATATATATATATATGTGTTTGCAGATAACTTCGTCGTTTATGAATCGATTTTGATGATTCTTTTTTAATGGAAAGGAGATATCCCAACGGTGATACCATGATAAGGAATCTAGGATCTGATGATGGCATCCAAGTGAAATCGAGGGGAACCCTCGAAATTCGTAGGGGCGACTAGTGCATTTGTTATTTATTTTATTTTATTTGAAAGCTGGTGCTTTCCGTGTGGTACCATTTCAATTTGATCGGTCTTGAAGTCGTTTTTTTGTTAAAATTTAATTTGTCATAATACCAAAGTGCATACGATGGTAGTTCAATATGTCCTATGACTTGACTGCCTCGGTGGCGCAGTGGTAGTGAATGCGACTGCTGTGCTTGAGGTCTCGGGTTTAAATCCTGGGTCGGACAAAGTGTTTGTGTGATCTACAAATATTTGTTTCGGAGTTTGGGTGTTTTCTATGTATAATATGTATGTATTTACAAAAAAAAAGTGTAGATGTATTCATATCAGTTGTCTAGTAACCCATAACACAAGCTCTGCTTAACTTGGGACTAGATGGCGTTGTGTGTTATATGTCCGAAAAATATTTATTATTTATTTATTAATATTATTATCCTATCCTAATCACACTTAATATTATAAAGGTAAAAGTCAGTTTGTTTGTTACTCTTTCACGCGAAAACTACTTAACCGATCATCATGAAACTTTGTACGCATATGCTTGGAGGTATTATGAGTAACATAGGATACTTTTTAGTAAATGCGAGCGAAGAAGTATTGAATAAAAGAAGAAATTAAAAACGACCGATATTTCGGACAGTTCTGGTATTTATATATCTATGCGAATAGATTAAAGTGTCTCTTTGTGATTACAAACACAGCTTTAAACTAAATGCATATGTAAGTACATACGGCATTTATTACATAAAAAAATCTATTTAAATAAAAACCTGTCCGTCTGTTTGTGGCCGACTTCGATAGGACTTTAATTGGCTGATAACTGATTATAGAAGTACAACTTGAGCTATTTTTCAACTCCCTTCGGTCCGTGTTATTCTAAAGGTACAGCAATAAACGTGGGTTTTAGTTAATACCACTATAAAATTAGAAATGAGAATAAATTAAAATATCTATTAATTAATTCGAATCTAAATAGTCATTAAATCTTAATTATAATGTCATATGTAAAATGCTAACTAGCATACTAAAAATAGACGACAGTTTTAGTGTTGCTACTATCAAATAAGACATTACCAACGAAATAAGCGACTTTATATTATGGTTAAGAAAATAGGCATGCAAATAAATTTAAAGATTACATTTTTAACTATTTTTAATTTTTTATAATAATCTTCATATATATAAACTTCAATTGCTGTTCGTTTGTCTCACTAAAACTCGGGAACGGTTATGACGATTTAGCTAATTTTAGTTTTGAAATGTTTGTCGTAGTCCAGGGAAGGTTTAAACGTTATTAATTAAAAATAACTTGAAAATACAAATGTCACGTGTACGATGTAGCGGGCTAATTAAAAATTATTAAAAACGTCTGCTCGTTTGCCCGCTATATAATAATAAAATAAAAAAAACTGTATGTTTAGACTCGTTAGACTTCTTATTGCATTTTTATTAAATTTTTCCTTATTTTTACTTAATTCAGAAAAATATTCCTGAAATTGTTACTTTTAACGGCTCGATATAGACCTTTGAAATAAGTTAATGGCCTTCTATACCATCTTAACCAGACGACTTGGTAAAAAATATTAATTATTTTAAAACCGACTTCTAAAAAGGAGAGAGTTCTCAATTCGATTGTACTTTTTATAAGGAGGCATCTATAGACATAAACTAAGTTCTGCTAATACGCGAATAAAGTCTTCGCAATTTGTCGCATCCTCTATTGTTAATTTTTTTTAAAAAGTCGGTTTCAAAGTCGCATAGACTTATTATAAAGTAGGACTTAAAACCACGGTGAAATTTTATGAGGGGGTATATCGGTCGGGTTGCTATTATATTGCATGTACCATTGTCATCTTATCTTCTAACCATCGACGTGTCCCTGGCACCAAATAATCGTAGTAACTGCAACAATTGGCTCAGCAATGCATTTCTGGATTTCTATCTTAATTATACTCGTCCTTTTGGACGTCTTTTTTACGTGGTCGGGTATTGTAATCATTATTTTTTAAGGAGTAATTCATAATTTCGCTCACCTGAGTATTTCGGAAATTCCCGACTAGTTAAACAGCTATTAAGTTTCCATTTACATAAGATATATAGATAATTAATAATTAGAAAAAAAAAACGATTTAATTCATTGTATATATCAGCTAAATTTATGAGGTCTAATAAGTTCAAACAGACACATCTGGTTTATGTTTGGGAAGATTTAGGTATTCTGTTAGTCCTGGATGGTTTTGCAGCAACAGGATAACAGGTAAATGTAATTTCAAATCGACCAAGCTAATAAAAATTATAATAACTATTTGTGGTACTTTGTTTAAAGTTCTAATGATATCTTGTGCATGTTTTTCATCATTTGCTCCCTCATATTTTTGGTTATGTCGTCACATTAACGCATTTTTATTTCTGCATCACCGTAGAGATTGACCATCAACATTTTCCCTTCGACGGCATTTACCTTCAGCAATTGGATAAAAGTATTAAATAAATAAATATTTAATTATGTAACAGTTGAAAAATAAGTGTATTGAATTATTCTGTCGAATAATTCACACCTTTTTTATTAGCTAGCGAACTTGATTGACATTAATGTTGACATTTACGCGTGTGTAGTTCTATTTTAAATTTAAATTTCTTAAAACACAATTTATGGTCGTCTATGATTTTTAATTTTATAGTCGGTGGACGGAAAATATACTTAACTTTGATCGTCTGTTTATATCGTCAACTAAACTAATTTAACAAATTTTTTTGGTGTTGAATATATTGAATTTTTTATCGTCGTCTTATACTAAATTCAATTTAAGATTTATTCTATGATATAGTTATGTACTTCAATTTATTATACTTATTACAGGAGTAACAAACCTGACGTCCTGATTTTTGCTATCAATAAATTTATTTAATGATTTAAACTTCATGCAAATATCTTACAAAACTGGACTTAATGCCGTAGGCATTTGTTACCAGTCGACCTTAGGGCGATGCAGAGCCAAATATGGTGGATAAATTTATGACAAACAGTTTGAACACAAGTATTATATATGTATATATATTAAAAAAATAACGACACCAAAATGTTCAGTAATCGCAGCTTTTTAAATGATTCATAGAAACTACTAGTTTATAATTTTTTTCCCATATACTTACATAGACTTTAATATATCATATTGTCAACGTATCACCGTCCACTACGGTCCGGTCCGGTCTTGGACAGTCCACATCCATCCGACGCCAGCCACTTTCTTCAAATCGTCGGCCTCTTGTGCCGCAAGGCGCGATACACTACGTTTGCTTTATCACGATCTCTGCTCTAGCACATTTCGGTTCCAGCGACCATCACCGAAAATATAAAATAAATACTTGAAATATCTGACTCACGTTACAGAGATGTGCAACAAACTTACAAGCAAGCAAAACTGTAGACAAATTATTTAAAACTAAACCAGTAACGTGCATCACACTAATCAATATGATAAACCATAATTTCTTTCGGACCTCTAGTTATCACCTTAATTCGAAGTAGTATGTATTAAATACATCTACATAATATTTTTTGTTTGTAATATCCACTAACAGAAAGAGTTCGTTAAACGCTTATCAATAAAATTAATATTCTTTGATTGTTTGCTTATCATCTACTTAGATAGCTTGAACTCTAATTATTGTGGTAACGGCCTGATAAACTGACGGATCACGTTGTGATGGAAGGGGGGGGGGGGGTGAGGAGAAGGGGTGAAATCGACTAATGGATTGTTTATGATAATATGTTACCTATGTTAGGGTGATTGTAATGCGTTGTTGTGTGGTCAGTATTCGTAGAAAATAAAATATAATATTTTATTTCTTTCTCTGGTCGGTTTTTCGTATATGAGATCTCTGGTCATCATTAAGGAACGCTAAAATTATATTTTAATTTATGGTGCTGCCAAAATGAGTCTACTCTGCCTGACAGAAAGCATAAGCAGAATCCGAGAGTGGTGGTCACCATACTCCTTGCGAATGCAGACAATGCAGTACGGCGACCCATACCATGGCGGCCTAGTGATGCTTCTGCATAATTGGGCCTTCGGACACGCACTCACCAACACGACATTATTATGGAAGAAGGGGCAAACGAGCAGACGTATCGCCTGATGGTAAGCGATTACCGCCGCCGCCCGTGCACACCGCCCTTTTAAGAAGGAGTACGCTGTTTTCTTAAAGGTTTGAAGGTCCTGGGCAGTCCGCATTGATCCGTTAGCAGCCACTTTCTTCAAGTTGTGGGTCTATCATGCCCCAGTTAGCTAGCAGTAGTAGTTCTAACGGCCATCAGTCCGTCCGTCAGGATTGTAGTGTGTGTAAAGGCTGGTGTAAAATAATGACGATTTTGTAAATTATACATCCCAAACTGATAGTAATCGTTAATCGTTACTTTATGTTTCTAGAAACAAACGTATGAAAGATACATTAAATACATGACTAGAAATCATCAAGTACATTACTCAGTGATTAACTCTGAATGGGAATTGAAGTTACGACTTCTGGCTGTCAGAATCATTAGCTGATAGACAAGATCAATGGCAGTCAAGTGATGCTATAAACATTTATGAGGAGTCATTCAGTTTGTTTATTTATCTATGTTTATGTAAATTTTATAATAAATTTAAATTTTAAATAATAATTAAGAAAATAAATATCAATAGTGTAAATAACTTTTGCCCAACCTGCCTGCTTGTCGGTAATGGCGGTAAATAGTAGCCAATAGCTTTCTCTCGAGAAAAAAAACATTCGTTGCTTTTTATCGAGTCTGATACTGAAAGCATAGAACCTTTCTCCCCCTATCCAGAGACAGAGTTTAACAGTAAACGACACACCCGTGTCTATGGTACGGCAGAGGGCACTCCAAGAGCCGCTGATTCGTTTCTGGAGCTTCTCCCAACTGCCGAGGAAGGCCGCCGCGGTGTTTAGTAGTAGACCGGTTTTCCAGAAGCCCCCCACATATGCCTCTCGTCTCCCCCTCGAAACGATTTGAAAAGAATTTCAGAATAATTAATGGTTATTAAAATTTAATTGCTGATGTTACTACTTGATAACTTCACTTTGGTGTTAATACCGGTTTACTTAAAAGTTATATTGGTAATTTACTGCAAGGTCTCATATTCAAATTCAAAATTATTTATTCAATTAAGACACTAAGTGAAATTTATGAACGTCAAATTAAAGCTACAGTTAAAAGTCATAGATCGACACAATCAGACGCCACAGCATGTACTGGTTTGTCAAGGTAAATTAGATGAAAACACACAAAATCTACTGCCTGTTTGTGTTGATCTACAACTTCCAGTTACCAAAATGCGTCGAGCCTTATGAGAAGAATACTGGCAAAGAAACTTATGACTACTTTTTCTAAAAGTCAAATCTCCTGCTAAGCTCTTGGATTGAGTGGGGGAAATAATTTCCTCCGGAACATTGCCTCATAGGGCATGGTGTCGATTCAGGGAGGACCTGAAATAACATGGTCCAGGTCCTCTTCGAGTAAGACGACAGAGGCCGGTTGTAGTCGGAGATCCGAAGGGTTTTTTTCCCCAAACAAAATATCTCCTGCTGAACTAGGACGCGCCTTCGATTCTCAACCAGGACAAAAGTTGTGTGATGAGAACTATCACCGATTATGCGCATGTGACTTATTTGTCTAGAATTAGTGGTGACCCAGTGGCCTAAATTTTACTATATTTTTTATTTCTTTTTGTTTTCTTCACACCTCCTCCATATAAACATTAACTGTGCCAAATTTCATATTCTTGAGTTCTTATAATTTTCGTAAAAAGGATACAAAGATAATGTTTCATGTGTTAATCTAATAGATAAAATTTTCGTGTCGCGGTGTTTGTGGTTAAACTTCTCCGAAACGGCTTAACCGATTTTCATGAAATTTTGTGTGCATATTGGGTAGGTCTAGGAATCGGACAACATCTATTTTTTATACCCCTAAATGTTAAGGGTAGTCCGCCCCAAACTTTTATTTTTTATTTTTAGATAAATTTTATTTTTTTTATGATACAGCATTAGAAAATACACACAACCGATCTACCCCTATTTTTACATCGCGATTTTTATTGACCCACCCCTAAAATATATATTCCTTTTATGGCAAAGCAACGTTTATCGGTTCAGCTAGTAACATATATTATTATGTTACTGTAAAAGCCCGTATATTGGTTAATCTTAGGTTTTACCAGTAAATCTTAGGATTTACCGACACGAGTTGGTAAATGTAAGGAATTTTAAAAAGAGGACGATTTTATCGAAATTTTACCATTAGAATTTTGGTACAAGCTAGGCTGGCAGTAACGGCTGGTCAATGTTGGTTTTGAGAATAAAACAATGAGTGCTTCTTAATCATTTATTTCAATTAACTATATTTAGGTTAGGGTTATTTTTTGTTTTAATAGAGTAGTTTCAATGAACAGGCTGGGCTAGTAATTGAATGTTATCGATCCAAGTCATAGAACCGTTCGGACTTTTACCATTAAGAGTTGGTAAAACTTAGGTTTAACTGGAAAATCGTAGGATTTATCCCAATTCGGGCATTTACCAGTTTGATACCTACGATATGAATAGAGGTGGTTACAGTCTGTATTCTTAATTCGTACATACTTCTTAATCGAACTCAAAATCTTGCTTCTTAATAGAACCAAGTTTCTGATCTACACCTCGCTCGCCACACTGCTATAGAGTCTGTCAAGCTTTCATTATTTTTGAAGTGCTGTAGCTTTGGGTAGCTAGCTTACGACATCTGCTGGATTAATAGGAGTGACACTTAGTCTTCCAAAATTGGGTAGTTGCTAATACTACTGTAGGTATAATAATAACTAAAACGTAATAAAAATAGAAATAAAACGCAAATACGTTGAGTGATTTAAAAAAAAAAAATCATTTATTTAAACATTATTCTTGTGCATATTATACATATTATATAAATTTTCTGTATTATATTATCAAATTAAAATCAATTAATACAAAAAACTTGAAAATGTGACCTTTCGTTGTTATATTATTGAAAAAAAAACACATTATTATTTTTTTAACAGTTTATTTTCCAAAAAATTTATACTAAATTGGTTTGATATTTAAATTAAAAGTTAATTTTAAATAAGGTCGGAAAATAGATGTTATTTTTCTTAATATGACGTCAATTGTAATTTTTATAAATGCGACAGAAAAAATCGTGTTGGTGGTGCTCACTATTATTTTAATCGTCTAATAAATTTAAATATATAATTCGCTTTTGTTGGACACGTGTTGTCCGTTATCGTGGTAATCAGTAGCCTATGTCCTTCTTCAAGATTCAAAGTATCTCCATGCCAAATTTCATTGACATGAGCCACGCTTCGTCATGAATGGGTTGGTTCGACCAGAGTGATACCACGGCCTCACAGAAAACCGGTGTGAAAAAGCGCTTGTTCTGTGTTTCACCAAGTGAGTGAGATATCGGAGGCCCATACCCCAACCTCTCCCCCATCTCCCTCCTCATCCCCCAAAGGCCGTCAACGCACTTGTGACGCCTCTGGTGTTGTGGGTGTCCATGTGCGGCGGTAATCGCTTACCATCATGTGATATGACTGCTCGTTTGCCCATGACAGTGTGACAGACAGACAGTGACGTTACTTAAGATTAATCTTAAAAAAATGGTTAATTAATGTTTCGTAATTTTATTTATTTCTCCTTTGTTAATGTTCTATGTCAAAGACAATGATTTGGCTATGTATGTAGTTAGGCTTGTGTGTTGTAATGTTTTATATATGGAGTGGATCGTCAACAGCTGTTAACAGTCCACTATTGGACATAGGCCTCTTCGTAGAAATGCAGGGTTGATGGGTTGTCCTTTACAGTAAAGTTGTCGTGCTTATTTTGTGTATATGACGTAGTACATATTGTGTGTGTGCGTGTGTGTGTGTGTGTGTGTGTGTGTGTGTGTGTAAGTGTATGTGTGTGTGTGTATGCCAATGTGTATAAAAAATCTCTGCTCAAAGAAATAAAAGTTATGTACCTACATGCTTATAAAAATATTAATTGTAGTCTCACAAGGGACAAAGTTCATAAGTGTCCAGTGACCTTCAAGGTACTTAATTTAAACAATCTATACAAACAAATAAAATTGAGTGTCTGTTTGTAACGTCAAATTAACCGTTTTTCCCTGAATGCATATTAAAGTATATAGGTATGACTTCAATAAAAAAATCTACTTTTAAATGTCTTCTCTGATTGTTGACTGGCGGATAGCTGATGACATACGGAGTAACTTAGGCTTCGTTTTATAGACTAGTTTCGCGCGCAGTTGTTGTATCTTTACAAGAATCGTGGGTAACACCGCGGGGCTCAGTTAGTATTGAATACGATGTGATAGCGATATACACAGTAAAAGTATAAAAATAATGATTAAATCTATGTTTACTTGAGAGCACGATGAAGGGTCAAAAGATAGTTCTTATCGCCAGTTTACTTTCTACTTTAAATACTTGAGTCATTACATCAGACATCATGACTTTTGCGCTGCATCTTTGTAATTTGCTATTTTGATATAATTGACTGCCTCGGTGGCGTAGTGGTAGCGTATGCGACTGCTAAGCTTGAAGTCTCGGGTTCGATTCCCGGGTCGGACCAAACGTTTGTATAATCTGCAAATATTTGTTTCGGAGTTTGGGTGTTTTCTATGTATAATATGTATGTATTTACAAAAAAAAAGTATATACGATTAAGTATTTATATCAGTTGTCTAGAACCCATAACACAAGCTCTGCTTATCTTGGGACTAGATGGCGTTGTGTGTTAGATGTCCGGAACATTTATTTATTATTTATTTGTTTTAAGAGCAGTAGGAGCTAAATGATAATAATAAATATAACATTTTTATTAGAGTAACTAATTAATAGGACACATTTAATTGGTAATAAAAACATTTTCTTCATGTGTATGTATTTGAATACCTACCAAAACCCAACAACAGAGGTAGAAAGCCTGTAACAGTGGTTCGCATACACGCAGTCCAGCTTGATGGCAAGACCTCGTAAAATATCATTAGGCCGAAGTCGAGCCTATTAGCTTACACGTCGTGGTACAAAAACTGTCCACACGGGCCTTGGCAAACATTCCTGATTCGCTATAATATCGGTGCAGCCCCATCTTCACTCAGAATGCGTCGTTATAATGTATGATGTTTTGAACATTCCGAGTAGATACTCGGAATGTTCAAAACATCAGAGAGAGAGATTTTGTAATCTTATAAAATACATACATTTACATTTAATAAAACTTGTCAGAAGAATAGTTAATGTATGGAAAAGATTCTGTCTGTTTACAAACTAGTGAAATATGAAAACTGTGCCATTCTTTGCTTTTGGGATGTTTTACTGTAGTTTTCCATCTTTTAAAACTATGTAAATATACAATTTAGGGCAGTCGATCAAACTTTATTCGCATATATACATTTTGATAAATTTTATTGATATAAATACAGACTAGAGAGAGTTAATTTCACCACACGAACGTCTGTAGAAGTACAGGCCAAACACACTTATATATATATAAATACATACATCATCATCAGCCCATTGCACTCCACTGCTGGACATAACCCTCTTCCAAGGAAGACTACAGAGCCCGGTCTGTTGCTTTCTGCATCCAGTCGCTGCCAATCCTCTTACATAAATACATATATATTATAGATAAATTACACACAGAAACAAAACAAATGATCCTACTCGTTTAACAATATTTGTCCTGGGTGAGAATGGAACCCACGACCTTCGGCTCACTAATCACTTACTTTCTGCATCCAGTCGCTGCCAACCCTCTTACATAAATACATATATATTATAGATAAATTACACACAGAAACAAAACAAATGATCCTACTCGTTTAACAATATTTGTCCTGGGTGAGAATGGAACCCACGACCTTCGGCTCACTAATCACTTGCTTTCTGCATCCAGTCGCTGCCAACCCTCTTACATAAATACATATATATTATAGATAAATTACACACAGAAACAAAACAAATGATCCTACTCGTTTAACAATATTTGTCCTGGGTGAGAATGGAACCCACGACCTTCGGCTCACTAATCACTTGCTTTCTGCATCCAGTCGCTGCCAACCCTCTTACATAAATACATATATATTATAGATAAATTACACACAGAAACAAAACAAATGATCCTACTCGTTTAACAATATTTGTCCTGGGTGAGAATGGAACCCACGACCTTCGGCTCACTAATCACTAGACCCACAGAGCCATATACATATTATTTCACTTTAGTCATTTATGACTTTATTCATAAACGTTATCTAAAAATACCTAGTTTAACATGTTTGGTTATTATACCTTTATATTTTTGTTTAAGACCTTTTCATAACTCATCGTAATTGGATGGTCTGCATGCATTTATGAACACCATTGACTGTTCGTTATTATTTACATATAAGCGATTCCATTCACAACAACATTAACAACTGCTTTTTTGTATACTTATAGGTTTTATTCACTAGTTGTTTTTGCTCTGAAAACGTTGATAGTAAAGAGAACATGCAATAACTAGGGCCAGACGGGTTCGTATTGGGTTTTTTTCAAGTTTACCAGCAGACGGTGCCCGCGTCTGTGCTGTTAAAACAAATGAAGTGTGCTATTCGGCGCTTGGAGCGGTACGGATGTCTTAATAACATCAGCTCCCGGATCCCTCCCATCTCAGGCCCAGAGCGCACTGTGTGGTTTTAGTTGGTCCGATTTCAACACACCTCCCCGCCGCAAACCCCAGTAGAGTGACGGCCCGTGGGGATTTCCACATGTTAAAAAAAGGGGTTGATTTCAAGTTTTTCTTCTCTTTGGTGTGCTGTTGGCCTGGGTGGTTTGCTCCTGTAAACGGCTCTTACGACACCAACGAGATTAATTGAGGTGGACACTTTGTGTCCGGCAGTAATCCGGCACCACAAGATTTTTTCACGTCACGTCTTCTGGTGTTACTTAATAAAAAAACAGTAAAACACTGCCTTTTTGGCCTAGGTCAAACTGGAGGTATGTAGGTTATTGAAAACGGGCGCTATTAAGAACCTTATTTCAAATAATTTTATCATGCACCATAACTGAAATCCTAAAAATTTAATATTTTCGGACATCGAACACAACGCCATCTGTGTGCTACTTTGACCTGCAGCAGATCGTCATGTTCTGCTCAATAAACTTGACTGTCTTCTTAACAATTGCATTCGATTCATATTCAATTTACGCAAATATGATCACGTGTCCCAGTGTCCAATTCACCAACGTAGACAAATACGAACATTTAATCCGACCCGGGATTCGAACCCGAGACTTCCAGCACAGCAGTCGCATACGCTACCACTGCGCCACCTAGGCAGTCATGCACCATAAGTGAAATCTTACATTACAAAGTATTCTAAAAATACCAGACACAACTAAAATATCCACGACAAATCAGAAGTGGTCTAAAGCTGTTATCGGCCCATTACACTGAAGTGGTAACCACTTGTATTTATCTACTGAATAAAATCTGTATTACATGTACAGATATATCTGTTATCAGTCATAACGGGATTGGTACATATCGTTTTGCACTTTGCCGAGCTATGATCTCAGACCATTTTAATAACCATATGTGGGATTTAATTTTATGTTTTGCTGCTAAGTAATATGTTGATTATGTGAGGCACAGGCTCATTGTTGCGTATTTTAGCAGCGATATCTTTATTCCTATTTTTAATTAGAACATCTTTTATCTCGTTTTATACCTGTGGCAGTATTTTAAGTAACATCTCATTGAGGACATTACAAACATACATGAACGGACACAAAGAACATACAGACTCAGAACAATAATTTGTGGTACACGTAAAGAGGTAGCACGTGCAATCAAATGTGTGAAATTATTACGATGTGTGGGTAATTTCATAAATTTTAGAGTCACAATATAAAGGTGTACTATTTATCTATGTATCTAATTTATTTATTTGTAGTGGTAATAAATTTATCTGAGAATAACAGTAAAACAGTGTTTTTATACACAGGCACATCACATACACACATAGCTATAATATTTTTGTCAACACGTGACGACCTGATAATGTTGTGTCGTACCAATGAAAAACAATATGTTGAACAAAATAAAGAAAATAAAACTGGGAACCATATACCTTATATACCCATCCGTCTGAACAATGTATAGTACCCTGGGAGAGCTATGCTTCGGCATGAATGGGTCGGCTCGACCGGAGTGATACCACGGCCTCACAGAAAACTGTGAAATAGCGTTTGCGCTGTGAGTTTCACCGAGTGAGTGAGGATACCGGAGGCCCATTCCCCAACCCTCCCCCCATCCCCTTTCCCATCCCCCAAAGGTCGGCAACGTATTTGTGACGCCTTTGGTGTTGCGGGTGTCCATGGGCGGCGGTAATCGCTTACCATCAGGTGATACGTCTGCTCGTTTGCCCACTATTCAATATTAAAAAAAAAAAAAAAAAAGTACGCTAAAATTTCTTACTACGCAGGAGATATTATAGTGCACAAGTGTGTGCGCAAACACAAGTGCGTTCTCTGTTCCCTTTTTCTCATAATTCGATGGGACGGTTAACCGACACGACCGGGAAGAGATCAGGCGCAGGACCAACAGCTTTACATGCTCTCCGAGGCACGGGGGTTCAGGCCCCAACTTTCAAACTCCGAGTTGTTATTAAATATTCCTATAATCAGAAAAGGTTAATAACACTTTTGGCCCGACCCGGGATTCGAACCCGAGACCTCTTGATTGGCAGTCGCACACGTCTACCGCCAATGAGGCAATTAGACAATAATAGATTACACAATAAATGATCGCCACATCCACCACACAATATTTGTCCTGGGTTCGAATCTGGCACAACACTTTGGGCTTAACATTCAGAATCATTACCTACTTCGAATATCTTTCGTTGTCATGTACGTATATCAGTATTTAATGTTCCTACGTGATCTTGTTTGCATATCTTTAGTCCAGTTTTTACAATGTACCGTCATTATTTGCATCTTTTTAATTTGGTTTCTACTTTGTTCGGTCATCATAATAATTATTTTATATGCGTTTAATGATCTTAATGGCGAGGTGCAACGAGATGTTTTGGAATGGCATTCGTCTCTTAATGGTTAGTAACAACATTGTACTGCTTTTTATCAAATATTGTTCCGCCATAATTGTCATGTAATTATGATGGTGGTTACTCGTTATACTTACTTAAAAGTTTGAAAGCCGTTATAGGATTGGTGACCACAGTTTAAAACCGGAATGAATAATGAAAAGTGGAGTGTGGACATCAAGTTCGTTTCCTAATCGGGGATTTCCTGTAATTCTAAGGTGTGTTTAAAATGTATAAAATTAAAGTCTCACATCTATACTAATATAATAAAGCTGAAGAGTTTGTTTGTTTGTTTGTTTGAACGCGCTAATCTAAGGAACCGCTGGTCCGATTTGAAAAATTCTTTCGGTGTTGGATAGTCCATTTATCGAGGAAGGCTATAGACTATATATCATTACGCTACTGCTAATTGGAGTGGAGCACCAATGAAGAATGTTTTAAAAACGGGGGAAAACGTTCACGCTACGGGCAATA
The DNA here is from genome assembly GCA_916048165.1 of Spilarctia lutea. Lineage (NCBI taxonomy): Eukaryota > Metazoa > Arthropoda > Insecta > Lepidoptera > Erebidae > Spilarctia > Spilarctia lutea. The sequence goes on along the minus strand of OU696473.1, from coordinate 3,038,852 downwards.
TAAGACGTAAACGAGGTTGCGTGGGTCAGCAAGTATTAAATATTACGGTTGGTTTCTTTTTAAAATTTTTAACCTCTTTATATTGTATTGTTTTTCTGCTATTAATTTGAATGAAACCAAACGGAAAGCATAAGTTCCCAATTAAAAACATAATTTCTTAAATTGGTCCGTTAATGTTTGTCACAAATTCGATATTAGTTAAATATAAGTTGTGTGATGGTGACATGCTACCAGGAGGTGGTATCCGAGGGGATACCCGCACGAGGAAAAAAAACGGGGAAGTTGTCAATAATGTTGTTTAAGAGGCATTTAAGACGGTAGATTTTGTGATTATTTTACTAAAAGATTAAGATATTTCTCCTCGTACAGTCGATTAAGAGTATTAAGGAATAAGAATATTACATCGGGTTACTTTGAATGTATTATATTAAAAAAAGAAAGAGATTCTCTATTGAAGCCTGCAGTTCAGTTTTGTAAAAGCCAGTCAAAATGACTCCACCCGGCTTGTTGGAAAGCATGAATAGAATCCACCATAGCGTCATGATCGTCCACCATCCGACCCACACTATAGCGGCCTAGTAGATGCTTTTTTAAGATCCGTTTAATTGATTCTATTGTAGAAAACATTAATGATAAATTTTAGATTCTCAAAACCTAATCTATTTTATTACTTCAAGGGAAGTGTTGTCACTTTTATAGGCGTTAGGTTACATCCCTCGCAGAGGTTAAAAAACGAAGATTACCTGAAACTGATACAGATGATACTTGAATTAAATCTTCACATCTACTATGTTTCACATCAGGGAATAATGTAAAGGCCGAAAAACAATGGTTCCGAGTTAAATGGCGTGTAATTCAGTGAGATGCGCATGCGCCGCCATCATTTGCGTACAAAACGCGGTCCGTTGACGCACAATACGCTTTGGTGTTGCCGCTGCATAAGTCAGGTGACGTCCTGTTATGTTCCAACATGAATCTCCATGTTTGTATGGGAGTTATTATTTCCGTGTGAGTCGGAGTTCACTGATCTTACATATGAGTAGGAGAATTGGAGACTGCCTTTACATGTTATGTATATGTGTAGATATATAAAGTCACATAGAATATATAATTTTATTGTAGCTCTGTTTAGAACATCTATACTCTATACAAATAAATAAAATTGGAGTGTCTGTTTGTAACATTAATATAACCGCTTTGAATTTGTATGTATACCCAGTACATATACCAATTTTTTTTTTTTTTAATTTTTGTGTTTTTATCTGTTCGTTTGTTTCGGCTAATCTCTGGAACGGCTGTACCGTACCGTACTGTATTTTGACGGGACTTTCACTGGCAGATAGCTGGTGTAATAATGAGTACCTTAGGCTACTTTTTTTAGAATCTAGCCCGCGGTATTACTCGCGATTGTAAAGGTACAATTCGGACTTAGCTAGTTATACACATAAGAGTACATCAAATTAATGATCTTGGGCAAATGACGGTCTTATCGGTAAAAAGCGATTCGTTAAAAGTGCCGCTGCAAGCGCCCCTATCATTGCTGCGCCTCTGTGCACCGCACACGCTGCACTATAGGCAAAGACGCCCCTACCCGTGGATGTTATAAGTGGCGTCTAAGGGAAAGAACAACTTAGGGACAACCCGTCTGATAGTAGGCCAAAACTTCCTTAGTGGGCTGTTCAATACTACATAAAAAACCTGTTGATGTTGTATGTATCAGTACATACATATTTAACTATTTCACTATCCCTTACGTTATTTTAAATCGATTTCGAAAAATAGGTTCGGACTTTATTGGACTGAACTTTGGTTGTTGCTGCCCAACTTGTTATACAAAAACAATTGTCCTATTTAGATCATTGTTACCTTAGAACTATACAATTATAGTATATACATGTAGTGGCATAACAGTACGAACCGACCTTAGTGTAACTATGGCTCAAATGTTTGCATGGTCTTTTCTTTCTTTTTTTTCTTTCTTTCTTTCTTTTCTTTTCTTTCTTTTTTTAAAGACAACTCCCACATTAGGAATAAACATCCTGTGTCGTGGGGGACTTTACAAACATACATGAAACGGACACAAAGAACATCCAGACTCGGGACAACAATTCGTGGATCACACAAAGTGTTGTACCGCGTGGGATTTGAACCTAAGACACTTGGCGCAGTAGCAAGCGGCATGGCGACCGCTGAAACCACTCGGCGAACCGTGCAGCAATGGTCTACTAACATTTGTTATGGAGTTTGGATATTTTCTCTGTATAATATGCATGTATGTATATTTACAAAGAAAAGTGTGTTTATACCCTGACGAATGAAGAGCCACGCTTCGGCATGAATAGGCCGGCTCGACCGGAGTGATACCACGGCCTCACAGAAAACCAATGTCAAATACCGGCGATACCGGAAGCACACACTTCATCCCCTTCCCCCATCGTCTTCCCCATCCCCCAAAGGCCGGCAACGCACTTGTGACGCCTGTAGTGTTGCGGGTGTCCATGGGCGACGGTAATCACTTATCATCAGGCGATACAACTGCTCGTTTGCCATCTACTCAATAAAAAAAGTTAAAAAAATGTATTTATATCAGTTGTCTAGTACCCATATTAGAAGCCCTACTTAGCTTGGGACTAGATTGCGTTGTGTTAGATGTCCGAAATATTTATTTATTTAATTAACATACGGGAATGATTCCCGGGAAATAAAACATTTCCGTTTCCATACCACCTACGAAGTTAATTGTAAAAAAAATGTTCAACTTTTTAATTCTCATGAGTGAGAGAGAATACCCGATCAGGTGTTTCTTGGTAAGATTATAGTTAAAGCGAATGATGTGTCATCAAGATGATGGTTCCGATCGGGGTCAACGGAAATGTACTATAGGTTTGATTCTTGACCTGTACAGTCTCGAGATGACACATTGGTGATAAGCTATGAGTTTTATATTATTTTATTTTTATGTAGTTTTATTGCAGTCCTGACTGTGTCCCGCAGGTTTAATCGTTCTTATTTGCACGGAATCCTAATTGATTCCTATGATGTTTAAAAAACTGTAACCCGATATTTGATAAAAATTAAATAGCCTATGTCCTCCGGGACATTATAAAGAATCTATTGATACCTCATTTATTAAAATCGGTTCATTAGTTTAGAAGCTACGGTAGAACATAAAAACATACATAGATTGTCAAAAAATATTACCCTTTCTTTTGGCTTGGCTATAATCGGGTAATGAAAGTTGCCCAAGTTACCTTTTATCCATCGGAGAAAGAGATGTTGAGCTTTCATATTCTCTCTCACCCGGGAATAAGCTATGACAGATTTGCCTGACACTGGTTTTCCGTTAGTCCGATGTATCACTGCGATAGAACATGGTTCTCTTACGATGATGCGGTTATAAAGATATATATATACAATGCTAAAGTTGAAGAGTTTATTCGATTGAACGCGCCAATCTCAAGAAAAACTCATTGCAAATTTTATTTTAGTGTTGTTAGGCTATCCCATTTACTAAAGAATACTATAAATTATTAAAAATGCACTAAAATTATTAAAAATGTTGTGAAATTAAGGAGAATCTATTGCCATTATAAGACGGAGATGAAGTTGCGCAGGTCTTGCTCGTTAGTTTGATATGATTTGCAATAAAATGTATTGGTTGTAAGTATTGCGCGTAACAATAGTCGGTAACTTGGCAATATTTGTGGAACACATCTGATAACGTCGATAAGTTATCGACATGTTACGCTGCTATCGACCGGTCTAAAAATTACTCCAACTACTTATCAATATTTCTTAATTATGTGTCTTCACCCGGTTCATGGACGTGAGTTACTTGTGTCATTATATTTGACACTGTACTTCAACAACATTTCAAAAGTAATAACTAACACATCACATGCATGGCAATTTGATACTAAATTAGGCAGTACCTATACTATAGTCATCGGAATACTGAGTAGAAGTCTTCAAAGCAGTTCTAAACAGACACATATTGTAAAGTACCGATTCTCCTCGGCTTCCAAGAGTGCAATGTATGTATCCATTGTAACTAATATTAACTTGAAAGTAAGCCTGTCTGTCTGTTTCACTTTTGCCGTTAAACCACTGTACTGATTTCAATGATATTCAAAGTCAAAGTCAAAGTCAAAGTTTGTTGCAAATTATTTGTTGTACGAATTTGGTTCAACAGTCGTAAAAATGAATAAGTAATGAATAAACCAACAGTTGTTGCAAGTACGAAGTTCGTAAATTTGTGCAACTTCGTTAAATACATATTAATTAATTACGTCATCTTCTTCGATTTACTTATATAGATAAAAACAAATCAACAGTCCGAAGTTAAAAAATCAGTGATATAAAAGAAATCATCTAAACATCAAGTTAACAGGAGAATCGCCACGGTCTTTACGACCATATGCTCGCGGTTGGGGTGTTAACCCTTCGCGATTGCGAACACCCCTAGTTCTCAGGCCTAACGCGTGCCACGTTCTGACTTTTGAGGGTTAAATGCGTAAAAATAAGAGGGATGGTGTGGTATGACGGGTTATATTTCAATTGGGGTGGTTAAAAATGATGCATTTTAATATAACATATTTTTCGATGGTCAATTTAGTGCATTTTACTTTGAGATAACTTTTTTGAGGGTGTATACTTACTGTATTTATATTTGAAATTAGCCGCTACTGAAAAAAATGTATTGAAAAATGTAAGTAACGAATTATAAGATTTGTAAAGCATCGTTTAACGTTTGTTAAAAAAAATAATAATTAAGGTATAGCAGGCCAAAACCTTCTTTCTGAGGAGAGGATTATGTCCAGCAGTGGACTGTTAAAGGGTGTTAAAGGGGAAGATGATAAAAAGAAAAAAAAATCCTACAGTAGAAATATATCCCGCGTATATCTTAACAAACATTCATGTTGCATTGTCCCTATTAGCACTGAGGATGGTGACCACCATTCCTGGCATTTTGGCAGCTAAAACATAAAAAAAAGAAAAAAATTATGTACACTAAGAACACCCAGATTCAGAAGAACAAGTTGTGGATCACACAAAGTGTTGTCCCATACGAATCGAACCCATAACACTCAATGCCTACTGAATTGAGGAACGGTGAGGTGACGTTTAAACTGGTACACCATCCGTGTACTATTATTATCTATTTATATATAGTATGAAATGAAGTCGCTTCTACTGTCAGTACCAAAATAATAAATAAATATTTCGGATATCTAACACACAACGCCATCTAGTCCCAAGTTAAGCAGAGCTTGTGTTATGGGTACTAGACAACTAATATGAATACATATATACCTTTTTTTTTGTAAATACATACATATTATACATAGAAAACACCCAAACTACGAAACAAATATTTGTAGATTACACAAACATTTGGTCCGACCCAGGATAAGAATCCGAGACCTCAAGCACAGCAGTCGCATTCACTACCACTGCGCCACCGAGGCAGTCATACAAAGACAGAGTGATTCAAGAAGAAGGTTTATATGTGTATACATGCATATTATAGCAGAGGAAATCAGAAAACTTTAAAGACCAGAAATCAGCTTACCAACCTGGCTGAGAAGTTGGTTGAATAAACTATGTGTTTTCAGAAAAAAACAATTTTTTGAGTTTAAAATATTGATTTTAATTTGATTTATACAAAACAAATTGTTTACAACCTTCTTTGAAGTTTAAGGACAAGTTTACTCGTATGTGTACTATATAAGGATAAACCATAGACATAGCGATTTGTTTTTAATATTCGCATTTACATTAGTAATATATTATCATATTTGAGTTACTCGCCGCGTAATTTCCATGTAACACAAAACGTAAGTATACACGGAAATTTCTAAGCTTATTGTGTGTTATATTGAAATTTGATAATGATTCAGGTGTACAGTTGCTACTGCTATTAATTAAAAAGGTGATGCGATAAATAAAACATCACATCAAAACAATAAACCACAAACTTCTTTGTATTTGAAAATGTATTTAAATGTCACTGTAAATTAATTATTATACTTATAATATTTTTCTGGGCTACAAATGAGCGAACGTGTCGCAAACTATTGTCATTTTAGAAGTAAAGAGGGACATTTCAGGTGTGAATTTTTATATGTAAAATGTATTGGATTTATTTATGACAAAACTGGCAAGTAAAGGTTATTAAGGCATTAAGTCCGCCTTTGTACTTTATGTGCTATTGCACATTATATTAATAAATAAATAAATAAAGAATGAATATATAGTGATACAAAATACAATCACGTGTTCAAAGTTACTTTGTCGGGGTCGTAGGCCTCCTGTCTTAGAGATCAAATTATATTTTAAGTATTGCATGCGCTCATAGCCCAGTTGCACTCGGTGAATAACAATCAATTAACAAAAAAAATAAGAAATAATCACCGAGGGTTAGCAAAGATGACGCGGTCAATACCTAGATGGGTGCCCGCTGGTGGTATGTTACCATGAGCGTCTCCGTGATTCGGAGGTCACGTTAAGCAGTCGGTCCTGGTTGTTATCGTAGGATAACAGTCGTGAAGCTTAGTTGGAGGCCTTTGGGCGGCTTAAAAACATCCAACGGCAAGATTACGTAGCCACAACGTTGTCTTGCCAGTCTCCAACCCGCACTTGGCCAGCGTGGGGACGTATGGCCGTAACACTCCCCTGAGAGGAGACCCGAGCCTAGCAGCGGGGCATTATGGGTTGTTGTTGATGATGACTGTAGTTTACCACTGTCGCTCATCAACACATACCACTTAAGAGAAATACAAAAGGAAAAAACACGATTACAAAAGCCCGTTACAGACAAACTCATACAAAAGCAAACACTTGTATAGTACTCGTACTTACAAATGTCATGACATGAGATGGGATTTTGAAATCAAAGAGGCTAAATTTGACATAACTTTCTTTATTATTACATTTTATTATGTGCTAGTGGTCGCTCAGTGGTCGCAATTCGATAACAATTAATTTTTTTGTTAGGTTCCTGCACTCCGCTTTCATATAAACTTGAACTCTGCCAAATTTCATACTACTACGTTCGCATAATTTTCGTAACGAGGGATACACAGTTTTTGATTCACGTAATATATAAATATATAGATAATTTTCTTGAAAATAAATTTTTGGTTCGAGTTGACAGTAAATTAGCGTAGAATATATACTACTCAAAGGTAGTATACCTAATGACGTGTAATTTAATTATCTACTGGATTCAATTCTAATTGTGTAGAATAAGGAAAATGGCTTCTTATTTACTGCCAAGGGGATTTTTATACAGGAATTGCTGGTACACAACGTGTGTTAAAGATACGAGTTCAATAACATACGTCAATTGTTACAGTTTTAATCTGTAATATTCATGGAATATATCACAACATAGTTCTAATTATTTACTATTCATACTATATTAATATACCTAAATAATAAAAAATATCATGTTATGAGGACTAGACTAGAAGTTGAATCTTGAAACTATAGAAAACGAGTTTTTTATACATATACTAGCTGACCCTCGCAACCCCGTTAACGTCTACTATTGTCCATAGCGTAATTATTTTCACTTGTTTTTTAAACATTCTTCATTGGGGCGCTACTCCTATTGGTCTTAGCGTGATGACATATAGCCTATAGCTTGCCTCGATAAATGGACTATCCAACACTGAAATAATTTTTCAAATCGGACCATCGGTTCCTGAGATTAGCGCGTTTAAACAAAGAAACAAACTCTTCAGCTTTATAATATTAGTATAGAATTTGTACATAGCTGCCAAAATGACACTACTCAGCCTGATCGGAAGTTTAAGTAGAAACCAAGCGACCCACACTTGTCTTGCCAGACCCGCACTTGACCATATGGCCTTAACTCTCTCATGAGAGGAGACCCGAGTTCAACAGTAGGACGACACGTTATTGGCTGCTGATGAAGCGACCCACACTTTGGCGGCATAGTGAGAAGCTATACCACGCCGCACTTTAAGTATCCGGGATCATAGTGGACGGGAAACCTTTGTATAGTCAATAATTTACTTTTGAATATAAAGCCGCCCGTGGCTCGGAGAATACGTTAAATCGTCGGTCCCGGTTGTCATGAACATCAATGGCAATTGTTATTGGGAAGTCTGTGCCTTCAAATGTACTGACAACTATTTCCACTTGAATTCAGTTCATCCTCAGGGTTGCGGAGGTCCGATGCCAGTCGCTCCGCGGACCAACCTCAAATAATCTTAGGAATAATGAAGGCTAGGAAGAGATGATGATCTATATATTCACAGCTAGAGTCAATTGATGTTGGTCATCATCGATCATGATTTTACTCCCCATCTAAACCTGCTTATAGAAGTTTTCACTTCAATAATAAACACGGCAGATGTAACGCATGCCCATCAGATTCGAAACTAGATAGAAGCGGTGCTATGGTTCTCTGACTTCCAATAAACTTGCTTAAAATTTCTTAATACATTTTATAGAAAAATTGCACCTGGAGAGCAGATGACAATGCTCATCACACAATTTTCGATCTTGGATGTGATTCGAACTCCCGCTAACTCAGACTTAGCAGTCAGGATCTTTAAACCACCAGACCAAAAGGCCCGTTCGACGGTCTATAAAGTAAATATAAATCTCTTAAACTGTATTAAATTTATTTTATTATTTCTTGTTGATAGTTTTATTATTCAGTAGGATTAATCAATCAGTTTTAAGACAGGAGACACAAAAGCAGATGTGATTAATATTTATATGCAGGTCTAATACTGTAGAATTATACCTACAGTATAAGACCTGCTCATAACTTTCATATTATAGAATATACACAGAACTGACGAGGTGAGTAATCGTTGTGTAGTCGTATGTAAAAGTAGAAAGGGAAGCTGCGATGATTCTCAATGCGAATGGATCGTAACTAGTTGACAATGGGAACTACCAATTCAAATATTTGCGACTGAAATGCCTTAATTAAAAAATAATATTATAATTTTACTTTTTTACAAAGTTAACATGGAATCCACTACGACGGTACATTGATAAAAAAATATATTACTACGAACTTTATCATCTAGATAAAGCTAAATTAAGCAAGTATTTGATAAATATTATCGATGTAGGATTAAAATCGCTCCGTTACGCGATAGTGATCTATCGATAACAATATTGATAAGACGCTCAAGAGCTAACTACTGAACAGACCTAAATATCAACATGGATTATTGGATTATAAATAAATCGTACCTACATTATAAGTACCACTGTTTAAAATTATATAAGTATGTTTATAAGTCCAGTAAGATCAGCGTGTCACCACGCTTATTTCTCCCATGGGGTAAGTAAGAGCCTGTGGGGGAACGGGTATCATTTTCCACCCAACACAAAGAAAGGATCCTCCGACCAGGTGAGGTGATCATGCCTGGCCTGCCTTCTGCCCAACAGTTGATGTTGGGATGTTGTATATATGCTAATCGGCGCGAGAACTATTTATGCGCGATTCAGGATTTGCAGTTACTCCGTGTAGTGCGTTACTTCGTAGTTCAGTATATCTTCGGTAGATGGCGCTGTAGTAGGTTATTGTTGTGTTATGTGTGGAAGTCGCCACAAGCCTACTAACAATACTACAAAGAGAAGGAAAACTTGAAACAAATGCTATACCAATCTGTTCTAAGAAAATGTCTATGTTTAGCTGTTAGCTATTAGATGTTTTTGATCATGCAATGGCTCAGTGGTTCAACTTATTAACTCGTTGCTTTCTATTATCCAAATTTTTATATTTTCGATCTCCACCCGAGTCTATACTTTGTGTATATAACTGCTGTTCTGAGAGTGGATGTTCGTTGTGTTACGTGAATGTTTGTAAAAATCCTCTTATCAAAGGTAATATTACTTATGCGGCAGTCGTTTTTTTTAAGAGGCAGCATAATCTGCTGCCCGACTGCCAAAAGACCACTCGCTGTTTTGTTTTTGTTTTTTATTTATTTCTAGACTGCATAATACTTATTGGTGTGCAATAAAAGTAGTTATCTTTCTGTCTATGAAGCATTAATTATAACCTACTCTGATAGACTGATACTGCTTTGGTAATTTTACCTTTTGTCGTCATATAGAGCTGGTATTAGTACATTTATTCATACCAGTTTTCAAGTTTTGCATATTCCCTTTCAATGTAAGTAAAGTATATCCACGTTATAATTTATATATTACGAGTATCTACAAATAAAGTTTTACAAGTGGGAATATAAGTCATTGATTCTTCTCTTCATTTGGTGCATTTGTGCATCCCGACATGTATATGCAAAATTTCATTACGATCTGTGACCCCGTACCAAGCAAACAATTTGCATTTACAATATTAGTTAACATAACTATTATAAGGTTTTTATTCTCTTACAACTATATATTGCTACCGTAACTGCCTCTATCCCGGGTTGGGTCAATAGTGTTGTTGAGTTTTTCTGATTTTAGAAATATTTAATAATAGCTCGGAGTTTGGAAGTTAGGGTCTGAACCCTCGTGCCTCGGAGAGCACGTGAAGCTGTCGGTCCTGCGCCTGATCTCTCCCCGATCGTGTTGGTTAACCGTCCCATCGGATTACTCGTATGAGAGAGAGGAACAGAGAGTTCGCCTGGGTTTGTGCACAAACTTAATATCTTCTGCGTAGTTGGCTGGTCTCCGTTGAGACTGGCCGCCGTGGCCGTAATCGATCGAACATCATGTTGCTGCCTCTTTATATTTAAGAAAAAAAAACGATAACGGCAGATAGTCGATTCTGTAAGAAACATTCTGTTTTTTAAAAGGCATGTCTATTCCCTATGCCCTCAGTATAGTGTACACTATTCAAACAACTTGATCTGTACCTCGTAATCGTTGAGCCTTTTTATCGATATCGCTAACTCTGATCGATCATTTCCAGATAAACGTTTAGATAATTATTCTTATGGATAAGAATCGAACATGGAGATTTACAATTTTTACCTTTATTATTCGGTTAAGATATTCGGAGCTATAATGATTTAATCTATTATGGGTTTATTTTATTTATGGTGTTTTTGTGTTGTTGTACCAAAAAATGAAGAGTAAACTGAATTCATTTTTGGGTCGTGTTGAAGGACTTGTGTGTGGAGGTGAGATTTATCGATAGCGCGATTATAATCGTAAGTTATTTATATGTGTGTGTTTACATGTGTATGTTTTTAATCGTAGAGAAGGTACATTTTATTTTGTATCAGGTATCTTCAAATTCGTGACTGGTATTGAATATACTTCCTACTTAAATTATCTGTCGTAATTATTTAAGATTTTGAGGGCTAGATTAGTAAATAGTTTAGACAGAAATGTGTATAATAGCTGAAAATTATTGATAAGGGAATTGAAGGTTTACAGTGTGGCATATGGTATCGGAGAACTTTTAACTATTTTAAACTAGTGAAAAATATGAGCTCCTCAATAAGAAAGATTTAGATTTAAAACCGATTGATGATGTAGAACGTATGATATACAATACCATAGAATTATTTATAAATGAGTTTAGTGTAGTAGTAGAGTGTAAGGGGCTGTCTCCACAGACGACAGAATCGCTGCGATATTCCGTTTCGAATCACGACGATACGTTAAAGGAATAATGCTCGTTCGTGGAGATTACAAATTTCTCCTTCCTTACTAACTCTGGGTGAACTTAAAATCACAGTAATACTATTCCACGAGTATCCATTATTGCTAAAAAAAAGATAGAAAATAAAGCATCATTAATTTGGTTAGTGCTTAGGTGAATTGAGACTTAAAAAGTCGACTAATAAAAGCATTTTCGCTTATGTAAGTTTATGTATGTGTAAATCTAGCTCGTTGGAACAATATTTTTTTAGGTAAATCGTGTGTACAGAAGACACTCGAGGGGTCTTTGGATTGTTGGTTTTCATGAGCGGCAACCGCAACTTATAAATTCAATTCATTTTTCAAGCACTAAAGTGAGCAATTTCTACCTCTGCGCGACAACTAGTAAATATAAAGGGCTATCTATCTTTTATATTTGAATCTTGATTAGAGTTTACAACAACGGATCAGATCGCGAAATAGATAGCATTGAATTTATTAACCTTCAGACGATAAACAGTGAGATCTTATCAATTAAAGCGATTTATGTCTCGTATGTGTAAGGACGTAGGATGAAGATGTTACTTTTATTTTGTTCTTTTTTACGATTACCGTCACGAGATGGCGTTGTAATCAGAATAAGCGCGAAGTTAGCTTCGTTGTTTTATTTAAAATTGAGAAAATTGTTAAATAAATAAGAGTAGAAAGAATTAATTGAAAGAGTATTTAGCTCTATAAAAGAAATACATTTTTTGAGGTTTGTATTTACGAAACAGTTAGTTTTGAAGCCTTCGAGAAAAATCCACTCAATCAAAAAGAAAACCTCTGTTTTCTGGTAATCATTTGTCACCAGGGGAACGGTCCCGTTAATCCCATATACCTACCAGAAAAAAACATATGAAGCGCCATCTCTTTAGCCAGTCCAACATATCTTTTACTGTAGGTCAGCATTCAACAAGTCTTGATCTTTGACACAAAGGGTTAAATTTCATTAAATTACCTTTAATATGCCATGCTGGCATGGTACAGCATTAAAATACATTCAAATGGTGAGGAAATCTCTAATTCAGACTTTAAAGAATTATAATTCAATACCACAGCTGGATTTTTTCTAAAAACACTTGAAATATATTGACTTTCCTGTGGATAAGTTTGACAATCCTCGCTATGCCCTTTAATATTGTTTTTATTAATATTACTTTTCTATAGATAATAGTTCACAAACTTCGAACTTTGACAACATTAAATTGGCCGAACCTACATGCTATGTCATCTTACACGGTTATATCCAAATGTTACAGCTTTGTAATACGTTCTAGAATATAACATCACTATCTAATGGTAACAACGATAATTTTACTTATAAATGTTGTTTCCAATTACGTAAACAAGCTGCTAAACATATGTAGTTACACATATCAATATGTATCTTACGATCAGTAGCAAGCGATCTGCTGATATATATATATATATTTATCGGCATACTATCTTGATGGGATATCGGGGACTATCGTTAACACTCATTACATGTGTTGGTAGCGATTATCGTTATCCACACGGCGATATCGCTTGAAAATGAAATTATTTAACTATAAAAAGAAGATTAGTTTCTATTAAAATAAATAACTATAAAATATATTTCTTTCTTTATCGATTTAAAGACCATTTTATATTTATATTTAATAGTCTTAAATGCATTGTCATAATATATTTTCGTAGCGCAGTGGTAGTGAATGCGACTGCTGTGCTTGAGGTCTCGGGTTCAAATCCTGGTGGTGTTTGTGTGCTCTACGATAATTTGTTTCGGAGCTTGTGTGTTTTCTATGTATAATATGTATGTGTTTACAAATACGCAAAGTGATAGGGCTAAGTACGCTCACCACCTCTAAGAACCCACGGGATAAGATCACTAAGTTTTGCGGTAGGGTGATGTGCCGAAATCGACTGTCCACTTTGTGTTTAACTCTACGTTTGAAATAGGCGAGGTCCGATAGAGATCCAGCTGGTTTTGACACAACTGAACTAAAACATTAAATTAATTTTGGTTTATTCAATTTAAAACATCCTAGTGGTATGCAATATGTTTATATCTGACTTCAAAAAAGGAGAAGGTTATCATTTTGACTGTATTTTTTATCTTTGTTACCTGGGTGAACCGATTTTGATGATTCTTTTTTTATTTGAAAGCTGGTGCTTCCCGTGTGGTTCCATATCAATTTGGTTCACTTCTTGAATTTGTTCTTTTTTTGTAAATATTTGTGATTATATCAGTTACTTTTTGCGTAGTCCGATTATTGTTTACTCTTCAATAGTTTACAGAACCCGCATGCAGTAGAAATACGTGGAGGTAAGAAAATAGCTGATAAGTCATCTAGCACACAGTTCATTTGAAAGTCAAAGTGGTTGATCGGAGGATCGGCATCAGATTTCGGTGTCGGCTAATATTCGTGCCTTATCGCTGAGTAATGGCGGGCGGGATGCGCCTGCGCAGATAAAAACATTCTCACGTCCCTCGCGATTCGCTATCAATGCTAGTTAATATGATAGTTGCTGGAGATTAAGGTTTGGAAATAATTAGAAAAACAAACATGGAACGATGTTTCAGGGAAATTACTTAAATACCCATTAGATCCAATAAATATTGCCAGAATAGTTAAATTTATTTAAATTGGCCTGGCTTCTGCCGGCTGTGGTGTCACTCTCGTCGAGCAGGCCCAATATGGCGAAGCATAGTTCTTAATACCTCAATGAAGTCATTCGCGTAAATCTCCGTTTGTACCATTTTTATCGCTAATACTAACAGTTTTGTGTATGTATTCAATGTTTATCATTTATAATTATATATATAATGTCGACATCAAATATAATACATCGCGATCATTTGATAAAAATACATACTGTACGCTGTGTTGCCGATAAGCTGATACCGAGTGGGATGACAAGCGATTCATTTATATATTTAATGTTTTATTCAAGTCTACAATGTTGGGATCTAAGGAGGATTTAAGAATATTTGTTGTTTTTTATTTATGGTTATCATAAGTCAGACTATAACCTCACTAATTTATGTGTTATTTTAACAAGCTACTTTCAGAGGCTTCGCTATTTCGTGATTGTTAGTTTGAAAATGACGAACTACCACTACGGTTCATGATTTATTTTACCCCGTTAAGGGTGAAAATGTCATTTGCTTACAAATCAGCCCAAATGCCCAAATTTTAAAAAACACAGTATAAACACTCAATATATGAAGCTACAATAGGCACTCCAGTAGAAAGCGGTGAGGTAATCGTTTAAATCACTACACCATTCGCCATTTCAAGTGGAATCCAACATAAGAAACGGTAATGCTTATATCTGTGTGGTCGTTAGTTTCAAAACACTCATCTCTCGTGTCAATGCTTCGTAAACACACTAGTTTCTAAATAAAATGAGTCACATATTAGTACGGAGAAACTGGACGGTTAATAATTTAAACGTAAATGTTAAATATGAACTCAAAATAATCGTCTTGTCTTTTTTTGCACTTCAAACTGTATGTATATGTAATAATCTTATATATAAAATTCTCGTGTCACAATGTTAGTTACCATACTCATCCAAAACGGCTGGACCGATTTTTATGAAATTTTGTGAGCATTTTAGGTAGGTCTGAGAATCGGTCAACGTCTATTTTTCATGTCCCTAAATGTTAAGGGTAGTCCACACCCAATTTTTTTTTAATTTTTTTAGGTTTTTTTTTTTATGATACCCCATTAGAAAATACATACAACGCTGAATTTTCAACCCTCTGCGATCAACCCCTATTTTTCCATTGCGATTTTTATTGACCCACCTCTACAATATATTATATTCCTTTTTATGGCAAAGCAACGTTTGTCGGGTCTGCTAGTAATCCATATTTTTGTCTTTAAGAAATCGTAGACTGCACAAAAGTGTTGCCTTTTGTATTCTGTAACATGTTTTTCATTCATGGTGTACAAATTAAAATATATATTTATCTATCTGTATATACTCATATAATCGCATGAGAAATTATCGGGCAGTTGTAAATGAACAAGTTTTCGGAATCACTAATTAGTAATTCCGAAAATCTTGTTAAAAAATCTTGATAAATATATATTTAGCAAGATTTTTTCAGATAACTAATCAAAATGATCAAATAAACATATTTTATCTACAACAATCAATTTTTTTTCGGAATCTTTTAAATTAACATTAATTTATTAAAAGTATTCACAATTTTAAGCATAAAAGCAATGTGTTTAACTGAGCAAGATGTTATTTCTGTATCTTATAAGTCTGTTATTTAAAATCCAAATCATTCTGTGTGCGGTGTACCGTTATCACAACAGTTCTAGTTAATTCAAATTAGGAAAGTACACTCGTAAACGTATATAAATATAAAGCAAAGATTACACAAGTATTATCGCAAATAGAACGGCACAAATCAACGACCATTGACACAACCAGATGCCAAGTTATCATTGGCGATACGTTAGCGGATGCTGCTGATAACGATACTACTCATTATTTTATTTTTTAAATTTCCAAGCTGATAAACGAGAGAGATAGCGATAGCAGTGGTGTGAGGGAGACAGGTGATGCGTGATGGACGCATGTTGCGATATCGCTATGATTATAATCAATGTTGGAAAGTAAATTATTATTGGTCGACCTCCTCCTTACTCATTATATTCTATTTTTCTTTCTAATTCACTATATTTTAGTAAGTTTATTCAAGCATATTCAAACAAAAATATTTATTTGACTGACATGTGGATTTAGGTTAGCAAAAAACCAAACCAGTTAAATTGTCCCTTAACAGATGCAGAAAGGTTGCAGAGATAAGAGTTTGTTAGTAAAAGCAAAGGATAATAAAAAAATATATATGTGTTACCAAAAACTTTATTAAATTTGAACACATGTGTGTTTAAATTTAATGAAGTTTAACTTAGTTTTCAATTAAAGAATTTTATTAAAATCTAAAGAAAATACCTACACGTGTTAAAGCATTTAATAGATACTATTTGTAAACTCTTTGTTTAGTCACAAGCGGAGTGCAAATGTTTACAGATTGTGGGAATTTTAGTCATTATTCATAACACTTTAAGTAACAGTTGAACTATGCTAACTATAGGTAGGTAAGAATAATTGAATAATGCCATAAATGTGTTAGTTCTACTGTATTTTTATAATTTAAGGTTAAACAAAAAAAAACACTTATTAAGCCGGGACCCATATTTAGTCCTTGTGGAACTCTTCCCAATTTCATCACCATTAATAGCGCTCACTTATTAGTATGGAATGCTTTTTGCTGAAAACTAAAAAGTTTGATATTAATTATTTAATTTGTTACTTTAGTTTAGTTTATCTATAGTAGGCGTGTTGTTGTTGTTGTTGTGTAATTTTTTGAATGAAGGTGTGTTTATCATTGGTCTGGTTACCGTACTACTTATAGACTATGCCTATTTTGGGATGGACGGACGAAGGATATTTGAAATATATCGAGTTTTTATTATTCTCTATATAAATTCAAAAAGATTACTTTAAAAAACCCATAGATTATTGGTCCTATATCACTAAACTAATGTGTTTTTAGTGCATGAAGTAGAAAAAAATATAAAATCTTATTGTTCGTTCTAAATATACAATCGACCCTTAACTGTTAATCTGTGGTAGTGATAACCGCTGAACTTAGATAAACTTCTCCACGATAATCAGATACAAATACACGTCACCGTTACATGAGATAGGGAAAAAAAATGGCTACATGACTCTGCTCAGGCATTTGATACAGAAAGCATCTACTTTTTAGTTAAGTACTCAAGTAGGTAAGCTTCTTGCAGTGGAGAGTTAATAAGTATTTGAAAACTCTCATTTTTACACAGATAGATAGGTAGATGTTCTTTAATTGCACGATGTATAAATAAATAAGATTCATTGGAATAAGATTGGTCTTAACGCAATCTGTGATCTCTAAAGACATCTTTGATACAAAATTTACCACCTAATAAGCAAGATATACCCTTTGTATTAATACATACATACTGACATCTAAACTAATAACTGAAGAGTTTGTTTTGTTTGATTGAACGCGCTAATCTCAGAAACCTCCAAATGAATTGAAAAATTATTTCAGTGTTAGATGGCCCATTTTTCGAGGAAGGCAATAGGCTATAAATTTATTATCACACTAAGACCAATAAGAGCGAAGCAATGAAGAATGTTACTAAAACAGTAGCAATATTCTTACGCTTCGGGCAATCGGAGACGAAAACGAGGTTGCGTGGGCCAGCTAGTATTATATATTCTGGACATCTAACTCACAACGCCATCTAGTCCCAAGCTAAGCAGAGCTTGTGTTATGGGTACTAGACAACTGATATAAATACTTATATACTTTTTTTTTTTTTTTGTAAATACATACATATTATACATAGGAAACACCCAAACTCCGAAACAAATATTTGCAAATCATACAAACATTTGGTCCGACCCGGGAATCGAACCCGAGACCTCTTGCTTAGCAGTCGCATACGCTACCACTACGCCACCGAGGCAGTCATTATATACGAGTATCATAGATTTAAGAGTTTGCGGGATTGATTCCCATCTAAGGTCTCAGCTCGGCGTCAGAAGCAGTGTAGTTAATATGGTACAGGCTCTGACTAATATCAAATAAGATGATTGTGTGTGAAATTTGTCAAGACATATATTTAAAATATAAACACGATTACCATTAGTGCTAAGTGATTGCGTAATGGTAAAAAAAATACGGTACGGTTTTCGAAAAAAAAAATCTTTCTTCATTTGATAGTTTGTGTTTTTAGGTTCATTCAGCATAATTAAGCGTATATTACACTCTTTTTGCTTACAAACAACAATAAATAAATATGCTAACAGTCAGTCTAGCTTTCATAATACAAACTTTGCTTAGTTAGAAACCAGATGATGTTACGTTTCAAATGTTCGAAATATCATTATTAAATTACGCCATAGACAACTTCTTGCATTTGAATTTCGAGGTTCACATTAAGTATCGTATTGGTTTAAAGACCAAGTGTCCGTATGTTCGCCTACGTGTCTTATCGCAGGCACTGTATCACACAAAGCAACTTATGTATGATGTAAGCCATGCATTTGTTTTACAACTACTTATCGCCATGTTATCGGTAAAAATTACTTACATAGTAATTAGAATCCGGCTAGGACACGATAAAGGGTTAAATACTTTTAATAGGCTTAGATGAACCATTTTATAGGAAGAAAATATGGGTCTCAACATAGTTTGTTTGTGAGAATATCATAATGGCCTTAAAGAAAACCGATGTTACCAATTCTTTATTGTTTTTCATTCAAAGGGCGTCGGTAGTAACTTACCTCAAAGGGCCAAGTGTGAGCCTATTTCTGTTGATTGTAACTAAAACACAAGATAAATAACGAAACGGTATAACACTAGACAGTATGAAACTGAAGTTTTAAAGAGTTATTTTAAATAATACTGAATAAGTCATGCACACAATAATTCGAACTGTTAAACAGTACAGACAAAGAAGTGTTTTATTATCCTCTGATCCGAAAATCCTGACAATTTCACATCACATCACTCTGAAGTCTCAGCGGTTACCAGCTTCAGCGTTGCGATTGGTGAAGAGTTCAATGTGGGCCAATAGCCCTTGGCTTTAGTACACTTTTACTCTGTTACCAGTACAATAGATATTGCTAGTAGTTTAATATTATAGCTCACCCTTTTTTGAACAACTAGCGACCCGCCCCGGCTTCGCACGGGTGCAATGCTGATACTAAATTAAATACACTACAGAAAAACTATGAACGTTGTATATAAAAACATAGCGGCCCGCTCCGACTTTGCACGGGCATAAAATAGAAACCTCTAAAATTAGCAATGTTGCCTTAGTATATGATGCATGTATTATACATATAAACCTTCCTCTTGAATCACTCTATCTATTGGAAAAAACCGCATCAAAATCCGTTGCGTAGTTTTAAAGATTTAAGCGCACATAGGGATATAGGGACAGAAAAGGCGACTTTGTTTTATACTATGTGTAGTGATAAGACATCAAAACAAAAGAAAACTTGATTTAACTAAATAGTTTTGTGTGAAGATATGTTTTAGTTTGATCTGTGTGTTTTAGTCAGACAATTACTACAGTCAAATCCTTTTCATTATGTTTAGTCTTTCCTGCTTGCTTCCATAATTATTGTCCCAGTTGCAGGCAATGAACTTGCCCTGTTACGTGAACTCTTCACTATGAATAAATAGCTATTGTAGTGCCAAAGACATTAGCCGTAAATAGACAGCTAGATTCTAAATATAAATAAATATCATATAGGCACCACGAGTTATATATCAATACATATGATGATAACATACAATAAACAGAGATTCATTACGTATCTTATCAGCGAGACAAGACACCATTATGAGAAGCAGTTATCTGTCCTTATCAGTCTCTTATCGCGAGATGAGAGACACACCAAATCAGTACATCGTTACCAACGACGTAGATTGTAAATTAATATTTAATTATTTGTATCGATATATGACTAAGTACGTGGTATGGAAAATAACAATAGGAAAGTACAATACGAGTAGGTATACACCATGTTCTAAATTGTAGGATTTTAATGAGAGCGGTATGTCACAGGAAATAAAATAAAATAAATAAAAATTTCGGACATCTTACATACAACACCATCTAGTCCCAAGCTAAGCAGAGCTTGTGTTATGGATACTAGACAACTGATATAAATACTTATGTAGGGTTTTTTTGTAAATACATACATAATATTCAACCCAAACTCCGAAACAAACATTTGGTCCGATCTACGATTTGAACCCGAGACCTCAAGCACAGCAGTCGCATTTACAACTACTGCGCCACCAAGGAAGTCATATATAAATATATGGGAATATAAGTTATTCTCATTTAAACAACTATATTTTTACTTTTAATTTGTGCGTATTAGATAGTTACAATAAAATCGTATTTATCATTAGTAAATTAATTTCGTTTTTCGTAAACATGTTATTTTCTTTAATAATTACAATCTGTTACACAGCAAAAGTGTATGTGATCACGTTATAAATCAAATATTATTTTAAATAAATTTAATAAGGAAAAAAGTATCATTAATGTATTCTTCTCATTATAAGCCGGTCTATAAACTTAATGAAATATTTCATTCTTAAAACAATTGTTGCGTGTCCTTCAAAATCTTCAAATAAAAATCTCATTCAACCGATAACCTTCAAAAGACAGTTAATTTACTGTTTATTTTGTTAATTAAACTTTTTACCAACTGCAAATTGCACGGTGATACAATGTTAAGTGGTTCAGTCCCAACTTTCTGATTTTATCGCCCCCTATTACCCACCGTGATTAAACAATGGCTATGTAATCGAAAAAAATAATTCGCTCAATTTGTCCGACCGGGTGACTGATGTTCACCCAATTTATACCAACAGATAGAGATGGCCTGATTGTTAACTCGCTCCGAAGGTAATTAGTACTATTTGTTTTAGTAGCGTTATCGTGTCAATGATCACCTCGCGTATCAAAGAACAATGGAAATGCGCTGGATTTCCAAATAATTTTATTAATTTGATTACAGAACCAAGTGATAGTGATTTGTTAGGTTAATTCGTTTTTTAAAATCTTTTTTTAAATTGTTTTTTTTTCCTTTGTTTTGTAATATGAACATCGTTAGGGAGTTAATTGAAATAGGTTTAATTGAACTTAGCAATGATGCAGGTCTAGGCGCTTTGTATAAAAATTTACAGGGAAGTATCTCGATCACAGAGAATTAATTTGTTATTTAAATAATCATGTTACACGAACTTATTGTATTTTTATGTTTTGTTTGCATATTAGTAATTTTAAAGAAATATTAGAAAATAAATTAATGTTGCTCATTCCTTGCATCATATCTTTTCAACTGCTTATTAAAATAAACTTACATTTAATAAAAAGTTCTATTTTTCATAAATTTTGGTAGAATCGATGATCTTAAAATGACATTGAAAATCTCTGAATGTTTTGTATATATTTACATAGTATAAAATTAAGTCGCTTTTTCTTCGTATATGCTTAGATTTTACAAAGTACCCAACGTATTTTAATACAGGTTTTCATTAATAGAAAGTGTGATTCAAGAGGAAGGTTTTTTAGCAGAGAGAACTGAATGTTTAATTTTGTAGCATACTTATAGGTATGTGTAGAGAGAGAGAGAGAGGGTTTCTCTCTTCATACCAATCGGTATGCTTGACTCGCAATTTGCGAGAATTGATCTAATGTAAGGTTTTTGTCTTTTATTTTTTTGTGTACAATTTCGATTCTTGTTTATCAAATTTGGAGTGAAACTTTTCTATTAAAAAATTTGCTCATTTTATTTTTTATTTTTTCTCTTTATTTTAAGGGACTTTTATCCTATTAGGCCTATGACAGCCCAATGCCCCATAAGGCCTTAAGTTACAAAAATCTTAATTTATACATTATATGCTAGACTATACAATTTAACAGCTTTTTTTGATGTCGGTATAGCCAAAACACTGAACTATTATTTTGGTGCACTTTGAACTAATAAAATGCAACAATTATTTACCGACATCCAAACGATTCAGATGTAACTGCTTCATTACTGCATTTCTTTTTGGTATTCTAGATACATTCCATCGACAAATGTTGAACATTGTTCACATTGCTTAATTTAAAGACCATTTTTTTACAATAAGTATGAAAAATGTACTATTAATCGGTGTAGAACTGTAGACCACAGAAAAATCGGTTCTTATTCCAGTGCCTTATTATACATTGCGTGTTCATAGTCGTTTCATTACTGGCCTATTAAAAAGTTTACCAATTTTTTTAATCGGTTAAAAATATCATGTTATCACATAGTTTTAATATACAGGAAAAATTACGATATCAAAAACCCAATTGTGGAGACCACCCGCGCGATACCGGGAACCATCTTGTAAGTATTTGGTTACATTTTAACGTGTACACATATATTTAATACACATACATGTATAGTATATATATATATAAATATATATATATATATATATGCATGTAAATGTACTGTACTATTTATGTTACTGAGATGGATCAAAATAGAACTTTATATCTTTAAGTTCAGAGTTGTCATTAATTTGTGGCCTGTCAAAATTAGCCATCTTTACTTTTTGTAGATCACTAATAGGTAGAATTGTAAATAAAATTTACTTCTGTGAAAAGCATTTATGTTTTGTTAGAGGAGACAAAGTGTACGTGTACACAAAGGACTTCCTTCCATTTGAATCAATTATTCACCTGTTACCTCTGTTGAGAGTATTTCAGCTTTGAGAGTAGAAGTAAGCCCTGAGCTTAGCGACTGCAAAATTCACCAAAGAAATTGTTTGAATATAAACAAAAGCGAATGTGCAATATACGTCATTCTATTGCCACAACTTCTAGTTTCGAAGCATGGCGGTCTAATCAACCGCTCCATCTCGCCTAAGCAATTGTTCCAAGGGAATGTATTCAAAAGATTATAAACTCTAGGACTGTAGGCTTAGAATTTGTTTTTCTTAGTAAGGGTTTCTTTTCTCGACCTACGGCCCCGGCGATCCATTTCATCTCTTCGAAGCATAAACTACATTATAGGCGTCAATTGTTAACAACCTCTCGATTCTCGTGAATTGATATGATCGATTACGTCGCTTATTCTCTCGCACTATTCGATTGTTTATTCGATTCGGGGCCTTCGTTTTTGATCATGTATTGGTGAATGTAATATGATATATTATTGTAATACCTATTTATTTTTCCATTTCACAAAGTAAATGTACCTACATCTTATGTCACTCCTAGCCACTCGTAGGCGTTTTCTGATAGTATATGGAGCAAAAGAACACACGAGTCAAGTGAGTAGTTCTTACACTTTTTATGTCTCCCCCTTAGAATTAGATAATAATAATAATAAACTTCATTTCTCTCACAAGGAAAGTACAATTTAACTACAGGATATCTAGTTAAAAACTAAAAAAAATCTAAAAATGTCCTTAGTAAGAGCTGGAGTCCATACTTGGCTCGAAACCTGAGTGACAGATCTCCAGGCCCACCCTACGGCCGATAAAATATTTATTTTATTAATTTTTTGAGCGTATTTAACACTCAAAAAATTACGCTCAAAATGAAAAATGCAAGTGCAATTCCAAAGAAAAGAAAATAAATACTAAGGCAGGTACTTAATCTATACTAATATTATAAAGCTGAAGAATTTGTTTGTTTGTTTGCTTGAACGCGCTAATTTCAGGAACCGCTGGTCCGATTTAAACTTTTCTAAAGAATCAGTGAAAAATGTTTAAAAAACGGGAGAAAATTATTACGCTACGGGCAACAGAAGACGTAAATGAGGTAGCGAGGGTCAGCTAGTTCCATATAAAATTATCATTAATTTAACAAAATATTAACAATACTTAGTATGGAGGGGAAGTTTGAGCTCCGGTAACTCCGTTTTTCGGACATGGTGGCATGGTAAAATTTCGACCTAGTCGGTTCGTTATAACTTTTTTTTAAAGTTTTGAGAGAGATTTCGAGTTATCATTAGTCCATCATTACTAATCCATCACCTATACCACTAATAAAGTCAGTTCTCACGCCACTTCTTAACAAGTTATCCCACTCATACTAGCCTGATGATTGGTCACATAAATAATATTTTTAAACAAACAACCAATCACGGGTCAGTATGCATTATGCATCTACAAATACAATAGACATTTGAAGTTAGGATTTTGACACTTGCTTTTGATATCAATTCATCTCAAATGACGAATGTTTTATCCTTTCATTAATATCTATTTTGAACTGTATACCTTAAGCTTATGGTTGGTTATTGAATGATGGTCGTGGGTGTGTTTTTTATCGGTTTATTGTTAAGGACAGTGTTCGTTTGTTTTGACAGTACGTGTACGGTTACGGGTGACTACGATTATGAGATTGTGTAGAGCGTTTTAGATCGACAGATAACGGTGCGTACACACCGGCGTGTCAGTTGTAACGCGTGCTAATAGTTGGGCAATTACACTGATCCGGGATAGATAGGCGGTTATAATTGCATGACGTAATATTTATATATTGTTGCCATTGGTATACTGACCAAATGACGATTCAAAATAAATATAGTGATTTATACAATATATTTGGTGTAGCCATTTTCCTTTTATTGGCTCTTTTTCTTATTACCTTTCTTTTCTGTGTAAAATATACAAAACAGTTGCACACGGGCTTTAAAATTCTAAGCTTCTAGTGCTGTGATTGGCTGACGACTAGCAGCATAGTCACCTATTAAATACTAGCTTTAAAACGATGTACGGATAAGTTTAATTAGTCCTATGAACCTAACCTACATTGTTTACCTCATAGATTGCTTTTAATATCCTTATACAATTTCCTGTAGGTATTTAGAACTAGCTTATCAAGAAAAGATTAGAGCGATCTGCAGTATGTTGCATGCTAATGTATCATAAACGTATTCATAAAAAGAGAGAAAAACAGTGTCTTTTAGAAGCCTAACTATGAGACATAAGAACATCGATTCCTTTTTTCCTTGATTGACACAAATGAACAATCTACTAATTACGGAAACCTTATGGTTACCTCATATCCGTGGACCGTCCTCAGTTATTTTTGCGAATGGTTTGTGTTAGAAAGATGAAACTTTGCATGTGTATGTATGTGTATCCACCATGTCGACAATAATAATTTAATTAACAAAACCAACACGAAATGATTTTCTTGTTGAAATTTTGGTTTGTCAAAGTGAATATTTTGTGTATATCTTTTGTTGGAATTCCTCAATAATTAATAAATAAGTTTTTAATGTGAAATAACTTTATATAGTAAATAAAAAGTTAACCTAGATAACTTACATAAATAATTTTGCAATGGTGATGTCTTGTGACTGACGACTAATAGCAACTCAAATTTTATGTATACCTTGAAAATAAACTGATTACATTTAAAATTATAATAAGTAAATAAGTTAAATAATATTTATTGCTAAAATCACATTAAAACACGTTCAAGTTTGATGAACAGACAATATAAATTTAAAGTATTTTTTTAATTTATAAATCGTTGGTCGTCGTTACGGCCCGTGTGTCCAGCCACCTCGGTAAGCACACACCGCTAGCCGTGTCCGGCTGTACAACCGTATTTTTCTTCAGCCGTTAATGGCTAGATGCTTTGATAAGATAACACAAATGTTTTTAGTTTAATTATATACATGTTTGTGTTATACAACTATTAATGATTGTTGTTATGGTGGCTACTTGGGCGCCTATGGGCGAGCGACAAGCCCGAGCTTGTTGCAAGGAGTTGAGGAGAGAATTAAAATTGTTTGAATATGTTTTTTTCGTTTGGTTACCTCTTTTTTTTCTTTTTATGGAGTATGTATTAAGCTCTCTAAATACGAGGGGGGGAGAGGAAACGATTTGGTGACTATTGAGTTGCAAGAGTCTGTATGCTGCGTCATCCTCCTTTACATCACTAAGAGCTACATGAAGATTATCAAGTAATAATTTTGTTATTGAGACGATAGGTAGAGCTTAAATTGGAACTCAATCATGCTCAGATCGTCCGAGGACCAGGATTGTTGACGTTTGGGGGAGGTTTTTATTCAGCAGTGGATGGCGATAAGCTGATGATTATGTTAGGACTTAGGAAGTCTTAAAAAACTAATCAACACGAAGTTAAACTTGCAATTTATTTGAGGTTGGTGCAATCTCATCTAATCACATCAGAAGTTCACTCCTTGATAAATCTATTGGTCCTCTACTCTATACATTAACTAGTGCTACTTTGGGGCAAATTCACAAGTCGTATCACAAGTCTATCTTAATATTGCCTTTCAGTTACAAGTTACAGGGAAGTTAAGTAAATTGTGTTTAAAAGATGTTTCGTAACTCTAGATCCCAGCAGCGGTTCCCTAAACTAAACAGTACAGAGCATATTGCAGTCTTTAGACTCACGCACAGTACACAAATCGAAACATAATTAATCTTAAGAAACACAGGATCGTGTACAATACCGTATAGATCGTCGATACAGCCTTAATACTCACCCACGCACTATTGTCTAAAGTTGCGGGTTAGTCTGCGCGCGCGCAGATACCATCGAACAACAAAAACAGAGTGCGTCTCTATAAGGACTGTGAATATCGTGCGATAGTTTGGATTTACTTATCTCTTCTGTGTTGGGGAGGCAGACATCTAGGATAGCTGTATTGAGAACAGCTGTTGTTGGTTGTTATACAGGAAGTAAATTATAAATTAAATCATATCTTATTTTATTGTCCTGTATTTTACTTATTATCTGTTACAACTAACTCTTTGGTAATCGTTTTTTTTTAAAGACGACTCTCGCATTATGAATATACATCCTGTGTTGCGGGGGACTTTACAAACATACATGAAACGGACACAAAGTACACTCAAACTTAGAAAAACAATTTGTGAATCACACTAAGTGTTGTAGCATGTAGGATTTGAACTCACAACACTTGGCGCAGTAGCAAGTAGCATGGCGACCACTTAAACCACTAGACCAACTGTGCAGTCAATTTTCAAGTAGGTAAAATAGATAGAGGTAAATCGTAATAAGAAATAAATAAAAGAAAATGAAGCAAAGCATCTGAACTAAAATATATTACAACTCTTTTGATGAAAAAGGTTCAATTCTAAAAGTTACACCTTATTTTCTTAGATGTTCTTTATAACGTAGAGTTAATCAATGTAGTACCTGTCATTTTTATTTCTTTACTTCTAATTCAAGAGAAGTGTGTATATGTGTACTATCTCATAACAGTACAAGTAAAAACTAATTTAGACAATGCTTTTAAAAAGAGCCCAAAGGCTGATTTAATCTCAGTTGTAACAACGTACATAAAACTATTTACGCGTCATTATATCTATCAAAATGGCCGACAATTTGATTTTACATGTCAATGTTGTACAAACACTTATTTCAAAATACTCGTGTTGTCAAAAAGCTGATTTTAATCTTCGGAAATTATCGAGTAATCGCTCGCATTGCGCCCGCGCCGGATGCTAGACCATAGCTTTATAACATAACAAAATTATTATTATAACTGTCAAAAATATTATAAATCTTACTGGTAAGTAAATAAAGTTTATTATTTGCTAAACTGATTACATTTCGTTGTTTCATTTGTGTTTGTGTCATAATGGCAGTAACCTGTCATAGTGTGACATTTTCATAGATTAAAATCACGCTATTTAATGGCTGACCGATGGAACAGGTGATAAAAAGATGGTTTATTTAAATTGTAGACCCGTTTTTTTATCTAATGGTACCAGTTAAGTGTAATACTATGTTTAAAAACTGTGTTAAGTTTCTAGTGTGTATAGTATGTATATTTGATTGAGCTATAGACATAGTTGGTACTTAAGATTTGTTCAAAAAAAAAAAACAAAGTGTTAAAGATAAAAACAGTTCTAGCTCCTGGCTTTATTATTATTACTTCGTTACTATCGTATTTCTTTTGTAAATGAATTTTAGCTAGCTAGATCGCTTTATCAACCCTAAAACACTCTGTATATTAAAAAAGTTCATGAAAATCGTTGGAGCCATTTCCTAGATTCAGATTACAGATATACAAGAATTGCTCGTTTAAACCGTACATCGCTAAACTTTTAAAAACATTAAAACTTTATGATCTTAAACTTAATGCGTTTACTATTAGCCTGACGAAAAGTTCACTTCTATGAATATAAGTTAATGCATTCACATGTGAATTTATACAAATCACAAAATAGAATTCTCCGTTCAACTATCTCGTTCCAGAATCTCATTATTCGCAAAGTCCTACAGATTACTACTTGCCTTACAAAAAAAGTTCGGATGACAAAAGAAGTCACTTCTCTTCATCAGAAGGTTGTACCTAAAATGAACTCTGCATTGTTACGAAGAGCGGAGTTGTACGAGATCTCTTTTTCGGTTCGCAATTAGTCCTATTTTTTTAGAACTCTTATTAAAATTAGGGGTTTTTTAATTTCTCCATATATAATTTTACTTTGTGATCCAGCATTTTACAGAAGGACCGAAAACAACCTGAGTCTAAACTACTTTTCAAAGAGATAAGGCGTTTATACACCCACCCCTGATTGATTAAAAGAAGTGTTATTATAGTTTTGTTATATAATTGACTATTTCAAAATAAAACTAAATTCACAAATAGAAGCTACAGTTTAACTTTCAGACTGCAACTTTATTTTGTATTAGTAACTGACGCCATCTATCAATCATAGTAATATTTATAGCTTACAACCTGGCTAACAGAGGTCGCTATTCTCAATTTAAATTTCTTCGCGCCAACGATAATTTCTGACTTATGTGATTGCTGCATTTTGTTCAATACGATCGATCAATTTGCGAGGTGTTGCAATGATTTACAGGCTGGCGAAGGGTCGTGTCGATGTTGGATAGGACAGCTCACAGGTTGTAATTAATTTTTGTTTTATTTCTACACGCCTCGCTGGAACTTAAACCAACAAAGAATACTTTTGACGTTTGGTTTTAAGGTATTGTTTGTTTCTGTCAGACATCTGTGGAAGCGTTTATTTACATAAAAATATTAGTGGGAGATATCATTGGTTTACAATAGTTAAAAGCAAGTTTGTTACTATGTGTAATGTGAATTTTACCTAATAGATGTATTTTCCTTAATTAATATGAAAAGTTCCGGTCAAATTGTATCACTACCTACATGAGAAGCATTTCATGTTATTTTGATGAGTTAAAACTTCCAGGAAAGATCTTATCATCACTGTATTGGAAGAAGTAAAAAAACTCAACAGTATTAAAGTAAAACACATTCAGACCAAGTGTCGGAATGTACAAAATAAGTAATAAGACAATTACCTGTTGGCAAATGTTGGCGATATGGTGCACCACAATCGGCTCACCGGCCACAATCTCGCCATCGGTAATTTGGTAATAAAATGAAAATACGTTCGCCCCTTATCTATAATCCACTCTATATAAATATCCTGCGCTATATAAACATTTAATAAAACTACACACAACATCTCAACTACCACCTCAACCAACAAACGATTATAAACTTAAACAACATTCGATTGAAATTTAATAGTCATTATCCAATGTTAAGTACTCGCCCGAAGGTAATAAAGACGAATATTGTTTAATCGTCAAACCGATGCACGCCTTTCGCGGATTCGTTTCGATTTCGCGTGGCTGCAAATTTAATTTTCTTTAATAAGCTTCTTATAGAGCATACATTTGAAAAAGAGCTTTGTACTGAAAGGTTTAACGTTTAATATAGTGTGTTTGTGAATGCAGTGTTGGAAGGCATGTATCGCGATAGAGAACTTGTTTCATCGGCCCTGATGCAAGTGCAGATAGGCGCCCCGCCCATGCTTTTTTCGTGGTTTCTCCTAAGTAACAATGGGTTGATCTGCTAACTAAATAACGAGGGAGATGAATCTTGAGGAGGCGATGCGAGAACAATGTTCGCGTTTATTTTCTTCATGTGCTGATGGGATGGTTCGGAAACTGACATGTTTTGATTTTTATAGCGGGATTGTTTGATGGAGGCTGCGGGAACTTGTTGTTAGTTCGTTCACGTTGTGCGTCTAAGTAATGTTCTGGAATTTCATTCTTGGGATGTTTTAAGCAGGTCTTATTATAATTATTGTTATTTCAAGAAAATATTATACAGGTGGACTTACTTTTTATGACTTAGGTATGTATGTAGGGCTGTCTGGAGGTATGTTGTAGTTAATTCGTATTTGTTTCTTTAGCAAACTACAGTTAAAATAAATATTCCGGACATCTAACACACAACGCCATCTAGTCCCAAGCTAAGCCGAGCTTGTGTTATGGGTACTAGACAACTGATATAAATACTTATATACTTTTTTTTGTAAATACATACCTCCGAAACAAATATTTGCAGATCATACAAACATTTGGTCCGACCCGGGAATCGAACCCGAGACTTCAAGCTTAGCAGTCGCATACGCTACCACTACGCCACCGAGGCAGTCAAGTTCCAACAGTTCAGTCAGTTCCAATTAGATGTTTTTGGTTTTGCTCGTAGCATCGCTTAAAGGTGTTCATCATTTCTGTCAGTAATCTATATAATAAGTTAGTATGACCGGAGGCCCAGTGATGCTGTAGCATCTCAATAAGCTGCCACGGTGTAGGTGATCATGCTGCATTGTTGCATTGTCTCGTCTTCTACTCATGCTTTCCGTTAGGCAGAGTAGAGTCACTTTGGTAGGCTCATATATTTAAATATATAAAACCGTTCTGGAGTGAAAAATTTCCAAGTAAACATTAAAAAAAATCATATTTATAATGTAGAAGGTATCAGTGAACCTGACTGCTTAGTGAACATAGTATTAGTCCACGGGCCCACGTACAAGGGATTTCAGTGATTAATAACAGGCTGAAAGTTTATACACAGCTTCGTTTTGACGAGACCCCCAACTTTTATTATTCGACCAAATTCTGATAGTGGCAGGAAAAAGCGGGATAGGGAGCGAAACACGTCGATTTGATGAGTGTCCCAAATTAATAAACAACAGTTTCTAAAAATCAATACTTCGAGAAAATACGATGGAAAACTGAGAAAAACTTGTGGCATACAAAGTGAATGGTACCTTCCCGAGTGACCAGATTTTTGTTTTGGGGCTTGCAAAATATATATTTTACATAAAAAATGCATCGGCATACAAATTCGATGGTAATTTTTTTGAGACCTACACTCGAAAGTTGTCAAGATTATGTTAATATTTTTTCGAGTGTGGGTCTCAAAAAAATTACCATCGAATTTGTATGCCGATGCATTTTTTATGTAAAATATATATTTTGCAAGCCCCAAAACAAAAATCAGTTTGTTATTAATGAAAATGAATAAAATTTTTCAAGTCACCATTCTGACATGTTAGAGCTGGGGGTCACTCGGGAAGGTACCATTCACTTTGTATGCCACAAGTTTTTCTCAGTTTTCCATCGTATTTTCTCGAAGTATTGATTTTTAGAAACTGTTATTTATTAATTTGGGACACTCATCAAATCGACGTGTTTCGCTCCCTATCCCGCTTTTTCCTGCCACTATCAGAATTTGGTCCAATAATAAAAGTTGGGGGTCTCGTCAAAACGAAGCTGTGTATAAACTTTCGGCCTGTTATTAATCACTGAAATCCCTTGTACGTGGGCCCGTGGACTATATCGATTACAGTTCGAATATTTCGAACATCTCAAATGTTTGTATGTAATTGTAATAATACCTTAAAATAGTAGTTAACTTGTTTTTTTTATAGTTCTGTACAGTGACAGATAACTAGGCAGTAGTTTGGTCAACTCTCAAACGACACACCATTCAAAACTCTTTTATTAAACACTAAAATTTACCAAAAAATGTAATAATAAATAACCTTAATTCATTTCTACTTAGTAACAAAATCTCAAAAACACCAGTTACAGTACACAAATCAAATACCTATAAGACTTTATCAATTATATAAGTCGTACATGTACTATAAATACATCGCATGGGTACACAATCCCTTGTGGTAATCATGAGGAAACCGCCACACAAGTCCAGACGAACCTCCAATACCCACACAAGCGGTACCTACCATTCTTATCGATATAGAATGTTTCATAGTTACACACCGTTAAATTTGTTCATTTTATCCTCTATATAATTAAATTGCGTGACAATTTTCCTGTGTTTTTATCGCTCCACACTAGCTAATGTTGTTTATTACTTTAGCTACTCAGTGTAACGTTTTGATTCAAGGTATCGGAACGAAAAGGAAAACCGCTTTGTATATGACCCATTCGTAATGTATTTACGGTTCATCGAAGTGCCTAAAATTAATTGGAATAACTTCATGTGACTTGACACACACCACACACTAGACTGTACTGTAAGGGTTGATATTCATAGTTCACTTAGGCTTATCCCTAATAGGGAGGTTTTTGTCTACAACTACTGGTTGGGCCAAACGGCCTTCTTGTTTCAATAATATTGTCCCGCGTAGTTGGCTCGCTTAATCGCGTCTTACGATATTCATGAAATTTATAACTGTGGAGACACTCCGTATTGTTTAACCTTCTAAATACATTGCATTATTGAAAAATTATGCCGTGACACAGAAAAAATGAAGAATATTCTAAGTGGAAATTGAACCTACTATCTCTAACGACTAAGCTCGAATTA
Source organism: Spilarctia lutea (assembly GCA_916048165.1). Lineage (NCBI taxonomy): Eukaryota > Metazoa > Arthropoda > Insecta > Lepidoptera > Erebidae > Spilarctia > Spilarctia lutea. Next base: position 3,005,969 of record OU696473.1, on the reverse strand, counting down.
GTTAAATCAATGTTATTAAGGAGTATTATATCGAAAGAGAAGAGGAGCCTGCAGTGTACTGTTAAAGGTTGTTGATGTCATAGCCAAAGAGTGATTCAAATATTCCATTTCATTACAATTACATTCCATTGCAAACATCTTGTGATTTAATTTTATTGTTTTTCCACGTACAACCAACAGTTTAGAAGAACTAGGAATTCCTGCGGTGTTTCCGAACTGAAATGACACACAAACCAACGCAAAAAGCGCATTCCAATCTCAAATGTTAAGTTAATTGGTTATTATTCTATTCCCGAATATTTAGATACTAACAATTAATTTCATTATCGTGAGAATGTTTAGTGAAATATTTATAATTTATAAAAACTGTGTGGTTAATTAGATAATTTCTACACAATATATAATTTTAATCAACGACATCACACACTTAAGTAGTGTTCATAGAAAAACATAGATGGCGCTTAACCCGTAAAAGTAATTTACCTGTAGCTTTATTAATCTTTCTGATCTATGATTGTCCTTTTATGGAGATTACCTAAAATGTAATCTTCATTAATGCAATATATAGATACATATGGAAAATATGTATAATATGTATATACAGATATATTCCCAAAGAAGCACATAAAAGCAAGTTTTTCGCCGCCATTGTCTATTAGAAATAAGAAACTGAGATTAAAATGAAGGGAAAAGCTAATACTGAAGGGCCGGTATGATAAAAGAGTACCTATACACATTTTCTCAAGAAGATTACAGTTGTAAATCTATAACACATCATGTGGTTGTTGCTTGTCAGGAAGTTCAAGCCTAACTTTTGTAACAATTACTCTCAAAGCAGAAACAGTGCTAAGAAACAGAATAAAGATATCGTGGAGTAATTAACAACTATATAAACAATAAAATTCGAAGTGCGTCTTGTCATTATTCTTAAAAGCGTATATTAACTGCGGGACCCCCTAAGTCAATTACGAAATATAAACAAAAAAAAAAAATAGCTCTAAAGGGAAATGTCACAATATTGTCGGCTCATCAACATGATCCGTGTTCCATTGATCAATGGTGTTCGACGCTGTACAAACAAATTAGCAGCCGGGGGCCTGGCTCCATTCTTATTAAGAAATGAAACGGGCCCACTGTTTAGGGTTGTCAGGTAGCTAAAAAGTTTTTATTCACAACTTTTTTTATAACCTGCAAAGTTTGTTTTTAAATTCGTTTAACAATAGTCTTGTTTTCAATTAGTTAATAAGATTATGGTTAAAAAGTGCTTTACTGTTTTTCATATAAGTACGTATTAAATTAACATTAAATATTTTACCTACAACAAAATATTTTCGTTCACAACATTGTGGTAATTTCGGGTCAGAAACTTACTTTATAATATGTTTTTAATCGTTTTATGATAAGTGCTGTGATTGGATTTATCTCCTTAACCATGACGTCACGCCTTTTTATGTGTCCTACTAATATTATAAACGCGAAAGTTTGTGAGTATGTAAGTGAGTCTGTTTGTTGCTCTTTTACGCAAAAACTACCAAATGAATTTTTGATGAAACTTTACAATAATATAGGTTATACATCAGAATAACACATAGGCTACAATATATAAAGATGCTAGCTTCGCCTGGCGGCGTTGCCCGTGGTTATTGTCGTACTGCGGGGTTTAGCTAGTATCTAATAAATATGTACCACAGCCATCGTTTTGAGGTTTGAAAAAATATGACAAACAGTTTATTGACATTATCAAAAAAGTTTGTTCCTAAACAACATTTTTACTTCATATCATCATCGTAATCATCAACTACCTATAAACAATTAAGATAGTCCACACTAACTTCAGCACAAACGAGCCGGCTACGTACTACCCTCACATAGAAGACAAGACATTCGTGTTGTCGTGTTTCGTTGGTTAATACGAGACCGGGGGCCTTATATGCCGCTATGGTGTGGGTGGACATTCGCAACGATGGTGATCATCACTTTTGAATTCTGTTCAAGCTTTCCATCAGGAAGAGTAGACTTTCTTTGGCAGGCTCATAAATAATAATAAAAAAGTTTAATACCTATCTTCTCTGTCGTGACAGCCCTATTGCGTGCCCGTTGCGGCGCATATAAATTACGGATTTACACATAACGTTTCATTTTTCACAATCGCGTAATGTCCGCTAGCGACAGCGCTGTTATTGTTAAGAAGAGGATCGGTTGATATTCAATAGCATCGATTAATTATATTATTAAGTAGAATTTTCTTATAAACATGTACTTTAAACGTTAAACGACAATTCATTTTTGTATTTATTTCTTTCCCCATTTGCGTTTTATTTGTAAATCTTTTATCGGGATGTAATGCTTTTTCTCCCAATAGATAAACTTCCACTTTTCAAAAAATTGTTCATATTGAGATATTATTTAACGAAGCAAACGAAAAATTATTTTTAGAAGGATTCGTGCCTCCGTCTGTAGTTTCATATAATAATATAGCCATAGATGTTCATGACAACCGGGACCGACGGTGTTTCTCTACGGGCTCCGGGCTGCGATTAAGAATTTCTTGTAAGAAAAATCTTACAGCAGTCCGACGTCGCTTACGCTAATCACTAGACCAACGAGGCATGATAAATACATATATGTATGATATACAGTAATACCCCGACTTACGCTACCCCGTTTTACGCGAATTCGGAGATACGCGGTTTATCATTTCGATTGCCGCGCGCATCGGCTCTCTCGCTCCGCCCTCTCAGTGTTCAGTTTGCGAAAAATCGATAGCATAATAAAAGAAGTGGTCGATATCGCCCAACAATTAAATTTAGAGGTCGATCATGATGACGTTCAAGAATTACTAGATTCACACAATCAAGAGCTAACAATTGATGAGGTTATAGAAATGCGTAAGCATGAGCAAGAGATTGAACAAACTGATTCGCTAGACCCAGTTGAATCGGTAAATCAAATGACAATTGCAAACTTAACAGAAGGACTCAATTCACTTGAAAAGGGGTTACAAATTTTAGAAAAAATAGATTCTAATGAAGAACGCGTTTCTACTACAAAACGGGGAATAAAAAATTACTGGTATGCAACTAGGAAATTTTGCATGAGAAGAAGAAAAACTTAACTCGTCAGGCAACATTGTTAGAATTTATGAAGCCTTCGACATCAAAATAACTTCGGTTTAGGTTACTTTATTCATAACAAAGTAAATTGTTTTATTATCTTACTCTTTATTAAACATTTTTCTTCTAAATTATTGTTTTCTTGAAACTCTGGTCCCGATTAAACATACTTTATATGTATTTATATGCAAAGTTGAACCCCGACTTACGCGAATTCGACTTACACGGCAATCGCTCGGACCCACCTATCGCGTAAGTCCGGGGTATTATACTGTATACATATGTATGACATGGTATAAGTTTATCTCAAGTTTTTTCTCTCTTTGTAGGGAAGTTGTCCAACAAAGTTAGCTCCCTTAGTCGCCTTTCGACACCCAGGTTGTGACACTGGTGACCACATAGAGACCTTGAGTCATACACAAGTTTAAAGATATAAAGTTTAAATAGTACATGTTACCCTACGTCTTTTATTAATACATAGTTATGTACCGAATTAGAAATAATATTTAAATTTGGATTTACACACATTTTATTTGGTATTATCTATACATTTTATGTATTAAGCTATATCTGTATTCTGTTTGTTTAATTTTCATTTCATTATCAAATCAAATTATTATTTTAAGTGAACCCATAAACGCTTTAAAACCGTTTAATATCAAAGTAATGTTGAATACAATCACAAAACATCATTAAGTTAACTGCTTAAAATTCGCGATGATGTTTCCCGCGCGATTTGTAAACATGGCGTCACATCCGGTGAGGCCGCGGCGGAAATTCGACCTCCCATCTTTGTTAGGGGAGGTGATGGAGTGTGATCTTGCTTGTCACTCTATGTGTAGCGTAGGTAAATTGTATTTCATGTTTTTTTTAATATTTTCATACCAAATAACGGGTTTTAAACCGTTAAAAGATGTACGAAACTAACTTTTAAAAACCTGTTAACAATTTTATTCTCTTCACTCGTGGTCAATTTGTTTCTAAAATTAAAATAACAATTTTTTTCCTGACATTTGATTTCACATTTATTTTATATTGAAGATAGGATATATATTTATGTAATATCAATTTTATCTTTTCAAATTTGGAATTATATAATCGTACGCTTACAAGTAGGTTATAAAATTGAAAGTTAAATAAATAAAAAATAAAATAAATATTATATATCTAACACAACGCCATCTAGTTTCAAACTACGCAGAGCTTGTATTATAGATGTTACACAGCTGACATAAATACATATATTATACCTATTTTTGTAATTACACACATATCATTGTTGTGTGTAAGAGATCGCCATGAGCGATAAGACCGCCACTTGTCACATTTGTATACTACAACTCCTTTTTGTCTACCTGTTATGTGTGTACAATAAAGATAAATAAATAAATAAAAAAAATAACATAAATAGAAAACACCCAAACTTCGAAACATTTATTAACACATTATACACACATTTGGTTCGACCCGCGAATCGAACCCGAGACCTCATGCACAGCAGTCACATAGTCATAGCTATCTCGGATACTAATTACATAAATTATAATTAAAATAAATTCTTTCGAAAGTAACAGATACTAATTTTTGAGTGCAACAACAGAGCGTACTCCTTCCTAAAAGGTCGGCAACGCACTTGTAACGCCTCTGTTACGGGTTGCGGGTGTCCATGGGCGGCGGTAATCGCTTACCATCAGGCGATACGTCTGCTCGTTTGTTCCCAAACGTTGGTTGTGAACCACTAGCTGTTATACAGCGTGTTCCACTATCTCATTCTTTTACATTAATTACGAGTCAATGGGAAACGCCCGAGGACAATGGCATTCATAACATTTCCTTCCCTATTTGAAAACTATTGTCACATTTAAGGAAATTAAAAATAGTAAAAAAAAATAAAAGTATGTATGTGACTGCCTCGGTGGTGCAATGGTAGCGTATGCGACTGCTGTGCTTGAGGTCTCGGTTTCGATTCCTGGGTCGGACCAAGTGTTTGTATAATCTACAAATATTTGAACACAGGGTAAAAAAACATAACTTCACGTAACGGATATACCTATAAGATAGTAGAGTCACGCTGATTTCAGCACGAATGGGCCGACTCTACCGGGGCGCTACTACCCTCGCACAAAAGATCAACTTGAAATGACAGTGTTCGTGCTGTCGTGTTTCATTGGTGAGTACGAGAGCTGCGGCACAATGATGCAGAAGCATCACAAGTGTGGGCCACCATGCTGCATTGTTGTATTGTCTGCATTCGCAATGAGTATGGTGACCACCACTCTTGGATTCTGCTTATGGTTTCCATTAGACAGGGTAGAGTCATTTTGGCAGAGCTGTACATAAGAAACATAATGGTCCAAAGACGTAATCATAGATAGTATAAGTGTCAGTGAGCTTCATCTTCTTTTACTCCAGGTCCTTGCAATAAAAATATTAAGAAAGCATTTCAAAAGATATCATCTATAACTGCCTGCATAGCGTTAAAACAAAACGATATTCTCGTAATTTTTGTAAATAGGAAGGTACATTTAAGAGAAATCGTAATACGCTGAGAAAAAATATAATTAAGGTAATTGGAAAAAAACTCATTTAAGGTGTTATAACTCAAGCCTTAATGCCTTAGCCGTTTCGTTAATGTTCTTGCATCCGATTGTAACATAAAAATTGTGACATTAAAATATTAGAAAGGACTTGGATTAAGTTTTGCCATGTTAATTGTAAAAGTAGTCAGTATACACACACTTAGGCGATTTAATACTTTGAGTATTTTCTACCAGTCAACATTTGGTGGTATAGAAACAATTGACATAAAGTTCGTTTTAATTAAAATTAATTTATTGAATGTATGTACTAATAAAATTATCAAAGCATACTAAATAGATATACTATGAATATATTTATAAACCATTCGTGATATACTTACACACTTACTTAGAGTACGCAAGCACTACGGAGACTTGTTGACGGAGTCATCGGAATGATCTTTTATTTGTTTACAACTGCGTTTGGACGTATGCTTATGTATGTATGTTTTATTTTCTATATCTTATATATGTATGTATGTGTGTGTATATGTATATGTGTGTATGTATGTATATGTATGAGTGTATATATATATATCTATGATTATTGTATTTATAATATTAATGTCGCGTAATAGTACTTTTATGTTTAATTCTCACATATGATTCAATAATACACCTGCTACACACAGCTCTGCACCACCCAAAGGTTGACTGGAAGATAATGCCTATGGCATTAAGTCCGCCTTGCGCAATGTAATTGCAGGAAGCTTAAATAAATAAATAAATAAATAAATATATGCTTATATACATACCTATATAAATTATGTTAAAAAATAAATTATGAACAAATTTTACTTCTCATTAATTTACTTCTTTCTTTTTACATGTGTGTGAATGCATGTTCAGACTCTTATTATCATAGTAGTCTTTACGAATAGAAATAACTCTCTTCTTCTTCTGAATAAAAAAAATACTGAAAACAATAGCTTCAGTGACAGTATCTTTGAGCAGTTTTAAGTTAGTAAAATTGGGAAAATTACAGAAATAAACCAATACTTATAGTGAACTAATAATTTTGTTTTATTATTTTCAGGTAAGTGTAAACAGCTGTATTTAATATTGACAACCTTCAGCATAATGTAAGTAAGTAAGTATAAAAAAAATAACTTATAATAATATCGTTCATCCTCCAACATCATACTTTTTTTTTATTTTTAAGTCATATTCTTCACGGAATTCTTTTGTTTCGGTCTAAAGTTTGTAGACACATCACTTATTGTTGCCAGCTAAGTAAAAGTAATATGTAATCAAAAATTGCTATATTGACATCGATAAATCCTTGATAAATTGTAATAAATTGAACTCGTATATCTTAAATTGTCACACTTGAAAGTAGAAAATAATTTTCAAATTTACCTGAGGGTAACCTCGAGTCTCCGCCGTTTCCTTCTGCGAGCAAGTAATGCTTGCTAAGGAAGCGGCGGAGCGGGACCGGGAGAGGTTTAGAACTCTGCCGGCCCGCCAGGCCCGGGAACGGGCCAGGTACCGCAGGCGACTCGGGCGACGGAGATCTCAGAATGATCTCCGTCCTCCACAGGCGCAAGCCTGGGGGTGACAGATGAGGCCATCCGTCACCCCGGCAGAAGCAGGCTCTGGTGGAGGCGCGGACGCTGTGGAGCGTGCGCGCCCCGGGGTACAATAATGGGAACACCGGGGTTCCCACACGGTAGGGGGCCATCTACAAAGCGTAGGTGGCCCGACGTACGTCGGGGTTCCAGGGTTTTCCTTTCTAGGGTGTACCTGGTTCCCCGGCATCTAGTACCCAAGGCGGCGTGCGGTTTTAGTCGGTTCGTGTCCGACATGCCACCAGCAGGTGGTATCCGAGGGGATTTCCGCACGAAGGAAAAAAAAAAAAAAAAAAAAAAAAGGGTAACCTCGAGTACAACAAGTTAAAAGTAGAAAATAATTATTTGTTCGAGAATTTTCTCCTATTCAAAAGTAGAACATACAAATTAAAACGCTGGCAACACAACCGCCCACGGAACAGCGCGCTTAAAACACCTAAGCATATGCCTTTCCACATAAATGATTAAAAAACCCACACATAACACAACAAACTTCGAACTCAACAAGAGATACCCCACTTCGTTTAGCTTAACTATTGTTCGCGCCCGACGTCGCCTGCACATTATGCGGCGCATTTCAATTGTCTCCACAGATTAAAAAGTTTGTGAACATGTTAGCTCTTTTGTTGTTTATTGATTTCCCTGAGTTTTATTTGTTTGTAGCGCGTGTGTCGCTGGCTGTATTGTCAATGCCTTTTAATGCGATTCAAAAGTTAAGACATGTGAAAAGGAGTGAGGTTATACATACAGTACATGGTATTATTTTTTTTATGATAACTTTGTGCTTTTAGACTTTTTTCTACTTACCTTACTACTACTTACTTACTACCCTTAACCGTGGGAGAGCCACGCTTCGGCATGAATGGGCCGACTCGACCAGAGTGATACCACGGCCTCACAGAAAATCGGTGTGAAACAGCGCCTGCGCTGTGTTTCACCGAGTGAGTGAGAATACCGGAGGCCCATACCCCAACCCCTTCGTCCATCCCCCCTCCCCATCCTCCAAAGACCGGCAACGCACTTGTAACGCCTCTGGTGTTACGGGTGTCCATAGGCGGCGGTAATCGCTTACCATCAGGCAATACGTCTGCTCGTTTACCCGCCATTCCATAAAAAAAGAAGAATATTATAATAGCTTTTATATTATTTTAGCTTTGACAAATTACACTGACCCTGGCTACAGGCAACAGGTCCCGTACTTATACACTGCTACATAAACTACTATATAACATAGTAGAAAAATACAATATGAGCACCTTCATAATAAACTTACAAATAGTAGAAAATTCCACGAAAATATCATCAAATAATAAATTACAAAACAAATTCCACCCGCCATCTAGGATAATCCGTCTTAGCCCGAAGTTCTGTCGGTACATCCCCTAATCGCGGAGGATCGTGCCTTGCCGGCCGGTCATAACCTGCCCAGTGAGGAAATTAACGAAATACGTGTGCCGTATGCCAAGTGGATTGCCGTATGTATACTCGAGAACATATAGATTGTTATCTATGGTGTGAGGAAATATGACATTGTTCACTACTTTAATTATAAATGCGAAAAAGTGGTTCATGTAAATTTATTAAGAATTATATTTTCTCTCTTTATGATGCATATATCTTGTCTTATTGACTTGCCATACCCAAGCAATTTTATAAAAAAAAAATTATAAGAAAATAATATCACTGTAATATGTGGTAATGGGCCGACTCAGCCGAAGTGATACCACGGCCTCACCGAAAACCGAGTAAGGATACCGGAGACCCCAACCCCTTCCCTCATCCCCAAATCCCCAATCCCAATTACCATACGTATCTTTAAATGTCGAAGCTAAATATCAATAGCAACACACACCTCATTTATTGGAGATTTTTTTACTTTAAAAATAATTTAATATTGAAAATGATGTGAAAACTAACTCGACAGCACAACTCTCAGTGCTCAACAAAAGACAGGATTGCATCAATTTATAAACAAGAGGTACGTACAACAAGAAGGCGGCATAGAGTCGTCGCGATAACGTCGCGATAACGCTGCGATCACGTAACGCTATCGTCCGAGTCACATTGTTCGATATCAACGCAGTGCACTTTCGTTCGATACGTAGGGATGTGACGTGAATAATAATAACTTGGTGAATATATTTATTTTAATCAAAACATCATAGACAAGAATCTTTTGGGATGACAGCAAGTGAAGGAAATAGGGAAGGTTTAGGTTAGTAGACAGAAATATACTTTAATGCATTGTGCAATAAAACATATTTTTGTTATTGTTTAAAGATGAGGTAAAAACTGGGGAAAATGCATTGTATCTGGCAACACTTTATGGTGCTTAGCAGGCGTAGATCAGTTTTTAGTAAGAAATCTTTTCTCGTTAATTTTGTGACCATTTAAAATTGTACATCTATCTCATAATATTCCATGTTTCCGTGCTTAGAAATATGATAGAAGAGCGAGTATTAATTTTTAAATACTTTCTTCTTCTGTCATTAGTCACCGTTGGTAATTTTACAAAAATACTAAATATAAATCAGGCAAGTGACATAATTACATGGATATACATATGAATATATATTTAGTTTATGTTTTAGAGATTGTTATACAGTCAATGACGCAGAAGTAAAAAAACGAAGAATTATCCAGAAGCTTTTATTACGACTTTGAACTACGTTTTCACTTACTGTTGTGCTTTTTGGTGTCGAAATATTAAGTAACAAAGACTTTCATAAACACTATTTAATTATTCTGATCGATTCTCCAAAAAAATAATGTATTTAAAAGTATCAAAAAAATCTCTTTATATTTATTATATTACTATAGGTACATTATATTAAATGATGACGCTCTGATGCCGTGTTTCGATTCCATGAAACTTTTCCATAGATTTTTATCACAAAATTTATAAAAATAGAATTAGATAAAATAGTATAAAATGCAATTGTTGTCAATCTAAATGAAACAGCTAACAATCTCCTAAACAAGTAACGAGTTATTAAAAAAAAACCCGAATGCGTTAATATCTGCCATTTTTATTCAATTCATTGAAGAATTGAAAAGAAAAGTTTTTTTTTTGTTTTTTAATTTTGACGTACCCAGTGTCACTCTTACGACTAAGACGTATCTATTGACACCACTCACATAAAAATACAACAAGCCGTTTAGGCTCTAGGGCGTGCCAAATAAATATACATATATATATACACTCGAAAAACAACCCTCCTTCTTTCGTAGTCGGGTAAAAAATAAAGATTAAACCTGTTTTTTTTAGTTCGACCGTAGTGCCTAAACTACAGAAGCGATTATAATAATCTACGAGTGTCAATTGTCAAATTTTTTTAAGTATGGTTCTGCCTCAATGACTCTACTTTGTCTGATTGTTCGCCATACTCATTGCGAATGCAGACAATGTATCAGCGCAGCATGGTAACCCACACCATGGCCTAGTGATACTTCTGCATCATTGGGCCCTCGGTCTCTCACTTACCACTCTCATTGATCTTCTGTGCGAGGGTAGCACCGCCCGGGTTGAGCCTACCCGTTCGGCTGGCTCTATTACTTTTGAAATTTGTTTCATTCAAATTATTTTGCCATTTTTTTGCCTTGATATAGTGAACTAAAATTAAATAACAGTCCATGTTATTATATTAAAGACCGGATGGGAGAAGCCTAATACCTTACTTTGATGAGCTACGAACTAAATATGTAGTAATAACATTTAGGTTTTAAATATAAAGCTAAAGAGTTTGTTTGTTTGTTTGAACGCGCTAATCTCAGAGACCGCTAGTCCGATTTGAAAAATTCTTTCAGTGTTGGATAGTCCATTTAGCGAGGAAGGCCAAAGGCTATGTATCATCACGCTAATACTAATAGGAGCGGAGCACCAATGGAGAGTGTTTCAAAATCGGGGATAATTTTCACGCTACGGGCAATAGAAGACGCAAACGAGGTTGCGTAGGTCAGCTAGTTGTGTATAAAATTGAATTGAATGTGCTGCCAAAATAAAGTAATTTTAAAACAGATAACGACAAGGCAAGCGTATTGAGTGAGGATAGTCAGCACCACATCACTCAGTAACAAGGCTATTATTATTGTCACTTAAACCATGACTACACGTAACAAGGAAATCTGATAGAACGGAATGGTGTACTGCAATTCATCAGAAATATGTTTTACCTCAATTCATTGGCACCTAGTAACGATTATGTTGAAGCCATTAATTTTTGTAGCGTTTATGACTCAAATGTAATAATTTCGTTTCTATGAAGATTATAATTATCAATTTTATCAGATTGCTAATTTAAGAGTCTGTTGGCAATTTCAAGCTAATAGTTATTGTAATTTTTTTGTTTTTTTTCTGAAGTGGAAATGGGCCGGTCATGTCTCTAGACGTACCTACCGATGGTCGGTGGAGCCGAAATGTGCTTGAGTGGAGACCGCGATTAGAAAAACGTAGTGTGATGCGGCATGGTGGACTGACGATTTAAAGGCATGATGTTTTTCACTAAAGGCTTACGAAAGTAAATGTACCCATACAGTATCTACTAGTATCGAAAAAACAATTTCACAAATTTATGTACGTTTGTTTGTGCCGTCTAATTTCTGGCATGGCTGTACCGATTTTGACGGGATCTTCACTGGTAGATAGCTGATGGTATAAGGAGTAACTAAGGGTACTTTTTTGAGGCAACCTTTGCCCCGCAGATTTAATCGCAGTTGTTGATGTAAAGGTAAAATTAAAACCACGGCGGCAAAATATTTTTCTTCGAAATTTTTAATATTGTAACTATTGTTTTCCCATTATTTTACTGAAAAGACTCATAGGCATAGCTGTATTTTCTGAGGGCCTCGAGTTTTTACAAGATTTATGATAAAATTTATCTACAGATGTTTTTTAATTAGAATATTAAGGAAGACACGCAGTAAAGTCACACATAAATTACATAACTCAGTTTCTAATCGTAGAGGGACCACACCTGGGTCTCTTAGGTGTGGCATCTTGTTCTTTGTTCGTTGACAAGTCAATGAAATTCGGTTGAGTTAAGAATATATTGCGTGGCAGTTGACAAATAAAAAACTCATAATGATGATTTAATACTACAGTAGGTACTATAAACATAAATGCTAGGCACCGCAATTTACAATGATTCACAACAGCCTGACACGTCAATCCATTCATCATCATCATCATCATCATGATATTATCAATCCATTCTAATATTATAAATTCGAAAGTAATACTACGCTTTCAGACCTAAGCTGCTGAATCAATTTGGATGAATTTCGGTATAGAAGTACATACATATCATATCTACAAAATCTAGATGTTAAAACTAAAGATGGCCTATCCAAATCCACACCTTAATTTTTAATTGATTGTCTTGACTCCACAATTGTGCTCGCTTGTTCATAAATACGCGACAGTTTCGCATTGACTATATTAATTACACCCGATAATAGGATAGCTAAGGAACTAAAGGGTTTGGAATGACCTGTACTGTTCTGTGAGGAAGTTCATGTAAGGTAAGAAAGGGAAATGAATAAACGCAGTCAACCCAAAGACAAATAACAGTAGGTATAAATCTGATCTATCTATATTATTTTTACTATTGGTGCAGTAGTCGTCCTTGGTAAAACTTTAGTAAGACGACTAAAGGTTTATTAAGACTTCTTCGATAGACCAACTTTAAAATGAATCGGGCTCTTAAGTAATTTAAATAACAATTTACATTTTAATCCCAATGAGAGCTGGAATTTGTAGGTTCGAAACTTATGTGCCGAATTTCCAAGTTCTCCCCTTGGCGATACAAAAGTTTACATCTACATTTAAGGAACGTGATATAACAAAAGCGCTGATAGAGAGATAGAGTGACAAGACTTGGCATGGAATAATTAATATTTGTAAAATAGTGTCCACAGAGAAAAGAGAAGGCAACTTGAGATAAAATCTATACCAATCCGCCCGGCCAGCGTGGTATAGTCAGTTCTTTATTTTTAAGGAGAGGGCTGTGTCCAGCAGTTGACTGTTAAAGGGTGTTGGTAAAGATGATGATGGTCATAAACTTAACATGTTAAAGTCAGAGCTTACAGCCCTACAGTCCTCAAGTTACAGACAACAAGTTACAGATAGTGCATTGTCCGCGATAAACTTGTTATTCGCTGATAAAGAGAAAGCAGCTATCAGAGCTTATTTGTAAATATATACTTAATTAGTCATACTAAGGTGACACTATCGACATCTGTCTTTAGATTTATGAACACTTTTTAATTTACATTACTATACTTTACTTTAAGAAACTGACAAATAAGTAGTGTACTAACAAACTACCAAACTGATGAATTCAAAAGTCGAAATCAACGACATCATAAATCGGAATAATCATCGTTTATCATAAAAATAATGCCAATACGAATAAAGTTATATATCGACAGATATTCATAGTCTTTTTTCATACAAACGTTGAAGGTTATTAATTATTAAACTATTTGAATTTTAAACAAATCAAGCATTTTAACAAACGGGTTTATTTTTTCTGTCTGGGTGTCATTAATCTATATTATCATCTATATATATATTTGAAAATAGAAATATACCTGCTCAAGTATTGTGTGTATCTTGTGAAGCTGTGGTATATCCTACTCAAGTCGAGCTGGCCCGTATTATGTACCGAAGCACGGTTTTCGCTTAATTTCGTTTTAATATTTAGAATTTCATTTTAGCTTTAATTGTCTTTAATAGTCCATTGCTGGATATGTAGGCTTCTGCTTAGACAGGAGGTTTTGATTTACAATCCCACGTTCGCTAGACGGGTTGGTACAAGGTGTGGGTGAAGCTTTCCTTCTCTTTGCTGAACGGAGTTGTCCTTTGTAGATTGCTCTCTTTGTCTTCTAAATCCGTCACCAAACAAACTATCTAGAATTTACTATACTTTAATACATAACTATCAAAATTAAAGAGATACTGAACAGTATAAGACAAGTCGTAGGGATCCTAAATACTATCTTCTCGAAAGGCGAAATCAACAATTTAGTGTTTCATAAATTGATATTTAACAAAAATATAAATAAATCATTGAGATCCCTCTCTCAGAAGTAAGTTGAAGATAGAATTCTCCACTACACAAGGTATAATTTATACTTAGACTTTGTATCTAGTACTGATAAGGTTATTATATTATGTCTCGTTCATTTTTATCTGTCGAGAAACTTAACTGCACTGCACTTACTGATAGTAGAAAAGAAATATTATTATTTGAATATACTTACCTAGAGGGAACGAACAAAGAGTTTTAGTGGGAATATTGGGGTCAGCGTTGAATTCTACTTGATACGTAGATTACTATTTTTTAGTTTCAGTTAAGATTTACCGTTTGATTGAACTTTAGGTTGTATCGGGCCTGGTAGGGTCTCCCTCAGAGGGTATTGGCAGTCAGAGCCATACGCGGATACCGCACCGTTTCGACGGAGGCGGCATGCGCCTTGGCCGGAACGCCCCCGTGGGATTTGGAGGCGGAAGTGCTCGCCGAAGTTTATCGGCGAGCGGCTGAATATCGGGCGGAGAACGGGTATCGTCCTCCGCCCGAAGAGGTACGCGATTGGCGTGAAGCCGCTCGCCGAGCCACGATGGCTCGTTGGTCGTCCCGGCTGGAGGCTCCACGCGCTGGCTTTGCCACCGTGGAGGCGCTCCAGCCGGTCATCCTCGAGTGGGCAGGGCGGCAGCACGGGACCCTTTCCTTCCGGCTGACGCAGGTGCTTTCCGGGCATGGTTGCTTCGGAAAGTACCTGCACTCGGTCGCTAGGAGGGAATTGAGTCCCGCCTGCCACCACTGCGACTGCAGTGAGGACTCGGCCCAGCACACGCTGGAGTTCTGCCCCGCTTGGGCGGAGCAGCGCCGGGCCCTCACTGCAGTCATCGGAGGAGATCTGTCGCTGCCGGCCGTCGTAGTATCCATGGCCGGTAGCGACAGCAGTTTTACCGCGGTCGCGACCTTCTGCGAGGAAGTAATCTCGCGGAAGGAGGCGGCGGAGAAGGCCCGAGAGGACGATCTCCACTCGGACCCGATCCGCCGCCGGCGCACGGGGCGGCGGAGGCGCGCCTATCAGCGCCTCATGCCGCCCTGAGTGTGGCCGCGGATGGACGGGATGGGTTTTCCCCTCCATCCGCATTACAGGCCAACCGCGACGGGGCGATGTACGCGTGTGCCGTGCGTCGCCTAAATCGAGATTTTAACAACAGACGGTGCCCGCTTTAGTGCGGGCAGGCGCTGGGAGGCGTCCGGTCGTGTAATATCTGCGATTCCCGGACCCCTCCCTTCTCAGGCGCAGAGTTGGCACACCGTGTGGTTTTAGTCGGTTCGATTCCGACACACCGCCCCGCCGCAAACCCCGGCGGGGTGACGGCCCGAGGGGGTTTCCACACGTAAAAAAAAAAAAAAAAAAAAAAAAAAAAAAGGGCCTGGTAGGGTCTTTTTCAAGGGTTAAGGCGATGAGCTGCGTCAGTATTTCTATTAACGAAATGAGTGAATTAACAATAGACACCAGCGTAGCCCGATTTTTTTTAGTCAAATCGGAATTTTGAGACTTTTTAGTGAAAAAATCGGGATTCTTTCGTCGGAACCGGGACAAAACAAAAAAAAACGTATCAATGTATCGCACCTAATCAGAAATTCCGACACACAAGTAAGAGTGATCAAAAAAAAAGATCGTTCGCAATATTTATGTTTTTCTGATACTATATATATTATCATCTCATATATAAAATATCATCTCATCGTGAAAGAACTAGTGTCATTTTCTATTTGTATTGTAATGGTGGTTTTTTTTCATTTTTCTTATTGCCTGCCAATTTTGTTGACGATAAAGCACTACGGCATAATTAACTTCACTTTGGGCGTCCAGCCAGTTATCCCCAAAAAGCGGGATAACACCTGTCCCGCGCGGGATTTTACAATTTTGATTCAAAAAGAGGGACGTCCCGCCAAAATCGGGGCTTCTGGCAACCCTGGTAGACCCATAAGCCCAAACTATTAATTTAACACGTGCATTGACTATATAGAAATCGATTAGTTTCTACCGATGATCAATATAGAGCTTAAAGAAATGAAATCATCGATGTATAACGTCATTATGCTGTCAACGTTAATTTTCTTTATCTTAAGTTTAAAATCTTACTTAACAGATTTAAGAAGGCTATTAAATAAATGTTTTGACCATAAAAACTGCGCTAAACGAACAAAAGACAACATTATTCACAATTTTAAGTACAACAAAAGCAATCAGGTGTGACAATGTTCCATTTAGGGGTCGTTAGGGGAGGGGGCACCTATAGGATCGTTATGAAAAAATCGCAATAATCTGGCGATCAGTTAAGGTAGTGGAATGGGATATAAATCAGTCGTATCAACGCCGCCGCCTCTGTCAATAGCTTTGAGGTGGTCACCGTATTCGATTCTCATGGATACACCCATCATAAATATTTAATTTATTATTCTTGTCATGGCTGTCTTTATTAACATGTATTAGATATTATTTATTTTATGGGTTGAGGGTAAAACAATCCGTTTTAAGATACCATTAACGACAATACTTTAATTCACTTGGTTACTGTATTTGGGATTTTGATCACTGCTGTCAAGGGTTATCCTCAGATCTCAATAGGTTATACATTTCTTCAATAAATATTTATTCAATCTAAAATTACGGAAAATATAAGAGAGAGAAAATACTTTTAAGAAATAAAAAAAATAATACATTCTTAAGCCCACAGGCGAATAGCTCACAGCAGAATTTAAAGAAGCCAATAAAAACCCCTATAAAGCTATTGTGACAGCTAATCAATGACCAATTGCACAACTGACATTTTATAAAAGTACTTTTAATTTTGGTTCTAAGTTAACATACAATGTAGTCAGTACATATAAGGTACACTGACGCGGATTGGCATTTTAGCTATTGATCAAGTTTCCTGTCGGTTCTTAAACTGTATATTCCCTATAAATTTAAACACAATTTAATTGAAGTACGTATTATAGTTTAGTAATTAACATTTATTAAGGCTTATCCATATAATGCCGTCGTCCGTATGAAGTCCATTATCGAGTGGTGGAGATCGGGTGGATAACGGTCATAATTTGCAATAAATATAACGGCGGAGGTGTCGGCGCCTTTTGTTGCCGGGTTCGATTCCTGGTTATGTCGATTTTGAGTTTAACTCGATTTTAGATAGTCAGAGTTAGTGTTTTGTGAAAAATTATTGAGATTTAATATAGAGATAGGGAATATCATTTTATACAGTGGTTTGTAACAATGATTGTAAGTTGGTTGGTATTTATTTTTAGCATATATCTTCAATGTTCAAGTTATTTTCTAAGCTGCGATGCAGGCAATCTGAGAGCGACAACAGGCTAGTGCTTATAATTCTTGACTCTGATCACTAACAAAAACTATAAGTGCTATTTGTTCTTCGGAAAGAAATGTTTCTAAAGAAGAGAAGCTTATTTAAAAAAAATGATTTCTTAATCTAAAATGAATGAACGACTGCGTAAAAGAGAGTGAGAAATCATTATCATCATATATCATCTCTCGAAATAGTAGCTGATTTCAGCACGAACGGGCCGGGCTAAAATGTCAGCGTTCGTGCTGTCATGTTTTGTTGGTGATTGCGAGACCGGAGGCCAAACGATGAAAAAACATCACAAGACTACCATGGTATGGGACACCATGCTGCATTATTGCATTGTCTGCATTCGCAATGAATAAGGTGACCACTCTTGGATTCTGCTTTTGCTGTCCATCAGGCAGTGTAGTCATTTTGGCAGGCCCATACAAAAAAAAATCCATTGCTGGGTACAGGCCTCTCCTTAGGAAGGAGGTTTTGGTCTACTGTACCACGCTCACTAGACGGGTTGGTATAGGGGTTGTCCTGCGTGGGTCCGATCGTGTTAATAACAGCAGTTCCCGGACCCCACCCTTCTCAGGCGCAGAGTGGCACACCATGTGGTTTTAGGCAGTTCGATTCCGACACACCGCCCCTTCGTAAGCCCCGGTGGGGTGAAGAAGGGGGGTTTCCATACGTAAAAAAAAGGGGTTATCCTGCATAGTAGGCCTTAATCGGTTTATATGATACCCATGGGATTAATAGGGGTGGTGACGCTCCGTACCTATTCTTAATCCCTCAACATGGACGGGATGAGGACTGACAGATTATAATTTTACCGACTCCAAGAGAATTTTAGGAAATGTTAAGGGGATAAATATGATGATGATCATAGTCACCCATCTAGAAATTTGATTGTAAATAAAAATCTTTGTATGATTTATACAAATAAATGAAATTGAAGTGTTTGTTTATGATTTAAAATGAACAACTTCTCACTTAATGCGTACAACTATAAAAGATACTTTTATCAAAAAATCTTTTAAAATTTTGAACCGATTTTGACGGAACTTTTACTGGCACGTAGTTGATGTTTCTAAAGCATTATAAGGAGTAACTTAGTCTAGTAGACCTCGTGGGTAGTATAGCAGGCGTCATAAATATTAAAGTATGCTACAATTGTGAGATTAATTTGTACAACATTTTAGTTTGGCCGTGATACCCGAAGTTGCCAAATGTCAGGTTATCACATATCTGTATTTTTGGGTATCAATCTAACAAAGGACTTACTGTGTCAAGACTTGAGTAATTATACTTTAAAGATAATGTAACTGATGAGTCTTTATTCGTAATCTACTGAAACTATAAACATTTCTTAGAAATAGCGTTTTTTTATAATAATAGAAGTGAGTTATCACCGAATTCCATCTGATAAATCAACGATGGCACCATGCGCTTATTGTTTTTTTTATGGTGTAGGTGGCAAACGAGCAGACGTATCGCCTGATGATAAGTGATTACCGCCGCCTATGGACACCCGTAACACCAGGGGCGTCACAGGCGCGTTGCCGGCCTTTGGGGGATGGGGAGAGGGATGGGGGAAGGGGTTGGGATATGGGCCTCCGGTATCCTCACGCACTCGGTGAAACACAGCGCAAGCGCTATTTCACAACGGTTTTCTGTGAGGCCGTGGTATCACTCCGGTCGAGCCAGTCCATGCATGCCGAAGCGTGGCTCTCTCATGGTCAAATCAAATTTTAAAAACAATTACGAGCACTGCCTAAAATTCCCTTTTACACACTTCCATTCCACAGATTATAAAATACGAGGAGAGATGATACCCACAAAAAAAAAAATGTTAAGAATAATTGAGTCATTTTTTCCTTAACCTTGGAGCATCTGATATCGATGCAGTTTAAATATGCATTTCAAAAGATAAAAGTTTAATGCTCTCCATATTCTCAAGATGACATAGAGTAGGTATTAAATTTATGCAGATACGATTGTAACGCTTGTTCACTACTTCGATAATGATACAACGGTGTTCGATGGACGAAAATGATCGAATTAGGATCGGAAAATAGTTTGGCGAAGTTTAGATTAAAATCCAGTCACGACTTCTTGTTAGGGATTAAAAAAAATAAACTCAAACGATAATAATATATAATTTATTTATTCATTCATAATTATTATGTTAAGTTAAGTATAATAATTAACTGAACACTGAAATAATGCTATGATGTTACCATGTGAAACCAGGTGTCGCAACCAGAGCCGTTGCTAAGTTTTAAAATAACTTGTATTAAGGGCGCGGCCTAAGCTAAGCGGACTCGGCTTAAGTTAAACGAATATAAGTTTTAACGGTTTAATTTTGCAATGAATATCTACATATTATAAATCCTCCGCCGTGTCTATCTGTCTGTCTGTTTGAGATAAACTCAAAAACTACTGCACGGAATTTGATGCGGTATTTATATAGATAGAGTGATTCTTGAGGTAGGTTTTCATATTTAATTTGTTACATATTTGAGTCTATTGGCTATAATATAATGAAATTTGTTGAAGACATCGGAAAAATGTTGTATAAACTCGATGAAACATGAACGAAGAATTTAAGAGTGTAATTCCTATAATTAAATAAAGGTATCTTTTATCAGCATGTAGTTTATTTAACTCAGATAAGATGGCATAAGATAGCGCTAATATATACTGTATACTGTGCTGTACACAATACAAAATCTACTGTGATAGGAGATATTTAATTACATATTTGTAAATAGTCTCATGTGACTTTGAAGTTTATTTATTCTTTCATTATCATTTCAACCAACTGTTTAACAAGTTTTCTCGAAACATTTCAACAGCGCGCATTGCTTTTCACTGAGTGAGTACCCCCCACTCCTCTCTCTACCATACTTGAAAAGATAAAGGCAACGCCCTAACGTCTCTAAAGTAGCAGATATCCATGACCTGAAACAGATAACGTCTATGTTCGATTGACTGCTCCTAAAAAAAACTGAGAACCGAAGAGACCGATTACGATGTAGCTACACTGATGATTCACTTCGTCTCTAGCACTTAGGGCATTCAAGGACTGATGTCTATTCTGTAACATGTAATTTTTGTACTCTTTGTACACATTGTAACATGAATCTCAATCCAATTTGTCTCGCGCTTATAGATGTGCGCTAATACACGACTATTTGCCATTACACCTGTACATTACATGCTCAGAAAGTCGACAAACAAGTTTCAACTGGATTTTTCTCGGGACAATTCTCTTCTATGTAATATGTATCTAGATCGACATGTTTATGTGATACGCTTACACTCTTATAGGTACATTTAGAATATTTAAGACGGGTATCTCCAAAGAGTTTTAATTTTATGTTCGTTTTTTTAGGACCCGTTTGACGGCAGATGTCTGTTTCAATTCAAACATATTACATTTTTTTAACACATGCAGTTTTAAAAATAGCAGTACATGTTAGATGTCATAGAACAATGATATTTTTTAACATTAAATATAATAAACGTTAAATTATTAACTAACAAAATATAGACAATGATTGTTATTTTGACAATTATAATAATTATTTTTCAGCTATTATTATCCGTTAGCGACAAAGCTCGGCTTCGCACGGATCTCTTTGAAATTGTCGGATTACAAACGGATACTTTTACAATAAAAGAATAGCAAAATAAATTTTAATGTCAAAAAAATACGACAATGTTTTCAATTAAATGTCTATGATATACCAATAAATGTTACTATTATATTAAAATACAATTATTTAGGTATATCATTACATACACAACATACACTACTATAAAATACACCAGTCTTATCAAAAAACATGTCTGCCCTTGAACTAGCCTTCAAAAGATCATTTATTAGATTGATCGCTGTAACGGTGGGACTAATATTAGTTTTTGCAATGTGCCAAGATGGTGGATACGCGAGCAGTGGATGCTGTCTACGACCACAACCACGCAAGTAATTGTCAGGCACGTAGAGATAAACAGACTTTCGCACCGATGGATTGTCCACTTTATTATTTAGTAGCAAATAGTAGTACATTATAAGCATATACTTCCGTCTGAGCTCTAGAGTGCCAACCATTCCAGAAACATATATTGACGGATATTAAAACGGATGATATCCATACGTACGTTTATATAGATACCTAGCAAATTTACGTTGGACATGTTCAAGCATCAGTACGTATATTTTTTCTTGGGGAGCCCAAATAGCTGCATGTATTCTAGTTTTTAATAATTTCATAACGTGAACATTATTAAAATTTACAGCAGTTCTGATTACAAACCCTAAACATTTGCTGGCGTGTTTGCTGACTTCCTTAATATGTTCATGGAAGTTCAGTTTGCTGTCAACAGTTAACCTAAGATCACGTACTGTCGTGATACTTTGAAGACTATTTGGTTTTATGTAAAGAAGCATAGCTGCGATTAAAATATAGGCAGACTGACTACAGATTTATAAATCTTTGTATAACTACTAAAACGATATATTCTCTAATAATCATAAATCAAAGTTATTAAGATACGAGATAAAAACAGGGGTTCTGATACGAGTATTACATCCGTATATTACTATCTATAGTGCACTATTCTGAATAACTAATGCGGGAACAGTCTTAAAATACCTTCAGTTATCTAAATAAACAAGGTTATTACGAACGTTATAGTGTCTACGTAGGTAAATTTGATTTGAAACACAATCATGTTATCACAGCTTCGTGTACTAAAACTCGTTTTTGATCAAACCAGTCTTAATTCATACTCACATTAATCAAACAGAGACAAACATACATTTTAAAGCATTCTGCATTAAAACAAGATAATTAATGAAAAAAAAACTATTTGCTTGAAAATGTATCCATGCTTAAATATCTCTGGTGGGATGGTTGGCAGTCCACAACTGTGAGATTTTCCCGAAACTTTCTGCCGCGCACAACAAAACTGTGGAATGAGCTGTCGCCTGCGCTGTTCCCGGACCAATACGACCTTCAAGAAAAGAGCGTACTCCCTTCTGAAAGGCCGGCAACGCATTTGTAGCATCTATTCAGTAGCACTCGCTTAATTAAACCGAATTTATTGAAAACTCAAACGCGAAAATCCATCACGCTACCCAAACAGCGGCTACAGAGCGTGCCAAAGAAAATGTATACCTACATACATACATTCCTGGTAAACATTCTATTCATATATCTACATAGTAGTTCAAGTAATGTATAGGTACAATATCGCATCGAATCAACAAGTTAGCACACATTTAGGCTCGTGCCCTATCGCAGTGCCATCGCACATTACACTACTAAGTTGCACTACTGCTTGGCTCTTGGCTGTGTAATGTGCGATAAAAGCAGGTGTTCGTATCAGTATGGCCAGTCAATTCTGTCCCAATTGTTGGTACATTGTTCTTGGTAAACTTAAGAAACACACGGTTAAATTACCTGTATACCTTATAGGAAATCATTTCTACTTAGAATTTACGAAAAGAACAAGATAACAAATAACTGATTGGAAAATCTCAACCCGTGAATGTCGTAAGAGCCGACTAATTGAGCAAATCAGGCAGGAGAAAACAGCTCTGCAAAGGGAAGAAAGCTAAATATAGAATAGACAGTAGAATAAGGAGAGGTCTTTGTCTAGCAACGGACTGGCAAAGGCCGCCGATGATAAAAAAAAACATTTAATAAATAAAAATCCTTATCAATCTTTACTTCAAAATTTTATTGGGTCAAATAGAAGGAATACTCTGCCAAATAAAGATATAACTTTCTAATAATGACGGATTCCACATAAAATAAATATAAAATAAACAAAAAAGTGACGTCTATAACTGGACCAAATTGAAATGCACACTAAGAAGCGCCAGTTTTCCATCATTTCAAAAATCATCAAAATCGGTTAACCGTCGAAAGTGCTGAGGTAACAAACATAAGAAATACAGTCGAATTAAGAACCTCCTCCTCTTTTGAAGTCGATAATAAAAATACAAGCGAAAAAAAGAGCTGGTGTGTATTGAAAATATTAAAGCTGTTTTAAAGTCAGATAACGAAAGAAATTGACACTATGATACAGACCCATTAACGAAGGGTATACTACTCCCGATACTGCAAACTACGAGCCGTCAAACGAGCCAAGATGGGCCGAGCACTCGAGCACCTCACCTGTGTATATCAATTAGAGTGAAACTTAACGCGTTGTCTGCATGGAGTGCGGACTGTATCGCGACGGTTAATGGTGCGAAAATCGCTGATAACACCACTCCCTGCCACCCAAGTTCGCCCCCACCGCACCGATTCACCCCTCGCCGTTCATCCCCTCCCGCTCGGTAGTATATCAGGGAGTTAGAGATCTGCGATTAGTGTAATTGTCTGGTAATAGATAACACCAGTAGTTCAGACTCTGTGGTTCATTTTCGAGTTTCGATTTTGGATTAAATATTTTTCAGGGTATCTGTGAATTGTATTTCTTGATTTATCTCTAGTCAAATCGTATAAGCTTATCAGATATAATTTTTATGTCGTATGAGTCGATTTAGGTAGATTTAAGAAAAACACAAAATAACGAATCTAAATGTCATAATGGACTGATCAAATTTGTTTATTTTAAAAATAGTATATCGTAATTTTTTACAAGTTTTAAAAACCAACAATATACTCGTATCTGCCGTCAGTACTATCAATGTGTATATGATTTTAAATAAAAAATAAATAAAATAGTAATATTTCATTGCTAAGTTTAATAACGTAACCAAAAAAACATTTTAACCCGCGACCATTTATATGTCAAACTAGCTGACCCACGCAACCTCGTTTGCGTCTTATATTGCCCGTGGCGTGAAAATTTTCCCCCGTTTTTGAAACATTCTTCATTGGTGCTCCGCTCCTGTTGTAGTAGCGTGATGGTATATAGCCTATATCCTTCCTCGATAAATGTACTATCCAATACCGAAAGAATTTTTCAAATCGGACCAGTGGTTTCTGAGATTAGCCGGAACAAACAAACAGACAAACAGACAAAAAATTTTAAAATATATATTTTGGTATGTGTACCGTATACGAGTATACATTCATATGCATGTAGTAGAAAGCGGTTATTTTAATATTACAAACAGACACTCCAATTTTATTTATTTGTATAGATGGATGGCACTAGTAAATTAAAAGCATTATGAAAGGTTGACATTAATTTGTAAGATTAACTTATAATAAATATATTTAAGCATAGACCATTTAATAAGTGATCCTCTGTGTTGGTAGGTATATTCTCTGGTCGTCTCCCATTCGTTCAATCATTCCGCTATCGCCCCGGCTATCAGTAGGTAATACATTGTATCACATTTTCATAAGAGATTCATTTACCTTGAGTTTTGCACACCCCACACCCCGAATGTTTCCATTGTCTGTACGATTATTTACGTCCGATATCCACGAAATCTTATTTTACAAACTTGTCTTATATAGAACTGAATTCAGTAAGTCGTTTCTTTTTTATAGTTTTTAGTCATTGATTGTACATAGTGAATATAGTGATTACGACCACATTTTGTTTCCGCTATAATTTTTTTATATCCGTTTCGGTTCCGACGTGACTGAGTTCGTTCGTTCGGTTCGTTTTCTCAACATAAATGAAATTTTAAGTTTAAATAAGTTATTTTTTGAAAATAAAAATCAATAATTAAATATACGGTATTCATTTTTGTTATTAAAACAACGTGTCCCAATATTATCGTGTCGTTAGGACGTGGAGGCGCGCAGAGGGCGGCGGCTGGCGCGTGAGATAGCGCTACCTTTGTTCCGATCGCCTATCTCCCGCGCGAGGATCATACCAAATTATTTATCCTTTTCCCCGAGGTGAGAAGTGAGAACTCATGATTACATGCTGCTATATGAACCTTTTTACGTTATATGTGTATTCATTACGAATTAATTAGATGTACATATTTGGTAGCATGTTAGCATGGTTTATTGATTTATTTCCTTCCTTTGATTGTGTTGATAAAAGGTGTTAACAGTTTTATAATGTACATATAAATTATGTTTTTTACCGACACTCAAACTAACTAAAAAATACCAAATATTTCCTTGACAACAATGTGATATGGTTGATTGTGAACGGATGGATATAAAATACATGAGAATTAAATAAATCATTTCATTTTACTAGAATAGAATGAAATTTATACATATACATACCTAGTATCTACTAGCATCCCACCTACCACGACTTCGCGCGGTAATCTTTGTAATTCTCAAATGCCCTTTATGCCCACGAATTATACATTTAAAACTTCATCTTAAATGAAAACGTAGAGAATGCAATATGCTTAAGTATACCCATATTTCGATAGGTTTAAATTTTGTGCTCACTCAATAATTAAAAATAAACATTATGACGTCTGACCACAAGCACACGACGCATCCTTTTCATCTACCACGATAAGATCAGAATCCAGCTACTTAAAACGATTTCCACGCGAATCAATCATTGATTTCATGTCACACTGATTGTCAAAACGATTCTCGACGCCAAACAAGTATCAATTACTAACGGAAGTCGAACTGGTTACAGCGTAACCGCACCAGGTGAGGAGATAACGTCATTGGTGATCAATCTGCAGGCCCTTCTCAATGTTATCTCGTATGAAATATTTCTTGTTCCGCGAGTGATAGAACCGACTTTGTATCGGATATCAGTGGTATAGGTAATATCGAAGATTTGGGAAGATTTAGTATCTTTCGAAATTTGTAACGTAGGTATGTATTACATTGAATTCGAAAAACAAAGATTTTTTTTGGGAGAATAGGGGGCAAACGATCAGACGTGTCGCCTGATGGTAACCGATTACCGTGGCCGAGAGCGTTGCCGGCCTTTGGGGGATGGGGGGAAGGTTGGAGTATGGTTCTCCGGTATCCTCACTCACTCGGTGAAACACAGCGAAGGGATATTTCACGACGGTTTTCTGTGAGGCCGTGGTAACACTCCGGTAGAGCCGACCTATTCATGCCCAAGCGGAGCGGCATGTAAGTATAACCGGAAAAGAGTTGAATAATTTTAACAATGGATTTTCAAATGATTTTTAATAGAGTGTGCTTAGGAAATATGAGCCTTTTTGTAAAGGTTCAAGTTGTCAATTTTATAACAATATAAAAGACTAAGAAATGACCAATCTTTATGTTGTAACAGATCTTTAAAACCCTGAAAAAGAAATATTAAATACTTACGTTGGTAAATCCAACCTAACAACTATTTATTTCTTCAACTAAATATTTTTTTATAATCACTAAATAACTTTTATTCACATGGGACAAGAATTTGTCTACATCTATACAAATAACCGCTATTTACTAAATGACTATGTATACATTTTTAAAAGTTTTGTCTGTCTGTCTGTTCCGGCTAATCTCTGGAAGGGCTTGACCGATTTTGACGGGACTTTCACAAATAGGTAGTTGATGATATAAGCAGTAACTAAGGCTACTTTTTGGACTAGCTTAGCCTTGTGGCGTTACCCGCGGTACGACAATAACCTAGTTTTGGTTAAAACAAAAATATTAAATGATTTATTTAACTAAATTGCATTTTTTTTAATTAATCAACTGAAACAAGCTTCAGTTGTTACAAAATGTACAAAATAATAATATATCCTCATTTAAAACCAGAAAAATATAAAGTTTACGATCAAAGTTATCTGTATAGATGGCGGTACTGGTAGTTAGAACGGGCGACCTCGGCAAATTGCGTGTGATGATAACACAGCTATCACACCACCTTACTGAATAAGAACGTTTTAAAAATCACTCGAGTGAGTTTTTCAAAAGGCTTAGATGAATAAGGTTTTATGGGTCGACTCTAATGGACGCCTTTGGAACAACCTTAGGTTCTTTGGTGGGTGCTCTTATTTTGAGGTAAAGGAATTAGATAAACGGAAATGCGTCAAGGTTTGACGTTATTGAACTTGCGAATGCATAAGGTTCTATCTAAGGCATAAAGGTAACGTTTTAAGAGGTTTCGGTATCAAACTATAATCTACACATAAAACTTTTTTTTTTTTATTGAATAGTGGGCAAACGAGCAGACGTATCACCTGATGGTAAGCCGCCGCCCATGGACACCCGCAACACCAAAGGCGTCACAAGTGCGTTGCCGACCTTTGGGGGATGGGAAAGGGGATGGGGGTAGGGGTATCCTCACTCATTCGGTGAAACACAGCGCAAACGCTATTTCACACCGGTTTTCTGTGAGACCGTGGTATCACTCCGGTCGAGCCGACCCATTCATGCCGAAGTATAGCTCTCCCACGGTGTAAACTTTTGATTGAAAATTGAATTTTTGTTTGAAATCAGAGATAAAATAGCAGTTTATTAAATATATAAATGTTTTCGGACATTTAAAACGCACGACGCCATCTAGTCCCAAACTAAGTAGAGCTTGTACGATATAAATATATATCATATAGTTATTTTTGTAAATACATAGATATACACAGGAAAAACTCAAACTCTGAAACAAATATTTGCAGATCACACAAATATTTGGTCCGACCCGGGTCTCGATTCCGAGACCTCAAGCACACCAGTCGCTACCACGGCGCCAAATAAATAAAATTGGAGTGTCTGTTTGTAATATTAAAATAACCGCTTTGTACTAAATGCATATGTTGTATGCAATGTACATATCCCAATTTTCTTTTTACAATTTTTGTCTGTTTTCTGTTTATTCTGGCTAATCTCTGGAACGGCTGAATCGAATTTGACGGGACTTTCAGCTAGCAGATAGCTGACTAGCTAGCTACTTTTTTTGGACTAGCTTCGCTCCACGGTGATTCCTGCGGTTATTGTAGTACCACGAGGCTCATCTAGTATGTATATATATATATATAAATTCTATTACTTAGAATAATTTTTGAGAAAAAAAAAACTATCTTGAAAAACAGTGTCTTAACATAAAAATTTCAGCTTTCTCATATAACTTAACTTTTAGATAAAGCTTGCGGAAATGTACTTGTAATTTTTGCCTCATAATATAATGTGATAATACCCTTATAATAATATGCTTATTTCTGAGAGCAATAGTAACAATCAGTTCTTAGAGCACGTTGTTATTATTATTAATTCACCTGCAATAGTACTGTCAAAATGTGTTCTTTACTCCTTTGTATGCATAAATTTTTCATATTAAAAAAGAAATTTTTGAAAGTGCTAACCCAAAATGTAATGTTACCCTTACACCTTATACTGCGAATTTAAGAATGTACATCAATAGCTGGTTGTAAAAATATATTTAAGACATTTAGCATACGCCACCACACAGTTACGTAATCATTGAACAGCGAAATCTCGGCGTTTTGGACAATTACAAGATAAAAAATCCGGGTTGTGTTGAACGTGTTTTAAGGTGTCTCGTTAAGAACTCAATTGGGTGTTATGCCTGATAAGGAAGCCAACTTGTTGTTGTCATGTATGCTCAAGCTATTTTAGCGTTTTTAGGGTAAGTTGGTTGAGGGGTTAGAAGAAGGTAAAAACCTGTTCAACATATACTCGTACGTAGTACAAAGTATGATATGTAACAGTTGAGACATAACGTGGAAGTATCTATTTTTTGCGTACTCTTGTAGTTTTAACTTAATCTAAGTTAAGAGTTTGCGGGTAGGTTTCTTTAGCGTTGTTATTTCTTATTTGTTATTATTTAATCTCTGGTGAACTCCGGTAGACAAATTTTTTAAC
Source organism: Spilarctia lutea (assembly GCA_916048165.1). Lineage (NCBI taxonomy): Eukaryota > Metazoa > Arthropoda > Insecta > Lepidoptera > Erebidae > Spilarctia > Spilarctia lutea. Next base: position 2,976,578 of record OU696473.1, on the reverse strand, counting down.
TTTAAATTTTAGAGTATTACATTTTTGTTATCAGTTATGTTATTATTCGAAGAAAACCATTTTCTATTTTGAAGGATGCAGGTTTGATTAAGTTGCAAAATAACATGGTACTAATACACATCCACTTTTATAACAATAACTTCAAAGATTGCTAAGTTTAACATACATCAGGGTTTAAATATTTTGACTTAAAGAAATTTGTAACTATATGAAGTGACTATAACAATGATAAATGAAACATGCGACTAGTAGACAAATAGCTACAACATTAAAAAAACACAATGGTGCATGTGCACAGCTAAAACAAAAAAAAACTTTTTTTGAAGTTAATGTTAAATGTAGGTATTTGAATAAATATTTAAAATCACTTAACAATATAATTAGTATTCGATATTTCAAACTCTCGTCATTACCGTGTATCTGTAACTCATAGTAACTAAATCTAATTTATACAAATATATTATTAAACTGTATTTAAAGGAAACAATGTATCTATTGTTACATTCTTCGTCCACAATGTAATTCACAACCTCCATTTATTAATAGTAGAGAAGCTCGCATACATACATCAAAATTCATATCTGTTATCTGTGTGTCAGGCGGGGTGGAGCCTTGCAACGCGGAGATAACGGTTAAAAGTGAAGCTACCGCTGTTTGTTGTAGCGTATACTAGGTATATAAGGCGACACTTCACTGATAATCATATTTATTGGGTTTTAAAAGATATTCATTTTATATACGTTAGCTTGTTTCCTTGCAATTTAGTTACTATAATAATTTAGCAAAAGTTTCCTTGCCAACTAGCGTTAAACATGATAATAAGCGAATTAAGCCGTATTTGCTTTTATCTCTGGATAGCTTTTGTTTTTATTTAGAACACACAAACTAAATTTTCTTCCACTTTAAGAGAGCTTCTAACTTTTTTTTTGCAATTACATAAGGTTTATTTAAAGTACATAAAGTATCTACACTGTCTAGAATTTTGAAGGCTTCAGTTCCGAAGTATAGTGTACATGCTAATATCTTCTAATACAAACAAGTATCCATACCAGTCAGTCGATTTAGATGTTTTACACTTTAGGGTATTATTGACACGGCTTAAAATTCTATAATTGTTATTTTCAGACGAAATCTGGCGAATCTGTACAAACGGTAGCCAGAACGCACAAAAATACTTGTATACACGCAACTTCCCAGACATAAAAAAATCTTGTACATATTCCATAATTCATCATCAGTATTGAATAACACTTTTCTTTGTTGTGGGGTTGGGAATCAAACCCATAACATGTCACTTGGCAGTCAGGACCGCTACCAGACAGCCGGCTAGCCAAAGTTTTAGTTTATTACTTTGCGATTTATAGTTTTTTTTCATACTTTAAACTTATTAAAATGCAACAAAATCATATTTTAAATCGGTTTATTTAGGTTAAAATAATAAAAAAGAACCACGCATAATTAAACGGGTATCAAAAGAAAAGTATTTAATTACAAAGAGCAGTGGGTAATTTGGTGAATTACAAGGTAATTCCCGCCAGGGGGCGTTGGTAGGTGATATAGCGAGGCAATATCCGGAGCAACAGGCTGTGTGGCAACACAATCAGTTTTAGACTCTTTTGATTGACACATAGAGCTTACTTTAAGTTGAATATGAGAATTTTGGCGTGTAGTGTATTACGAGTTCTAGTTTGGGTCGTCTTAAAGCGAGATTCATAACTATTATTGACTGAGCTTATTTAGGAGACCAAAGACAAAATTCACCCGCTCGAAGACCTTATCCATCCATCCATCTTGTCCATAGTGAGGATGTCAGATCATTTATATTTTGGATACTGGTTTTCAATCATTAGTTTAAGAAACTGGCTGAAGAAAATGGGGTGAGAGATTAGGCTCTTAGCATCGGTTTTCTTCAAGGCCGTGGTCGATTGGTAGAGCTGACCCATTTGAACGGAACCGTGACTCTAAAACACATATTTTACACACGTTTTATAGATTTCGTTGAATATTTCTATCTCTACACGTAAAAATAAATTTAAACTTCATCGTCAGTGTCATTGGCCTCTTGTGTCTGTTCCACTTTGTTTGTTAGCTCTGTAAGACAATTCTAGAACAAATGAAACTGAGTACATCCACATATTAAGGAATTGATGTACAAGTGTACCTAACACAAGCAGAGATACGTTACCACAAAAAGCAGTTAGGGACTTTCATAACAGCGTACGGCCAACATGGTCGTTTATCGATGTAGCCAGGCCCGATGTTATCACTTTAATTATTAACAAACAATGTGTAAAAATGTGTCGAGCCCACATCAAGACATACCCTTATCATTCTAATTAATTCAGGTGTTCTCCGTCATGATTGTGCAGTGGTGGTAGGGGTACAGTGCTGTTCGTGGTCTTGGTATGGTTTTCCACTTATATACCTTTAGAGAAAGATCAGTAATATTCCTCAAGCTTTTGAACAAGGAAAACCTGCCCAGAATAAAGAAAAATAATGGTTATAAGTTACGCTAAAGTCTTGGGTTCAACCCCTTGTTAGAATGGTTTCATTCTTTAAACGTAGAGTAGTTCCAGACATTAAGACCAAAGGTTAACGAACGTAAAATGGACTGTATCCATTTGAAGAAGTTGGGAGTCTTGTAATTATTACGTACTAAGAGCAAAGAGTAAACTACGCAGGACACAGCAATGCAGTAAGAAAAAGTTGATGCTTCCCTCTACCGACCTGGCCAGCCTAGTATACTGGACCAAACCCTGCTTTCTGAGCCTTTCCTTAAAAGTAGGAGGTCTCCTTAAGCCTCTGCGCATGTTCTATAGTGGTCTATTGTGATGTACGTAAGAACTGTCGAATGTTAAAACTCTTCTAGTATAATAATTTATCGGTTTATCTGTCAACCTGTTCGTACCAGAAAGGACAGCGCGAGGGCATCCAGTCACCAGGAAACTCCGGCGACCTTGCCACTACACACTACATATACTTTGTCGATAAATCGTTTCCGGTTTACATAATGATGGTTTCTTTATCAGGTTGATTTGGAATAACATAAAGGATGTGACGACTTGTGCGCTGAAGATGTAGTGCAGACTGTGAAAGTCCCCGCAAACTGCAGACTTTCGATCGGCCGATAGTTTGGTTGGTTTCTTAATCCGTATGAATATGTATGAGAGTCGTAGGCACATAATAACGATTCAAAAAGTTAACCCAATCAATCTATCGGCCCATTAAAAAGTTTGTAGTTTTCGGGGGCTCTAAGACTGTAGGTTCAATGCTATTTGTGCTGGAATGTTGGTTCTTCGATTCTACTCGTATAAAATACTAGCTAACCTTTGCAACCTCGTTTACGTCTACTATTGCCCGTAGCGTAATAATTTTCCCCAGTTTTTTAAACATTCTTCATTGGGCCTCCGCTCCTATTGGTCTTAGCGTGATGATATGTAGCTTATAGCTTCCTCAATAAATAGACTATCCAACACTGAAAGAAGTTTTCAAATCGGACTAGCGGTTCCTGAGATTAGCGCACTCAAACAAACAAACTCTTTAGCTTTATAATATTAGTATAGATGTAATCCGTGTTTTAGAAACGCAATCCCACACAAGACTTGACATAAACTTCAGTAGTTCAGTCGAGATAGTGGTATGTTTATTTGCATATATATATTTTAAGCCGACGATCCATCCAAGTCGCTTGGAATTGGCGATGCTTATGTCTAGCCGTAGACTGCGATAGCCCGATGATAATAATTTATTTATATATAATTAAAACAGTACATGTTACATGGTATCATACTACTTTTTTTTTTAAACCATAATAATTTTTTGATCATAAAGAAGTCATTTTTACAAAAATATCATGTTAAATACATACGAACAATATTTTGTCAAATTGCATAACCTCGTTTCTGAAGCAGGATAACAACACAAATATGAAAACACTCTCCATCATTCATAGAATTTACGAAGTACATACGTATGTACTTATTTCTTTAGTTCTTAACTTGTTTTTCTATTGTGTTCAACCTTCAAAGTATGTATTAAAAGTTAAATTGTTTTAATTATGTAATAAACTTAAAATTGTGTTAATTTATGAAATGGATACAACATTTCATATTTTGACCTGCTAAAAGAGTCTTATTCTTTATACTTTAAAGTTAGTTTTCATCTAACCCAATAAGTTCAATTAAAAATGTGCCCAGCGAGGCATACAATACACTTGAATGTTTGTATGTGTATGTATGTCTGTGTGTGGGGCGTCGCAGTCGATAAGGATGTATTAGCACATTCCGCCGGCGAGCCACTGTATTTATTCTTATCCGGAATAAGGCAGGTTACACCCCTAGTGATGCGACTGATATCGATAGCATTCTTAGCAAGAGTTGGCTGTCACATCTCGACGCTGTGGATTACAACTATCGATGTTTCCAAAATAGAAGTTTGCGTATATGTATTATAATTTTATTCATGTGTCTTCAGATATCGATGCATTTCTTAGTTAGTCTAAGTTCGAAAACTATTGAAGTTGCTTAAATATTACACAGTTTGATTTATTCTTAAGTTTAGTACACGTAATATTTTCTTTATTTTATAGCTTTTTTGATCTTGATTTCCTACGAATTCATCTATATATGATGTTACAATACTATATTTAGATAAATTTTCTATTTTCTTTTTATATTTATTTCAGTTCATGCGCACTTTACGGTATCAAATATTTACACACCCATCAAAAAACAATCATTTAAATAATTGCTTTATTTAGTATATCGATAATAAATTTAATTATAGATATGAAATTTAATTCACCATCGACATGACATGATCCCAGCCCTACTCTTCACTGAAGGGGGTGAGCGTCGCTTGGCTCTGTGAGATAGCGGCGATAACATCGCCGGGTGCCAACCCTGATAGTACGAATAATAATAATTTTATTATCGAGATCCAGGGTTGCCTCTTTGTTATAGGATAGTGAGTTTTCAAAGTAATGATGTGGCGAGTGTTATTGTCGTGGTACTTTTATAGAATGAAGTGATAGAGTGCGAATGTTTTCAGTTGTGTAAAACGTATAGCATAATCAACTTCAAAGTTTTTGAATTATTATGATGTACTAGCGAAACTTATGGACATTGTGCGGCTCTAACTTATTTTCTTTGTTGCAGGCATGTTTTTAATATATAAACACACCTCTGTTTTCGCGAAGTGTTGAATAGGGAAGTGTTAATCACCAACATACATTTTGTTACGTAAAATGTAGTTCCACTTATGTAACAAGGGGTAAGCTTATCGTAGTAGTAAAGACAAAAGTGGAGGTTGATCGTAGGAAATCTATTCTGCAATACATATGGGCCAGTTTGACCAGAACTATACCTAATAGACAACTAGGGACTCACTAATGTTGCTGATGATCCAAAGAGAGTAAGAGCCTCGTTGAATAATATTTTATCTAAGAAATATTAACAGAGAACTCTCCTATTGGTGTCTACACTCAGAATATCGTGCACTTGAGTGCCCCGGTGATCACGATTCACGATCACACAGCCACCAATATACATGCCTTTGACCACTGTCTCATAAAATAACTGACTAATCTGAAAGAAAGTTTAATACATAAATAAACTGGTTTAATAGTGGCATTCGTGTTACCTTACATAATTCCCATTGATAGGGTTTGTGAATCGCAGACCTCCACTCGTGCAGAAATTGCTTCTTCTTGCTTTTAAAACTTAGGGTGAAAGATTATTCGATCTATGCAATGTGTGAAATAAATACATAAATAAATAAAAGCACACACGCAGTGACCGTCAAAAATGATCCTCGCATCCGGCTTAGCTCGGGGTGGAAAGGGGTGGGCAAGTTCCATTGGGAGCCAGGGGAGAAACTCTTATCGCTAACTCGCAGATTGAATATATTTCATGTGTGAGCTAATACGAGATCCGAGTACTTTCGAGATATCGTACAGTTTTCCGCCAACACACTTATGTATATGTTAATATATTTTTTTCCAATTTTATGAAGGTACCTAATTTTAAAATTCAATAACATAAATATTAAATATTGTTGTTATTTTTTGTTTTAACATATACATTTATTTGCTTACCACACACATGTATTACAAAAGGGCATAATTAATTATTATTTTCTCATTTCTCAATGTATGGTAGAACAGTCTAAGTTCTTGTAGACATTGGTATTTTAGTCTTGTTGAAGATATATAGACACCTCTTTATTTCTACATAACTGATGCAGTAGAAGTATCATACATACCATGTGTCACGCATATGTCCAAGCACGGGTTTCTCGCTAAATGTGATTGCTCTTACGCAAACTTAGAATGAATAAAAATGATTTAAAAGTACAACACAGTAAGTAGTTGAACGAGCACTTACTTATTTTTTTAAATTTCACATTAATGAGATCTCAGATGCAAACGAAGTTCCTACCTTTTTACAAATTTATACTTGTGTTTTAAAACTTTTTTAATAATGTATTAATAAAATGTGCGTTTATGGCATTATAAGGTATATTAACACAGTTGATATAACTAACTAAATTAAAAAAAAATAGCTCTCTTGGCAAGACCACGTGTTAAATATACTTTCTTAACCAAATTGAACAAAGATAAATATTGAAATTGATATCATCATCGACAGCCATAGTCCGCTGTTGGACAGAGGCTTGTCCTTAGAAAGAAGGTTAATATATTTTAGTTATTTATTTTACAACTTTATGCAATTGTGTGCAACAGTGGACTTAATACTTAGAACATTCTTTGCTAACCTTTAGGAGCTGTAGAAATCTAGTAAGGTGCATGCAAGTTGCAGTTGTAATCAGGAACAGAAATAGCTACAATACAATTATTAAAATATTGTCAATTTATAAATATTTTTATGGTACAGGTAGAACATTTTCAAACGTGTCTGATGATAAGTGTCTGCCCGTGGACATCTGCAAATCAAGTCTCAAATGTTTAACCGCCTTTAGGGTTTGAAAACGCCTATTAATGAAGGAAGTAGGAAGGATTTATTCAAACCTCAAACTTATTTTTTTTTTTACATATTATGGTAGTTAGTTGCCAATTACAGATTAAATAAAACAAATAATAAATGTAACTAGTGGCTAAAAATGCTCATATAACTGTTTTATCAGAGCTAATCCGAAATTAAACTAGGTTATCAATTTAATTTGCATATTCAACATGATTGTGTCTACTCGTGGATTACGAGACCTTCGCTTACACATGGGCCCATAGATAAGATTTACTAAAACAATAAAAAAATATAACAATAAATGTACCAATTTACATAAACTTAGTCGAATGTAGTAAAAATGTAGACTACAAACAGTAATTTATTGTCATATATCGCCATTAATTTTACGGATTAATGTGTTCCAGTAAGTTCGGCGGAGTAATTATTATTTACAGTACAGTTTGTAAACTGACTAGGACATGATATGACATAAAATGTTAAATTTTATTATTTATGTATTGCTCTGCCAAAATGACCCTACTCTGCTAGATGAGTCTTCAAGTCACCTGATGTTACGCCTGATGTCTATAGACACATGGTAACTAAAGAGTCATAATTAATGCGTTGCCGGCTATAGATTCAGGGGGATTCTTATTTTAACTAAAAATGAGCGAAAGAAAACTCAATCACTTTTTTTAATAAATTACTGGTTAGGCAAAAGCGACGTCGATACCGTCGCGACGTTCATTAACTGATAGTTATTCCTCAAGTTAACAATGGCGAACGTGTGATAGCGAGCCCTCTGATAACACGCACGTGTACTGTTCTGCCAATACGTGGTTAATTACTTAATACTAGATATGTTGCTAGTAAAATACTAAGTACCTACGTACATTAATGTTGGCTAGTAATTAATTATGGCATTTTAAAAATTAAAGTGTCACTTTTGACGTTCAAATTTGATTGTGTCTGTCAGGAATTTTTAATAGTCCGAAACATGTTCTATTTAATCTATGGACACCATTTAATTTATTGGTCAATGAAATAAAACAAAAGAAACAAATGTTTCAAAATTTAAATATCAGACGGTCTTATATATATCACAATATATAACATAACACAATAACATAATATTATAAAGGTGAAAGTAAATTTGTTTGTTAAACTTTCATGCCAAAACTTCTTAACCGATTATCATGAAACTTTGTACACATATTCTTAGAGGTATTATGCGAGGCAAGCCGCGGGCGAATGCTAGTAAGTATTTAATATAACTAGCTGACACACGCAACTTCGTCGGTGTTTTATTAATCATGCTCAGTTCTTATTGGTCTAAGCGTGATAGTAGCTATTCTATATTCATTCTTCCATCCAGACACGCCAGCAAAAAAAGACATTAAAACAAGACAACGTCAAAATCGGATATTTAGTTTCGGAGTTCATCATGAGCAACAACGTGACACGAGAATTATGTAGGTATACATTGCATTTGTATATTTATTTATTTTATTGAATTGGGGGCAAACGAGCAGACATATCGCCTGATGGTAAGCGATTACCGCCGCCCATGGACACCCGCAACAAAAGAGGCGTCACAAGTGCGTTACCGGCCTTTGGGGAATGGAGGGAAGGGGATGGGGTATGGGCCTCCGGTATCCTCACTTACTCGGTGAAACACAGCGCAAGCGCTATTTTTGATACTTTTATAAATTGTAAGAGGTCGTTGTCTGTTCATTAAAGATATTGAATAGAAACTATAGAAGAGGATCTTTGTCAAAGCAACAGAACTTTAAACAATAGTTTTAAAATAATTTTAGTATGTTTGACAATCACGGCGATAACTGACATATACGCGGGCAGAGTGTTGAAATAAATATTTATTAAATTTTTAACATTTATTTAAAATAAGCTAAAATGGTATTCAAATATTGGCATTGTACACAATATGGATTTTCATTACTTTACACATTAAATACAAGGAAAAATTAAATTAAATTGATCTTAATACAAATAAAACAAAAATGAAATACGAATTATAAATTTAATACTTCATACAACACCTTATAAAAATAGATCAACAAAGTGTGTATACATATACGCTATATGTATTTATATACAAGGTAACAAAAGTCCGTTATCAGTCGATCTGGCAGCGTCCTATTCTGGCGCGCGCCGGTGAAAAACGTGAAAAGTGACCGTGATAACGTGTTTTGGCGCGGGCGATATCTCACACGCGCCCACTGCCTACGGCTGCAGCCCGACTGCCTGCAACTGCGCTATGAAAACGTGATAGTGTTTTAAGAATCCTAAAGTTCACTTCACCTTTGTAAAATCTTATCGCATTATCATTGTGGCTGGTCAGCGTGGTGTAGTAGACTTAAACATCCTTTTTTTTTTATAGGGGCAAACGAACAGACATATCGCCTGATGGTAAGCGAATATATAAGGACCTTCTACGGAGAGGTCTAAATCGATCTACGGACTATTTTAAAATGAGGATAGACCTTCTTTAATCTCACACATCTCATATGGTAACCAGACTGCTGATAAATATCTATTATCTTTACTAATATGTATTATGAAGTTGAAGAGTTTGTTTGTTTGTACGCGCTAATATCAGGAACCGCAGGTCCGATTCGAAAAAAAAATTTAGTGTTGAATAGTCCATTTATCGAGGATGGCTATAGGCTGTATATTATCACGCTAAGACCAATAGGAGCGGTGCACCAATGAAGAATGTTACAAAAACCGGGGAAAAATATTACACTACGGGCAATAAGAGACGTAAACGAGATTGCGTGGGTCAGCTAGCATATAATAATACTCGTGTCACGTTGTTACTCACGATGAACTTCGAAACTAAATAACCGATTTACACGTTTTTAATATATGTTTGGCTGGCGTGTCTAAGATAGGATAGTTAATACCTTGCACCTACCGCATCATATTTCTCCAACACCTGAAGGTTGTCTGGTAGATAATGCCTAATGGCATTAAGTCCGCCTTTGTGCTTCATGTGCAGTAAGTTAATAAATAAATAAATAATAATACGATTGGACCAATAGGAGCCGAGCATCATTGAGAAGCGAAGCACACAAGGTTGCGTGGTAAGCTAGTATACTGTATTTAGAAATAAATAGTACTTTTATATTTCTAAATACAGTATGTATTTAGTGATAAATTATGGAAGAAAAATTACGTCTAAATAAAGAATCCAACTTTTGGTTAAGGTCACCATAGGACCAAACCAACAGACTCATTAACCTGTTAAAATGAAGTTCTTTTCAATGGCTGCGAAGAAGTTAACCTCTGTTCGTCTTCCTACAGGGCGTTTCTCGCAATCTTGAAACGGGAGCAAAATTTGGCTGTTCTCCAAGTGGATTGATCTTGACCGTGACCTGCTTTTAATTTACTGCACCATGAGTCACTCGGCAGTCTTATCTTATACTGATAAGGATATATACTTTGTTTAATAGGCATTACCGTTACTATACATGCGAGACGACGTACATAAAGAGGGACGTACATTACGTACAAGCTGTCACTGCCTCAAATATTCAAATCTTCATAGTGAAAAAATATGACATCAGATAATATTACTATTATACACCGAGTAACTCCTTCGGTGTGGTGTATCTTCGTGTGGTGACGGATTAAACATACAGGGAGTCATCACCTCATTCATCTCGTGGGTGTCATAAGAGTCAAAGCAACTATGCAGTACAACATCACTACCAAAAGAAGGGAAACCTAAAACAAAGTCTCTTGCTTGATATGTGATTTAATTGCCATTTAAACATTAAAAATAAATGTCTTACAGTCGTCATATTATTTCTGACTTCTAATCCTACACAGGCACAATTGGATGGCCAACTCCTAGCATTACGCCAGTTTGTTGGTCAAATCAAACAGAAATCAGGGACGGAAGTGTGTAACTGGATTTTCACCAAATCGATTCTAATGATAAGAGAAAAGCGAGGGGACGATTTTAAATACAAAAAATAAATAAAAGCAGATGCAATTGCAGTATTTTTAAATACAATTTTAGTGCCATCGATTTTGTAACTGTTAGGTAAATAGAAACACTCACACTTATGTTTAGAGTAGTTAAAAAGACCTTAATTATAAATTTATGTCAATTACCGCAATAGAAATAAGCCTCGTTGGTCTAGTGGTTAGCGTAAGCGACTGCAGATCAAGAGGTCTCGGGTTCAATTCCCGGGTCGGACTGCTGTTGGGTTTTTTCTACAAGAAATTCTTAATAGCAGCCCGGAGTATGGAAGATTGCGGTGTTTCCCGCCCGTGCTTCGGAGGGCACGTTTAGCCGTCGGTCCCGGTTGTCATGAACAGCTATGGCAATCGTTATTGGGAAGTCAGTGCCCTCAAATATACTGACAACTAGTTCAACCTTCGAATTCAGTTCGCCCTCAGGGTTGCGGAGGTCAGATGCCAGTCGCTCTGTGTAAAAACTGATATTCAGGAAAAATCGGTTGAACTGGTAGCCGACCCCAAATAATATTGGGAATAATAAAGGCTAGGAAGATGATGACCGCAATAGAAATAAGCCTATTACAGTTAGAAATTAATTTAGATCAATTCATTGGAGTACAAAAGTGGTTCTAAATCGGTTTCCTTGGAAAGTAACATGGAGGGTGGTATGTTGTAGTGTGCGGTCTACTCTAGATGCCACGATAAAGCTATTTTGCATAATACTGCAGTTTTTTTTCAACATCGCATACGTATAAACTTTGTGCGCTAATACTTGGGTGCGTGGTTTCAACTATGAGAGTTTGCGGTTCGTTCACGAACGTTTCTTTTCCGATGACCTTAACAAGCACTGGTTAAAATTAAGATAACTTTTTGTTGATATCCCTCTTAAAGTCGTTTGGACAGATAGTTTAAAATATTATACTGCAAACCCTTAGAATATATGTAACGAGGACTTAAATTAATTTGTTAAATAAATAAATAATAGTAAAATAAATAAATATTTTGGACATCTAACACACTACGCTAAATAATCCCAAGTTAAGCAGAACTTGTGTTATGGGTACTAGACAACTGATATAAATACATATATACTTTTTGTTTGTAAATACATACATATTATACATAGAAAACACCCAAACTCCGAAACAAGTATTTGCAGATCATATAAACATTTGGTCCGACCCAGAAATCGAACCCGAGACCGCTCAGCAGTCGCGTACGTTACCACTACGTCAGCGAGGCAGATAAAGGGCAGAGATCTTACAAGTGTGTACAAAAATAAACAAATTTACATTCAGATTTATAATATTAGTTAAGATAACTGCCTTGCAATAATTTCAATGTCATGTACTTATATTCGATTTCGTATGGTATTATATATCTACAAGCAGAAGCTTACGAGACCATATACAATCATAAACATTATGTAATTACTTTGATTTCGACCTTATATCTTAAGATATTTATTGTACCGGAGAAAATTTTAAATCGTTTCACTTATAACTTAGGCCCACGAGGTCAACCGCAGGTCGCGACCCACAGTCAACTCGTTAATGATATTATAATGTAATTTAATTTCTGTTTTTTTTCCTTCTAGGTAAGTAGGCCACCACAATCATTACAGTTTGAAGAGGTGGAGGCACCAACATTCGACACTTGGTCAAGCAGGTACCGTACATACAATCTAAATATCTACTGTGTAAAAGCCACGCTTCGACATGCATGGGCCGGCTCGACTGAAGTGATACCCCGGCCTCACAGAAAACCGAGTGAGTGACGATACTGAAGGCTTATACCCCAACCCCTCCCCCTCTTCCCATCCCCCAAAGGCCGGCAATATACTGGTGACGCTGGTGATGCGGGTGTCCATTGGCGGCTGTAATCGCTCACCATCAGGCTATACGTCTGCTCGTTGGCCCCATATTCCATTTTAAAAAAAAGAGAAAGAATATTAAATTGTACTGATCATTTTCAAGGATGTTTAAGCGTGGGAAAGCCATGCTTTGGCAAATATTGGACGATGTGGTAAGTCGGTGTTACTGAAAACTGGTGCTAAGTATGTTCTTCACCGAGTGATCCTGATGAGGACGGGGATTGAAAAGTCTCACGTAATACTCTTAACGTGTGTCCCTATGCGACGGTAGCCACTCAAGTGACTTGTCTGCTCATACGGCACAGAGGTGTTTGTCCCTTCTATTATATTTTCACCAACATCCTTCGTCACGGAGACACTCTAGGATTATTTTTATTTAAGCATCTCCTTGTCTCTAAACATTATCACACACACATTCTAACTTCTAAATATATGTGACTGTCGGGAGGGAGCACCAGGGGGTGAAGACTCCCCCTGGTGAGCGGAGGGGGTGGTGCGGTACAAACACAGCAAAAGTTCACGTCCGTCTTATCTCATCTGTTTGACGGATTCCTACCGACAACGCTGCGTATTCATATTTCGTGTAGATTAGTGTCGAGAAATAGAGGCGATTTCATTTAAAAGTGTTTGGAACTAACTGTACCTGTCATGGTATACCTTTAGCTTGTGGGAATCAATCGCTGTGATTAGACTGCCGCGAAAAAAATAAACATATCAGTATTGTTATAAAACACTTAAAAAATATCGAGGCACACGTATACCTGTGCCAAACACCAGTCAAACCTCGTTGTATATATTTCTTACCCGATTGGATAATTTGATCTTGAAGAGTTTTGATATAAGGAATATATCTGCACACATGCTACAAACCTACAAGATAAACCTGCACTTACAATGTGTAACATCTGACATCTAAAACTGTACGCGCAAACAAGGAAGTTGAAAGATGTAAAGGGGATATTTATACATTATTTTTACAAAATCACACCCACTGCATAAAAAAAAAATTGTCACGGCTTTGTTGCAAGTGAAAACATTGACAACCATTTATTACAAATATTAAAAATCTCTGCACTATGCTAGTACTCTACACCGCCCAAGATCGTCGACTCTCGCTACTGATAACGCGAGCTATTTAATCACAGATAACATCTGTAGGGCGGGCGGTGCCTTATCACCGCCCGCGGCCGCCTTATCAACCCGCCCAACGTTATCGCTCCCGTATATAAATTCTTATCCAACATTCAAGGACGTAGCGTTATTTTCTTCATACTTTATGCTCACTTCTATAAAGTACTTGACTAGATTGTCTTGTCAGATTGATAGCCCTGTGTTTTCAAGCTTTTGAATTTAGAATATCAGATCATATACTGGTCTTGTTATGTCATAGGCGTATGCGCACTTATACGTAAGAAACTCAACCGTGTTTATAAAATAAGTCAGCTAGTTTTTCATCTACATAGCTAAGTTGTTTAGTTTACTTATTCAATGAAAAGTATTTAGGTACAGATATGTCATCAAATGTTGAAAGCCACATTACTCTCTAAGCTCTTCGACGCAATTGTATATTTATTTATCTTCCATTCTAATTGAGTACAGCGATTAAATTTGCACCAACATTCGCTGGCTGACCTCTTTCATTTGTCCGATGTAATTGGTTGTGTCGGAAGTTAGGTGTGAAGTTACGTTCAACTTATATTCGGTATTTGCGCAGAAGAACAGGTGCTCTTTCTCATTTCTTTTAAAGCAAATAATCTTTCTACAAATAATTTCAAGACACAAACCTATTCCCACCAAAAGGTGATCAACTAAATTGTACTAAGAATACTAAGAGTAACAATTACGATGATAGAAGTAATTAAAAATTAATTGTTAGTAGAAACGTTTAATACTTAGGAAATAAATACAATCAAAAGAACAACTGAATTAAAAACCGTCTTTTGTTTGATTGTTTTTAAACAATAATAAATAAAATATTTAATTCTCTATGATTTAGAAGGGTCATGAAAGAGAGTGAACAAATATATTATGTATAATCAAAACACATCACGGAGCGCTATTTAATTTTATCTGCGCTATATAAATCGAGCGATCTTTATCAAAGCTAAGATTTACTAAGCTTTTATAGTTATTTGTTGTTAGATAACAAGTGCGAACGCTGTTTCTAATGATAAAGAATTAATCTTGTACCAATTTTGTTTTTTTTTGTTTCTTTGCCAAATTAAATCTAAAATAACTAAGTTGTTGAATATGCGGTGTTCGTTTATCTTGAAGCGTTAGAAAATGAGAAAATATTTTCTTGCATACCAAAATTTAATGTACTACACACCTTCCCTTTGCCGATTATATGTGTAAAATCGTGGAAGCAGCTGGACCAGATCCTACAAAAGGTAAATTTAGTTCAGTTTCAAGACCGTCCTTTCAACATATCACGGTTAGTAGATTCTATCTATGACAACTAGGAAAAAATCAAGGTTGTGTTTAATGAACATTTCTTTTTTTATACTGATTGACTTTGGACAGTCGACCCTTTAAGTTTTATACCTACCATAGGCTGTGTAGCTGAGCAGAAACAAAAAAACGCTTCCAGAAAGACGTAAACAAAAGGATAGCATAAAGAGGTATAGTCCATTCGTTTAGATAGTGTCGTTATAATCACACGCAATTGTGGTTATTGTTGTGAAATACAAATAAATATTTAATTAGAAACTCTCTCATTTTGTATAATTTTAACTTGATTATTAAATTCGATTGATTCTTGATTTGATTTATATGATAGTTAATTCAATTTGTTAATTTATTATAAATTATTATATATAATATTATTTTTAATAAATTAACCCCTCTCGTTTCGTGAACAAGTCAAAACATGTCGGCTTCCACATATTACACACACTACATACACCCATTTAATTTGTCGCACATTTAAAATGTTAATAAACACACTATCTATTTCCTGTTGGTTAAGATACGCTCGATTGTATCGGGTTAATTAGAATTATCGTAGACCAATTATTTATAAGTATAGTGCTTATCGCCTGCTGCCATTGTGTTAAGTTACAACGTGCTACACAGCCGGAGCGTTCGGCTAACATGTACGGTATCAAGTTGGTTGTTAAGTAGATGTGTGATTGTACTATATAGTGTATTTTGAAGCAGTAGCTACAGATTTTAGGAAGACCATAAAAAAGAAGTGATTGCTATTCAATTGTTTTAAACCGAGAGATGACAACAGCTAAAAGCCAGTAGTTACTAGCATAGTAATGTGTCTTTACTTATAGCTTGATTCATCAACTTTCAGTAGGATCATTTGATCATAAATACAAGACATGAGAGAACAGAACATAATTACATTAGAATGGCTCCTGTTCATCCTCAACTAGGTAGAGCATTTATTATTATAACCAGACACTCCGCGGTGGGAATGGAAAGTAGATTTGTTAAATATTCCTAAATAGATGCATATGTTACACCTTTATACAGAAATTCAAGAAGAGGTGTTTTTCAATTAATCTATGTCTATTAAGTCGATACTATTCATGACAATTTTTATCTGAAGCGTGCCTAATAAACACTGTATTTATAGTAGTTTATAGAATGTTTTGCTTTGAACGTAATCGTTTTAATTAACATTTTGCATGTAATACGAGTGAATGTAGTTATTGTACATTTTCGAAGGTGTCTTGTGGTTGTACAACTTAATGGCAGGTATGTAGCTCTGATAAACAAACAACGTATTTCTGATACGTGCTCACGTACGTAGTTTCCTTGGCACACAAAACTAAATACTAGATACTTGCATTTATTACTGCACAGTCTACGTCATAGATGTAGGTACGTACTATCAGTGAGATATCACCGCTAGTACATCTATGTCATTATTAGTTAGGTAATTATCAGAACAAGTTTTCTAACAATTCAATTTTTTTTCCTTTGTAGTAGAAATGTGTACGAAAGTACATATTTACATTTTTTTACGTTGTACGCATATATATACAAGAGTTGTGTGTGTGCGACCTGTAACCTCCCCTCTTACAACTTCTTCAGTACTGTCGACACTTCAAAAGTATAAAGTGCGTCCGCATTAATCTGCATACATATACTCATAGGACGTTAAAAACCTTTGATCTCTACTACACATACAGTAATAAGTAAATCATTTATCTGTTTGCCAGAAACACATATGTAAATAAAATCACAATAGATTAAGAATTGTTGTAGATATTTGCAGTGTGCTTACGTATTTGTTGTTAAAATCTTTACCCAATTAATAATAATTCGTGAAATTTTAACAACAAACAAATATTCACGCAAGACTACAATATAATGTAAAATACTGGTTTAAAAAGATTTTCAGGCTTGTAGAAGTTGTATGTCCATTTGAGCAGTGTAATCTAAAAACTAGTAGAACATTACAATGGCTAGATACATTAAAAGCGTATTTCCTCGCACATCAATTGCAAATTGCAACGCTTATACCGAATATATGGCCCATAAATATGTTAATGCAGTAATGCAAGTGCACTATTTTCTTGTACGTAATTTGCCATTTTGGGCACTAAAACACTCTAGATTTGTGGGACAAGGATTAAGAGGTTGGCGACAATGTGTATTGAATTTTTTTCGGGTGTCAATTAGTGAATTGTGTTTGCAGTTTCGATTATTTACTTAAAAATTATAATATTATTTTTATAATTTATTTTAAATTAACTGGAGTACAATAAAGCGTGTGTGTTGTATTGTACGTGGTGTACAAAACATAATAAAGTATTTTTAATATTATTAAGATTGGAAAGAACGAAATTAAGACATTATTATCTAAGAAAATACTTATTTGTTGACTATCTGCTAAGGGTAGGGACTGCATTCGTCTAAGTAGTTTTGTAACACAGATGTTATTACACAATTAAGTTTACCGTAGTAGATGAAGCAACTGAAGTGATAACTCGACGTCGAATAAAATCAACTATTAAGGAATTCTTCCATTGATTTTTACCTAGACAGTGAGGTTATCAGAGAATTTGTGACTCTTTGTTGTGGGTGTTCATGGGTGGTGTTACCCACGTGTTAGCTTTAAGTGACTTATCAGCTCATTTACTCCATATAATCATCTTAGTTAAAATACGTCCACTGCAGGACATAGGCCTCCTGTAAGATTCTCCACAACAACCGGTCTTGCGCTGGTAACCCCTACCTCATAATCGAATCCTAAAAAAAGAATTCAATTACATGTACAAAATATATGGGAAGGTTTCTAAATTTAGCATTTTAAAAATACTTACCCGCCATCGCTTGTGTTTTAAAATTATTATAGCTTATTTGATTGCAGTAGTCCAGAAAAATGGTATGTTAACATGACGTGTAAACCGTGGTATTGGCGTACGAGTATAAATATATACGACACGAACACGACAAACTGACAAAAAAACTAATTTAATAGGTAGCCTGTATTGTAGGATTTTTTTATTTTTTTTTATTGAATAATGTGCAAAACGAGCAGACGCATCACCTGATGGTAAGCGATTACCGCCGCCCATGGACACCCGCAACACCAAAAGCGTCACAAGTGCGTTGCCGACCTTTGGGGAATGGGGGGAGGGTATCCTCACTCACTCGGTGAAACACAGTGCAAGCGCTATTTCACACCGGTTTTTTGTGAGGCCGTGGTATCACTCCGGTCGAGCCGGCCCATTCATGCCGAAGCGAGGCTCTCCCACGGAAGATTTATCCCGTGTGTCGGTTGTCGTAGTAAAAAGTAGATTATGTCTTTCCTCAAGATTCAAAGTATCACAATGCCAAATTTTATTGTAATCGTTATATGAATTGCAATATGCAAACATCAGATAACTGGAACATCTCACCTTTCGTCATCAAAAACCAAACCATTATTACATACTTGAAAAAATATTGTTTAAAACGAACTCCTTACTCAGAAAAAATGGTAGATACAAGTGAAGTTTACGATAATCGTCGCGTGTAAATAGCGCCCAATAAATTGTGTATCCGTAGCCGTATCGAGGGGGCGCTTGCCAAAACGTGCCATGTACGCCAGCCTTTACTTGTGCCAAAAAAATGTTCATACAACTTATGTGCGTTTTACATACGACGCATTAATTATACACTTTATATTTTAATGTTTACTGCTGCTTTTAGTCAGCGAGTCTCCACTCAACATGCTAAATATTTTGAATTGTAAAAATAATACTTTATTTCGAACACAACATTCATAGGTAAATTACATTAAGAGATAGAATAAAAGAAATGCAAATGAAATCAACAAAAACAAAAGGATTTCTGCCGCGCACAGCAAAACTGTGGAATGAGCTGTCGCCTGTAGTGTTCCCGGACCAATACGACCTTCAAACCTTCAAGAAATGAGCGTACTCCTTCCTAAAAGGCCGGCAACGCACTTGTAACGCCTTTGGTGTTGCGGGTGTCCATGGGCGGCGGTAATCGCTTACCATCAGGCGATACGTCTGCTCGCTTACCCGCTATATAATAAGAAAAAAAAAGGATACAGATCAAATAATACCATGTTTAGTAAATACATAATACATGAATGAAAGATAAAAAAAATCAGGCTACTGTTTTTAACCGGTGCTTGTACATAGAGGTCCTAATATTCCTATCTGACAGACTTCTAATGATACAATTCTTACACCGGTCATCTCTACTAACTAATAATAACCTCACCGCTTGATTTCACACACAGGCGTCAGCTTCCAAGCTTGGCTTTCCTGTACACTGCTGACAAATATACATACATATTTACATAAATATGTATTTCGAAATTCATATATGCTATAAATAAAACCGCCAAACCTTGACTAATGAACATTACTTTGTTTTGTTTCCGTGCAAAAAAACACTCAGATATTACCTACTATTTAAAAGAATCATGTTGTTGAAAAAGAAAACGAGAAAACGAACTCCAATTTGTATAAAAACCTCTGCGGTTTAAGTTAACAGATTTTATGAAAGAAATGTAAATCCCATGATTAAATAAATAAAATAAATAATGACAAAACCGAGGACTGAACTTACAACTTATATAATTATAATCTACAAAATGTAGACACTAAACACGCAATATAAATTATATTTTATATATATACCAATGAATAAATTGTATCAGTTTGATAACCAGTATATGCGACCCTATAAATCTATTAACATCCACAAAAAGTTTCTTAAGTTATCTGATAAAGCCTCAATACCAAGGCTCGGCTTTTATTTGATAAGATACACGTATATTTTTAATTCACCGATAGATTATATTATCTGCAGTCGATGGGTTTGGCGCCAACTAATGGACACGTTGGGGATGGAGCCGAGGATCCCGAACTTGATCGAAGTTGATCGGGAGTCCTCGGATAAGACGTGAAGTCGAAGTTATTTTTACAAAACTAATTTGTATGTGAAGAAAACTATTTGTATTCTTTTTAACACGGTTTTTAACATCTTCATCTTGACTGCCTCGGTGGCGTAGTGGTAGCGTATGCGACTGCTAAGCTTGAGGTCTCGGGTTCGATTCCCGGGTGGGACCAAATGTTTGTATGATCTGCAAATATTTGTTTCGGAGTTTGGGTGTTTTCTATGTATCATATGTATGTATTTACAAAAAAAAAGCTCAAAACTCATAACACAAGCTCAGCTTAGCCTGGGACTAGATGGCGTTGTGTGTTAGATGTCCGGAATATTTATTTGTTTATTTATTCTCACCGAAGGAAGAAAAATAGGGAAGAAAGGCAGAGGCGTGTTCCATTCCCGCATATTGTTGACTCTAAAGATTTAGAGTCAACAACATTGTTTACTACCATTTAAGAGGAACTAGATAGTTCCTCTTAAATGGTAGTAAACAAACCTATCGTCAGCATGGAATGCATCTAGTGTCTCATATGTATGTAATATTTGTTATAAATCCGCACAATCCCCGCTCTAAATATTTTCTTTCCGCACCGTATTCCCGTAATATTTCTAGAACACCCAGACTCTGAACAATATGCGGATCACACAAAGTGTTGCACCGTGTAGCCATCGAATCCTCAACACAGTTAAACCAATCCGCCATCCGTACAGTCTGAGTAATAATGAAGTAGTTCAAGTACTATTAGTAAATAGTCCCCTTTTTATATGCAACATCGATAAACATATAAATAAATAAATATTTCGGACATCTTACACACAACGCCATCTAGTCCCAAGCTAAGCAGTGCTTGTATTATGGGTTCTAGTGTTCTAGACAACTGATATTAATACACATATACTTTTTTTTTTGTAAATACATACATTTTATACATAGAAAACACCCAAACTCCGAAACAAATATTTGTAGATCATACAAACATTTGGTCCGACCCGGGAATCGAACCCCAGACCTCAAGAACAGCAGTCGCATACGGTACCACTGCGCCACAGAGGCAGTTAAAATGATATTCAATTCTACTCTAAAAAATAATAAATGTTACGCCTTACCTGATGTATGTACATGAGCCTGCCAAATTGTCTCTACTCTGCCTGATGAGTAAAATCTAAGATGTGGGATGCTACTGCATCTTTAGGCTTCCGGTCTTGCACTCACCAACGAAACACGACAGCACGAATGCTTTCATTTCATTTCGGTCTTCTAGGTCTTCTGTTCGTGCTGAAATCCTAAAATTATTTTTTAATGACGTCTATTTCCAATATTGTATTTAATAAATTGTAATACACTTATGTATGTGATCGGTACCTACGTTATTATATTAAAAAATAAATAAACAAATATCAACTTGATATTTCAGTTTTTTAATATTTGTTATCACGATCTTCAAAAACAGTTTGTTTATGGCCTGATTGTAATCTACTCACAGAAAAAGGATAAAAGACGTTATTGATAAGATTTTTTAAAATACTTGGAAGTGTTATACAAACAGATTTTATCATTTCTGGTAATGTAATTATCAGATACAATTATAATAATGATTATACGAGATGGCCAGATTGTTTTAAGAAATGACAAAATTACGATGTTTTTATTACATAAAAAGAAAACAAAAAAAAGGCAAGGGATGTTTACGTATTTCGTTTCGAACATGCAAACTTTACCCATAAAGAATTTTGTATTCGTAAATTATTGTTAAGAGAATACTTAAAGGATAAAACGATTTTAATATTTATTCTCAAATACTTGGAAGTGTAAATCAAACGATTTTATCATTTCTATTATAAGATAAAATCAGTATAATGATTAACCGAGATGACCAAAGAGTTTCGAATAGAACGAAGGTATGATAGTTTAAAAAACTAAAACACACTGAAACTTTGTCTCATAAAATTTAATTTAATGCTAATAAACAAATTAAACCCAAAATTAACTTCCTTATAGTTATGTTTATTAATTTGTTAAAATAGCTGATTTCTGTTTTTTTTTTCGTATGTTACTGGCATATATATTTTGTACAAATACCTTTGTACAAAATATATGCGTAACGAAAAGAGTAGCTTACAATTCACACACATGTAATCCTGGTCAGTTATTTCATTAGTCGTGTGTACTTCCGTTATAAAGTATGTAACAAATAATTTAATTTACATAAAAGATGCATATTAATGCACCTACTTTCACAATAGCTGCATAATATATATTATAACATTACAGTTGAAACTACTGCTGATTAGGATCTACCAATAATATTTCCTAATTATAAATAGGTATTATGACGTCAATCTGTGTTTATTTATTTCCTAGTCACGCTTTCACTCCTTAACTGTTCAACTAATGTATGACATAGCAGAATACTTATTACTATTTTTTTGTAATTGCATGTAGATTAGAGTCTAATCAAACATGGAATACAAGCTCTGATTAGCTTGGAACTAGATGGCGTTGTATGTTAGATGTCCGATTTTTTTTCATTAAATATTAATTTGAATCACGACAAAACACTATCCTCATCATTATTATTACTGCTGGACATAGGCGTCTCCTTAGAAATGAGGTTTTGGGCTTACCACATCACGTTGGCCAGGCGGGATAGTATAGGGTTTGTTTAAATTGGGTCCAGTTGTGTTAATAACAGCAGTTCCCGGAGTTCCCGGACCCCTCCCTTTTCAGGCGCAGAGTGGCACACCGTGTGGTTTTAGTCGGTTCGATTCCGACACACCACCCCGCCGCAAACCCCGGTAGGGTGACGGCCCGAGGGGGTTTCTACACTAAAAAAAAATAAAAATAAAAAAGGGTTTGTTTAAATTTGGTCCGGTTGTGTTAATAACAGCAGTTCCCGGAGTTCCCGGACCCCTCCCTTTTTAGGCGCAGAGTGGCACACCGTGTGGTTTTAGTCGGTTCGATTCCAACACACCACCCCGCCGCAAACCCCGGTAGGGTGACGGCCCGTGGGGGTATCCAAACCAGAATGCAGATGCGGATGCGGATTATTAGAAGTTCACATCCGCGGATGCGGATTTGATGCGGATGGGGATGCGATGCGGATGCGGATGCGGATTTTGGGATTTTAAAAGGATAATTACTTAATATTTAAGTGCATAAATAACTGAAAATCAATTTTATTTTATTTTTTTATTTATTTAATCATATTTTTAGAACAAATTTTGTTCCACAAAATTACACAGATTTTTAGTTGACTTTGTTGATGTGAATCTGCATCCGTAAAAACTCCGCATTGATTGATGTGAATGTGAATGCGGATGCGAATGTCTGAATTAATGCGAATAATCCGCATTTATTGCGAATGCGAATATTCGTAACAACTCTGATCCAAACGTAAAAAAAAAATGGTGTGTTTAAATTTTTCTGAGTGATGTTATCACGAGTTCAAGTATGAGCGATCTTTTATATTAATTTGTATAAATACTACACGTTCACGCCACGCCGTCGAACCGCCCCCGCACTGTGTCTGACCAGGTCTTTAGCATTTTAAGTAAAGTCCTATTTTGCCTGTCTGTCTGATATGTATCTACACCATTCGCTCATCCGAAATCTGCAATCTGATGTCATTAATCTAAAGCTATCTACACACGAGTTGGAAAATTTTAATTCACGAAAAATGTTAAGCACGTTTTTGATAAGGCGGTCGTTTCTGCGATAGCTTGACTTAGATACATGATTTGCCGATAGCTCTTGCAGTGCACTCTGTAGATTCGTGAGCAGATATATTTTTACGGTGGCTCGGATGCTGTGGTCCGGTATTTTTAGTGGACTTTGAATAGATATCGTCTCGTCTAGACTAGATGTGTAAGCGTGTAAAAATTGATTAAAACAGTATGTAAAACATTTTTACGATACTAAAATTAAATTTATTTTAGTTTTAGTATTCTAATTTCATGTTTGTTTTATTACTATGAAATAAGCAAACAAGCGGTTACCAGTGCTTACAAAAACAGTCACACTTAAGCATCACCAACTTTACGTTAAGCACTATTTTTTAATTGTTTATTCGTTATCTTAATTATTATTTTAACCAAAAGCATTGGACATTGGAAGCAGTTGAAGTTGAAAGACTTAGTAGTTACTTAATTGTAAACTCTGACCTGTATATTTGGTACTAGCTGAGCCCCGCGGTATTACACGCGGTACATCAACAACGCCGTGGGGCGAAGCTAGACTAAAAAAGTAGCCTACGTTACTCCTTATTACATCAGCTATCTGCCAGTGAAAGTTGCGTCAAAATCGGTCTAGCCGTTTCAAAAAATTTGGAACAGACAAACAGACAAACGAAAATTTCAAAATTGTTTTTTTGATGTAAGTATCGTATATACTTTCATTTGCAATTAGATAACTATTCTGTTAGTTTGAAATAAAAAAACACATATATTTTATTAATTTGTATAGATTTACAGTGATAGTCTGGTCATTTTCATTAAAGAATCTAAAGTTCATAAAAGAAAAACATGTCAAAAAACAACAGCAAAACTTAAAATATTTTGTAAAATTACGTATTCATTAAAAAAAAGCACGATATATAAGCTTTATGCCTTTTAAATGACTTAACTCATACCAGTAACTTCTAAATCACCTCTAAACTATTTAAATAAACGAGCATAAAACACAAGAACAACACTTTTAATAAACTGACAGTTCCACAGATAGTAATCAAATAAAAGTCTCGTAGAACAATATTATCGATCGTAAAGAAAAAGGGCGTAACACAACATAGCACGAGTAACACGTGGAAGCGAGACAGATAATAAAAAACCAAAAGCTAACGTCGCAGGCGCATGTACCAAAGACTTTTGATAAATTCGACTGCTTTGGTATGTGTCGTATACATTGACGGGTACACACATTGTTTGTGTTCAAGTTAATAAATAAAAGATGCAATGAATGTTTAATTGTATTGTTCGGTTGTTAGTATTCTGTTCGGTGTCGTCCAAGTTGTATTTGTTGTAACAAATCGTTTATTGTTTATAGTTTGAAACACTAAACGGTATGCGGTATCGGTATTCGATCTGGTGGTCGATTGTCGCCATTATATTCTTGTTTATTGGAAGTTATTGTTACATTTTGTAGTTCGTATTTGGTTTGTTACTGTAGGTTACTTTAAGCAATTGTTAGTGTACAATATGAGCAAGATAAGGTTTTATTTCAATTTATCATATAAGGCTATATACCTACGTAGTGATTTATATTTACTATTTTCTAAGTTTCATATTTATGCGTAAACATTTTCTTTCGTTGAATAGCCATATTTGCATAGGTTGGGGCCCACAGAAAACCGGTTTAAGCAATTCGAGTGGGAGAAAATATTTTGTTCAAATAAAAATAACGCCTATTATGTCATGAGTTTTTGGCCTACAATTTATCCGTACTTAAAAAATCACCTTGACCCACTACTCTGGTTTTGTTAGTAAGAAGACAAAACCAAATGACTTAATTGGGTATGTGTAACGTTAGGGATATAAATAATAAGTAGAAAAGCTTGCTACTTTCTTGTTGTAGGCTTTAATATCTATACTATAACAACCTTAGTAATTCATATTTACGTATATATATATATATATATATATACGTATGTCAGGCTGTACTTCATCGACATCAGACTATCGCAGTCCATTGCTGGAAATAGGCCTTTAAAATGCACGCCCGCCTTTATTCGATCCTTGCCTTCTCGATGGCTTGGCTGTTCTTCAGATGTTCATAATTTCTTTTAAGCTTAGTTCTCTATCCAACAAGCCAGACCGAAATAGACATGCTAATAACAAATAAATTGATAACCCTTTAGATTACATTCGACAAATTACGTTATTATAATTTAAGTAACTCCTATTTTCTTCCGTCTAATAGTCTTAATAAAAATATTATTCAGAACAAAATGAAACAATATTACGATAAATTGTATAACATACCTAACACGTATTCACAAGAGCCCTTCACGAAAACTTACACGTTTATTCAATCAAGCAGATCAGATCAAGTGTAACCCGATCTCAACAAAACGGTTAACCTTATAACAAATGTGTTAAACTATATGTGGGTACGAACACTAGAGGCTTTGTTCTCCGATGGCTATCACTCCGAAGGTATGAGGTGTATCGCGGTAGCAGCAGTGACAAATGGGAGTCTGCGCCCACCCAGTGCGACACGGAATGGGAGATCTATTAACGCAATTTTGGTACTGGTGATTGTTGTTCGTGATTTACTTTGAATCGGTGGGTATTATATCAAGACTGAGTTATTGGTATGTTTTACTTCTATCAATAATTTATTAGATCAATAGAATCCAAAACAATGATTTTTAGTTTTGGTCTGTATGTCTGTTTGTGTATACGTTTGTGCTAAGTATCGATTTGAATGTAGTACTTGCAAAAATTACCATAATTACGGACTACTAATATTATAAACGCAAATGGTTGTGAGTATGTGAGTGAGTATGTTTGTTGCTCTTTCACGCAAAAACTAATCAATGGATTTTGATGAAACCTTACGATAATATAGCTTATACATCAGAATAACACATAGGCTACAATTTATAAAGATACTAGCTTCACCTCGCAGCGTTGCCCGCGGTTATTGTCGTACCGCGGGTAGCACCGCGCGGTTCAGCATTGTTTGATAATAATTTTCGATAAATGGCATTGGATATAAAACAGTCCGAAACTAACGAGGTGTATCTTCTTCGTACAGTTACTTATTAACTCTAGTTATTATAATTCTTATAATAAATCTAAAATTCTAATAAATTTCATACTCCGCACGCCAGTCTGATCTAAAACATGTGTACTATGATAATCAGACTATCGATAAACATTCTTAAATATTTATAAATACTCACGTTAATTACACGCAAGTCACAACTTCGTACCTCTCAATTAGCAGACGATTAATAACCACTACACACACAGGTTAGCCCTACATCTACCAAACTTATTGCGTTATTTTAATAAAGGTACATTTTATACTTGTGTACTAAATAGCAATGTGTTCTATCTCTTTCTCTCGCACTGTTATCGGAGCTGGTGATCTTGTTTAAAGTAATAGTATCGGCGTTCGATAGTGTTTGGCCATTTTTCTTGTGAACAACAAAGGATGAAGTCGACCGTAAGCTGCACGTGCTACTGTGGTGCATTTGATAAGCGGAAGCGTGGAACGAAAAACAAATAATTAGACGATAATAAAACTTAAAGTTTTATTTTTGAAAAGATTCATAAAACGATATGATAAAAATTTTCAATAGTCTTACAATTCCATTGTTATATCTTCTATTTTGTGGGTTAAATTTTTAAAAGGTCATCTTGCTATTTGCAATTTGAAATGAAAAAATAATAAGTTTTAATTTAGTCTTAAACTTGTAAAATATGTATGGGGAGTTAGTGAGGAAATTAGTAATAATGAATATGTTTGAACTTTCACGTATGCTCATCATTACATCAATCCATCACCTGCACGAGGGACGACCTGATGGCTGCCACCGACAATGCAGTCAAATCAGCAGCGTTCTGAGCTACTAAAAATCCGCATTGCGACGTTATCCTCAATTCAGAGGGTCGTGACCTCTATTTGGAGCTATTATTCGAGTGATAGCTCGCCACCTGTTTCCATCCTGAGCAGTGTGTAGGGCAGCATGTATCGTAGTGCCGAGAGTAGTGCGAACTTGGTTCACCCAGCGCAACGGGCTACGGCCCCTGGGTCGCCTCTCCTCCACCTTACCCGTAAATATAATTATACACGAAATGTTTGTCGTCGAAACGCTAAGAAGAAGAGTTTTTACAGGTAGTCAGCCTGTGACTACGGATGGTACAATCTCATCTAAACGTCAAAACGTCGCTTCCCGCACTTAATAATAATTAACCAATCGACAATTTTATTATCGTCTAAAGAAACTACATGCTATTAATTGTTAGGAACTATATTAAGGAGTTACAAGTTATTCTTGTAATAGTGAATACATTTATGTTTTATAAAACAAGTCGTCTGTTTTATTACTGTTATTGTTTACTGTTTGTGCTTAAAATTAGTGACAAACATTTATCCACCATATTTTTTAACCAATATGAATCAGATGACCAGTAAAGCGCCTAAAAAGTAAATAAAACCCTCTCATCACCTTTATCTTGGAGCTGTTTCCACCCGCAGTGGGCGACACGTCACCTCCGCCCTCTATCCGTGTTTAATGATTCACTCGATGCAGCCGATTACCCCACATTATACTTGGTATAGTGTATCTCACAGTTATTGCCCAACTCTTTAGATTTACTTTACTTAAGTTACACTTAAGAAATTCATGTTTCGTCTGAAATCAGTTTCGGACTGGTTTTCCGTTAAACAATATTTTCGTTGCTTTTTATCTAGTAAGTGATTATTTTATTTTAATAGATATGTAATCAAATTTAATTTGTCTGAGTGCGTTTAACAGCAGTCTGATTATCATAGCAAATTCTGCCTAGTTTGAAATGGGACAGCCGTGTTTTAGCTGATCATTTATTACATTGTATTAATCATACTTCTAGAGACATGATCAGCTCACTTCTACTTCAGCGTACTGATTCCCCGTTTAGCGGATAGATGAAGACTGTCCAAGACCGGGATAGATGGCCCTTGGGCGCCTCCACGGGCTCCATTTTTATTCAGACTTAATTTGAATCATAAATATTAACCATATACAACGATACCACGATTTCACAAAAAACCAGTGGGAAATACTCGTAGTACTTGCGCTGTGTTTCACCGATTGAGTGAGGATACCGGAGGCCTATAATCTCAACCCCTCCCCCCATAACCTAAAGGTCGGAAACGCACTCATGACGCCTCTGGTGATGCACGTGTCAATGGGCGGCGGGAATCGCTTACCATCGGGCGATATGTCTGCTCGTTTGCCCCCAATTCCATATAAAGAAATTAAAATAACGGTGAGTAAAATAATGTAAATATTAACACTTATCCTAAGGTTTAATGATTCATCTTCACAATAACTTTAGTTGAATCACAATCATGTCTATTCTATACTGTGATATTGTTTCTTTGTTTCTATTTTTGACAATGATTTAGCTTTGAATATACGTGACTAATAAATACATTTTATCGCTAAAATGTAACTCAAGGCATACAATTCTGGGCATACTATTTTGTATCGCTCAAATTACCTAAGAACGAATTTCATTGGCATGGACCGTTTTAGAAATGTATCTTCGAAAAGTGTTGCTAACACCACTGCAATCCCAAGCTTCGGTGGCCTTGGACTTTGACTCGACTGGAGAAATACCGCAGTCTCAAAGAAAAACGGTGTTAACCTTGGTACGGTAATTCTAGGGGAGGAGGGCATTACAGAAGGTGGTAGTCATTTACTATAGCCTAACCCGTTTGCCCCTTTCATCATCATCATCAGCCCGTTGCAGTCCACTGCAGGACATAGGCCTCTCCAAAGGAATATCACAGAGCCCGATCTGTGGCTTTCTGCATTCCAGCGCTGCCAACCCTCTTATATATAAGTTTAAAGTTACTTCCTCATTTCACAAAAAAAGGCTTGCTACTGTTCATGTTTAATCTGGGAACGAATAGATCAATGCAAAACAACTATTTTAACCGACACTAATTTTATTAATGACTAGCTGACCCACGCAACCTCGTTTGCATCTTATATTTCCCGTAGCGTGAAAATTTTCCCCCATTTTTGAAACATTCTTCATTGGTGCTCCGCTCCTATTAGTAGTAGCGTGATGATATATATAGCCTATAGCCTACCTCGATAAATGGACTATCCAACACCGAAAGAATTTTTCAAATCGGACCAGTGGTTCCTGAGATTAGCCGGAACAAACAGACAGACAGACAGACAAAAATTTTAAAAATATATCTTTTGGTATGTGTACCCTATATACATTCATATGCATTTAGTAGAAAGCCGTTATTTTAATATTACAAACAGACACTCCAATTTTATTTATTTCTATAGATTGACTGCACGAATGACCTAGTGGTTTCAACGGTTCAAATCCTACATGAGACAACACTTTGTGTTGTCCACAAATTGTTGTTCTAAGTCTGGGTGTTCCTTGTGTTTGTTTCGTGTATGTTAGTAATGTCCCCGTGACACAGGATTTATTCCTAGTGCGGGAGTTGTCTTTATATTAAAATAAATACATTATTGAGTCCAAATGTACGTGTGATGTTAAACATTTCCGTCGTCAAAAGTAGGTACCTACTGGGTTTAGGGCTATAGTTCAATGTAGGTATACGGAAAACCTGCTGTAAGTCAATGTTCTTTTTAAGTTTGTAAGTGGAGGTCGCCCAAGGTCGTATCAGCAGTTTCTTTTAATAAAACGCATTAAAAACGAAAGAAAAACAATTAATTAGAGAATTAGCAAATGAGAGATACTAAACTATTTTGTCTTTGATTACTTACGTAGATACGAGTAGCAATGTGCAAGTCTTATGAACCCAAAAAAGAAACCAGTTATTCCAGTTCGTTATTATGTTTCAATTAATTTGATAAACTAGTTATGCGTTGTCTCATGGTTATTCCAAATTTTTCTAGCACTTTTGCATTTTTGTTTGTTTTTTACTCCACTTTTTTGTAACAAGACATAATTTTTGACATTGACAAATAAACCATTCAACCAATAATAATTGTCTGAATCTAAAATAATAATATAATTCTGTTTTTCCAGGTTCATGAATTGTTAATAATTAATGTATGTAATTGAGTATCGTAATTAAATATTTGTAGATTAAAATCGCTTGTTTCTTGTAGATAAATGTTGTTTATCATTCCTGTACTGTAAAGTATCATAATTATATTAGGTAATTATATAAGAATTCAAATTGAAAATGTCAATTTAAAAAAAACTTAACTAAATTATCTACTGTAGAATCTTACCTGCTTGAAATGAGACCAATTATAAGAATTCAGTGTTGTCGGGTAGGGTTCCGCTCATTTACTGATGAGATAATGTTGTCTTGCAGAACGCACTGTGCAAAACGATCACTAATTTCTTTGACCGGGGTACAAGACCGAGACGTATTACGAGTACGATGGTGCCAAGATATCAACTGCCCTCCAAGGGTTGAAAAGCAACCAAGTTCTACAAAGGGCTCTTGGAAGCTTCTCACACTTACTCGACCCTAGCTATGGTTGTAGGTCTAGTTAGAGAAAATATTGATTTAGACCTCATCGTTGATATTAATATAATTTCGTCGCCATACTTCTTCAAATTCCCGCGAAAACTACTTAACTGATCATCATGAAACTTTGGACACATATTCTTGGAGGTATTACAAGTAACATAATAATATGATACTTTTTATTAAATGCGAGCGAAGCCGCTGACGAAAGCTATTCGTTTATATTTAATAGTACATTTCATTTTTATTTCTAATTACATTTGTTATGTTTTTTTGTGTATTCCTCGTTGTGAGATCCTTAAATAAATAAATAGTACAGAACCCTTTAACAGCAATTTAAAGACCGAGACCTTTGCAGAAACGACTTGGTTAGTTACATAATTATCGACTATTAGTTGTTATCTAGTATCAAGAGTTTTGAGATATAGGTTTTGTAGTATAAAGGTGCATATAGTGTAATTATAGGATGAAAATAGACATAACAATTTAATTAGAGATCAACTAAGCGATAGAAACATAAATGTACGTGTGGTGGCATTTGGTATGGAACAAACAATACCACCTTATAATATAATATCAATAACTTAAATAAATGACTTATATTAGGTAGGTACCTACTTGAATAATTCATGTATTTAGATCTGTGATTTAACGAATAAAATGGTTTCCTTTGTTCGACATGGGCTTCTTTAAGTCTTTCAACAATCCTGGCCTGTGCTACCGTCATCTAATGGCTTCTAGCGACCTTCACCTTTCACCAGCGACTTTACAGGTTCTCGACCCTCCTTGTTGGGAGCCAACACACGTCCTATCAACACCGTATAATAGTCCACTACTGGATATTGCCCTCTCTTAGAAAGAAGCCTTTGGCCTGCTATACCACGCTAGCCAGACGAGTTTGTATACGATAGGGTTTGTTTCAAGTTTTCCAAAATATTAAAAAAAAAACGTATTTTTTTCCTAAGAATGAACCAATCAGCGTTATTGCTCTAGAACTTAATAAATATTACAGTTTTCGGAATTCCAGTTTTTGAGAGTAAGTACTTTCTTCCACAATGAGCCCGTTTCATATCTTAAAATGTTGCCCGGTTTTTATTCTGGTTACTTCCAAAGTAGGTCACTAATTGAAGGGTAAAATGAACCTGTGAGACTAATTATGTATGCAATGGGTTCCTGCATCAGATGAGTCACCGAGAAGGCAGCGACGTCAGATCGAGTCCAGATACATGCATGTTCCAGAGCGGACACAGAGTGAATAACACTCGATCGGGACCAATTTCGCAAAAACTACACAACGCGATCCGTTGTTCTGATCGCTGATAGGGCCAAGTATGGTCAGCAAAATAACTTTAAGTAATATGAAAATAAAATAAAAACACGATGACGATGTAAATATAGAAATGCTTAAGATGAAGTTTTTTTTTCCGAGTGCAAGCTCACTAAGATTGTCAGAGAGGCCTTAGGTAAGACCGATCAGAACTCATTAGTTGTTCTCCGTCTAAATATAAATTCCTTTAAAATATTCTATTTCTTTTGATCATCATTCCGTTTACCAATTCTGTATTACTTTCATTTTTAGGTAAGAAATTAGAACTATTTACAAACTGCACAACTTGAAGTTCACACTTAAACACATATGTGAATCTGTACACTCTGTAATCACATTTACTCGTAAAATAGAACGATAGTTTCAAGACTAGTGAAAACAAACAGTATATCTAATCTTCTAGTTAGAATAATAAAAAATAACGAAAAAAACGTTGACTGTTTAGCCTGCTATCGGTACCCATACAGCGCATATCGTTCCATCTAATATTATTCTGGGAACGGCCTTAATAAGTCACTACAGAATGTTATCTCCACCATTTTATCGGTTCAGCTGATAAGATCTCTATCCAATTAGCCTCACAATGCAATATGGGCCGTCTCAACGTTATGACGATGTGTGTTTTCAGCTTTATGTGTATTTGGTAGCAAGTGTATTAAGTGTTATAAAATATGTTATGTTTCTTGTATTATCATTAATCTTTACTAAATACATCATAATAATATGCCAAGACAATAACATCGACCTTAGTTTAAAAACCTTGGCTCGCCTTACAGTACTTACTTTCTTTTGTTACAAACGCGTATAAGACCAAATCAGAAGACAGATCATGGGTATAAGCCTCCCAAGTTGACCCAAAAAGGTTATTCGTAGAACTCCGTTTGAATTTGGCAGCATAAAGCCCTTCCAATATGTCGCCCAGCCTAGAAGAATTCTTCTATCGGCCTCCCGGTCGAAGTAGTGCCCGCCGAGTTGGATGGTTTGGCCAAGATAGACGTATTCCTGCACAACCTCGATAATAACGTCATTGACGACTACTAGACTCGGAGATACATGCATATTATGAATTATTTTGGTCTTGTCAATGTTCATCCGGAGTCCCATTCGTCTCAAAGAGTCTTCCAAACTGTCCAGCAATACTTCGATATCATGCAGAGACTCCTCCAGAATCACAATGTCGTCTGCAAATCGCAAGTTTGAGATGCATTGACGTTTAATATTGATTGCCCGTCCGTTTCAATCGAATGTTTTGAAGATCTCATCTTCCAACGCATTGGTAAACAGAAATAATGTCTCCTTGTCTAACCCCATGCATATTAACATATTAATAGTACTACTAAAAAAAAAGGTCGGTCTTCTGTGAGAAGGTAGTTTCGTCCCGTTCGAACTGTCGCATTCGTGCTGGCGTGTCTCTACTGTCTATTAAAACAAATTATCGTCTGCGATATTTCTAAAGCGATATGACATTCAAGCTTTCAAGAATTCAGAATACCTGAAATGTGAAGCACTTGTGACTCTTCATTGACAGGTTTTTATGGACAGCGGTAGTCAATGTTATACTCAGGTAACTTGTTTGCCACCTATAGCCAAACGGAATAAGTATTTATGCAATTACACGTATATTACACTTAAAGCATAATTAATTAAGTTTTTCTAATTACTTTAATTATTCAAATGTGTTAATAGGACTATGTCTAGTCGGCATAAATAGTCTGTTATATTGGTTTTAGCTACGACAGACACTAGTTTCTATAACTGGTATACTTTACGACTGAGTGACGTATTATCGGTATAATAAATATATATATAATAAAACTGAAGTGTCTATTTGTCTCTTCACTAAATGCATATCAAACTATACATCATCAAAAAATCATTTATTTAATTTTTTGTTTGTGTCTGTTTGTTCCGGCTAATCTCTGGAATGGCTAGACCAATTTTAACGGGACTTACACTCTCAGGTAATTGATGATATGAGGAATATATTAGGCTCCTTTATTTAAGATTAACTTCGCCCCACAGTGTTACCCGCGATGTACAACAATAACAGCGGGTAACAGCGCGGGGCCAACCAAATTTTATTCTAATTAGGGTTGCCAAAACTTATACCGGTGCATTTATTCGATTATTAACTTTTTTTTTTACAAAGCTCAAGCAACCGTTAGGTAGAGCCTTCGATCCGTAATGGTCGCATCGGTATCGATATTCAGATAAGATGAAAACAACATTCTCAAATAAAGACAAATTTGTCAGTCGCAAATTTAAAAAAGGCTTTTTGCATTTTGTTTTTAAATCCGTGTTTGGACATCGTAAAGTAAGCATTATAATACGTACGATTTAAAATATCTTTTAGGTACATTGTAATGTAATTATATGAGTCATCGTTTTCAGGTGAGACAAAATGACAAGGTTTTTCATGTTATAGAGGTAAGCGAGCAAATGGGTCACCTGATGGTATGTTACTACCACCACTCATGGACATTCAAGAGTTACAAATGCTTTATTGCTCTTTGAGTCCCTCTCACCCCGGTGGACGGCGAAGGGGGTTGAGGCTCCGGTTGCCTCACTAACTTGGTGAAAGTAACTCAAATGGTTGCGCGTAACACCGGTTTTTCTACAAGACCATGGTACATCTGAACGAAGTATGGCTTTCCTACAATTCGGTAATTACCTTTCTACCTTCTTATTAAAGAAAGAAAGAAAAACGATACTTATTAAAGAAGAAGGGAAATGGATAAAATGAAGATCTTTTTTTATGGTATAATATATCACATATATACAGACGTATCGTCTGATGGTAAGCGATTACCACCGCCCATGGACACACACAACACCAGCGGCGTCACAAGTGCGTTGCCGGCCTTTGGGGGAATGGGAAGAGGGATGGGGGAAAGGTAGGGTGTGGGCCTCCGGTACCCTCACTCACTCGGTGAAACATAGCGCAGGCGTTTTCACACTGGTTTTCTATGAGGCCGTGGTATCACTCCGGTCGAGCCGGCCCATGCATGCCGAAGCGTGGCTCTCCCACGGTTAGCTTAGATATATGGCAAGAATAGCATGGGAAACGAAACTTAGATTTCCATAAGAAGGCACTCGGCTAGATTACAAAACCTGGTATACGGAAATTCGGTTAACTCGGGTAGCTGAAGGGGTCAGTCGTAAAGTTATAATCTTGTTTATTAATAACTCATTTTTAATTAAATGTAGTGATAGTTATCACAATCTGATCCTCTGACTATAATTCTCGGAACCAGTTAATCATCACACCTTATGACTTTGGTAGACGGAGCTGGTGGTGACCCAACATCGCCAGAGGTAATTTGATCGTGCGATTATCAGCGCCATCTCGGCCATAGCGTAAATAAGGTACTGATAGGCAAACAGTTCTATGGGTCTCTATTTTTTTTTATTATTTAAATATTCAATGTTATGAAATTATTTTTACTATGACAAGATTAACTAGTTTCAACTTTTTCATGAGTCAATAGAAATATTTATATAACAGCTTTTTCGTTTGGTGTGAAGAATTGACTTCATAGTTCAATTCCAAAGTATAATCTATTTTGATAGTATACCCGTTCTGGCGCGATTCAGTAATAAGCATACCTTCAACACTATCGTATTTATAATATTTGAATGTACTTGTTTAATAAATAATGTAAATATTTTTCGTCAGTAACTGTAGTTAGCCTTAAAAAGGTTAAGCTATTGGAGCACACAGTATAGGCGAAGGTGCAAGATGTTCAGCACTAGTACATTTCAACCGCTGGCATAGCGGCATAAACATCAGCCCGTTACTGTTTACATCAGCCTACCATATTTATAAACTGATATCAATTATGACAGTACAATAAATATTTACATGATAAATAGAGGTCTGATAAAGCATCGCTTCTGCTGATGCTACCAGCGCACCTGTGAGGGGAATGTGTTGGTGGGCGGGGAGGGGGGTAGATTGTAACGATAAGGTATCGATTGACCGCCTATCGCTCCATCGACGAAATGAAACGCATCAACTTGGTAGGTTTATTGTTACCTGCTCTTCGTGGGCCAAATACGACCTGTTTTGTTATTTTTATTAAGGTTTAGTAATCATTATAATTTGATAGAATTTATAATTTATCTATACCTAATTTACTTTCAACGCCAACGTGTTTTTTCTAACATTCAAAAGACTGTTAACAGCCAATTGGATGGACAGGTATGCGTAAATTAACTTGTGTAAGTAGCATCCTTTTGACATTAACTTCAGTTTAGCTTACCTTTGAATAAATAGATATATTTCCCATTTTTATTATATAGATTATGAGTATCATCATCATCATTAAGAGCCTTTAACAGTCCACTCCACACACACACACGCGCGCGCGCGCACACACACACACACACACGCACATACACACACACACACACACACACACACACACACGCACACAAACACACACACACAAACACACAGTGATTAGAAAGGAGGTATTGGACGACTACACCACGCTGGCTAGACGGATTGGCATAGGGTTTGCTTCAAGTTTTACTTCTCTTTGCAATGATGTTGTCCTGCGTAGTTTTCTCGTCACGATACGGACTAATTAATTACTATACTAACTGCCTCGGTGGCGCTGATGTTATGATATTTTAATATCAACTTCAATGCTCTTTACACTTAGACATCCTTTTTTTTCCAGTACCATCTCCTTCCAAATCTAAAAAAATAAATCTCTTTTAAAATATGTTTACGAATGTGTAAAAATTTGTGAAATGCGTGTGTTTTTAATTTAAAAAATATTCATTACGAAGATTATAATGTATTTAATAGTCATCTATACTCCTAAATCAATATACCTACATATAACTTTAAAGTAGGTACTTACTTAAAAATCCAATAGCGGCGGCTTGAATGCTTGATCGATGCAATGACTTAAATTTTTTAGCAAAACAACTCCACTATCTAAACAGGTCTTGAGAATAAAAAAATCAAATGTTCAAGAATTTTAATTCACTTAGAAGTCTACAAGAAACCAACTAAAATCAAAACGCCGTATAAAACCGTACTCCAAAGACAGGACCGTTTATGCCTTTTTAATGTTTAATTCATTTGTCGAAACCATGTAATCTGCGCTACATGTGACTGTAATTTTAAAACAATAAAATACTTTGAAAGTTTAAATTACACGGAACAAGGTTACAATTAATAGTCATTATGTAAATTAAATTTTAGTACTATTGTAAGCAATAATTTGATATGGAGATAAAAATATGAATACCGTAACTCACGATAGATACCTATCTAGATGGTCAGACAAACTGGGAAATATAAGCAAAATATTCATGTTCTCCGTAATAAGATGTTTTACTTAGTGATTACTAAAAATTAAAACGCAAGCTGCGGGCTGATGTCTCACACTGTGACTTTTGCGCAATTCAATTTACGATAAAAAAGGGTTTTTAGCTTATAATTAACGAATTAAATACATACGAGTAACTATAATAAAATATAACAAACATTAGAACTTTTTTATAGGACACTAGCTGACCCACGCAACCTCGTTTGCGTCTTATTGCCCGTAGCGTGAAAATTTTCCCCCGTTTTTGAAACATTCTTCATTGGTGCTCCGCTCCTATTAGTATTGGCGTGATGATATATAGCCTATAGCCTTCCTCGATAAATGAGCTATCCAACACTAATTTTTTTTTTAAATCGGACCAGCTTTCTTGAGGTTAGCGCGTTCAAGCAAACAAACTCTTTAGCTTTATTAGTTTAGATTGGTTCCAAATAAGCATACAATACTGATTTCAGGTAAATCACATGCGCATTGACAACCACCCTTTAAAAACGTATTTCTACTTTTCCTGAATATTATTGTACATTATTTACTTGTAAAAACTTAGTAGGTGGACTAAACAAAAGCTAATTATTTAGCTGCTTAGAAGATTGCATACTGTAATTTTGTTGACATGCTTAGTTAGGCGGTAGTTCGTCGGTGGTGGGATCAAGTCTCGAGTACCCACTTAGCTATACGACTATAGAAAGTCGATAATTTGAGAGGAACAGGCGTAGCAACCCGATATGTCCAAATAGTTTGGTGTGAAACAGAAAACAAATTCACACCCAAACGCATCAACACCCAAATTGTGTATTCCACATGTCGCCAGCATTAAGAGTCCATTAACTTCAAGGTACAGATTAATGTTTTATCTGCCCTTATCAACGCAGACAGAGGCGGGTTGATTTATTCACTGTTATCAGTGCATATGGCCGGCGCCATCCTATCAGACAGTGCTTTCTTTTATGAATTTTCGAGTAGATATGATGTACTTAGCGGCTTCTGTTTGTGGAACTTGGCTGGGGTTTTGATTCGTGCACTTGACTGATTAGGATTTGAAATGAAGGTATTTGAGAGTTGCTATTGATTTTACCGATGTTAGTTCTTCGAGATGAGTATATCATTGTGTGAAATATCTCTCTGAAATCGAAAACGTGGTATAGTATCAGTTTGTTGGTACTACATAGTATCTTTTTGCAGTAAGATAGATTCAGTTAAGAGTAATTGGTCTACTGTTATACATTTTTTATTAATTAAAAAATGAAAAGTCTCACATATCGAGAGCAAGTCTATTGCTGCCAACCGGGGATATTCATTTTGTAAAGAAACATAAAATTATAAAATTACAGTCAGGTATATAACAAATTAATATGTTTGTCAACCAACATTTATCTGGTCTAGGAATGGAATCCAGGAACTCTGGTATTTGGCAGGATCATCAATCAGTAGATAAAAATAAATACAATAACTGAAAGTGAACGAACGAAAGAACGAAGGAAATGAAACATCTCGTGAAATGCATTCTATGAAAGTGTCACGCATAAATATTTGACATAAATATAACAGCTTCCAGGAGTTAACGATACACAACTGATTGGTTGCATACAAATTGTATATTTTATACTCATCTTGTTAATTTGACTT
Organism: Spilarctia lutea; assembly: GCA_916048165.1. Classification (NCBI taxonomy): domain Eukaryota; kingdom Metazoa; phylum Arthropoda; class Insecta; order Lepidoptera; family Erebidae; genus Spilarctia; species Spilarctia lutea. The sequence continues at coordinate 2,936,899 of OU696473.1, read as the reverse complement.
CATTACGTGGGCGTAACTGCCGCTATTTATATTCCACGAGTGAAATTTCTGTACGTACAGTCAGCAATGAAAGTCACTTCAAATATTCCTATATTAAAATTTATTTGGCATGAAATTTTATTTTTATTGCAAATACTTCCATCGATAACTAATTAAATCTATTTATTTCATAAAACATTACCTTCTTTGATATACCGCACCGATTTTATAATATAATTTAGATAACACAGTCCTATTTTTTAATCGTTATAAAATCATTCACACTGTGTATGTCTCATTGGCATCACACACTAACCATTTTATTTATGCTAAGCAACTAATAAAAACGACTACTTAATGAAGCAGAAAAAAAGGCTTGATATTTTTAATTGACTCAATAACTGTCTCCATTTAAAGTAATGAAATATTTAAAATTAATAAACAAGAATAGGTACTGTGATGGCCTCCAGTAGAGCCACTGGAGTATAGAATCCATTTAGACTAATGAGAACTGAGAACTGCTTTACAACAAGGTCATATACTTGTTAAACATTAGTCGCATCACTCTCAAACTGTGGAATGAGCTGTCTGCGGTGTTCCCGGACCAATACGACCTTTAAACCTTCAAGAAAAGAGCGTACTCCTTCCTATAAGGCCCGCAACGCACTTGTGACGCCTCTGGTGTTGCGGGTGTCCATGGGCGGCGGTAATCGCTTACCACCAGGCGATACGTCTGCTCGTTTGCACCCTATATAATAAACAAAAACTCGTATCGATGAACCGGGAAGCTGATACTTTATTCTTTACACACATGTACTTTTAATACTTGGTCGATTAAAAACATAAGTAAGTATGCATCCCATCGAATCCAATTAAGAACTAATCGATTATCCGATCGATAATGGTATCTTGTTCTAGAACTATCCATATACAAATATATATGTTAAAGAGGCAAAAAAATATTCATTTTAACAGTTTTTTTTTTTTTTTTTTAAAAGACAACTCCCACATTAGGAATAAACATCCTGTGTCGTGGGGGACTTTACAAACATACATGAAACGGACACAAAGAACATCCAGACTCGGGACAACAATTCGTGGATCACACAAAGTGTTGTAGGTACCGCGTGGGATTTGAACCCACGACACTTGGCGCAGTAGCAAGCGGCATGGCGACCGCTGACACCACTCGGCCAACCGGCAAACAAGATGTTGATTGAATAATATGTGACTTCATTCGCAATGGGTATGGTGATCACTACTCTTGGATCGTGTCATGGTTTTCATCAGGCAGATTAGCAGCAGACTCAAATTAAAAAATGCAAGACATGTTTACTTACCGGTTATTACAGGAATATGAGCTCGTGTCAATATCATCATTAGTGGTGTGAATTTCGTAGAAAAAGTGCATTAACATAGATGTTTTGTCAGAAGTAGGTAGTTACGCAAAACGGCGACATTTCGAAGAGCATTAAAAATTATTTATTTGGACACAAACTGATAATCGTAATTAAAACGATGCAAGATAGTTGCAGACATTTTTATATTACTCGTATTACTAGTTGACCCGGCAAACGTTGTTTTGCTATGTAAGTATATTATTTTTAGAAAACATTTTTTTAGTTCAATATTCGTGGAGGGATGAAAAATTGAGAGTAATAACTATGAGATTTTATATTGGGTCATGACAAAAAAAAAATTTTGCAAAAAAATTTTAGTTTTTAATTAATAAATAAAAAATAGGGGTTGATCGTAGAGGGGTGAAAATGTAGCGTTGTATGTATTTTTGTATGCTGTATCATAAAAAAATAAAAACAAAAAAATTTTACCGAAAAAATTAAATAATAAATTTAAGGGTGGACCCACCCTTAAAATTTAGGGGGATTAAAAACAGATGTTGTCCGATTCTCCACCCTTGACGATATGCACGCTAAGATTTACGAAAATCGGTCGAGCCGTTTCGGAGTAGTTCAATAACGCACACCGTGACACGAGAATTTATATATTAGATTTTAATTAAATTTGCTAATTTTGTATACAAACATTATTCTTGTATTTTTAACTAATGTTTCCTGACGTTTCGTTAGTTACACAGACTACAACATTTCTTGAACAACTTAACAAATTTTTTTTAACTGACATTATTTTATTATTCCTACATTAATTCACACATTCAATAATTCTGTAGCTTAAATAGGGAATATTAAACATACTCCTGAAAGAATTATGAGTACATTTATCAGTTACAAGTACCTAAAACCAACCAACAAAATGTAATAACGTTAGGTATGACTTAAAGTTCACAGTATCACAAAAACTTAATCGATGATAAAAGATAAAAGCTTGCTGGTAAAAATAATGGTTTTTATGTAAATGAACGTTGCACAAGATCGTGGATAAACACAATCACAGACAAGGATCGCACACTAGTGCTGTGTTCGTGTGCGTTTAGTGATGGGCAAGAACATTTAATAACGTTATAAAGCTTACTAATTTTTTTTTACATCTGCTATCATGACTCATTTTGACTGCCGCGGTGGCGTAGTGGTAGCGCATGAGACTGCTAAGCTTGAGGTCTCGAGTTCGATTCCCGGTCGGACCAAATGTTTGTATGATCTGCAAATATTTGTTTAGGAGTTTGGGTGTTTTCTATGTATAAAATGTAAAAAAAAGTACATAAATATTTATATCAGTTGTCCAGTACCCATAACACAAGCTCTGCTTAGCTTGGGACTAGATGGCGTTGTGTGTTAGATGTCCGGAATATTTATTAATTCTTTATTATATAAAGCAGGACGGACGCAAGTAACCGGGTTGTATTAAAAAAAATTGCAATGTACTTAGTACACATATTTTAAAACAAGTTTAAAAATGTAGAGCTTTTAACTTAGTAGAGTAGACAAGTTTAGTGTCTTTGAAACTATTTCATGACATGTACAATCATCGATCCATTCATATATCAATCACAAATAAACCCTGTGATTGAATTATCCATATTTTTTAAAAAATATACACATTAACAAAATGCTCTTAACAGAATCAATCGATATTAAAAAGTTGCTACTATAGGAACAAAATTATGATTACAGTTTTTTTTTTTATTAAATGACATGTCCACCAAAGTTGTTAAGAAATCAAGGTAACTGAATAAATCCTCTCGCTTCCCATCACTAGCGTGCCAGCCACCTGCGTCCGTATCTAGTAAATCATAACCTTGGCAGCTATCGGCGATCAGTACCGAATCTCATTCTACGACTTAACAGTGTACTGCTACTATATGTACATTTTCATATAACAAAGACCCTTTTGACAACATAATAATAATAAACATACTATAGAATAGATGAAAGACGCATATAACTGCATTCGTTCTAAAATAGTATATCTATATTGACATCTACCTGTCAGCCATGACATTTGACAGTTATAATTCAAAGTGAGCGTACAAAAAATAAGGGTTGGAGATTATATTTTGAGGTTTTTACGCGTAACGAAACTCTTTCTGGAAACTAGAACAAATAACTGAATGTCCATAATTTAGAGTAATATGCATTAAACTTATAAAACATACCAATATAGTTCTTTCTCTCTTATAATTAAATGTCTTTATGACGCAATCGAATTTTAAAATCAAACGTGACAGCGAAGCATTTACCTATATCTTAATTTATATTGTACATGAAATTATTTAAAACTAATATCTTTGTTTCTTTTGCAGGTAAGTAATTATATGCCTGTTTTAATCATGAGTAAACTCTTCAGTGCAGATATATCTCCGTAGGTAAGTAGTACTGTGTAATAATTCTTGCCCAATACATTTAATGGTGGTCACATATCTCCCAAACTATGAAACCTCATAACTGATTCTTCACAACTCGGGCAAACTTCCGACATCACAGGGGCTGCTATCAAAAAATCGCCGCTAGACCACGTTTATCGCGCACAGCTTTTTTTATTTGACATTTTATACAAGTTTATTCAAACAGCGATAATATCGCTGACTCTTATCTTTCAATGCAACGTTACCGCGAGCCGGGAGTGATAGCATCTGGGGCCAGCCATTGCTAGTTAAACCAACCTGATAAGGGATCATATGTGTCTGTGTGCGTCTGTGTACGTATGCTGTGCGCTTGTGTGACTGGTGGGGCGTACGGCGCGATCGAGTCAGTCACTCACTTTACGCGGCAAAAGTATGACGGTAGAAATGTCGCGCGCGCAAAATAAATAACAAATTATTAGAAACTAGTGTTGTGCTGTGGATATTATGTTATTGTGGTTGCGGTACCTCAAGCAGTTGGAGGGAGACGCGCCGACAGGTGGCGCTGGAGACTTCAAAACAATGTGTAAGTTTGTTTACATGTCAATGACGAATACCAAAGTTTATTTATTTATGGTTGTTTTCTATAAATATTGTACCAAGTTTACTATAGATAGCTATCAGGTCCTTTTGTCTACTATCTTCTATTCGTTAGTTTTCTTCATTGCATTGTAAAAGAAATTGAATACCGATCAATTGAATCGGTGTTAACATCGTCTATAACCGTGTAATTTAATAGAGATCTGTGCGTATCTAACGAGAATGTTGAAATAACTAGCAATTACTGTTTCTAACCTACAGCGCTATCGTTATCTCCTCAACTTTGACATTTTTACTTGTTGCTTAACTCCTTAAAACGATTAGGTTCTTACTGACTAGTTTAATCGACACGAATCGATTATTTCATAAATATTTTCCCTCACAATATGCTGGGAAACAATAAAGATAGGCGAGTTATTTGTTAAGTTACACGAAAATAAATCCACAGCTGATTAAGAGTTGTTTTGGCAATGAAGCGATATCCCTAGATAAATGCTTCATTACCTTAAATATTATTTTGTAATATCATAACAATTTTAACATTAGAACTATGAAGTTTAATCTTGAACGCATTTGAATCTAGTTTTAAACCCAAATTATTTTACGCAATGATTTGTTATATTGCTAATAATACTCATCGTCTGTCACTCTAGGATAATAGAATGTGGAGATCTCGGCTGATATTGAAGACAGGTGCACTAATAATATTGCCTCTACACATTTTGTGTCTCCATAGATTGTGCAATTATTATTGATACATTTTGTAATCGATTAAAAATATGAATATGTAATTTGTTTTACAAATATTACTAAATAGTGTTATGCTGTATCCAAGAGTTAATAACGATCAGAAAACTATTTATCTTTTAATCGCTAAAACAGTTTTCCCGTCAACTGCCACGTTCTAAAAGGACCAAGAACGTGGTATATTAAAAGTAATGTTAGCCTTAACATCTTTTTAATCATGTCCATTATAATGACCTGTTGACGAAAATATGTATATGATTAAAGACAATGTAGACGTAAGGATGGACATTAAGGTACCCAAATTCCGAACTTAGTACAGAATACTCTATGGAATGTATATTGTATGTCTGTATTATATGTTGATGCCTGTTTTCTCCGAATTTCGCGATAAGAATGCCGTTAAGATTGCTTGTTGTTATCTTTCTTGTCTGATAGCCTTTACAATGGTACTAATGTATTATATAGGATTTTTATTGCCCCGTAGATACATTATCAGGACATGACCGAATGTAAATCATTGATAAAAGTGTAATTATTATATGCTACTAATGTTTTTTTACTGTTCAAACTGCAATGCGGGTGGATGGAATCAATTCTCCTGTTTTTTTTTTATGAAATAACGGTAAAAACGTTTGTCAAAAACAAAGATATTTCAAGTAGTGCTTTTAATATGTTACTATTATTAAATTGTAACCTAATATTGTAATTAACTTAATCGGTATTGGAAAACATAGAGAGCTTAGTGAAAGTTTCTTATTTGTACTATCTGTATATATCATGGAGAATGCAGAATGCATGAATTTTATGAAAATATAAGCCAAGTAATTTTAGTTATGACACAAGGGTAATTTATATGTTGTTCATATAAAACGAAAAAATTTAGTAACAAAAAATGCGGTTATACGTATATACCTATTTCAAAATGAGATACTTATCTAACATCGATACCGTGGAACGTCACTTAAGTTTCATTTTAAATATCGAACACGTGCGGCACGTTCATATTTTGACAGCTCCTGTCAATGTCACCTGGCATCATTGCCTGTACTGGAGCGAACAGTCTCAGTATAAAGAACTGTTTGTGTTTATTTAATCACACGGTACTGAGTGATGCAAAGATTGTAGATAAACCGAATGTTGTATTGCTCGGCATGAGCCTAAATAAGTAGTTCTTAAAAAATTGCAACCTTGGTGTTATGCAATTAATTTAACAAACTTTTAGGCCACAGAATAAGATTGCCACTTTTAATTTAACTTGCTATAAATACTTTGAAAAATCGATAAATTTTAAACCTTACAGAACAGCTACTGATAATGCGCATAAAAGCATAAAATAAATAAAAAACAACTATCCCTCAGCCCCTTAGCATTTGTGTTCACGATAAAAATGACGTGTGCTCTCAATGGTCCCAGCCTCCCGATCTCATTGATAAGGCGAGGGAGAAACCTTATCTCTTCTCCGATTCCACGTTCATTATCAAATCATCAATGTGTGTAACAAAAACTGTATGTGTGCGTAGCACGAAATGAGTGTGTTAATGTAGGGGTTACCTATCCAATATTCATATGGTTGTATGAAAGGTCAAGTTGTAATGGTTATTGTACATTTGTTTTTCACATCAGTTTTTCGTAGAGCTGTCTCTGTCCCGCTCAAATTGTTTAGTATAAAAATATTTCATTGACGTTATTTGTTCGTGACAGTAGTACTGCTGTTGAATTATAATATATTATCACTTAATCTTGATGTATAATATATGTCATATAATTATGATGTGTCGCTTATCACAATAAATCTCATTTAGATATTGTACTACACCTACTACACTACCTATCTACACATGTATTTTAAAATACATACTGATTATCTTTATCGAAGTACATGTAGTTTCTTTTAAGGCACTTCTAAATTTGGAAGTAGTTAATTGTACTCTACAACTTACAAGCATACCTAAGTATACCATTAAACTAATATTATAATTTAGTAATTCTTATTTAAGTCACATTTATTATGTAATATTTTCATAATCTGATTGCAGAAAAGGATAGAATAAAAAGCAATAGTTTGAAAACTTGCACTTACAGTTTATTTAATAATAAAATATTTCGGACATTTGACACAACGCCATCTAGTCCCAAATTAAGCAGAACTTGTACTACGAGTACTAAACAAATGATATCAGGTCAGCGATTACCGCCGCCCATGGACACCCGCAACACCGAAGGCGTCACAAGTGCGTTGCCGACCTTTGGGGGATGGGAAAGGGGATGGGGGGAGGGGTTGGGGTATGGGCCTCCGATATCCTCACTCACTCGGTGAAACACAGCGCAAGCGCTATTTCACACCGGTTTTCTGTGAGGCCGTGGTATCACTCCGGTCGAGCCGACCCATTCATGCCGAAGCATAGCTCTCCCACGGTAAAAAAATCTGTTTATAATATTAAAATAACCGCTTTGTACTAAATGCATATGCATATACCATTTTTTTTTAATTTTTGTCTATCTGTCTGATATTTAGCTGATGATATAAGGAGTAACTTAGGCTATTTTTTTTTAGAATAGCTTTGCCATGCTATTTTACCCGTGATACGACAAAATCCGCGGATAACACCGCGGGGTTCAGCTAGTTCTAAAATAAAGTGTCGAAAACCTTTTGGCAAATATTTAACATTATATAAAATTCGAAGATGTAATCTTTAAGCGACCTCTCGGTATTTTTATCGTCACTATCAAACCTTATCTAAATAAATTATCTTAATGCTAATAGCATATTTTTGACTGAATAAATTAACATTCAAATATTTTAATGTTCGTTAGGAAAAAACAAATATTTCTAGGTTAATTTTGCACATATTAAAATTATATAAAGAAAATGATTTAGCAAGCGAATTAAAACTTCATGTAACACAGTCTAGTACAGTCCAAAGAACTTGTGTTATTTTAGGATATAGGGGAAGACCCATGGACGTCTGTAACTTGATAGTCGCAAGTGTGTTATGTTTTAATGTAGGAGTTGGTACCTTTCATAAAGGTTTGAAGATTTTATTGGCCTATTAATATTGCGGATGACAATTTATTCTACAGACTCAATGTAAAACGTAAAAGGTTTCGTTTAATAATATTGTTTTTGGAATTATCCAACTGATAGATATAGAAGTTTTGCTAATGTAGCCGAAATCAGCGGCCGGTTTAAGTTCAAACAATTACTCTAAGCTTTCCTTTAATACAAGTTTATTAAAACATTTATAATTAAATTTACTTATTTACCTATTTATATCCCATAAAAACTTTTCAAGTTATTAAGTAATAATAATAATATAATAATAATAAATATTTCGGACATCTAACACACAACGCCATCTAGTCCCAAGCTAAGCAGAGCTTGTGTTATGGGTATTACAAAACAGATATAAATACTTATTTACTTTTTTTTTTAAAATACCTACATATTATACATAGAAAACACCCAAACTTCGAAACAAATATTTGCAGATCATACAAACATTTGGTCCGACCCGGGAATCGAACCCGAGACCTCATGCTTAGCAGTCACATACGCTGCTACTACTACGCCACCGAGGCAGTGATATGATGCCGCCAGAAATGATAAAATAACTTTTTAATTTGTAAACATTATTAAATTCAATACCTACCTTTTTTATTTATGGCCTTGCCAAAATGACTCTACTGTGCCTGATACAAAGCATGAGCAGAATCCAGAAGCATGGTCAGCGTACTCACTGCGAATGCAGACAATGCAGCATGGTGACTCATACGATGTCGGCTTAGTGATGCGTCTGCATCATTGGGAACTGCACTGACCTCTCTCATTTTCTATTTGCATTCAATGAGTAATATAAGACCACCCTAGAAGCCATTTTTAAACTCATGCGCTATTTTTGTGGTTCTGATAATTCACCATAATCAATTAAACGTAACCCTTATCGGGACTGGAAGTATGTTATATTTCCTCTGAGATAAGGTTCTGGTAATGATATTAACTTTGTGGACTCTTAATTAGCGAAATGTGAAACAGTATTTTTATCAGTCGAACGGATAAAAAAGAGGTTTTGTTGGTTTATTGAGCCTCCCACGTTCTTTACTACTTTGGAAAAAACTTTATTATTAACTTTTGTATATGTTACTTATTATGAGATTCTGTACCTTGTGTGTCGTGTCAAAACTGTAGTAGAACCTTCTGCCACTATTCTGAATCAATGTCTAAATTGCATTAATTGAAATACGCTCGGGCACATCTTGAGTCCCGACGCCAAAGGAGATAGAGTTAAAAAAGAGTCAAGTGAATGTGGTTGGTTGTAAAAAGTCGAAAGAAGAAAACTTTAAACTAAGCGTGTCTTTTATCACATCCGCATTTATTACATCCGCTATATCATTGAATGATTATAGAGGATGTAATAAAGTAAAGAAACTTATATTATGAGTTGTTTTTTTTTAAGTTTCTTAGTCTTGTATAAGTTAGTAATCTTTGGTATCTACATCTTATAATGATGGTGGTATGATTAACAGCATCACTAGTTGATTTTTTGTCTCTGTGGTGATGAGCAGTCATTTAATATTGTTATTGAGTTAGCAATATTATGTTAAATATAAATCTTATTGTATTTAATGTTTATCCCACTATTATTTTTCTTTTTATGGAACACAGAAAATATCTATTATTTCTTTGGTTGTAGTGGGCCCTTTGCTACAGATGATTTGTCTTTAAATTTACTTTAGATCAAATACGAGAAAAAAAATACTTAAATCAGTTTTTACATTATCAAGTGCCCTTTTGTAGCATAGAAACAAAATTTAAAATATTATAGTATAAAGTTGAGGCTTACCAATCTAATCTAAACAGTGGAGAAAATAATTACATTACTACTAGTTAGTGATATAAAAACGATAAAAATTATAAAACTATTGTTTAAAACTAAGATTTTAAGACTCAGATATGATAAAATTATCAAACAACATCTGCTGACCGGGGAATCGAAGTTGTTATCTACAACTCACATCTACACCGGCACGCCGTGAATTTTATCTGACTTATCTATTCATTTATTTTTTAAATTATAATGAAGAAATAAGGCTTCTAGCTAAAAAATATTAAGTGTGCACATTATTTCTTCGCTGATGTTTTGAAAATAAAATAAAAATAGTATGAAAATGTATTACATTAAATAAATCAATTTTACATAGTATTAAATGAAGTCGCTTCCGCTGTCTGTTTGTTTAGATCTTTCAAACTACCCAACAGCAATAGAGAGAGTGATTCGAAAATAATGTTTATACGTATACTTGCTGCACCCCGCGGTGCTACTAGCGGTTGCTAAATGTACTACACAAATAATACTAAATGTGATAGACGTTCAGAAGTTGAGATGAGTTACCATCACACCGTTGGTATGTTTCTTACCCTTACTCTAAAATACCTCAGTTCGATCTTTCTAGCTAGCCCTGAAAAGAAAGGACGAAAAAACTCAGTGATTATCGTCTCTTTTAAAGACTGATCTTATTATGGATGACAATACTAGGATCTATAAATGCGTAGTATCTATTAACGAGTAAACTATAGGTAGGTTGTTAAAAATAGTTTACGTACTCGTTTCTGTATCACTGTAGCAAAACTTGTGTGCCAAAAAATATATCTTATTTCTTACGGCAATGAGAAAAACCTTAACTTAATATGTAATAAAAACTGTAATGGAAAATTCCCCACTTTTTTCTTTCTACTAATATATTAATTACATCAAGTGGACTTCGGAAAAATGTCATCAGATCCTCGCAAAATTATCTTTTGGCGTTAATCCACTTGTGTTATCATTGACATTAAAACTACTTGGTAATGTTTGGCAAAACGAACACGAAAATAACTGGTTTTCAATGAAATTTAAAAATCGAATGTTTTAACAGGTAATTTTAATACCTTTAGTATTTATTGTTATTTTCGAGATATCATTTTACCATGTTGGGGTCTTTCTTGATCCGCGCTTGTGACCCAAAATAACATTTCGTTTAATATTTAAATGTCATCTGCCTACCTGTTTCGCTTACGATAACAATACGGGTAAAACTGAGTTACACCCAAAACAAATTATTCGATGATGAAACAAGTACCTACTTTAACATTGACAATAAACTGAATCTCTGAGTACTGAGCATTAGTATTATATACCAGGGCCAGTCTACGTATACACGTACATCATAAGTGAAATATTAACATAATACATACCATGTTGTCATACAACGCTGTTCGTTTACGCGCCGCACAAGTTACTTGTCATTAAATTGTTATTCGACGATCTCATAAGTATTTGTTGAGATTTTACCGTAAAATTATACAACTAACTTCAATTTGCAGTACTTTATCTATTAATAAACCATTTGTGAAAATCAGTACGCTACTTTTAAGATACACAAGGAATGCCAGACAAAAAGGCGCATTTGGAGATTATCTTTCATTTATGTATTTTATTATATATTATGTATTTTATATATGTATCGCCCAGCCTTAGAAAGATGGTAGCTACTCGCAGTTTATTCATTAAATGTCAAATTAATTAATATAAATACCGTAAATGAATAAAATTATCATTTGTTTTCTTTTATCATTTTAAATAATTAGGTAATAATAAGCTGAAATTTTCTTGGTTATTTGCAATTTATGCGATAGATAAAATCTCTATAATAACATATGGATGTGTGAGTTGTGATGTAATGTGTGTAACTTCTTTGTTTTCTTACACCCGTCACGGTAGAAACCCTCAACAAAGGTGATCTCGCATCTATGTGCCAGTAAATATTTATTACCTTAAAATATATTTAATAATATAACAAAAAAACAAATAATTGTTTATAACTTAGAGTAAGAAATTAGACTTTGTACTAGTTTAAGAGTTTTAGAAGAACTTAATTACAATATTGTCTCTATTCATTAAAATAATCCCGGTATTTCATCTTAAAATAGTGAAAATATTTTTGAGACATCATAATAATAAATATTTCGGACATCTTACTCACAACGCCATCTAGTCCCAAGCTAAGAAGAGCTTGTGTTATGGGTACTAGACAACTGATATAAATACATAAATACTTTTTTGTAAATACATACTTATTATACACAGAAAACACCCAAACTCTGAAACAAATATTTGTAGATCATACAAACATTTGGTCCGACCCGGGAATCGAACCCGAGACCTCAAGAACAGCAGTCGCATGCTACCACTGCGTCACAGAGGCAGTCGCTATGAAATTTTGTTTGCTTTCATTACAATGCAACTTTAGGTAACAGTCACCTAAAGGTGCATTATAATGAAAGCAAAAGAAAGTGCCTTTGGTACTACTCCTTTTCAACTTTATTACTATATTAAATTATAATTTTTGGTAACTCTCACTAGTGTCACCGTTAACTAAAAATTAATGCAAATTTTCCATTTTAAATTGCTATAATTTAAATAATGAAACAAATTTATTCTTATCTGTTTTTCCAAAATTATTCTAACAGTGATTTTTGAATAAACTGACAGCCATTCACAGCGAATGGATATTAAAACTCGTTTCGGGGTCAATCTTGTTTAGTATCGATTTATGCGATGTGGCTGTGGGCCGGCCGACTCACGCGCACACTAATTGATTCCAGATCGCGAGGGGCGGGGCGAAGAAAAGGTCGCCGGTACCGTGCTGGTTGACGGAACTGTGAAAGTAGTGTGAGATTTTTTAATTTTGGCTGCTAAATGAATATGAATAAATCTTGGAAATTAAGCTTTGATCGTTAATAATTTCACTCAACAGACACATCTACATATAACCTTCAGGGAACGCTTTTTTTTTAATTTATCTCTATAAAAACTTTTAAATGGATGAATTTAAATGATGAATAAAATGATGCTGTGAATATGGTCACGGGAAAATAATTTAAGCACATGTTAAACCTTTTTGTCATGCTTTGGTGTAAACTTATTTGCCACTATTAAAACGTACTTGTATTAAAAACGTAGATATAAGTATGAGTAGACTAGGTAGGTACATGTGATAAAATACGCTCACACAATTTACACATAGCGCTATTTTCATACGAGGTATCTAGTCACTAAATCACAGATGATATGATAACATTCTCTCTTGTAATTACGGCCCCCCTCACACCGTTTCGTCCTACCCGCGCGGCTGGTCTGTTATCACGATCTGAGCGTCGCGGCGTTCTTATCAAGCGCCCGCTCTCCATCTCAGATAACGATCCGGTGTAATAAATGGAAGGTGGATTCGGGCGTGACGGTGTGATACGCGGACGTGTGATGTCGAACGGTGTTGGGTAGGTTAACACCACGTGTGTTTTCTTTAAACGATTTTATAGTTTACTTAATTGTCTTCTCGGTTTTATTGAAAAAAACCTACAGTTTTTCATACTAAACTTGTAGACAAGACTTACCGAATAAAAATAATGAATTTTTAAACATATAAGTGGATCAAAAAAATTGTAATTGTAATAAATTACACTAAACTTAATCGTTTACTCATTGTTTTCAAGTAATTCATTCACAACCATAACAAACTAACGAAGAAATATTCATAGTTGTTACACGGAAACGGCGTCGCGACAACCTCACACCCCATCACAGGGTGGAGTGGGGTATTTTATCGCCGAAAACGCTCCCGATCGCGGCGCGATTCGCCCGCGCGATACAGTGCGATTGTTAGCCGCGATAACGCCCGACATGCCTGTATCTTTCTAAAGGAGGTTTTTTGTTCGTAATCGCCTGCAACAATCTAGTTTTAATGACTTTTTATAATAGGTTTACGCGGACGGAATATTTATAAGTTCTTGTTTCTTATTTTTGGACTTTAAATTTCAGGTAATTTACTGAGGACAATTTTTGTATGCATCAGATAGTGATGATGGATATATCAATAACTTAATAATTGATAAAACAATTAAAAATCTGATTTAAAGTAAGAATATGGAGGCTCCTCCTCCACATGCAGAAAGTTAAAAAAATAATAATTAATCATGATCGAATTTCGTCCACTGCGCAATCACTAGTTAGGTACCTACACTTTTATAATATCATGTTCATTTAATTAAGTTAATCATTTAAATTACAATTATTAGAATATTTCTTAGTTAATTCACAAGTATTTGATTTCTGAATTAACTCGATATTATCAAAACCGAAAGCATTATAAAGCAAAACTATTTTTTTTTTTTTTATTTTTAAATTTTCCCCTATTTTCTTTGTAAAAAAATTCTCCCACATTTTCCCAATGTTAAAACGATCACTTTACTACAAGAAACAGAAACGCTCAAACGAACTGGCAAACAAATATGTATATAAAATATTCCAAACAAAAAACCTTAACACGGAAGATTGTTATCGTAATATTTTAAAACGTAACGTACAACTTACGCCTTAGACACACAAATAGACAATATACTCGTAGCATAGAGTATAATTGTTTTTTTATCTAGCACCGGCATACGGGTAGTATCGGATGAGTGCTGATAACGTCTTTGCCCCTATGCGCACACTAGTTACAGATTACCCTATCAAATATGTATGTGACAATTGTCAGACAAATATGGCATAGATATGCATATTGCTTCATAAATATAAGGACTCTTTATTCTTCCTACAAAGTTCTGTGTGCGTTCATATCCTCATTTAAAAAGATATGTTCGTACATTTTGTTCACGTCAGATGTGTTATGTAAAAGGATTGAAGTTATATGTATATTGTTGATTGCGACATATATGCATATACGCGACAGGTGATATTAAAGCAAACCTACTTCAATTGTCAGAGAGTATAATTCAAAATGTAACATTATTCACTTTAAACGTTTAAGTTTAACATTTAAATATTTTTACTATCAAAATCAGTTATAATTTATTAGTTTTATATTTCAAGTTATGTAAAGGAAATCCTAAGACAATGCCACATGCAGTGATCTTTAATATTAGGATAAAGTTTTAATAATTATTTGTCTATAGAAGTATCTGATATTCTATGCCTCCTGCTGGTAATCGGCGATGTGATTATACAAGTATTTGCATACCGATATTTATTTCAAGTTAATACAATTGAAGAGAATATGATGCAATTTAAGTAATTTAAGTTTTAAAGCGTTTCAGGCTATCAACGTGTGAAGTTTGCTTTCTTAGTAAACTCTTACTTTTACACGTGGAATGAATGTGGGTGGTAACACTTAGTTTCTCTTTTCCGTCACTACACTTTAATATCCAAATAGAATATGTGAAGCTTGTACCGTTTTTCAGAAAATTATGCGAACGAATGAAAATTGAAACTTGGCATAGTTAAGCTAACAATAAGAGATCACGCAGTGACCTCTTCTTGTTAGCTTTCTGGACTTTTTTCTGGACTTGTTAGCTTTAGTTCTTATTAATTCCTTATGTTACATTTAATCACACACACAACAGAACACCATGTAACAGCTTACCCAATTTACAATAGCGTAATGTTTCACGATAACGCTGGCGACGTTTCCGCGAGCGATACGATAACGTCGCGATAACGATACGACACCGGATTGTGAACGTGTGTTGTGGTAATTAACAACGGTTTTTAAGTTCAAAAATTTTTGTATCAGGAATTTTAAGAGCATTAACCTAACAAGTTTTGTGCTTACTAAAACATTTTAAAGGGTTCGTCATATTGTTACTGGAAAGGTGGCAAAAAACAGCCAGTATTAGCATTTTAGCTTAAAGTAATGGGTTTGAAGTAGCCAGAGATCAAATCAAATCGTAAATACAGAGATTGTCATAAAGAGTTACACCCACCGTCGCAAGTTTTATTTTAACTTCTAAAAGACTTAAACTGAAACTTTGATTATAGACAATGTATTGACCTCATACAATTTTAGTTGTCTCGCAGTTATTCATAGTTGCAGTTTCCTTCCTTATCCAAAACACTCAAAAGATACATGTACTTAATTTATCAGTGTTCTTAGAACAAGGCACGATTCTGGCATCATTGTAGTCAACAGCTAAATCTGCAGAAACATTATAACCTATCCACGGCGAGACATGGTCGCAACACTATTTCAGAGAGACGTCTTTATACGGACGACAAGTCGTGGGCGCGCTCACGACGGCGATGTAGGTGCTACAATAAAATCGCAAGCGATCTCGCAAAAGCGTTAACAAGCTAGCGCAGACAAGCGTCGCGATTCGATCGCGCCAATTTGTACGCACGTCGCACTTGGATTTATTGAGCACGCGAGGAACGCTTATTGCTAGATACGATGGGACTCATAGGTGGGCCTGTCCCGGTTTAGCTGTCGTACCGTCTGTGGTAAGCGTTATTGCCTATAGGTTTTAAGTAAACTAAGCTTGGTGTGTCTTCCGTTCAGTTGAAAGACATCACGTTGAATATAGAATAATGGTTTAATAAGGGCTCAGTATTGTTATCGTATAGTTTATATCTTAGATAGAGATATGAAATTAAAGTGTGTGTGCAATCTTATAGCGTGTGTTAGGAACGTTTTTTAGAAAAAAGTACGTCTTTCGGCCAAGATGACATGTTTGACATTAGCATTCTGATGATATAAGAAGGGACAAAAAAGCATTAATAAAATTAACAGTAGTAAAGATATGAATATTTAATGGTATAAAAATAACATAAGATTGTAAATTTATATTATTTTGCATGCAGTGTTGATAAAACATGCATACAAACTTAGAAACTGTAATTACTTTGACGTAAACTATAAAAGATTTTATAACTTTAGTCACCGTTAAAATATCCAAATCTAATGTAAGGACCTGAGATTATATTAATTTTTCATGTAAGAATATCTAAATGTATCCATACTAATATTATGAATTCGAAATTAACTCTGTCTGTCTGTCTGTCAATACTCATGACTTAACCGATATTTTAGGCATACAGATAGATTGGACCTTGGAGAAGGACATAAGTTTGTGTTGTTTTTCTTTTTGTGTAAATTGTTTCTTCATTCACCAAATTAAACTCTTACGATGTAACTGACTATTCTGTTGCGGAAGTAAAATATTCAACTTAAAATATACATACACAAAGATTCTTCTCAAATTTAATTAACGTACCTACATTTTGGTAGTAACATGCATATATTATGAGAAATACTTGCAACCGAATTACTTAATTTTAAAAATGCTTACTAGTGAAACCTTTCTAAATTCCTATTGGCTTTTTAATTATTACTGAAATTGGGCTAAACATATGAGTTAATCAATAGATACATAACAGCCCGGTATATAGGTACTGACCTGTTGACCCATTGACATTGACCTTGTTGGAAATAATCTGCTACGTCGATCTAACACCGGTTTATGAATTTCACATACCTTCAAGAACAATATGGAGATTGGATTGAGTCAAGTTTGGGTGATACTTCCTAATCCCAGAACTCCCATCACTATTGTTTTAGAATTCTAAACTTTTATTAATCATCTTGTTTTCTCAAATACATAAGGTAATTTGTGATTATGTGGTGGTATTCGAAGCTGCGACCATTCACAACGCGTACACTCATTTACTATTCTTCAAGCCCCCTAGAATGTTTATGTAGGATAAAAATATTTTCAAACTAACAATTCATTAAATAATATATCAGCAGGCAATATATTTCAAACACTAAATATCAAATCAGTAGTAGACCATTTGACATATCAAAGCAACACAAGAAATAAAACAGAAACACAAATCCGTGAACAATTTCTCTAAAACAACTGTAATCCTTGGCATGTTTCACACTTAACAAAAAGACAACAAAAACACTGGAACAATTTCTCTAAAACAACGACGATTCCTCCAATTAAATCGTGCGAGTTTACAAGTGCAACGCTCACGCCCTCTGGTGGAGTGAAATATAAACGTAAAGGTGCGCGTGAGTCGATCTATCGGCGCAACGGAGCTATCGGAGCGAGCGATCGCGGCTCGCAATATCATTATTCTACCCCCCACCCCGGGTGGGAAAGGACAATCGCGGACAACCGACAATTGGGATTACCGATATAATTCAACTTTGGATTAGAAAAATTAGAAAGCACTTTACACTAAGTAATTTACTACTTTACACTAATAATAAAGTAATCCATAAAATATAAAGACAAATAAAATTGCATTTTGACAGTTTTTAAGAACATTCTAGTTACTTAGCAGAATAACCAACATTATTTAGACATTATAAACCAGCTCAAAATACAGTCCACTTTTTATTTATCTACCATCACTAGGACCATCATTTTACATTTTGGTCCTTCGAGCCGGATTTTTCGAGACGTAGTGTATCTGTGAAGGGAAAAAAATCGAGCTGGAAATTATTATACTTATGGACAAGATGATCCTTTTAGGCCAGGTTTAATTTTGGTTTTCCTCCCTGAGCATCGGGCTTCTAGCTGCCACGACCTCGTAAATCCTAAAAAGTTTCCTAAAAATCATTAGTTGAATAACATGGGAAACTGATTAATGAACTAGTTATTCAAAACTATATAATATTTTTTGCATGTTAGATGAAATCACAGTTATAAATTCAATGATTATAATATAAACTACTGGATAAAGACTCGAAGTAATATATGTACATACCTAAGATAGTATCTGATATATTTGACTTGAGATATTTTTTTAAATACTATTAAATTCCTTGCCTATCGCTATAAATTACATCTATTTAAAGTTAATTTATAATGACAGACATATATAGAATATTAAAAATTACGATGATACATGGTAATTTTTTGTATGGTCGAGAATTCATGATATACGAAAGAATATAAATTTAACATAATTTGCGCTGTGTTGATCAATAAACCATGCGTGTTACAAAGTTACGATCACAAATAAAAAGTCTTATGTGAAATGTGCAAATATGCAGTTTTGATCACAATATAGAAGCTTTCGATCTTTCTCTTGCTGGTCTTGTGACAAATTAGGTGAAAGAGAAAAATGCAAATATAACTTAAGAAATACAATAAAGGTACAGTACATACTTTCAGAAAGCAGGAAACATCTGTTATTAGGTTCGCTATTTTTTGTAGCAGATCTTAGTAGTTTTGATGCGATAGCACCAAACAACTGAGTAGGTGTGCATGGCACTGATCTAAGAATTGTTCAACCATAGATGAACGGTCCGAAAGGTAATGTTCATATGGAACTTATTAGCAACCAAAACTAAGTATAAATCAGGGTGAATTCGGGTATATGAGTTTCGGATAAAGTTATACATGTTTTGCTGTAAGGTGTTGTTTATTCGATCGCACTGCGGTATCTAAAAAAAGGAAACACTAGGTATACAGTTTCTAGATAAAAGAAGATGAAGTACAACAAGTACATTATTGGTAAACTTGTACACACGTAATCATTATTTTTAATATTACATTATACCGTGACAAAAAAAATACAAATTGTCTAATCCTGAAAGCAATACCTGCTGCTTATCAATAATGCTGTCGTAAGTACCTGTATAGTGAAGTAGCTAAAATATTCAGTAGCTTTGTTATCTACTGATAATCAGAATGGATTAAGATAAACATGTATTATATTTATAGAATAGTTATTATAGTTATTAACCGTGGGAGAGCTATGCTTCGGCATGAATGGGTCAGCTCGACCGGAGTGATACCACGGCCTCACAGAAAACCGGTGTGAAATAGCGTTTGCGCTGTGTTTCACCGAGTGATTGAGGATACCGGAGGCCCATACCCCAACCCCTCCCCCCATCCCCTTTCCCATCCTCCAAAGGTCGGCAACACACTTGTGACGCTTTTGATGTTGCGAGTGTCCATGGGCGGCGGTAATCGCTTACCATCAGGTGATACGTCTGCTTGTTTGCCAAATATTCAATAAAAAAAAAAAAAAAAATTATATACATTAATAAAACTAGTCTTGTTTCAATTATCAATTCCAGTAGTAATATGCAAAAATTGTATTTCTTATCATTTCAGACATCATTTTTCAGCTTACAGTTATAATGTCTAAGTGACAAGTGTTTAGCCAGCTTGGGTATAGTATACCACGTTCCGTAAAGAAAACATCGCAAGCAAATTCCACAATCCTGAATAAGTGCCTTCATAAACCAGCTATGCCCGACTGTACAGTGAGATAAAGGCTTAAAATGTAAATGAGACGTGTTGAAAAAGTATAAGATTATCTCTCTATTAGGTATAAATTAAGGGAGCCGGAATGAGGTATGCGGTACAATTATATTGTCACGAATATGCCGATCCTGGTCGCACCTGCGGTCGCAATCGGCTCTGCGATCGGTGCGCGCGCACGCTAACTTGACGGGAGTGAATTTTTTGTCTTTACGCCTTCACAATTATATATTAGGATTTATTACGTTGAATAAACAAAATTTTTCAAACGACATAATATACTTACACCATTTATTATATTCTACATTTTCCCCCGTTTCTTATTAAACAAACTCTTAACTCCTTCCAAATATGTAATTTAATAGAAGGACATTTTAATGCATAATTAAACAAGTTAAATATTAAAATATTAGCATTAAAATTAATTCGCACTGTCTGAATATATGATAATTATATTCTAATGTCTTAAAGTCTGATTTTCCTCTGAAAATAGGTAGATATTCTCAACTAATCACTTCAAATAACTCTTGCATCTTTTCGTCATATCATTACCTTAGTACCTGGGGAATGAATCCTAGCTAAATCGATTCATCATCCCCGAAACCCCCTACATGCTAAATTGTTATGATGTTGGGGCCGTTTCCAACATTCAATTTATAGATACAGATAGATATAGACTCAAGCTAGACTATAAGTTGTCACTACGAGGTACGTTTTAGGTATTGAATTTTATAATTTATTGCATTTATATTTAAATATAATTGTTTTTTATTGCAATTCATTTGAAGTTCAAAGTAACTGGTCGATTTTGTAGCCATCTGTCAGAGATCAACATATGTTTTAAGAACTGTATATTAGAACTAAAAACGAGTAAAATCTTCGTCTTATGCTAATACGAAATTTCAAGAATTAATTTGTATTAAATATAAAGTGCGTAGGTGTAGATACCCACCTATTTCCTTAAAAGTTATTATGTGTCCAAATTGTATGTATAAAATACTAGTTTTCGCCCGCGGCTTCGCTAGCATTTAATAAAAAGTATTCTATGTTACTTGTATTACCTCTAAGAATATGAGTACAAAGTTTCATGATGATCGGTTAAGTAGTTTTCGCATTAAAGCGTAACAAACAAACTTACATTCACATTTATAATTTACTAGCTGAACCCCGCGGTGCTATCCGCGCTTTGAACATTAACCTGTTTTTTTGTAGGTAATTTGTTATTCTGATGTATAAACTATATTATTGTAAAGTTTTATCAAAATCCATTCTCTAGTTTTTGCGTGAAAGAGCAACAAACATACTTACATACTCACAAACTTTCGCGTTTATAGTATGAGTAGGAAGTAGGATAATATAGCTTAGTCTATTAAGGTAGTAAAACCTGAAACGCCATGAATAAAATGTATGGTATATCATCCAATGGCAAAATAAATACGTTGTCGGCCATCATTAGCAATAAGTGTTGACAGTTTTATATCGTGAAATACATTCGTAGGCATAAATTTAGAATAAAAAAAAATTGTGATGTTAGTTACTTTATTGAATATAAATTGGTTATATTAAATCTGTGGAAGATATAGGCATGTGCTAAGTTATAGTACAATTCTTTATTTAAAATCATTAAGCAATCCCTATTGATTTTATAACATACCAACATATTACATCATAGTTGCACATTACATTATTTGTTGTAAGAAAAATTTTGTAATAATAATTTAGTTTAAAGTTTAATTCCTTCAGAGGGAACAAAATCACGTCACTCAATTATCTCCAAAAATCTTAAAATATTTAGTAATTTCCATGCAATACAATTATAAAAATCGACTAAAAATTCCAACTGTCGACTAAGTCTCACCACTAGTTAAACGTTGAGTATCCTACGTAATCGATACGGCCGCTTCACCATATTTTATTGTGTGCCAATTAAAATTATTGTCTCTTCCTTATGCATTGTGAGAAGTTGGTCTGGCTAGAAACGTATTTGAATTATAGAATACATATTTATGTAGTTATAGATAGAAAAATAATTGAACCAGACGGTTAGATCCTGGTTTCTATTTTGTCTACAATCTGTGGAAACTAACGAATGGTATTATTTATTGGCGAGCAAGTTTGTTAAGCAATAACTACCTACTGATATTTCAATTAACTTCTTGTTTGAAAGCGGTCATTGGCTGCACTGTCTCGTTAAACGAAGGAAAGTTAAGCAATGATCTAGGAATGTGTATGATAGGAAGTAAAGCTACTTTAAATTTTGATTTGTAACATTTTAACTCCTGCTTTTCTGCAAATATAATAGGACTAATTCTGTGAATAGATTCGGAAGTTTATAAAAGGACGCCGGAAGGGAGCGCGGTACTAGAGTTGCCCGACAGATGTTAGGTAAGAAACATTAAGATATAGGTACCTCGATCAATGATGAGTCATAAAGTGTTCATTATTTACGATCTCTGTAAGGCTCGCTCTTTCTTCTTCTTTTCTTATTTCTACTGAGATTTCGTATGTAGTATATATATTATAAGAAGATTTTGCTTTGTAAATGGCCTCTCCAACGGGAGACTTGTTACAAGGTCCCCCATTGAGTCCAAAACTGGTCGGGTTTCCTCCAAACGAACTTCTCGTACAATGAATAAATTGTATATTCTATAAATAAATATTAACTATATACTTCACAATTTACATCGGCAGATTACAATTTATATAGCTTACTTATTTAAAGCTAGCAGTTTCTGTAGAATATATTATTATGTATATACGTAAGTTAAAAAAACGAGTCTTGCGGTTATAAAAATGTAGATACGTTAAGGATAAATCTCTACTAAATGTTTCTTTTTATATTATGTAGAGTGATGGTAGAATAACGTTGATGCTGGCATTGAAATTATCTTGCAATGTGTTATTATATGTACCAAAATATATCTTCCTTAAGGATGGATAGTTAAGCAACTAGTCGAAAAAATAAAAGATTACTACTAACTACTAAAATATAAATAGTAGTAGTGTTTGTTTTTTTATGAAATAGGGGGCAAACGAGCAGACGTTTCGCCTGATGGTAAGTGATTACCGCCGCCCACGGACACCCGCAACACCATAAATTTGGCAATAACACCTGGAATATACGTACGGTGGCGACCAAACGTCACACACATCGTTACGAAAAGAGCACAGATTGAGAGTGATATTTTTAAAAGTGGCACCTGCTTTCCTCAAGACAATGTTTCATAAACGGTATAAATCATTCAAAAGGTCAACTCACACGCATCAGGTTCCGTTAGTGATCAAAGATCGCATCGATTTGCAGAATTGCATAGGCGACGCACGTGTGTACTTGCCTTTTGCGACACCGCCATATTTAATTCTTAAGGAACTTAAAAAGCTAGATGATCAAAAAAAAATTAAACTCTCAGACAAGGGATGTAGGTTCAAAATACCTTGCCAAAGTTTCGATGAAGGCCTACTTTCAACATCCAATCAATTCCAATTTTAAATTGTATGCAGTTAAGTTCGGTTTCCATTTTAAACTTCAGACTTTACTTTCCAATGAACCTTCTACTTTTAGTTCATACACTTAAGGTTTATGTATCATTACAAGGTGTACAGTTTTTAGACCTATTGGATGAGAGTTTAAGTTGGCGGGAAGCAAGCTGCGTACGCGCCGATGGCCATTGCGGTCTGGCTAGACGGTGTACAGACGGTGCGTGTCATTGGAATGTGACTTGAACTGCAATCAGGGTAGGTAAGTTATATAACGCGAAATACTTTAATTCTGGTTCTTTGAAACAGTTAGCATGGAGACTACAACATAATTAATATTTTGTGACTTGTCCAGTCATAAAATATTCAATTATGTTCAGAAAATGGCAATCAAAGACGTTTTTTTTCATAGATAAAATGTCTGACCTCTATCAGTTACAAACGCGTTTAGAGACCAGATTTAATGGGTGACTTTCAGATAAAATATTTCTGCATAACTAGTTATAATTGCTTGTATTATCGTCCCTCGTTAAAACGTGCACAAATTTTCAAGACAATAGTACTGCTGCAGGTTTATGAAAAATTCAAACCAGAGAATTGTAAAGAGAAGGAAAAACTTAAACCTTAGCCTAGCCTAATCCTTAAAACAACCCGCCTGGCTTGAGTGGTATAGTAAGCTAACCTCTCCCTTTAAAAGAGACGTCCATGTTTTTCAGTGTCCCATTTATTAATTTTTTTTTAAAGACAACTCCCGCATTAAGATATACATCCTGTGTCGCGGGGAACTTTACAAACATACATGTAACGGACACAAAGAACACCCAGATTTTTTTTTAGATTTTTATTTTGTGGATCACACAAAGTGATGTCCCACGTGGGATTTGAACCCACGGCACTTGGCGAATAGCAAGCGGCGTAGTGACCGCTAAAACCACTAGGCTAACCGTGCAGTCCAGGCCAGTTATCAACTACTAAAATCTGTTGCGATGGTGATATAAAAAAATAGGGCCACGTTCAAATATAAACTTACGCTGAGCTCGTGTGTATACAACTATAGGGAAAAATAATTGTATTCACAATGAGTGCCTACATCGATGGGCAGATAATGTCAGTGAGTCAATGCACGTGAGTGATTCACCGATGCGTTGATAGTCCCACGCATACGCAGAACAAAGATACCACTGATATGTTCGCGAAAGGTCATGTTGAGTCAATAAATAGGCTATTTATAATGATTTAGGATGTAAAAATAAATAAGTGTTTTAAATATGTACAGTTTTGTGTTCTTTGTTCAAGTCTCGGTGGTAAATTTAAAGCTAAAAAGCTATGATTAATGAATGCCCTTTCCAATAATTACATTAATTTTTATGGTAAAACATGCAGACAGGTGACCGACCTGATGGTAAGTAACGCCACCCCCATGGACACCTCCAACTCAAGAGTCATAAGTGAGTAGCCGCTCTTCGAGTCTCAACCACTGAAAAATGGCGGAGGGTTGGGACTCCGGAGCCATACTGTCTATTTTGAATTTATACGACGTATGTAAACTACATGGTTGGAAAAAGAAAAGTGAAGGTATTAGAGCCTAGTCGATTTCAGCACGAACGGGCCGGCTCGACCGGGTGACACTATCACGCACAGAAGATCGTACGTAAAGTGACAAATTTCATGTTGTCGTGTTTCATTGGTGAGAGCGAGACCGAAGGCCCAATGATGGACGGTGTGGGTCACTATGCTGCATTGTTGCATTGTTTCCATTCACAATGAGTATGGTAACCACCTGTCTTGGATTCTGCTTATACTTTCCATCAGGCAGGTAGAGTCATTATGGCAGGGCAATAAATAAAAAAAAGTCAGGTTGGCAATGGATAAAAATCTTGTCGGGCTTCCACGTCATATAAACCTGTATTACACTGTTTGAAACATTAGCTAAAGTATCCTAAATTACTCCTAAACCATAGTAATATATTTTCAAGTTTATTGAAAAATATATTCCTTCAATATTTAGTTATAAAAATTAGCTATTTCACCAGTAGCCAAATCCCCTCAAAACATGAGCGGCGCAGCGTTGAAAAAAGCGATATATTAGAATCGCAAACATCCGTCCATAAAAGCGAACCGTCATAACTTACATTGCACACAGATTGTAATATAACGATAAGGACGGACGATCCGAGATGTATGCGTTGTCACGGAGCCCGCCAATATCCGACGGAGGATTGAAATATCTGACCCGTCTTCTAGCCGGGTTCGAGCAAGGGGTACACGTGTGGAGGGTTTATAACAATTATTATTTCAATATACTCGCATATGTCTATGGTAGTGGCGTAAAACCACTACACAGAACTAGTTATACAAAATGTCAATCTTTAAATTTAGAATTGTCTGTGATCTATTTTTATTAGAGATTATTATCATTTCTAAATTTAAATTTATAAATATAAATAAGTTTTAGCATCGTTACGTAATTTTTTTTACGGAGTCTTTTTTTTATATATGCATATACATACTTATTTATACAATAATTTTAGTAGAAGATAATAAAAGTAATTTTAACCCTTAACCACTGACGTGTGATTTTGTTACACTCCCACTGACGTACGTATAGTATACGTACGTTACTTTGAAGGCCTTTTGATGCATCAAAAAATTTAAACTTTGATGATTACTCCAATCCTTTTATTTAGACACATTCAAATGAAATAGGAATAATGAAAAAAACTGAAATAATAATCATAGAATTTTTTTTATTAATCAATAACCATGAGGTAAGCAAATTAACATAGACATTTAAAAAAAAAATAACACAAAAATATTCTCTACAAATAGTAACTTCTTTTATTGGTTTTATTAATTACTAAGGATGGTTCTAATTGGAAAAAAATCACAATTGCCATAAATTACAATATAAGGCACTTTTTAACAACAATTGTTACAGGTCGGTTTCGAGCACTGCAAGCAGACTGGGTTATGACAAGCTTGACAGCCGTACCGAGTTTTACGACGTTTTAGTTTGAAACAAATGTGTCAATTTTTCATGATATCAAATCTAACAAATTCCCTGCTTGGTTGACTGATTGTATTTGCCTTGTCCTTGCCTAAGATGCGTCCAATGAGAGCTCATGTGAAAGTTGCGGCGTTGTGTACCTTCGCTCTAGGTGCGGCGTTACTAAGCTTTTTCCAAGGTTTTTCATGAATATTAGGCGATCCGCAGAATTATATTTTGACGTTATAATAGAATTAGCAGCAGCAATATCCAGAATCCTATAGAAAATTACCAATGGCCATCGTCTAGACCTGCACAGCTGTATTTGGCACACTTTTCATCCATGGAATCGACACCTCCTTACGACGAGTTATAAAAAGATATTATTTCGGGAATACCTTTACCAGAATCAGTGCTTTCTATATGATGCATCGATGATATCATCATGATGATTTTTTTTTTTGGGACATAAGATAATAGAGTAAGTTCTTTCGTGAAACCATATATAGATGACTGCACTTGACGGATTTTGGAAAGGAACTCCGGTTGGATTTCCCTTTTATTTTTATTTTTGATGTAGATGGCATAGAAGAAGAATTTAGCCTCTTACGGTTCATTTTATCTGTCCACAAACACAAATAAATATTTTTTAAATAGTCTCACTAACACTGACGCTACGTACCACATACGTTTGATGGTCAAACTCGCCTACTTAGGAACGTGGCAGACGTTCGCTCCCCAGCCTCCCACACGCGTCATTGGCGATTAGGAAACTACCAAAAAAGGCGTGCAATAATTCCTGCGCTAACTAAAGTTTTCAACGAAAAACCGTTTGGGTGACGTACCATATACGTACGTCAGTGGTTAAGGGTTAAAATCAGTTAGTTAATATATTTTATGTAAATATATTCTATCTATTTAAAGATACTTATTTTAAGAAATGATTTGAGATATGCGAATTATATATATATATATATATAAGAATTTTTCGTCAGCCGTTAGGCAGGATACAGAAATAGGTTTATTTTAATTATATTGCTAATATTAATTTATTGCCAACTAGCTGAACCCTGCGGTGTTACCCGCGGTACGAAAATAACCGCTGACAACGCTGCGAGGCGAAGCTAGTATGTTTATAAATTGTAGCCTTTCTTTTATTCTGATGTATAGCTTTTATTATTGTTAAGTTTCATCAAAATCTATTCAGTAGTTTTTACGTGAAAGAGCAACAAATATACTCACTTACATACTCACAAACTTTTGCGTTTATAATATTAGTAGGATAAGCTGTCCATAAATACATAGTATGCTTATATTATGTATCCATAAAAAAATCCATTGTTTAAGCAAAATACTATGGAATAGACTCGCTTCAGCACATAAGAATCAAGGCGATAAATACAAAGGCCTCAAAGAATAACCGGCCATGTGCGAGTCGGACACGCGCCTCTAGGGTTCCGTTCAAACCTGTAGGTATATTATAATTATGATGTAACAAAAAATGTATGCTTTTCTCAATTTTTCCTTTATCTGTGCTATAAGACGTTGCTTCGTACCAAATTTCAAGATTCTGAGTTCACGAAAAGTACACTGTAGGTTTTGATTCCCTTGCGAGTGTCGAAAATGTGTTCCTGAGAAAAGAGTCTTGACAGACAGACGGACAACAAAGTGATCCTATAATGAAAATGATATAAACCATTTTTCTCATTGGCTTTCACCGCGTTTATTTAGTTTACTGAGACACAACTGCAATTTTTTTGTTTGTATAGGGGGCGAACGAGCAGACGTAATTCTTAAGACTCTCAAAGGTTTTCAATGAACTTGAGACTTTGAGACATTGAGTTACAGGTATCCAATAACGGCGATAGTTACTTGACATCAGACGAGTCATCTACCTCCAGTACCACAAAGATAATTCCCTTTCATATCAACAACCAAAGCCTACCAACGCCATCAAATGCATTTTGGATAGAAACAGTTCTTGATCTGTCAAAGGCTATTTCTTTATAAAAAGCATTTATATTGTCATAAATATAGGCAGCCATTGACAGCGTTGGTCTTTGGTTGATATGAAAAAAATATAAATGTTTTTTTATATATATCTACACTAATATTATAAAGAGGAAAACTTTGTTTGTATGTTTGTTTGTTTGTTTGTAATGAATAGGCTCAAAAACTACTGGACCGATTTTAAAAATTCTTTCACCATTCGAAAGCTACATTACCCACGAGTAGCATAGGCTATATTTTATTTTGGAAAGAATAGGCTTCCGTAAGATATTTGGGTTTTTCGGACCAAAAGTGTAAAAAATCAACCAGATAAGTTACTTATTTTGCGTACGCTGCCTAAACGGTAAAAGATAGAACCATAAAATGTTCTAATTAATCGTAGATCTTATAAATATCTACAAAAAAGTCCGCGACACACTATACCTATCTATGTCGAGTGAGGCACAACAACCATTTTTTTATTTGAAAATCTTGAATTTTGTTTGGACTACATTTAAACGACTTACGACTTACAATTAAAAATTTTACTCATGCTATCAATTCTTATCAAAATAAATTATTTCATCACTAACTACAGTTTATGTAGATAATATTTGGTCTTTGAATGATAAAAATTGGACGTTTGGTTTTGAAGTAATGGCAAAATTAAAATATTACTAATAGGAGCGGAGCACCAATGAAGAATGTTTAAAAAACGGCGGAAAATTTTCACGCTACGGGCAACATAAGACGCAAACGAGGTTGCGTGGGTCAGCTAGTATATATATAAACATACACCGCAATGTTGTTCGAAATATACAAGTCTGTATGAAATGTAACAAAATATTGAATAACATTAGTATTGACGCGTTGACAAGATCTGACTTCGCAATTTCCTATTCCGTCCGTCCATCACACGCGGCCATGTTTATTTATTTCCTTCTAACATTTCATACAGTTTATCTTTGATATCGGTTTCCATATAAAAAGGGATTCTGTATTATTGAGTAACATTTTTTTTCATCCCAATATAATAAATATTTTCAAGAAAGCGGAAAGTAGAATATTTTTTGTTTGAAATATTTCCCTAAAGGTTCTGGTGGTTTTAGAAATCGGAATAAATTACTGTGAGTTAAAATCTTACTGACAATAAAACTATTAGTTGTATATGATATAATCAGCTGTGTGGAAATTTGATTACGCATATATATATATATATATATATATATATATACTTCGTGATTGTAGCATTGTGATTTTCATTTATTAAATAGTTCATGTGCTGCATTTTCACCAGTCAAAAACAACTAGGTATGGTTCATATATGGTCAAAATACAGCGTGATCATTCAATGAGTTATCAATTAGGCTACAAAATTATTCATAAGATTTATTGACAGTAAGTACCACCTGAATCTTTCTCCACCTTCAGTAAAATTATTATTTTCTATCAAATTAACATTTTTAACTAACTAAGTACAAGAACTCTGCCTACGATATGCTTCTTAAAATAGGTAAATCAAAAGACATCCTTTGTTAAACTCCCCATCACGAATTCAAACTCATTTATTAAAGAGCTTCATTTCGATCAACCTTCAAACGTAATTAAATGTATTTAAATGGATTACATAAATAGAAAACTTACGTTTGATTGAACTTTCAACAGATAAAACAAAATTGAAACCAAGCCAGTAATCATCGTGGATCACAACAAATTCAAATTCCGAAACAAAGGAACATCGTTCAAACGAATGAAGTAAACGAACGAGTGAACAGATTGAGTGAACAATATCTTATTTTGCAATAATCCGCTAGGAACTGTGGTAATTTCCTGAAAGAGATGAAACAACGCCGAGAGTGTCGTTTTAAACTCAAATGTTTACAATAAGCAATCGTTTTTGTATGTAAAATAGGATATATTAGATGACGTAACAGCTACTGTTTGTTGATGCTCCATCGATATATTTCATTTGTTTTGTGAGACATTACGAAATGAACTAATGTATTGTGTTTAATTAAACTTGGGTACAAATAAAACATTTTTTTTAAACTTATGTAAACTTGTAGTTCTCAAACTAATAACTGGGCCGGGCTAGAATATTCGAATTAAAATTTCCTTCTTTTACGTCGTACGTTATAGTTAGATATTTCACCATTGTTATGATGAAGTTTTTCTACAAAAGGTTTAGTTACACCTTTGTAGAAAACTTTAAACCTTGCTTTTCCTCTACAATTTTCGTTTTTTTAATTTGATCAAACTATTTCTCACCTCGTGATACCCAATTATTCGAAATTGTTATTAAATTGAAATGTTCTTTGAAAAGCTTGAAATACAAAACAATTTTACAATATTTTTTTCCACTAATCAAAGAAGAAAGGTGGATAAACTAAATCATCATAAAGCAGAATTTGTCTGCTAGAAGTTGTAACGTTGACTTTATAAGCATACTGGTTAAAACACGTGCATATAATTAAAATTAGTCAATTTGTCTTGTGAATAAAGACACAAGAAGTGGCAAGTTTCTTTGTGTGGCGGAGGATTTATCGGCAGCTCTCTCGGGCCGGCTTCATTTCCTGCGCTCGCCTCTTGTCGAACTTGTGTAAGACGCAAGTGAAGAATTGGAGCGGGATATACAACAGCTTTTCAGGTTAAAAACGCATATCTCGAAAGTATGTTTTTTGTTTTAAAGTTTTCATGCTCTAAATTATGATTTACTGTGGCATTGTAATATTTTCACTTATTTAGCCGTTGTCTACTTTAAATATGTCTTAATTTTTATTTTAGTATCATTTTTATTTATTTTATTCTCGTTATTTATAATAGACTTCTAATATATTCATAAAAAGTTAGGACATTTATTTAATCATATAAAAATTATGGTTTATTGTAAATTATCAAATATTTCATTATCAATCTCTATATTCAATTTTTATAATTTCAATTGTTATGAGTCATCTGACATTTTTTTTTATGAAATGGCAACCAGCCGAATCACTCGGATCAGCTATTTCTGCCAATGTCAAGTATTTATCGTCTTCAATTATCAAGTCTTCGAGTCTTCAAGTCGTCGTCGTGATGAAATTAATGATAAAAATATATAAAATGTGGATGACATGAAATGGGGACCGTCTTTCGAAAAAACCGAAAACGATCTCCCTGATAAATATTATTAGGCTACATCTGTACAAAATGGACGCTTCATTCTTATAAATTGTACTTCACTCCAACACTACAATGCGAGAGGATAATCACATTGTTTTGTTTTTGATTCATTGCACTTTGTTCCCGTAAACTTCGTATTTATTACATTTCTTGCACTGATCGGATATTTACATGTTGGTGTTTGTAACAACTCTAATTTATAGCGTGTTTATCTTAGGGAAATCGTTTATAGAATGTCTGTCATCTTCGCTTTAAACTTTGACAGTTCTTCATGGTTAGAACGTAACGAACTAGTTACGTTAGCCAAGAAGTATTAAATTTAATTTCTACTGGTGGCTGAACTGTCTAAGTTATATTGTAGTATTATATTTTTGCAATCGAGTGAGTAGTTACCTGAGCCGGCTTAATTTGAACCTCACCTTGCAAGTGATATAGAAAATGTGATTTCGTATTCAAATCGTTAAAGGGTTTTGTATAATTTAAATGTTTAATGTGTTTTGACTCTTTAAGTAGGTAGGAATACGAACGGTTTTCAGGCACTTCCATCTTCGTTCTCAAGTTTATGCTAATTTTGATATTATTTAGATTCGAATATAAAATACAAAACAAATGAGTGTTCTTAATCGTTTCTCATGTTATATTTTTCTATTTCAGGTAAGTAACAATTACTCAACAGCCAGTTCCGCGCAAGCGGTCGTAGCGGACGCGCGTGCCTCACTCTGTACGACCCGCTACTCATTTACGCGATACGTGAATAAAACTAAATTTCATTAAACAGGGTAACTCCTGGTAACAGGAGCCCCTTTATATAAAAATGTCTGTACCCTCAACGTCTCAGAACCCCCCAACGTACCTATCAACCACAATGTCTCGAGAAACACCCAGTGCTTCTAGTTATGCAAATGTTACGTCATCTACTTGTTTTCCCAAGAAAGACCAAGCCATAGTATTAGATTCCATTGAAGGAATAACATTAAGGGAGTACCTCATTGCATTATCGTCAATTACACCTGCAGCGTCTATACGATTCATATCTCGAATCTCGAATGCACGAATATGTATTTACTTGGACACGAAAAAATCGGCTGATAATCTTATTGAAGAAAAGAAAAAAGTGACCGTTAAAAATAACATACTCGAGATAAAAGCCTTGATCACAAGGAACAAAAGGATTGTCCTATCAAACGTTTGTCCCGTTATACCGAATTACGTAATTGAAAAACGATTAGACGAACTAAATATAAAAATAATGTCTCCCTTATCGTTTATGAAGATCGGAGTTAGTGACCCCGGATTTTCCCACATTTTAAGTTTTAGAAGGCAATTATATATTAGTCCAGAAGATGTCGCACGTCTACCAGCGTCATTCCAAATTGAATTCGAAGGCACAAATTATTGGATTTATACGTCTAGCGATGCTCTTAAATGTTTTAGTTGCAATACACTTGGGCACTTAGCTAAAAACTGCCCACAAAATATTTTACAAACTCAAAACTACCCCCATGAAACGGACAGACAAACAGCAAAAGAAATTATAGATATATTTGATAGACACGACGATTTATTAGTTACCCGATCCCAGGATGACCCAAAATGTACCCCAGTAAGTGATGGGTTTACACAACCATCTCATATGAATCCAAAAACAAAGAAAAGAACACACTCACCAACAACTACAGAGTCTTCAAAAAATGATTTGATAAAACAACACACACAAGAAGAGGAGTCTGACAAAATGGAAATTGAAACTGATGAAACCAGTAGTAATATCTCATTGGAAGATATAGAAATCAAAACAAAAACAAAAAAGAAACTGAAAAAATCAAATTCTACAACTGAAGAAGAAATCTGGACCAATATAGAAAAAGAATTCACTACATTAAACAATGAAAATACATTTCCTATTAATTTAGACCAATTCATTAGTTTATTAGATAATACACGAGGAAAACAAAATGTAAAAGAATTAGTTTATAATTATACAGATAATATAAAGGCACTTATTAAAATGTGCAACAAATTACACTGTAAAATGAACAAAAGCTTAAAGAATAGATGCTCACGTCTGTCAAGGAAATTGCATGAACTGTTAATACCCCCTATACCTATTGTTACAACAGACATAAATCAATAATTATTTTAATTAACTAAATTAGTTACAACCACTATATAGATTGATTATTGTTAGTCAGTATGGATATTTTGCAGTGGAATGTCAATGGATATTATAAAAGAATTGAAAACATCAAATTATTAATAAGTAGTTTATGGCCAACTTGCATTTGTTTACAAGAAACCAATTTTGTTTCTAATAATTGCGCTTCTATAATAGGATATAAACAATTTTATAAAAATCGGTTACAAGGTGATAGGGCTAGCGGTGGAGTAGCTATTTATATTAAGTCTCATACAATTCCGGAAGAAATCATACTAAACACAAACTTGGAAGCAGTCGCAATAAGCATAAAATACCCACTATCTATAACATTATGTAACATTTACCTACCAAACAGTAATATTCTTGATAAACAACAATTAAATGATTTGATTAGTCAACTTCCATCTCCTGTAATAATTTTAGGTGATTTCAATAGTCATCATTTTTATTGGGGTTCAGATAAATGTGATTCTAGGGGTAAATTGATAGCGGAATGGCTTGACGAGCATAATAATATGTTTATATTAAATAACGGTCAGCCTACTCGTTTTAATAGTCATACGGGTCTCACGAGCAATATAGATCTTACTTTGGCTTCACAAAATATAACGTCATATTTTGAATGGAACGCCCTAGACGATTTGTATGATAGTGATCATTTCCCAATAACTATTAGATCAAATTTTTTTAATCACAATATATCGGACAATATTAGACTACCCAAGAAGTGGAAGTTTGATAAAGCTGATTGGGACACATTTCGAGAAGACTTTGATTTGAATGTAACAGAATTAATTTCAGCAAATCATTTTAAGGAGTTTTCTATTAATGAGGTGGTTGATAAATTCAGTGAAGCTATCCTCAAGGCTGCTGACAAATCAATACCTAAAACATCAGGTATTTTAAGAAAATTTAATTTGCCATGGTGGAATGAGGAATGTAAAATCGCAATTCGGGCAACAAAAAAAGCACTTAAACTCTTTAAACGATATGCCAGAGATGACCCCAATTCAACGTATAAAATTGATTATAAGAAGAAAAGAGCGCACTATAGGAGACTTGTTAAAGAAAATAAGAAAAGGTATTGGGAAAATTGGGTGTCATCTATTACCAACAAAACCCCCGTAGGTGACATGTGGAAGAAGATTCAGAAACTGAACCACCATAATACTAGATTCAATGAAATAGTAATAGAAAAAAATGACGGTACGTTTACATCTAATCCTATTGAAGTTAGTAACCTTTTAGCTAAAACATTTGCAACTAATTCTAGTTCTTGTAATTATGATGACTCATTTATTGAATATAAAAATAGACATGAGACCGATTCAATTCTTGATATATGCAATAACTCTAACTTAGTCAACAAAGAAATTTCAATGCACGAATTGACTCTCATACTTTCACAAGTTGGTAATTCTAGTCCAGGTCCAGATAATATACCGAACATTTTAATTAAACATTTACCAATCAGAGGACTTGAGTATTTACTTAAGCTTTATAATTATATTTATATGGGTCATGTATTCCCAGATAACTGGAGAGAAGCTTTAGTAGTTCCTATTTTAAAACCACAAAAGATTTCAAGCTTACGAACTAGTTATAGACCCATATCTCTAACGTGTAATCTGTGTAAAATTCTAGAGAAAATTGTCAGTAAAAGAATAAGATGGTATGTAGAAGTAAATAAACACTTATCACCATTCCAGTATGGATTTCGTCAGTACCGTTCTACAATGGACCATTTGGTGAATATAGAAAGTGATGTCCTGGATGGCTTTGCTAATAATATTTATACAGTAATTGTAGCATTAGATATTGAGAAGGCTTACGAAATGGTTTGGAAACACAGATTACTAAAAATATTACAAGATATAGATATTAATGGGAATGCCCTAGCCTTTATAAAAAACTTCCTTTCCGATAGGACCATCAAAGTCAGAATCAATGATACAATATCAAATCCTGTCCATACAGAAAATGGTCTACCTCAAGGCTCGGTACTTAGTGTAATCCTGTTTCTATTAGCCATCAACGACATTCTGGAACTTTTCGATAAACCAGTAAAAGGATATCTTTTTGCTGACGACTTGACAGTAATTTGTAGTGGTAGATCATTGCAACCAACGTTAAAACTTACCCAAAATACACTAAATATTCTTGAGGAATGGTCAAAGAAAACAGGCTTTAAATTTTCAAAAACTAAATCGGAGTTCATGATCATGACTAATAAAAGAATCAAATCAAAGAAAGCACAGCTAACTATAAACAAACACATGATTAATGAAGTTAATAAAATGAAAATTTTAGGTTTAACATTCGATAAAAAAATGACCTGGATTCCTCACATAAATAACCTTAAATCGGATTGCTATAAGCGGATAAATATAATCAAAACTCTGTCGTCAACAACATGGGGATCTAACAAAAAATGCCTACTAAGTACATATCATGCCTTGATAAGGCAAAAAATAGATTATGGAGCCGTAGTTTATGACTCAGCAAAGAAGAGAATACTCGATTCACTAGAAAGTATCCAAAATACTGCTCTAAGATTGAGTATTGGTGCATTTAGAACGAGCCCAATTAAGAGCATTTTAGCTGAAGCTGGAGAAATACCTTTGGAATTTAGAAGGAAGGAACTTGTTTTAAGATACTCGATTAATATATTATCACAACCAGAAAACCCAACTTATCATACTTACACTAAATCAACAGCTGTAGATACGGAATATGAACTTAAAACCAATCTATCAAGACCCTTGAGAATAAGATCAATTAAATATTTAAACGAAATCAATCTCAAGATCCCAAAAACTTTTCCAAAGAAATTGCTCACAATTGGCCCATGGGAAAATTTTAAATTGCCTATTAACCTCGAATTATCTAAAAACCACAAGAAAGATACTCCTCAATATATATACAAAACTTTATTTTTAGAAATTAATAGTGTGTACACCGATTGTAGAATTTTGTACACGGACGGGTCAGTTAAAGATGGTAAATCTGGGTACTCAATAGTATATGGTAATAGTTGTTATCGCTATAGACTTGGGGATTATAACACAATTTTTAGTTGCGAAGCAATTGCTATCCTTAAGGCCTTGGAATTAATAAGTGGTGATACTAGTACAGTTAAATATATAATATATACTGACTCAAAATCGTGTTTAACCGCATTACAAAATATTAATAATACAAATACCTTAATTATAGACATTAAACAAAAAATTATAAACCTTCTTAAAAATGGCTATAAGTTTGAAATTGTTTGGATTCCCAGTCATCAAGGGATAGTTGGTAATGAAAAAGCAGATTATGAAGCGAGGCAGGCAATCAATGGAAATGAAAATTGGCACACAAATATATCAACCCCTGATGAATTACAAAAATACCTAAAATATAAAATTAAAACTATTTGGGATCATTATTGGAACACAGAAAATACATCAAAATTACGTAATATAAGAAAATCTATTTTTGAAAAATCTCCTAACAACTTTACTTGTAGAAAAGATCAGGTAACCATCACCCGTTTACGTATCGGACACACAAATATGACGCATATACATCTAATAACTAAAGCCAATAGAAATAAATGCAAGTGTGGACTAGATTTAACTGTTAAACATCTGTTAGAGGAATGTACCTCTTACTGTACCGAGAAAAAGTTGTGTAATATTCCAAATAGTATAAAAGACTGTTTAAACGAAAATGGAATTACGCAAACTTTAAGTTTTCTGAAAATGATCAATGTTTATGAATTAGTGTAATCTACTGTACTGATTATGTATATCTATTGTCAACCGTGGTCGCTAATGACCTGAGATGTTTAAAAGCGACCTTAAATAAATAAAAAAAAAAAAAAAAAAAAAAAAATTACTCAACGTATAAAAAGTTGGAAGATAAATTCGGTAAATATGCAATATCAATTTGAAATTTGTAATGTGTTTATTATTATAGGTATTCATAGAAATGGCAAATAGCTGATGATATAAGGAGTAACTCAGGCTACTTTTTAGACTAGCTTCGACACGCGGCGTTACCTGTTGTTGATGTTATACCACGGGTAAAACCGCGGGGCTCAGCTAGTACATGAATATTTTTAAAGATCAATGTCATCTAGTCCTAAACTAAGCAGAGCTTATATTATAGGTACTAGAGAACGTATATGATCTGCGTGATGTTAAACAATTATTTATATAAGGAATACGGAAATACCACAAACTGACCTGATGTTGAGGACTGACGTCACTCCAACTTTATCTATTATGTACTAGAATAGCAGCACAAATACATTATAATACCACTAGCAAACTAGTATTAATTTATCAAAAATATATCATATTATTTCACAAGTTAACAAATATAACGGAAAACTACAATCTCCCATTTAATTCAAAATATTATCTAGTAGGTTACTAACTACTAAATAAATCCGTGGGAATATCCTAGCATTTATTGTAACTTGCACAAGCGCAGTTAGGATCTAATCGAGATATTAATCGAGTTACTCGAATGACATTATCGATTATACACTACATGTAAAGGCTTGTAATGTTGCAAGTAATTAGGTCGTTTGTAATGAAATGTATAGGTAGAATAGCACTAATTAGCCCAATTATGTTACCTATAAACGAAATAGCTACCTTAGTGTATTCTGTCTTCGTCTGAAGTTTAGAGAAGGCCAGAGTGTAGAGAAACATTTAGATAACCAATGATACAAATAACAGGCAACAAGAAGCAAAGAAAATGCTTTAAACAGAGTCAATAGGTATTTTTTAATTTAAAGAGAATTATCGCATTAAGGACATCCTTTTGTTGCAGAGGACTCTACAAATATACATGAAACGGACACAAATAATATCCAGATTCAGAATAAACATTTATGGATCACACAAAGTACTTTACCATGTTGGGTTGAACCCGACACAGTAGTAAGAGACGAGCTACAAAGACGAGTGATAGCTTAAGCCACGTTTACCAGGCATTCTGGTTGTGTAATTTAATTTAATACAGTATTACTTATTCATAAAATAAAAATAAAATCTACTTTTATGGTCTATTTTAACACAAATTAAACTCAAATTCACTTGTAAATTACTAACAAGATACCATGTTAAATTAAAACAATAAAATCTAATTATTCCTTAGTTTACATAATTTTATTGTTAATTGCTAGAATCACACATTTTTCCATGAGAATCTAGCAAATAAAAACTGTGTTTGACTTTTATAATCTTGTCACACTAACTATAATTTTTGAACATGTTTAAAGCCTAAACAATGGTTACCAATGAGCGTTTAATGTTACAAGTAACAAAAAACAATTAAACTCTTTGTCAGAATTGAGTTATAGTACAAAATAAACAATATTATTTTTTACTCTAATAAATCTGTGCTCAAGCTACATATAATCAAGTATTCCTCCATTAAAAAGAATCTTTTCCGTTACGTATAAAGCAAAGATGCAAATCACGAACGGGCTAACATGGCAAAAGATGAGTCCTCTCATACCAATCTAAATCCACCCAATACTAATTGTCGAATGAGCTCTCGACTGATCGGCTGGCGGACGCAGATTAGGCGCGCTCAGCCTCTTCAGGGCCCATCGTGGTGGTGCTCGATGTCGATCGTATCGTGGACTTGCGCTTTCCAAGCCCGACTACAAGGAGTTATTGATACAGAGCTAAGTGGGAGAAATCTTTTTTGTGCCTTATGGATAGCGAAGAGGAATGTGTTTCATGACGAGAATCGATTTGAAAAAAGATCTCAAGTAATGTAATAACATTTTAAGGCCAAACTAGGAAGCGTTAGCAAAAGCTATGGTATCTATAATAATACGAATGGTCCACTAGAAATTTAACTCACTTTCACCAATTAAGTTCATATTTCTCGCGTTATTTTAATGTATATTTTGGAACGCAAAATTTTAAAAGATGGTATTGTCTTAGTTGGTCATAATCAAAGTTTTAGCCTTAGTTCTAAATTCAGTCTAAGAAATTGTGATTTAAATAAGTTGCAACGTGTGATGGTTGTACATTTTATTTCTAGAATTAATATTTAGTATTGTGATGTACAGTATTCCGCCTTTATCTAGGTATGTAACATGCTTAGAGTTGGTAGCATTATAAGGAATGCTACCAACTCTAAGCATGTTATATTATGTAAATAATAAGCAATAATATTAAATATATTCTAGTCAAATATTTCAGTCCATTCGACCAGAGAAGCTGAAAGTCTATCGGCAGTATCTCGTGTGCGCACAATCTCTGTATTATCTATGCTTGCGGGAGGTTACAACCAGTTGACAAACTGCACTACGTGATATTGCAGCCATTACTCCTGGTGATTCATATCGAACACCCCTACACCCCTTTAACTCCCCTACATACCAGCCGGCTCCCTGAGATAACGACACGTCCAATATACCGATTAAAATTTAAGCTATTTACTAAAAAGTAAAGCTAACACGCATAGTTACATGAGAAAGGAAATTTAATATTGTTCATGATATCTGGGTGAAAATTTTTCTACACACACACCTTTTTTCTACTCTTACTCGGTATCATTTTCTGAGATAAAAACGGAGCATAGGTTCTAAACAGAAAAAGATTTTGTAGATATCGGAAACAAGTAAATAAATAATGAAGTACAAAAGCATCAAATTAGAATGAAAGCTTTACGATTCTTTGGAAATGAGACGTTTAA
This sequence comes from Spilarctia lutea, assembly GCA_916048165.1. Classification (NCBI taxonomy): domain Eukaryota; kingdom Metazoa; phylum Arthropoda; class Insecta; order Lepidoptera; family Erebidae; genus Spilarctia; species Spilarctia lutea. The sequence goes on along the minus strand of OU696473.1, from coordinate 2,896,236 downwards.
AAAATCGAATGTCAAATTGACAGGTGGGCAAGCGTGCCAAAACTACCGTTGACAAAGCACCGGTGAGCCGAAACAATCAACAAATTCACATCATACAAACGGATCGGACATTTATTGTTCGCTATCGTTACATTCCACCTCTGTTGTTTATAACAGAGACGCCCAATTTGCTAGAGAGGACTTTTTATCTCATTTTTTCTGCTATTTTTGCGGTGTACATCGAACAAAGGCGATATGACAGGTCTCAGTATAGGAACGGTATCGGTAGTCGGACACGACGAAAAACGAGAATAGAGTAATCGACCAATCGAGTACAACAACAAAAACAGAAGGAGCGGGCGCGCGCCCATCGGCCCGTGACAATTGCATCTGCAGTCGAATTGCAGAAGCCAATATTGGATTATTGCACACCTCTATTTTGATTAAGTGTCTCAGTGACTTTGTTTTAGTTTACTGCACGTATATAGGAGTTTTTTATTATAAAGAATAATAAATATTTTAGAGCTGTGTTATAGATTTTCAACTTACAGTACATTGCATTACGGTTCAAAACACAGTCAGTCTGTAGTCAGTGGCTTTAAAATGCGATATCAACTTACAAAACATTTCTCAGAAAGTTCGCGATTCACACTAGTGTTGTTCCTTAAAATATTCTTATTTTAATCGAGTAGGTACATCGAGGAAGCGAATATCGAGAGCGCTCGTGTGGAAAACAGATAGTGACGGACGGTGGACGGCCACAAGCGATACGATACAAGGTGGGTAATGCCAGAAATCTATTCATATTTTTCAATTTTCGTCGATTTTTGAATACAAGTGAGAAGTATGCGTACTTAACTAAATGATATTTATACTGCTAGGTAGTTGCACTATTTTAAAACGGTTTCTTATGGATTTCAAGTTATCTTAATGACAGAATTGAAGTAGCAGAATTCTAGTTCTTCGCTCATGCGTCAACATCAAAATAATGTCTATGTCAAAAATAGAAGAATCCTTTGCTGATAGAGGACAATTGCAAAAATCTTTAAGGAATAAATCGAAATGAAATATTATCGTTTAAATTCCCAATGGGAAATCAATCAGATCAAACAGAATTTTGACGTAATATCACCATTTTGACATTTAAAAAATATAAAGAAGCCATTTGGTTTGTGACGTTTGCAACAAAAGAGCGCGTGTCACCACCGATGGATATGAAAATTAAAATCTCGCGTTAGTTGGCCGTGTTGGCAGCAGTGACGGCTGTCGAGCCGACCGCGTTGCCTGTTGCCAGTTCGATTTCAGGCTTGTTCTAAATATGTCAACACCTCTTTGTTATCGGGGGACGTGCGCGCGGAAATGAAAGTCCATCGAGTAGACGTTTCTATTATCGACGCATCGCATATTATTATAGCGTCGCGTTGTACAGTAAATTAACGGATTTGTATACTCACAATTGAAACAGTTATACTTCGTTAAATTATCATTTTAAAGTTGGAATAAATAATGTTAGCTTGCTTTCTACAAAGAGGCATCATAATATGCTCAGCAGTAGACTGTAAAAGGTTGTTGACGATATGAGGTTTATAAGTAGTAGTATCTCGTATCTACTCTTGGCTTGAAAGCCCGAAATCATTCATATTATGTATTAACAAAACACATCTCGAAATACCCACTGGTGGTCTGCCAATAAGTTTTAATTTCGTTTATATTTTAGCCTAATTTCAACAAATTTTGTAAAATTTTCTCTGAATTCGTATTCTAAGACCAGAAGAGTGATTGACAATCGATTATGCACTACTTCCACAAAAATAAAGGATAAAAAATATTCTCATAAAATGAATTCAAAATTTGACTGACAATATCTACTAAAAACATCGCACAATGTTTCAATTTGCTTCATCGTTAGAACAAAAAAAAACATAGCACAAAAATTCCAATTTCAACTTCTATTCGATAATTCGCGGAAACGCGAAGAAAACTTATATGAGTGACGTATCACTGTGCGCCAGGCTACGAGATATCCACGTATTTACGTACGTACCTGTCGTCGTTCTCGTCAAGCTAAGCTTCCCGCTCCATTCTGTACTGAGTTGAAAAACTTTTCGACTGGCATGTATGATAGCGCCATTTGCACTCAGAAAGTCGGTTTATTGAAGCCGCACGACGAAAAATTTTAAATTCTATAGCTTTCAAACTTTCAATTAACTAACTACTTCCATCTAAGTCTGAAGTGACCTAAATCATTATCACGAAATATAGAATGGCATGGATAAAGGATTTTTTTTTCTCGTAAAATATATGTATTTTTTCTACGTTCGCCTGTGTATCGTCACACGTCACCTGTCCGAACAGATTCCGATCGCGATCCGCCGACATTATGTTTGCTCAGTCGTCAAAAATTCTTTTGTCCACTAGATAAGCTTCACACCAGCCAATGTGCCGCACTAACTATCGTCGAGTAATTTTTTGAACTAATGTACCGTATCGATAGGCAGAAGGATCTACCTATGACATATGACTTAGTATTTCTTTTACCAACTGCCGAAGAATAGCATAACTGAATTGTTTAATGATTTTCCATAATGATGTGTCATTGGAAACACCGTCAAAGTAACGTAGAATATTATTAGTCCATTTGCGAATTACTTAATACCAAAACCATAGTTTTTCCTCAACTATTATGTAAATTCAGTAACTTATTGTGCCATAAATCTTTCCGAAAATCTTGTTGTAAACAGTAAAGCAGTTTCAAGTGGTACTTATCAACATAATCTATTAAATGGTTTAGCAATTTGTCGCGTACAAAATATAAACATTTCCAAGCCTTTGTTCACCGATAAATAGTTCCTATCTACTTTAGTATCGTAACACACGTTTTGATAAGCTTATATAGTTTACAACGCGACACAGAATGAAGTTTTAATAAAACAAAAGTAGATACAGTAAGCAATCCAAGAAATAATGATTTTCATGACATGTCAATATGAAATTTTACTGGGTATAGTGTCTAAATATCAAGAAAGTTAAATATAAGACAATAAATTTTTTCTCGAATTTTGTCAGTCAGGTAGGTAAGTATATAAAGGTTTAGTGATTTACCTAGGTATTTGAAATAAATAAATAATTATTGAGGATTAGAGTGATTAATTGATTAATTATAATAATTTGCCAAAAGTTAATAACATTGAACAAAAATGTTATTTTATAGAATATTTACAAAAAAATATTTAACTAGTAACCATTAGTATCTGTTATTTCAATAATGTTTATTTTTAATATTTATTATAATATACTTATGTATGTGTGCGAGATTTAAAACCGTTTTTATATCAACAACATTAATTATTTTTATAAGGTATGATAGTTAAATAAATTGTATGCACACATTAAAAATATGTATTCTATCATTTATATTTTGAGATATATGAACATGTTAGTTCTTTGTAACATAGTTAACACTATTAATAAGAATATACTAATTTGGAGTTCCTAAAACAATCCATACGATTGGCACTGAAGAATTTTTTATTTATTATCGCTAGAGTTTCAAAATGAAACATTAAAAGTCCCATTAGAACAATTATATAGGTAGATACATTGATAATTTTTTATCATTACATTACATTAAAATTGAAATATTTTAAATATTGAAATATTAAAAGGACATTGTGTTGAAAATTAAAAAGAAAGAATGCCATTAAAATTTTGTATGAGTCTTAAATGATTAATATTTTTACATATCAATCGTGTATACATATATAATGATTAAATCTACACAACACATACAATAATTCAGATTGCTATCAGCTATGTAATCCGGCGTGTCGTGCGATAAAAAAGGAAATCGTAAAAATCGCGCTCGATTAAGTTTTTATCGGTTTTTTTACCGATAAGAGTTGCGCTTCGACGAAAGTAGTTAGTGTGTGGCTGATTGTCGGCCCATAATACAGTTAATACAGTGCATGTGATTGTGCGGTAGACGATAGGAATCTACGGTTTGTAAACATTTTTAGTTACATATATTTTAACTGGCAACATATATTTGTTTAGTTCAAGACCCTACCTGAGTTGACCTTCAAGTTTTGTATCAAAATTAAACTTTTAAATGTTAATAATGAGCTGTTTTAAGCAGAAACTATTCATACCATTATACTAGTAAAATTTATGTTGGTAATAAAACTAAATGGATTTACATTGAAAAAAACGCCGTCACATATGCGATAAAAAAATATTTTCTTAAAATTACAATTACCACAAAGACGTACTTTTCTAGTTTATATTGTTTTTTGATAATTTTACACAACACGTGTATCGTGCAATTTCTTCGAATCAACTGCATATTTTTTTAAAGTGTTTGTTTATCGTATGACATTAAGAAGCATATTTGAATAGGTCTAAATATATTGACAAATGTCTCACTCGATTGTAAAGTGCAAACATTTACATCACTTACTTTGTAAACTTTCTACGGTTCCATTAATACCTAGTTACCTAATATTCAGACCTACTGTGTTCTGCTTTTTTTAGGTTTTCTTTATTTCTTAGGTTGAATTAAAATTATTTATTCTGTATTATGTTAACTTAATCAGAAGTATATATATATGTTCTTGATGTTCTTGAAACTGATGTTAAATTAATTATTGATTTTAAACAAAAGTATAAGTCCCCCAATCCGGTTGTCAACCATTGCCATACTGAGCCTAAACCAGTATATTTACCAAATATTTATTGGGTATTAATAATATGTCTGTACATAAATATATTTGACCTTTTATTTTATTTAGGTACTTAAGTTTAGCTTATGAACTATTGATACCAGAAAAAATATGATAAATATGAGTTTAGTATTGAAAATTTAATGTCGTCACATGAGCAGAACCAAGCTATTACACTACTAATTAAAAATAATTTAATACTTGCATCATCAAAGGAATACAAAAGCAAAAGAAATGTTCTGATAATAATCAGATTTCTATTGGGCAAACCTATCTTTTACAAGAGTATCGCCGATTTTAATGTGTCTACATCGTGATAATCGACATTGTATAATTTTCACCTCTAGACGTTGAATTTCTTTGTCAAAGAATAGATTTATGCAGGAATGAAGAATACCATTTATTAAAGTGTAACATAAAGTTAATTACCTATTTATGATAATTTATTATATTTCTGATTCATGAAGTATCAATATAAATTACACATGATGGGCTCAAGTACTCTTATTATAATCAGTTTATCGTTATCAGTTGGTAGTAGGCAAATAAAACTTATCTAACTTAGATTTGTTTGTAATCGATCGTTTTTCGTTATCTATAGTTAGAGGGCAGGGGAAACGTCCTCGGTATCTGATATGTATAGATTTCGATTAGTGGATTCGTTGGTTAGTGTCAACTGAGAAATAAAATTTGAAAAGTTAAATAGATAAATATGCAGCACTAAAGATGGTGAGATTTAATCTAGAAAACAATAATGTTTTATCAGACAACGTTTTGATATAAACAATCATGACGATATCAATGTTCACACGTTTTTATAAACCTTACAAGAATACGTTAACCTATTAACGACTTTTGCGATTTATTGATGATAACACAAAGCTTAAGTTAATTTAAAATGACCACAAATGTCAAATGAATCGTGTGCCATGTCATCAATGCCACGTCATTTGACTTGCCTCTATTGTTGCAAGCCTCATAAGCAAGCATAAGCAGGAGCTTATCTTCAGCATTGAATTAATAATAATAATAAAATCTTGAATTACTTCATATGCCCTCACACTATATTTATCTGCTTCAAAAAGCTACCATACTCAATACCTGCCGCATAACCTGTAAATTTCTAACCTCTTCATCTATTTCATCCACTTACTCAATTTAACGTATCATGCTTGGTTTAGGCCCGCATGACACGTATAATACCCCTCTAAAAAGGGAGATAAATAAAAAATCTAAATAATAATAATAAAACTTTATTTGCTAAACACGGCATACAATAATAACACTTAAATTTAAATAATCCAACAACAAAATAAAATAAAAAATACGAAAAATGTAAAAAACTAACAGTTATGAGGCTTGCAACAATAGAGGCAAGTCAAATGACGTGGCATTGATGATATGGCACACGATTCATTTGACATTTGTGGTCATTTTAAATTAAATTAAATTTAAGCAACATAATGTAATTATTGAGCCACACAGTATGAACAAATATACAATCTTAAAATTAGCCTATATGTATGGAGGGCTGTAAACCGTGTCCAACAAAATGGCGGACTCTCAGCATTCACTGCGATAGGTGTGAGTAACCCACCCCAGTACTGATTTTCAGTGTCAGATTTAATGTTAAATATTTAAACCAAGCGTCCCTAAAACTCAACTAGTTTAAGAAGGCAAAAGTTCTAATGAAAGAACGTACGCCAGTCAGTCAGTCAGCCTAAAATCTCGTGTGTCATTGGCTAATCTTAGACAAAGTATGATATATATGAGATAAAGAACACTCATCGTTGAGTTATAGTGCAATGTCACCTTTCGGATACTTTCCTTATCTTTTCGTATACAAATGAAGCTTTTTCTGCAATAAAATAATCCGTTGGTACATATATTACGATCTTTAATTATATAAAATAATGGTAACCAATTGAGTGTTTTTGAACAACCTCTATGTACATAAAATTGAAGCTTTCACATCCAACTGTACCGCTATTAATTGAACAGATAAAACTCGTATCGCAATACATTTCGTATGTTGATTATATTTTTTATCTGTGTTCAATTGTACCAGTAGCAATAGATAACAGATGTACGGGTTGTTATCGCCAACACATAGGTATTTTTAGGAGTTCCTACAATCGTGAGCAAAAATAATTTTGATATGCTTGTTGGTGTAGCGATTAGAGATCTTGACTTTTGAAGTAGAAGCAGTAGTATCAAAAGCCATAAGATCATTTATTAATTATTTAGGTGTATTCATATATGGTAAATACCTATATTCAGGAACAAATAACAAATATGTATTCAGTAATTATGTACATCTATTAGGAATATGAAATTTGAGAGAAGTAATTTTGAAAATCAAATAAATAATTCTGGCAGAAATCGTTCTACAACAGAATATTTATATTACCATAATATAAATAAATGAAATAAAATAATTAAATTAGGAAGTCAAATCAATTACCTAAAAAATATTATAAGAACAAACATACAAATACGATACATTGCCTGTAACTTGAATATACGTTAATTTATTTATTGATTTAATACTAAATAAGTTATAAACGGATGGTGCAAAAACTATCTAGTTATAATTTCAGTGAAAATTACGAGTTTTTAAAAAACATGGTTGCCAATTACCAGTAGGTATTGTGCACAAACGTTGGCTCCAACCACCCGCAGCGTGCACTTTACCGATTTTCGCGTGTTACCAAACGATAAGGTCGATTTCTTTCTTATCTATACCCCCTCCGACTACACAACCCCCCCCCCCCCTTCGATAACGATAACGAACGCGTTACTGGTTATGTGGTGTTTTGTTTTTCAATCAATAACTGTGTATGCTAGTATTATGACTTTAAGTATTGGAAAGAAACGGTAAGCAGTTTATCGGTACATCTAATGAAAAGCTGAAGACCTAATTTTACTGCGGTTATCTCATTTTCTTTTAAAAAAATGATGATTTATTTGAACATTTCAAATCTATATAGCTATCACGCAAAACTGCTGTAGGTACTCTATAGTTAAGAAGTAAAACACTGTGAAAATGCTTTTATAAAATGAACATATGTGTGTTTTAAATTTGGTGGTAGTTTTTAAATAATTGGTTTTCGTTTGTCTAAGATCTACTGTAAAGGCATTGCCACGCAATTGGTCTAACCCAGCAGGATTCAAATATTTATGATGTTACTTTAATAGGTCAAAAATCGCAATATAATGTACAAAACGTGTTAAGTTATTATTATCCTAATTATTATGAATGAAATTTAATAGTTATATTATCATTATAATTACATTATTTATCTTGTAATCGTACGATAACGAGTGTAATATTATAATGGAATTACATATATTGTTTGTCGTACAGCCATGACTATGTTTTCGTAATCTTATCGATGTATGTTTACAATATATATCTGAAGTTACTTAAAATGATAACTGTGAATGTTTCTTTAGGTTTTTGAATTCAATTAACCAATATTTTTTAGAATTTTCTGTAGAAGAATGTAATTTGGATAACTCTATCTCAATTAACAGACCAAGATTTTTTATTTAAAAGTTTACAAATTTGTGTGATTTTCATAGATTTCATTTACTTTTTAAAGGGTTTAGGAGGACTTATACCTTTATTTAAAATGAGGGAAGTTGACGGCACCAAAAAAATATCTATAATCTAAGAACGAAATGGAATACCTTATAATCTTAGAAACGTGTTAATTAAATGTTAAGATAGTTGTGACTCCAATATGTAAGAGAAATGTAAAATCAAGAGTCAATATACCATATAGTGTAAACATCTTTCCAGTTTTAAATAACATTATTTCAAGTACACGTTCACATACAATGAAAACATAAATTTATTGTAGACACAGAAGGCTTATAAAATTTAAAAGTCTTAAACTGACTAATTCAATTCAAATAGTACTACACTTCTAATCGATTCATAATACATAGTTAGAGATTGTAATCTTCCCGTATCGATTACATTTAAAACACAAGATTTCAACTCATCTAGATCGTAATCAATTCTTTATTTTATGTGGTTTTTTCCAACTAGTGCCTTTATCAGTCACACCTTCAAAATGAATATTACTCGAACATATTTTTTAATTTGACACCTAAACTGTACATAACTTCTTAAGATGAATATCTAAATCACTGTAATATTAGAAAACAGATTGTTAAAACACCATAAGTCTAGAATTTCGTTTGATTTTTATTTAGTTTAATGTGAGAAATGTACATGGTTGATGATGCAATATAATGGTTTTTAAACTGAATTCGAATTGGGTTTAACCGGAGTAAGACCATGGAATCACTGAAAACTAGCGAGACACAATCTTTTTTTTTACGGAATGACGGAGATTATTGAAACTCAAACCCCTCTCCCCCTTATTCTATAGGGTCGGCCAAAGCACTTGTGACTCCTGCAAGCATATATGGGCCGCAGTTGTCAATACCCATCGAGTCACTCGTTTGCCCCCATACCATAAAAAAAAAAAAATATCAATTCACAAAAACAATGTTAACATCACTAATAAATTATTTAGATTAAGATACTACACGACAACGTTTCAAATGCCTACCTTCATCGACAGATAATTAAATCGATTAAAGTAATTAAGTAAATTAAATTTAAATTATACTAGACTATAAAATTCAAATTAAAACACAATATGACTACAAAAGTTTACGTCATCTCCTTAATCGCATGCCTGGTAACACTTAAAAGAAATTTGAACACCCATCCAAAATTTTATTCTAAACTGATCAATTTCAAATTCACATCTATTTCATGGGGATTTATCTACAATATAAAAAAATAAGGTGGTGTTGTTTACTCTATAATATTATCCGAAACTTAGTAGAATCATCACAAATTTAATACTATTTTGGTATGTATGTTTATGTATATATTTTATGTGTATTAGTATTTTGTATGAATGCTTAGATAATATCGTATTACGTAATTTTTTGATCTTTTTTGTCTATTTTAAAATAACTTATCAAAGTATATTAGACTGTTAGAGAATTTCTATTTAAGTCCGCCATTGTACATCCTGTACATAAAGTTTTTCAACAGTCTAGTTAAAGTGGAACAAGCTCATCCTAATTTTTATTTAAAGTATTATTACAGTGACGCTCATTTATCAACAGTTTTCTTCCTTCGTGCGAATTCCTACAATATAAAATGTTAGTCGACTTTGTGCCAAATAAATTGTATTACTCCTATGAGGTGTAGCGTTATATTTTTAACCACTTTTTACCACTTACCTTGTAAAATTCTTGTTCAGATGTGTTTTGAGGATAATATGTTTCCACTATGGCTTTCAATCCAGCCTTATAGGCTTTTGTCGCTATACTTACTTTTGAGTTTTAAATATTGTAGAACAAAAGCGATTAAACTAAAAACGTTTTGTGCGTGACAAAAAACACGCATCAAGAAAAATTCTATGGCGGGAAAACAAATGAACCTATGTGTATAAAAAGAAACCAAATTAAAAAATATTTAAATTCGGAATTCAAAATAGAATGATTCAATAGCAGCCTATACGAAAACATTCTATGAAATTTATTTTTAACTTTTTAAATTATTTTAACAAATACGATAAAAAATATATCTTTAGTTTGAAGACTTTTTAATTTTACTTTCTAATGCTTTCAGTGTACCTTATATTATATTTTTCAAATTGTTTTATAAATTATAGTGTAATTTAAATTATGATTATGTTAATAATAGTTATTATTGCCATTGTCAAGTAGAGGTTTTTATAAGCCCTCATTAAATAAATAAAGAAAAAAAAAAACAAAAGTAGAGATTTATAGTTCTAAAACTCTCAAAAATTTGCTGGTAGGATCTTTATATCGTAATTGCTTTATGTAATAATTTAAAGTTTTTTTTTCAAAAACCAGTAATTGGATTCCTTTCAATGCATATTACAACCAATGTAGTAGCAAAGACACGTGGTCTAAAGTAATAAACATGAAGGAATTCTAATACCGAAATACCTACTATAGTTTCAAAAATTTAATAAAACATTTACTATCCTATTTAAGTATGTATGTATTATCAACCGAACGGTAATTCTAATCGTGTAGAATTCATTAGGAATTCCCATCAAGCTACCGATGACAACAATGTACACGTCACCACATCCCAGTTGCGGACCCACCTGAATATTTACTAATCGATTAAGAGAAATACATATTGGTATGAGAAATTCTAAAAATACTACATACTTTAGTCGATATGATCTACTCTCGTTAAACATCGTTAAAGGCTCCGACTCGATTTATTACCAATCGATAAACAACGGTGAATTATTTGTTTTGGTGTAGATTATGTATCTGTTGCCGGTTAACTATTTATTGTGATTTAGCTCAGTTAATTTTGTCCCACCGTTATAGATTGGTATCATTTCTAATTTAATATATCTATTTTAATAGCTACTTGGTAGGTTCACGTTCCACGTAGTGGAGCTAATTAACTTTACATTTTTTGTTTTAAGATACATGTACTAACCTGTCTCTACCAATGGTTGCATTTGGGTCATTAGTTCTTTGCTAACGTAATGACACTTTATTATCATAGATAAGTTTATATCATAATGCATCTCTAATTTTTTTTAAAAATATTGCAAATTACTAATAAAAGTACTTGAATGAGATATTGGTTATGTTTTCACATCTCTACAGTTTGCCAAAGGTGTAAAAGAAAATATTAAGGTTTAAATGAATTACCAAAAATATTTAAACATAAGATAGTAGATAATTCATATCTATAGAACAGTTAAAGTTTAGAGGTAGGACATAAGTCACAATAGAACCGAAGACAACTTTTTTTTTGTCCTGTATCTAGCATTGAACACACAACTTCATGGTATTATCTAAACAGTAACAGGATATGTAAAGTGACGACGCGTGCACATCTCGACAAACTTAAGTGATTTTTAAGTATAAATATCCTGTTATAACGCCACTACACGATGCATCGCCCACGTGTCCTGATCAGTTTAAAGATATTCTAAATATAATTATGTAAATAATTAATTTTTATTACATTAATTTATACAATTGAATGAGTTTCAATCAAAGATTGACCTTTTGATTTTATTGCTGTGTCTACATTTTAGTTTGTATTTATTTTTATGAGCTTTAATTCTGAAGCTAATACCTACTATATTTTAAAATAAATAATTAGATAGTTTAAAGGGTTTTGTAGGCTAGCAGTTGGTTAGTGATTAAAATTAAACCTTAAATGAACAACAATAAATTTTAAGATACAATGTAGATTATTACGAAATATTTACTTATTTCATTTACCTTTAAAACAACAACTCTGAATAACGTAGACAGGCAGACAGACAGACAGACGAAAAATAAAAAAATGATTTTCTGATATATTAAATACATATGTACTTGTAGTGTAAAGCTAAAAAACAGAACAGACACTTATTTTTATTTATTTCGTTATTGGGTACATAAAAAAAAGATAGCAAAAGATGAATTACAAAGTAGTAGTAAGGAAGCGTAAGAATTGGTGGTCTTATTTATCGCTCACGTCGATTTCTTCCAGACAACCATAGAACGGATATAGTTTTATTTATTTATATAGATTTGATAAGTTAATTATTGGTGTAAGAAACTCTTTGTGTACCTGTATGTCTATATGTATGTCTGTGAAGCCCCTACAACACAAGTGTGTTTCATACATACCTACCCATACTTACTGATAAATAATATATTTATATTATAACCAAAAAGGTTTATTAACAATTCAAACCCTAAAAACTTAATATAAATCGATACTGATTGCAAAAACTTACGACTTAAAAACTCACCTATTTGCCCGGTTCCTATATTTAACGAATCGTCATCGTGTAAAAATTTTCTACAACCGACTAGGAGTCGTAAATACCGTTCCTCAATTTATTTTTTATAGGAACGATTTTAGCTTACGCCCCGTATAATATACTACTATTCGTACCTAGAACGGATCGTTTTTCAAATATAGGAACTGGGCATTAAAAATACATTAGATGCGTGCACATTAATAACTGTAGCATACGTAATATTAATACTGAAATGCATATTTAAATTCTCATAAATTATATTTTCTTTTCAGGTAAGTCGATTGCATGCATACATCACGCAAATGTATCCTCTAGAAAGCATATGTAAGTATTGTATAAAGCACCCTACTCGAAGAATATCTACTACTTGTAGCCAATAATGGCATGTCAATTATGATATATGTACGCAACATTAACAGAAGTCGTTAACAGGCTTATTTATGAAGTATTTGTATGAATGGTTAGAAAGCAAAGAACGAATATAAAATGATTTCAGTACCTACTGAGAGCTTTAGAATAGCCTGGAACATTCCTTATGTATTGTTTAGACGACAAATAATTGGAGTTCTTGAATTTGAATAATATACATATAACTTTTGTATGTATACCATCTTTTTAATCGTTTTTCTGTGGTATTTAGGTGTGATTTGTTTTTGTGAAAACCAAGGTTAGTGTGTAACTAGAAACCAGAGTTTACATTTTCGATTGTGTCTCGGGGCTGGATTCGCCTATCTGATTTCATAAAGAAGTGCGTATGATGCTAAAGTTCCGCTTCAGATGGTACGTGAAATGTCAAATGTCACATCATTGTCAAAAACTTTTCTTTTTTTTCTTTATATGATTTTTAAAAGGTAAATTAAGTATTTAAAAAAATAAGAAGAAACCTTTTTTTTTTTTTTTCTTTATTTGTTTAATGAGGGCTTAGTCACGAAGTGATTATGTCGCCCAAGAAGAAACTTACTACAGTAATAAATATAGTTTAGTCAATCTAAAATAAGTTTTAATTCCAAAAAACTATCTTATTCTGAAAATCGTATATGGCATTCTTTGAACTTCACGCAAATGAAAAATGGTATTGAAATATTAATATGAAAAGCTCGTTACTGCTTATAGCCTGAATATAAGAATGTAAATGAAATATTAAAGTGATAATCATATCATCATCATCTTTTCATTTAACATTTCATCCTTATTGATTTGAGAAATATGTGCTTGTATTAATCTTACCCAAGCGGTAGTAATTACGAGTACTAAGGTCTTGGATTCGTAATCGATTGGTAGCAAATTCGATCCAACCCAGAACATACCCGACATGACCCATCTTCTAAAACAAACATGTAACTGAACGTAAAAGAATGTATTTAATTTTTTTTTAAAACGCTTTAGAAACAGACTGTGTAATATTCATTGAATGAATGTATCTACCTGTATGAAACTAAATAATTATCTGTGTATTCTATTGACAGTAAGACGTTACGAAATAGCAGTTAATTTTCAAGATTAGCTAACAGCAGCTTAGATAGACTCGGTTCGGTGACATCGCACATCGACCGGCTAATGCAGTAATCCCTCACTATTTAGCTTGTCTTGCTCTGCTTAGATGCTCCGACATTTAATTCGGTAACAATTTCTGTTCAAATTAAGAACAGTTTTAGTTGTCCTAACGCAACATGTTTTATAATTACACGAATTTGTTCTATTAAAGTAATCTTGTTCTAAAATTAACAAATTAATCTTAAAAATGTGTAAAAATATTTTATTTGAGAGAAAATGATATGAATTAAACTATATATATTTAATTACACCAAACCTAATATTGTATTTTGGAAATGATTCACTTAAAATAAAAATATCTACATTAAAAATAAATATACCTGATTCATGGAAATTTTATAGAGATTATATTAAAATTAGCAGAATTTAGGCATTCAATTTATGTATCCTAATATAAATTCGGCAATATAAATTAATAGATGTAATTCACGTCTATGCATACATAGACGTGCATTACATCTATTAATGTACTTACATACATTGTCCAAAGAAAAGAGCGCGAATAAGCTATTCTAAACTCACACTATCAATCGCCTTTTAACAAATACACCATTCATTTTCTACACTGCCTACCCCTTAAAAAGGCTGTAATCTCGCCAGCCCACATCTTGTCAAAAGCTCAGATAAAGCGTCCCACTCCGCGGCGTCCGCAAGACAAATCTGAACAATTACTTCTGGCGCTAATGACGCACCGATACCGATGTCCCACGATTTATTGTCGCACCATCTCGGTGGCCGGCTTTACATACATTTTCATATTTTAGATAATACCCGCCGAAAGGATTTCTTCGAATCGCAATTTTTTTCCTTTTTTCGTTTTGTTCAATTTTTAATTATTCGTTCTGTGATTTATGGCAGGATCTGTGCGAGTGATACGTTAGCGCGAAAGAGTTAATTAAAAAATAACGTGTAATTTCTTTTGACTTTAGCTTTGACAGTTAGATTTGGCTCTCCCACATTTCATTCACTCCCCCTTTCATTAAAAATATTAAGAAGAGTTAAGGAAAAATATTAACAATAAAAACTAATTTAATGTTTAGATTTATTACTTATGTAGATGCTAATGCTAATTTAAAAGCGTGATCACAAAGTTAATTTCTTTTATTTCTTCTATACAAAAAAAACTATGTTGTAATGGAAAAGAAGACAACTACAACAGAAAATATTTTTTATTATACAAGAAAACCCAATTGTTTAAAATAATATTATAAAAAAATGACTTTATATGATTGAGTTCACGTTAATTATATTAAAATGCCGACTTTATAAAAAATAAATTAAACCTATTGTATTTAGAAGAAAAAAAGTCCAACTGTCAACTCCCATTTCTTTACTGTAGCAAGCATTCCATCAAGCGACCGGCCCGCAGGCACCAACAAGTTATCCCGAACTGTGCTTAAACTCAGTTTAATGTATTAACCTCGTTTACCTTCTGACTTATCGCGCGACAATTTATCCGCACAACGTACTAGGAAACACCGCAAAAAAATGTAAAAAAACTTTAATAAAGGCAGCTTTAGTAAAGTACACCGTAGATAATAATTTTGTAGAGAGTAATATGACTATTAACGAGAATAATAACGCCCCAATTAATTACAGAATATCGAGTACCTCAACACCAAACTCGTCAATATAACATGAGCCTTTGAAGAAATAAGTAAATAGTGGAAATCTTCAATGACCGCTGGTACCATCACCATAGTTACTTGTGTCCATCACAGACCGTCATCACGCCTGTGACCACACCATCATCGTGTTCATAGATATAATATTCTCTTACAAACCCCATATAATAAAAAAAACTTGAGAGGTGTCAAGGGACACCCGGATGGAACGAAGTTCGAAATAGAAAGACGAAACGAAAATATCTGTGTGTATCGTCGTCGTGTCGTGACAACAAATTGTGTCGTGACAACAAATTGTGTCGTGTCAACAAATTGTGTCGTGACAATTTTTCCGTCTAGCCCCCTTACACAACGCGCCATAAGGAACTTCGTTCCAAAACTCATCAAGACGTTAGATGATGTCCTAAGAAAAATACTTCCCTAAAATACTTCATCGCATTTTTTATGAATTCATGCTTAGATGCGCTTTAAAAATTGTACACAATGAATTAGCAAACCTAAAACAGATATAAGTAAAGTCGTTTTTTGCACTTGCCGACTTAACATTTTGCATAACATAAACATCTAGCCCATCAACTTTCCAGAGAGCAATTACTAAAGTTGGCCTCCCATGACAAATATCTCGCTTTACAAATAAGGTTCGGGTGATTTTTTTTTCTTTTATCGCTTGGCCCCAGGGCGAGACAGATACACAATTTTTCAGGACGATATAAAGCTAGCAAGTTGAGTCTTTAAAAAGTTTATCGTTGAAAGTTTGCGCACCTCGGCGTGTCGCGAATGATATATCGGCGGCATTAATCTTTGTTAAACGTTAGTTAGCCGTGAGAGAGTCCGACGCTTTTTGCATTTCTTTTTTACAAGGAAGCGCGGTGTTATCTGCGAAGGTTGTATGGTGAAGGTGACAGGTTGACTATATGGCACCTTAGTCCTATAGTTTTGCCTGTGTTAGTATTAATAACATAAGATCAGATCAATTTGTTTTATTTTTTTTTATGTTTTTCAATGATAATTATCGACGGCTCCTCAAAGACCGGTAGATCACTTGAGGCCCTTGAGTTTCAGGTGTCTAATCGTCTGACTCTTATATCATAAAAAAATATTTCATGTATTTTTCTTATTATATTATTTCATGTATTTTTCTTATCTATACTAATATTATGAAGAGGAAAACTTTGTTTGTATGTTTGTTTGTTTGTAATGAATAGGCTCTAAAACTACTGGACCGATTTTAAAAATTCTTTCACCATTCGAAGGCTACATTATCCACGAGTAACATAGGCTATATTTTATTTTGAAAAAAATAGGGTTCCGTAAGATATTGGGGTTTTTCGGACACAAGGTGTAAAAAATCAACCCTATACGAGGGAAAATTTTTCGCTACGGGCAATAAAAGACGCAAACGAGGTTGCGTCGGTCAGCTAGTTATATATATAGTTGCTTTAGATCTACTTAAACAAACCCTCTTTATTGTTTTTTTTTATAGTAGACGTCAATTTACTATTTATTTATCCTTTTTTTTTATTTACCATAGATCTTACGCGGTATATTATGTGGTTCTTGTGTCAACTGGGATGAATGTCCGTGCGTGTAGGCGATTCTGCCATACATACTATAGTAATCAAATATAGGTCGCTTATGATCCATAATATTACATCCGTGGTGCTCCCCGGTTTGAAAAAGGTGTCTGCCTATTTTGACTTTATTTTGTCTCCCGATTTGCTAAGGACGAAAGTGGACATATTATATATACAACTCCTCCATTTTTCAGCTGATTAATTTCGTTGCGGGTTCCAAGACAGTTTAATTTTTTCTGGGACTTCCCGAGTGTCACTACTGTTAATCCTGGTGTACAGAAGTTACAGTGGTAGGCGTGTGGACGGCATTAGTCCCATAACAAAGATCTTGTAAAATCAAATTGTAAAGTATCGGTCAATGAACTTTTAATGTGCTTATGTATTAAAAATTATACTTGTAAAGGGACTTAAGTATTCACAATTCATACTTCAATCATCATTTTCATCTGTCATCGACAGGTACATGTTTTGTAAAGAACACCATTGTAAATTAAGATCCCTTTGGCGATACGCCTACACATATAAACACACACACACACATAAACTTGTGTGTTTCTGTCTTTTAAAAACACTTAAATGTCGTCTTATCACCAGAATCTGCGTAGATGAATGATCTACCCTTTCCTATAGTTATTTATTAAGGCAATTTTATATCTATGTGGCCATAAAATGCTATTCAACAGAGTGTTAAATATTTAAAAAAAGTTGTTTTTTTATAAATAAATAAAGGAGATTATAATATCCTTTTTAAAAATACACGTTCCATTTTCGCTGGCAGATAACTAGTTCAAATCTTGTATTTGGCGACACATATCATGTTCTTATTATAAATTTAAAAGGAATTAATGTTATATTTTTAACATGCTATAGATCAAGGCAAAGGTAACGTTTATTTATAGACTAATAGGTTTCGCCCGCGGCTTCGCTCGATTTTTATAAAAGACCTATAACATATGTAATGATATGTAGTTTGTATGTAACACAAATGTATGTTTGATTTAGATAGTAACGAGTTATGCAGTTTATCTATAATATAGTTACATTTAATTTAATTAAGTGTAATTATTTACCAGTTATTTAATCCAACCAATAAACCTAATAACGTTTTAATTTACGCCAATAAAACATGCACACCAAATTGCAATCACCTACTTTGAACAGGTTTTTCATAAGTTATAAGATCAATAGTTGTCTTTTCTTAAAAAACTAAACTCACAGCAAATAATTCGTACCAGTCGAGTCTGCTTCGTACTAAATTGGAAAAATATGAGACCTTATCATTTCAAGATTTTATTAATAAAATTGTTACACTCCCAAAAGCTCTTCATAACAATCAATATTAGAATGATAATTATGTTTTATTTCCAAATTTTAGGACAAATAACCAAAAAACTTATAAAGTTTTTACGTCCTGACAAGAAGCTACCGACGTTTATAAACGTTGGCAACACCAACAATCACGTGTTGCTATCCTTATCCAAGGATACACACGCACTATTATACATATAGATATACCTTCAGGACACTTCATCAAGCAATATTTTTTTATTAATTAGAATCTTGATATACTTTGAACAGTTGCCAAATCATGGGTATTCATAAATATTATTTGATTACACGGAAGCAGAAAATATAATTCTTTTTATTTAAAATATTACAAGTTTCCTTCTATGGCGATTTGATCATCAAGTGCGGAAGACCGCACAGCAGCGCGCCCAATTTCGTCTCCAACCGATAACAATCTGTCTCGATTTCTATTTATTTCAGACGTATTATGTTCGCTATCTAGTTCTGTATAACTTATTTGAAATCTATTTTATCTCGTGTATCTCCAGATGTAACGATAGAGATTTATTTATTCGGACTGGGGTCGCCCACGGTATAGTTGCAGTAGAATAAATAAAAAGTAGAAATGCAGGTATTTTTTTGAATTTTTATTTTTAGAAATTTAGTTTTTTAACTTTAGTTTACAAATTTTCTATGAACGATATGAACGACGAGAAAGTTTACTAGGTTTTTTAGTCATTATTATTTTACTTCATATAAAAACTCGTCATTCTCGGTCGAAACCGATAGCTGTCCTTTTACTAAGTCGAACCACCAATTAACACTAAATGAATTCTTCAATGGAAAAAATCAAAATATAACGACCACGCTCTCACATTGGACATATGACAGGAGACCGCATTCCCGGGACCTCTTCCGAACAAGAAAGTATCAAATATTAACCATCGGACACACCTGAAGCCAGACGGCATGGCATGCATATGAAGAGGACATATACACGCTAACAAACTTACTAAAGAAACTGAAAAGACGTGTACCAAACTCTATACTAAGGAGACAAAGCTCAAAATGGCGGGCAATTTAAATTAAGAACGAGTGACGAAAGTTTGTAGTAGTGGTGGAGATAGTATCGCTTCGTACGTTAGCAAGAAACACATTTCAAGCGAAACATGGACCTTGTTGGGGTCGAATCGAAACAAAGCGTTGTGACATCGCGATAACAATCAATAGGCTCGCAAAACGTCGCGCCAAAACACACCGAACAAATTATCGATTCATAAAAACATCGATTTTAAAATATTGCCGCGAATTTATCGCGTCATTGTTCCGATAGGGTGGCCAGTTTGTTATTAAAACATGCCAGCTTTCAAAAAATGGACGCGTGTATTGACCTTGTACTCCTCTGATTAGCAATAAATGGAAACTTTAGAAGGCTGCTAATGACTGATAAAAAATAAAAGTGTTTTTGTGTAACTTGAGAAGAGAATAGAATAACGATAGCTGCGTAAAACTATGACAAAGAACAGGTTAGTTCATATTAGAAGTACCTATATTAAGAAAGATAATTATTTGTACTTTTTTAGTAAATATGGCACACGAAGTATTTCATGTGTATGTAGTATACGGAATACCTAATGTTTATATTTGAAGAAACAGCGGCAGGTAGTTTTTATTATGTATGGTAGATTTTACCAAAGTTTAGTTAATTAAGATATTCTTATTTTTGGACGAAAGATTTTACTTTCCAGATGTCGCTTAAATATGAAAAAGAATTTACCCGATCTAACACTACCTGAGAACATAAACAGTTTGCCTTTTACTATGATTCTTTTTAAAAAATATTTAAAGATAAGTCATGTGGAATTAATAATATTATGTAAATATGGCCACCCTGTGGCTGCGCTTGCGACTATCGCAGCCGTCTGTCATCCATATCGCGCGATCGTCGGCCCACTGTGGCGCGTTTCGCAAGATGACAATGTTCGTCACTCTCACTACAAAACGTAAATAAATTTAATACTGCAGTTTATTTTTATTTTATATTTTCTTAATAAAAGTCTATTTTGGTGGCACACTAACTGTCAATGTCTTTTTTGGTGTTCGAAGTTAAGTTTTGTTCCTTCACATCTCCGCTTGTAGATTATTTCTCTAGAACTATTATTTTTCACATAGGGAGCAGTGAGGCAAGGCAAAAGCCTTTTACTGCTACCTTTGTCGTAAAAGGTTGATTTGAGCCACTACCTATGTAAAACACTGTATAAGACTTCGGTTTACAAATTCTGTGACTTCCTAACTAGTGAAAGTAAGTGTCCGTCTGGTGACGGATTAAGAAGACTGAGTGTCACCATCCCTACTCATCCCGTGGGTGTCGTAAGAGAGGACTTAGGAGGAAATCTACGCAAGACGTGCACGTGTTTCCGTCCCTCTATGATCCCGGGTCCTTTAAGCGGGGCCTGAAAAAGCATCTCACTAGGCCGCCATGCTGCACTGTCCTTGTTTACATTGAGGATGGTGATCACCAGTCTTGGATTCTGCTGGTGCTTTCCATCAGGCAGGGCAGAGTCATTTCGGTAGCTAAAGCATAAAAAAAAGACAACATTACTACAAAGAGAAGGGAAACTTGAAACAAACCCTATTTCAACCCGTCTGGCCAGCGCGGTACACCCAAACCTTCCTTTTAAGGCGAGGCCTATGTCCAGCAGTGATGACGATTGATGATCTTGAAAGTTAGTTGTGTTTTATTTATTTACTAGCTGACCCACGCAACCTGGTTTGCGTCTTCTATTGCCCGTAGCGTGAAAATTTTCCCCCGTTTTTGAAACATTCTTCATTGGTGCTCCGCTCCTATTAGTATTAGCGTGATGATATATAGCCTATAGCCTTCCTCGATAAATGGACTATCCAACACTGAAATATTTTTTAAATATGACCAGCGTTTGAGGTTATCCCGTTCAAACAAACAAACAAACAAACTCTTCAGCTTTATTATATTAGTATAGATATATTCAACAAATTTAAATATCTATGTGTAAAGTATGAAGAGTGTATGAGCGTCTCCGTGTTTCGGAGGTCACGTTAAGCAGTCGTCCCGAATGTTATCATAGGATAACAGTAGCGAAGCTTAGTTGGAGGCCTTTGGGCGGCTTAAAAACATCTAACGGTAAGATTACGTAGCTACAATGTTGTCTTGCCAGTCCTCAAACCGCACTTGGCCAGCGTGGGGACGTATGGCCTTAACCCTCTCCCGAGAGGACTTGAGCCCAGCAGTGGGACATTATGAGTTGTTGATGATGTGTAAAGTTCGATTAGAATCTTAAATAGTTACACAAATAACCAGAAGTGTGTGGTAATATTTTTAATCTGAAATTATGTTTGCATATTTGTCACACTTCCACATTTAAAAAGTTGAACGAATTTCAAGGAATTCAATTTTGTTTATCGTATCTAAATACATTATGCGTAACTAGAAAATCAAAAAACCTTGGAAAAATAGAAAGTGTTTCCTTTAATGATCAATACCAATTCTGTAAAGACTATCAAATTTTCAGATGATTGTGAACGTGTCAGGCAGGCTGTACAAATAGAAAAACTGAACTTAAAACTACTGGTTTTCAATTCGGCTAGACTCTCTGGCGCTGGTAGAGATGTGGTTTGGCTCTGCATCTTCTACCACATTTACTATGAGGAGTGTACCAAAAAATCTTCGAACTAATCTCCGCCGTCTCTTCCGCCATCGTCCTACGCGACAGCAGTTTCAATCCATCGTTTAGATGCTTAGGAATCCACAGCTGTCCACTTTTCTTAAAATATTCTGCCTCGTACAAAAAAACTTTGGAATGAATCGTGCCTGCGTTATTCCCGGTCCAATACAACCTTTAAACCTTTAAGAAAAGACCGTACTCCTTAAAAACCTCTTGTGTTGCGGGTGCGTTGGACGTCGGTAATCGCTTACCATCATCATCAGGCGATACGTCTGCTCGTTTTCAGTCGATTCCACAAAAAAAACAAATCTAAAAAAATGTTACTAAACTCCTAGAAGCTACTGGGGTTGATGTGAATGTTTTTTTCTTCATTTTTTGTTTTCTTTTCCACAGTTTCTTCGTCAATTCACTGCTCACTCTCTTTCCTTTTCCATCCATCATCCATCACACATGCTAGCCTATATTAACACAAGAATAATCGTCCAGCAGACTATGGAACTAAAAAACTACCAGTACTCGAGGTGACGTCACAATTTTCAAGTTTGACTCCACCTAAAACTTACTATTGATGCCCCTAATGACACAACTATTAATGAAAACGGTTCTCCTTAGACACCTGTTGCTGCAATCAGATTGCTTTGCTCGTCGTACACTGCGCACTATCAACCCTCATTAACATTGCGACCTCCTGCCCGCGTGTAATGAACGCCATGTATTTTGCTATTGCAGTGTCTTGTTTAATATTTTATAGGTACAATTTTTTCATGGTGTATTATGTCAAATGAGCGGGGAGATTACCCGATTATAAGTGACTGCTGGACCCTGCAATCAAGTCAAGAGTCACGAGTGAGCCTGTTGACAGCCTTACAATTCCTCTCTCAAAATTAGAGGGAGTGAGAGGGTTGAGCTCTCTCACTGTAACTTTACTCTGTCGCTGAATTAATAAATAAATAAATAAATATTCCGGACATCTAACACACAACGCCATCTAGTCCCAAGCTAAGCAGAGCTTGTGTTATGGGTACTAGACAACTGATATAAATACTTATATACATACATATTATACATAGAAAACACCCAAACTCCGAAACATATATTTGCAGATCATACAAACTTTTGATCCGACCCGGGAATCGAACCCGAGACCTCAAGCTTAGCAGTCGCATACGCTACCACTACGCCACCGAGGCAGTCAAAAGCAATGAAAGAACTACTTTTCTGTAAGGTCGTTCTACCAGGTTGGTTCCGTGAAACCCGACCCAGATGTGTCGACGCAAACGAAACTAATTATTAAGAAATATGAGGATTATTATTTGATTCGACAAGATTTTTGAACATTATTATAATAACTTAAAATAAGTTGTAAGTGAAACTTGATCCGTTCACTCCTCATAGGCATAACTTTTAACGTGTCCATTCATGTCCGTAATATAAAGATAAATATTCTCGTACCAGTTTTAACATCTACATAAATATAAATAGCTACCTGTTTTAGAATTTCATGTTTTTTTGTGTCACGGGGGACCTTAAAAACATACATAAAACGGATACATCACCTAGTTTCAGAATAACAACTAGTAAAACACACAAAGTGTTGTCCTGTGGGATTTGAACTCACAACAATTGACGCTGTAGAAAGCGGCGTTGCGACCGCTTGAACCACTAAGCCCACCGTGCAATCAAATGTTATGCTACAGTGCCACACTTTAAGTTAAGCTCTCGTATGTATAAGTAACAACCAACTAGTTTATAATTACTTATAACTTTTCCATTTATTAAACATACTGCGGCTTCGCCCATATGAATGTCGGTTATCGCTGTAAAGAGTGACCTATATCCTTCCTCAATATTTAAAGTATCTCCAATCCAAATTTCATTGATATCGGTCCAGCGGTTTAGCTGTGAATGCGTAACAGACAGACAGAGATACTTTCATTCTGGCTTTCTGCACATTTAATCTATGAAATACCTACATAAGATTATTATCCAATAAATGTACCTATTTTCGATGAATTTTCTTCTGGTGATATACCTAATTAAAATTATTTAGATACTAACACTTACTATTAGGAAAACAATGTGACTTTAGTGGTTAGCAAACCTTCGTTCAGTAGTGAAGGTAGTGGGTCCGGTCGTGTTAATATCAGCAGTTCCCGGACCCCTCCCTTCTCAGGCGCAGAGTTGGCACACCGTGTGATTTTAGTCGGTTCGATTACGATACTCCGCCCTGCCGCAAACCCCGGCGGGGTGACAGCCCGAGCGGGATTCCACACGTAAAAAAAAGAAAGTAGTATACGGTGGTAGATTAATTTGAAACTTTCCACTCCAGAAGAAATACTATCCACCGACACTAAATCCTGACGAGAGTCATCAATCTTATATATAAAAATCAATTGCTGTTCGTTTGTCCACCAAAACCATCCAGGGAAGATTTAAACGGTGAAAAAATTCAAAATAACTTGAAAATCCACATGACACGTGTACGAAGTAGCGAGCACAGCTAGTTCTTAATATAAAATAATAATATTATATTAAATTTGGTTGTGGCGACTTCCACATACAACATAACCTACTACAGCGCCATCTACCGACGATACACTGAACTACGAAGTAACGCACTGCACTGCACGGAGTAACTACAAATCCTGAATCGCGCAATAAATAGTTCTCGCGCCGATTAGCATATATACAACATCCCAACATCAACTGTTGGGCAGTAGCCCGCCAGGCATGATCACCTCGCCTGGTCGGAGGATCCTCCCTTTGTGTTGGGTGGAACAGGATACCCGTTCCCCCACAGTGGTGACCCCGACGTGATTGGAAGCAGCCTTCAAGCCGCAGCACCATCATGTTCACTCCCACAGCAAGTCTCAGCCAGCCAGCAACTTCGGCCTCAACAGGGATACACCACACGCAGGATGCGACCGCTCCAGCCTGGTTACCCTTACGGCCTCATCAGCGTCTAGGCACAGCACACTGCACCTACGGTCCATGTAAGCAGAGCACATCTCTCCCGTCTACGCAGCAGCCAGCCACTACGCAGCAACCGCCCCGACTCACTGGGGACCTCACCGCAGGACCGCGCACCGCATGCGATCCCGACTCACTGGGATCAGCGGACTTCATCCCCGACTCTCTGGGACTAGCGGCATTCAGTTCCGACTCACTGGAACTTGCGGCACTCAGTTCCGACTCACTGGAACTACTCACTCCTGGCACTGGCAAACTCCGCAACAGAGCACAGACAGCTGACTCAACATATATCGACCTCCAGTCTTGGAGGGGAGTGATGTGGCGACTTCCACATACAACATAACCTACTACAGCGCCATCTACCGAAGATACACTGAACTACGAAGTAACGCACTGTACCTACAAACTGCACTACACGGAGTAACTACAAATCCTGAATCGCGCAATAAATAGTTCTCGCGCCGATTGGCATATATACAACATCCCAACATCAACTGTTGGGCAGTAGCCCGCCAGGCATGATCACCTCGCCTGGTCGGAGGATCCTCCCTTTGTGTTGGGTGGAACATGATACCCGTTCCCCCACATTAGTTATCCTTGGACACCACAAATTTCACTTTCTACCGCAGAATTAGTAGGTAGTTAATTTGTGTACCTAGTTCAGCCCGTCTATGTTGGATAAACTTGAAGTATGTTTTACGGTATATATGTGTGCTTTTTAGACGTCCTGTAACTTTAAACAAAGATATAAAACAAACTAAGTTTACTTATTACTTAATCCCAAACATGTTAAGTTAAATCCTATATTATATTCAGAGTTGTTATCTTCGGAGGTCGTGAGGTAAGACCTCACTTCTACGAACAGACAAATCTTCCTTCTGACAGACATACAATAGTATAAACTCAGGAATATGATCTTTATGTCATTGTTATAAGACTGAAATAGGAGTGTTGATGTCGGTAAAGTTTCTTTGCATTGGATGTATGTTACACAGTTATATGAAAAACCGAAAAAAAATTAAGAACGAGATTTTTTTACACGTACCTACCGGTATTTCTAAAATTATTCAGATAAAATTCTCAATTCGTACTGTTTTAATTTAAATAATTGCGTTATTTAAAGATTCTAACCGGAATTAAGATTCTAATTTAAAATCCTTTTAGTTATTTTTAAACATGGTCTGTGCTTTTTAAGATTTTGTACGATGATATAATGTTACTGATGAATAAATTATTATAAGAAAAAACAATGTTCTCTAAATCAAAAAGTAATTAGATGAAATAACTATTAAGTTAAACGCTAACAAAACAAGAATTTCACTGAAAATATAATTTAACGTCGCTCTTTATTACTTTTGCGACATGCTAATGAGGATTTTACCTTTGTCCTTTAATAAAACGCAATTCTCCTTTAACAGGTTAAAAAAAAATATTTATAGAGCAACTTTATTAACAGAAATGACCATTTTCGTCATTAAATTTGGTAGTCGTCATTCGCGTTGGTGTAAGATTCGGCCTTTATCAGGATATCGCCGCGCGGGGTGGCCGCGCGTCGCGCGATCCTCCGGCGCGATTGCACGCGGGACGCGCGCGATATTTAGCGGAATGACACGACAATGTCCCATCGTGGGTAGCTGTTTATTGTGTCGTGAATGAACGCCCTTATTGCTATATACGACTTTGTATATTACAATATTTAACCGACTACATAAATGTCAGTCTCAAAGTAACATTTGCGAAAAGCATGTACATTTTTAATAGAAATAAAAAAACTCGTTAGAATCAATAACCTTGTAAAGTGGTTTCTATGCCCAAGTGGGTGACTATAATCGTTATAATGTGGCCTTTTGACTATAACTAAGTGTCATAGGTCATCTCATTATAAATCTTACAGCGTTACATTTTGAATTTAAACTATGTACCTAATTTGACTAATAATTTCAAAGTTGACATTTGGAAAACGTGGTTTTGATATTTTTAGATATAAAAATAAAATTGTTTATTCATATTTTAGTAATAACTTGCTAAATTATTTAATGCGATTGGGGTTACGCGAGGACTACACCCCCCTCTAGCTCTAAGGAGTGGCACTCAAAGGGCGTCTACACATTGAATCTCTAAACTTCCAGATATCAATGGTACTCACTCACCATAAAGCTTCCTGCCTACTCATCTTCCCTCGTCCATCAGCCAACCATCTCAGTCTGCAGCAGTCCGCATCCAATACCATGAAATTATAACAATAGCTACTGAAAACTACAAGATATATAATTGAAATTGAGTCAAACGACCTCCAAATCAGCCAAGGATTTCCTCTTTCTTGATAGAAGACAATTAACTAATTGATTTATTAACAGGGTTTACCCGTTAGAAGGTAAGCCACAACGATCACGATGCACTTTCCTAATTGAACCCGTCAAACGCTAAAGGTACCTAATGAGACGTGGTATCTGGGGCCGCTCGGTTGCACATACTATCGCCAAATTGTTCACACGTCACGGCTTTGTAGGGTTTACTGCTTTGTGATGTGGCTTCCGATCTGAACAGGCTACCTATTGAGTGGAAGGGCGTTGAGTAACCAGTATATTAAAAAAGAGTGGAATTTGTAAACACTAAAATTTTATCTCAGTTATAAAGTACAGTTTTTTTCCCGATCAAGAAGGACGAGCTTTCTAAAAATTATGTTTGTAACCTATCATTAGGGATACGGTAATCAATTAATTTTGAAACTGTACTATGTATTTAACACAAAGTATTTTATTATTACACAAGTATTATGCCCTCGAAATAAAACTTAAACCTTAGAAACTCACAGCTGTAAGCGAATCCATCCACAGCCCGTCTTCTATAGCCGGGCTTACCTATTAGTCACCCCTATGGTACATCCAATAATGTTAAGCGAACTTTGACATAAGCAAAAATATTAGTACTAGCGCATTCCCCGTGGTGACAAGAACACTCTCTAAAAGTAGAATGTCAAGGGCCATAAAAGTATTAAGCTAGTTTGACTTAGCCGAGACCTTCTAAATAACTTGGGAGATAAGTAGTATTTTCAATTAGAAATCACACATATACTGAGCCATAACCTAGAAAGATTACTGTACCATGAAAGGCAATAGTGATCACTCTATGTCAGCTGCAAAGGTACATGAGGGTCGTGTACAACAAATCTGTACACTCCAGGCTACTACCAAGTACAGCGAAGCACATACATCACGCACACAGATCTAGTGGTTATCAGCAGAGCTCGATAGCGCCGCGTGCGCCCGTCCGATAACGTGAGCTCCATTCCTCTATATTTCACACCATACTTGGCGTGTGGTATAAGTTACAGAAGGCTTCTTAAATAACCCATTGAAAGGCTTTAAATTAAACAACTTTTATTATAATTACTATTTCTAGTAAAGTAGAAAGTAGCCTTTCATTTCCACACAGAATTTGTTTCCTAGTTTAAATGATTAATCGACTTTCCTTATAAGCCGTTTAGAAAATAAAATAAAGTAGACCGAAATCTCCTTTCTAAGAAGTGGTCTATGTCCATCAGTGGACTGTTAGTGTTGATGATTATGACGATAAAAATAATAGAAATCGTTTCTTAATATAAAAACAGCCAGTGGTCATCCACCATTCTGTCCCCAAATAGTCAGTCAAACTCAGTTTTTGCAACATTATACGTGACGCTGAATAAAAATGGAGAATCATAATGGTTATAATAGTAAAGATAACGTTTCTCTAACACCTTTATTATTAACTAGCTGAACCCCGCGGTGCTACCCGCGGTACGATGATAACTGCGGGCAACGCCGCGAGGCGAAGCTATATCTTTATAAATAGTAGCCTATGTGTTATTCTGATGTATAAGCTATATTGTGGTAAAGTTTCATTCAAATCCATTCAGTAGTTTTTACGTGAAAGAGTAACAAACATCCATACATACATACATCCATACTTACAAACTTTCGCCTTTATAATAGTAGTAGGATCTACATGAAAAGATATTAATCCTTTTGTAAAATTTGCATTCTGGAAAAAAAACTGGTCTCTTCTCGTTTAACCCCCCACACGCGACGGCGACGACTAATAAAACGATTTAATATCCACTTCCGAACGCTCTTGCACTCCGCCTCGTAAACTCAGGCCACTACTTACGTTATAAAATTAATAACCGCATTCAAATAAGCTCTACGACCGTGGAATTATTGCAAATATAATATTAAGTGCACACATCAACATAACAGTTACGGTAATTTTTCTTAGTTTTTAAATTAAATTGTCAACGATTTCTCTGTATCTGTTGGTTCTTTTAAAGCATTTTACTCGTAATAGTCTACAATGGCAACAATAAAGTTTTTTTAATAATTTATATATAAATGTTTGTATAAATGACTTGTTTAATCGTTTTTATTCTAACAGGAAGTAACGAAGTCGCATTTTAATATTTTTGTTTATTCCTAAACTTCAAAAAAAACAACCTAGAATTTAAAAAATGTAACTTTTTAAGTGTTACCAAAGCAATTTCTTTCAACTACCGATCCGTTTACGAGCCGTATATTATCTGTGTGAATCGCGATGCGACCCCGCACCGAGCATCATGTTATCGCGCCACTGCACTCCCTAGCAGCCGTAGGGTTATTGCATGTTACGTCAAAGGTAATTTAAAAAGTTCTAGAATTAAAAAATAATAATTTATATACTTGGAATATTTGTCAATAATTTTAAGATGTCAGGTCAAAACATGTCAGGTCTATCTATCTGTTCTAGTCGTGGCTACTTCTCAAAAGTGTGTTAAGGCTTCAATAATCATATTTCGGCAATAGTCGAAATATA
Source organism: Spilarctia lutea (assembly GCA_916048165.1). NCBI lineage: Eukaryota > Metazoa > Arthropoda > Insecta > Lepidoptera > Erebidae > Spilarctia > Spilarctia lutea. Next base: position 2,866,145 of record OU696473.1, on the reverse strand, counting down.
AAAACTTACATCACCTAACATTCAAATACAACGATAAAATATTTTTTTACTTATTAAACTACCGTTGGCACGAATTTTTTCAAGCGTGTGTCAGTTAAATGATATTCCGAGATACTGACTGTGGAGGAACGGGTGTCATGTCCCTCCAACACAAAGGGAGGATCTTCCGACCAGGTGAGGTGATGCTTGGCGGGCCACTGCCCAACAGTTGATGTTGAGATGTTGTATATATGATAATCGGCGCGAGAACTTCTATTGCACGATTCAGGATTGGTTGTTTCTTCGTATTGTACGTTACTCTGTAGTTCAGTGTAACTTCGATAGATGGCGCTGTAGGATTTTATGTTGTTGTTGCGCTTATGTGGATGTCGCCACACTGACAAACAACATACCAAGCTTATTTTCTTAAAAATACATAATATGTTTTTTTTAATGACTTCGATTCTGAAAATAATCGTCTCAAAAGTGTTGTGAAACTAAAATATTGTGAGTAGGTCAAGATTACTGAGGACTATGCAACAGTTATGAGTTAATAATATTAGGAGGTATTCTTCAGAGACCAGTACAGTACCAGTAGGTGTTATATCTCATAGGTAGTGGGACATATCTTTATCAAAATTCATAGAGCAGTGCACAAAACCCGAGAGATACAATGTTGGGCGATACGGCGGGTGTTTGAGAGCGATAACGGGTCGCCGTACCAAGCTCGGACGCCCCACGTCCCCCTGATAGGGTCACCATGCCGCCAGGAGCAAGCAGACATGTGCATGCTTTCTTTCATTTCACTGCGAAAGAATTGATTTTAAATATATTTTACATATGTTAAAGATGTGAATGTTACCATTAAATATTTTTATGGTGATTTTTGGTACAGCGATAGATTATTCTCTGGAATAATAAAGTAATACACGAAAGAAAAGATAATATAAGGTATTGTGAAATATTGCTAGTAAGAGAATTAATTAATTTATCCCAATGTACTAAAGCAATATAGTTTGTACTTTTACTTGTATTTTTTCTTTAGACCTGCTACTGCAAACGGATTATATTTAATATCCCGATTCCTATTTATATATCAATTTCTATGTATCCTTCCTTGTTAATAATATATTTTTTTCTTATTTTAGGTTACAGTAATATAAAAATATATTTAGAACTTCAAGCTTTCGCTCACCACTTAAGAAGAATCCGATACAAAACAAGGAATGTCCACAAAAAGTCTTGAAGATTGGTGTCCTTGTGGACGGCTGCGTCTAACAGATGCAGTGTCTTGCGTCGCAGGGCGGGCGGCAGTTATCGCGCGCGCCCAGGCGTATCGCGCTATCTACCCGCCCCAGCCGTTTTAAGTTTTCTAACGTGTGATGTTTATTATCATTTTTACTCATATTACATCCAGTAAGTAACATTTAAGAGGATAGAAACACTTTAGTCTACCAACGAATTACGAGTAAAAAACATTGATTCTGTCAGTCTATCCAAAATGATAACGTAATTTTCGACAGACTATGGTTCATCGGTTATAATGGGAGAACGATGCTACGGTACAGTTGGCCCCCCTAGTCCGGAGTGATTCCACGACCTCTTTAGAAACCGGTGTTTCGAAGTTCTTTTCTTATGCAGTGTACTTATTACGTTTCCAACCCCTCTTCGGTTGCGGGTTCCAAGATAGTTGAATTTTTCCTGGAACTTCGCGGGTATCATAACTCAGTGTGTTCATGGGTTACTGTTACATTTTGATCTTGGTGTGCAGGAGTTACAGAGATGAGCATGCGGGAGGAATTAGTAAAAAAAAACTCATACGAAGGGTTTTCTCATGCCAGGTTTGAAGCCACAACGTCTGTTCTACCATATTTTCCATAAATTAGTATTTTTACAGTCGATTTGACTATTAAAATAATGTTTATTTATTAATTTCTTGTAGTCTTGTTAGAAAAATGATGATGTTCTAAAGTTTATTCCTTTTGTATGGAATAGGGAACGAGCAGGCATATCGCCTGATGGTAAGCGATTACCGCCGCCCATGGACACCTTCAACACCAGAGGCGTCACAAGTGCGTTGCCGGCCTATTGGGGATAGGGGGAGAAACATACCTTTGCAGAAGCAGGCCGGGGTGGCGGCGTGAGCTCTTTAAAGTGCTCGCGCCCTTATATAGAATAGGAATATTGGGGTTCCTACACAGGGGGGGGCCACCTACAAACAATGGGTGGCCCGAGATACGTCGGGGTTCCAGGGATTTCCTTCCGAGGGTGCACCTGGTTCCCCGGCTTCTAGTGCCCGGGACGGTGTGCGGTTTTTGGTCGGTTCGAGTCCGACATAACCACAAGTGGTATGCGAGGGGATTTCCGCACAAAAAAAAAAAAAAAAAAAAAGGGGGGAAACATAGCGCAGGCGCTGTTTCACACCGGTTTTCTGTGATCAATCCGGTCGAGACGGCCCATTTAAATTTCTGTAGGTATGTAATGAAGTTTAATCCCGTATAATATAAATTTCTTCAATCAATTTACGATTTGGAGCAGTATCATTAACTAAGAACATAGTAGAAAAAATCCTTTTCTTGTATCGCGTGTCAGAGGGACAAACGCACATTCAACATTTCTCAATTTTAGTTAGGACATGAAAGCATAACAACTAAAGAATGAACATTTGTTAATGATGCTGACTGATCAGAGAGGTTGTGGACTCACACCATACCTAATAGATAGATAGTCAGAATCATGTGATGAGACGTGTATGTATGATCTAGAAATATATTACGTACTGCCTGTCTTGCGCAATTGCTCTGCGTCGTAACGTAATGTCATAAAGCTTGAAGATATTTTTTTTGTCATAAAACAGGTTATTGTAAGCCAATTTTAAAAGATAGACATATGCTCTCGCGGAATTTAAAAAGGAACAATTCTTTCATTTTGCGAAACTTAAATTGTTGACGCAGCGCACACAAGGGAAACTCTCAAAAGAAACAATCTTCGCCCATTTTTGTAACATCTTTCATTGATACTCCGCTATTTTTGGTCGCAGTGTGATGATATAGCTTTTAGCCCCCTGAATAATTGGGCTATCTAACAATGAATTTGTTTATATCAGGTTAGTACAACAAACTCTTTAGCTTTATAACATTAGTAATGATAAAATGTTTTACATAGCACATGCTCTATATATCATTAGTCTAGCTAGCTAGAACGTGTGTACAGAAATATTGCTTTTTCACGGATACTTTGAGCTACGATTATCCAGATCACATAACACCTTTGTAGACAAAACAAAAGAAATAAATGTATTATTATTTTGAAGAACCTTTTGTATGTCTAATTATATCATGAACCGGCTTGAAAGCTGGTTATGTGACACACCTTAGCAAAGCTGGTTTATTGCTAAAAATAAATCAGTAGCAAATTTATTATCGGTTGAGTAATAAATGATTTTAACAAATATATGAATAAAAATAAATATATGAAAAATGTATATTAGCTGAACCTCACGGTGCTACCCGCGGTATGACAATAACCGCGGGCAACGCCGTGAGGTGAAGCTAGTATCTTTATTAATTGTAGCCTATGTGTTATTCTGATGAATAAGCTATATTATTGTAAAGTTTCATTAAAATCTATTCAAAACTTTTTGCGTGAAAGAGCAACAAACATACTCACTAACATACTCACAAACTTTCGCGTTTATAATACTACTAGCTGAACCCCGCGGTGCTACCCGCGGTACGATGATAACTGCGGGCAACGCCGCGAGGCGAAGCTATATCTTTATAAATAGTAGCCTATGTATTATTCTGATGTATAAGCTATATTGTGGTAAAGTTTCATTCAAATCCATTCAGTAGTTTTTACGTGAAAGAGTAACAAACATCCATACATACATACATCCATACTTACAAACTTTCGCCTTTATAATAGTAGTAGGATTAGGATACTCTATAAATTACACTACGACAGGAAAATATACCTAATCAAAGCCTCACTCATTTTTTTATACCAGTAATCCATTCCATTATGTTGCTGCTGCTGTTTATGAGGTCTCGGGATCGATTCCCGAGTCGAACCAAATGTTTATATGAACCTCAAATATTTGTTTCGGAGTTTACATCAATACATGTAATGTACTCGTATATATGTATTCACAAAAAGTATTAAATGTATTTATATCAGTTATCTAACACTCATAATACAAGCTCTGAATACTTTGGGGCTAGATGGTGTTGTGTGTTAGACGTTCGAAAATATTTATTTATATTTTACTAGCTGACCCACGCAACCTCGTTTGCGTCTTATATTACCCGTGGCGTGAAAATTTTCCCCCGTTTTTGAAACATTCTTCATTGGTGCTCCGCTCCTATTAGTAGTAGCGTGATGAAATATAGCCTATAGCCTTTCTCGATAAATGGACTATCCAACACCGAAAGAATTTTTCAAATCGGACCAGTGGTTCCTAAAATTAGCCGGAACAAACAGACAGACAGACGAAAATTAAAAAAATATATATTTTGGTATGTGTACCGTATATGTATACATTCATATGCATATGTAGAAAGCAGTTATTTTAATATTACAAACAGACACTCCAATTTTATTTATTTGTACAGATATACAACGACCTATTGCCGTTCACGCAGTATAGAATATGATTTGCAACAAATCAACTGCCATCTGACAGCAAAATATAGTGCCGTGTTCGCTCATTAATCGAATCAAATAGCGCACAATTCTTCTGCTGCCTACTAAACGCTTACATTCCTTTCTATGAAATCAAATCTAATCCTCCTCTGTCATTCTTCTAAAATCAAAGTCTCTCTTTTCCAAATTTAATTTAAATTGGTGCAGCGGTTTAGTCGTGAAAGCGTAATAGACAGAAAGACAGTTAATTACGAATTTAAAATATGAGTATGGATACATTTTGAGTAAAATTTAGTTAGTTGAACAACGTACGCCGTGTTTCATGTAATTCCTGTTCCGCACAAGTTACAATACAGTTACTTAACAAGGCACACACCGTTAGACAATCTACAATACGAAAAACACTAATAATTCCGAGTTTTAGTTTGTTTGGGAAACTGAGACTGTTTTAGGTTCTACACCGATGTAGAGAGAACCTAGAAGCGAATACTTATATATACGAGTATATGTATTTTTAAATTTAAGTATGTAAATATATATATTACTAGCTGACCGACGCAACCTCGTTTGCGTCTTTTATTGCCCGTAGCGAAAAATTTTACCCCGTATAGGGTTGATTTTTTACACCTTGTGTCCGAAAAACCCCAATATCTTACGGAACCCTATTTTTTTCCAAAATAAAATATAGCCTATAGATTTACCATAGCAGCGCCATCTATTGATTACTTACTCAACCCAGTCGAAAGGTATCGACATCTGTTAGAATCATTTGGAGTTAACAGATAATTGTGACTGTCAAATAATAACAGACAAATAATTAGCAATAAATTAAAGATTGCGACTATAATTTGAGATTTAAACTATCCTATCTCTCAAGTTGGATCTAACTGCACATGGTGTGCGAATTTTATTATAATCGGTTAAGTGGTTTAGGAGTCCATTGAGGACAAACATTGTGACACAAGATTTATATATATTAAGATTTTATCAGTTGAATAAAGATTTGTATATTTGTCGCTAATTATATATATATACCTAAATAGATTTGTGTATAAAAATATACTTCATACATCTTTAAAATGTCAAATTAATAAAATTATATTTTTTCGTTTTTATTTAAATATGGTGTATATAAATAGTAACAACTTGTAATTATATACGTATTTCGTTTCACAAGGCATCTGATATGTCTTGAAGAGGTTTTGATTTAATTATCATTAGCTTTAGCCGGTGAGTTGACTTGCTTTCTAAAGAGAATAATAATAATATCAATTTATTTGCATAAATGTGGTACAAAAGATGGTTAAAAATAAAAATAGGCACGATACACATTTCGCCAGTTATAGGCATACAAATATAGTGTTGCAATCTTTCGTACAATAGTTAATAAATTGCTAAAGTTAAATTAATTGCTAAATTAACAATAACTATCTATTACTAAAACAATTTAAAAAAATTACCTGTAACACACCTACAATGCATTTCTGAAATGATAAGACGGACACGTATTTTTTTGTAATTCCCTGACGTAATAATAATGTATTTTGTCTATGAATTTCGATATGCCACATAATTAGCGTCGTTATTTAACGTACTGCGCATTGTTAACAAGGTATTTACAAAATAAACGTTCGTGATGGTCCTCGAAAGAACAGGTCCAAATGTTGACAGAATAAGAATACGGAGTGCCGCCAACTCTATTTATCCCATAGGTGGGAGAGCCACGCTTCTGGCCGGCTCGACTGGAGTGATACCACGGCCTAACAGAAAACCGGTGTGAAATAGCGCTTGCGCTATGTTTCACCGAGTGAGTAAGGATACCGGAGGCCCATATCCCAACCCTTCCCCCTATCCCCTAAAGGCCGGCAACGCATATGTAACGCCCCCGGTGTTGCGGGTGTCCATTGGCGGCGGTAATCGCTTACCATCAAGCGATACGTATGGACGTGGGCTAAAACCTCCTTTCTAAGGAGAGGCATATGTCCAGCAGTGGACTCTTAAAGGCTGTTGAGCTGATGATTTAAAAATTTCATAAAGATCGCCTGAGTACTTGTAAATAATGAAAAAAAAAGACACTAGCTTTGTTGATATTCTTAGTACGATTTGATAAATCCTGTTCTAAAATTGTTGCAGTAGAGAAATGAAATGCCACACCCAGCGTCCCTATATCCGCGTTACTACGTGCCGTATCTCGCGCTAAGCTCACGCGGCGTTAACGATTTATTTAGTAACGCAGTAACGACGTTTGTACAACGAGAGCCACACGTCACCGCGGTAGTTGGGAGTTTTTATCGCGCTGATAAACCTGGAACAGCCTCGCAGCTTTCAGTTTTATGATGGCCGCTGTTGACGATTGGTAAAAGGTCAAACCTTAGGGTATATAGGTTAGATTGAGATTTGTCAACAGACATTTTTTGTCATTTAATAGGGTTTTGGTTTTAAAGAGTCAGAGACGAAACATGTCCTTGTAAACTAGGGGTCGGTTTTACCAGATTCTGATAAAGTTTCAGATAGTTATCAGTTATTTTACATTCTTTAAACTTTAACAGATAAAGGTTGCTGAGATATATATATATACATATATAGATTTGTATAGTTATCTGACAGATAAGTTCCAAATAGTCTATTAGAGACGAGCCCGTTCATGTTGAGATCAGCGTGGCTTTACTTCGAGATTGCATTAAAGTATTCTAAAGTAGAACCTCGTTAAAGCACCTGTAACTCTCACGAGGAAATGTGGCGGAGGATTCTGTCTATCATCTTAACCTATTTCAGATTCCTGTTCCAGTAATGTGGTTTGAGAACATCTATATAATGCTAGCATATATGCATATTCATATATTGCTTTAATCTTCCACTTCCGGCCCCTGGCATTCTTTATGAATCAACCTTTCGGACTATGTAGAAACATCATCGACAAATATAGCGAACGATAGATACCTACATATAATTATTAAATAACACAAAACAAGTTTTTAATGTTTTAAGTATACCCAGTTTAAATATGTCTGTTTGATTGTGTAGGTAAAACTATAACGTATGTCAGTGAAAATTAGACTGAGTGATCAAAGAAATGAAAATTTTTGTTCAGTATTGGGCTGGTCAATGTACCAGGCTAAATATATGCACAGACTGCTCGAAGTTCGTTCATTACATCTGTAAAGAACGAACAGAACAGAAGCAGTGTGGTAGATCTCTGCCGGCAGACAATTTAAAGGCTCTAATTGAAATATCTTTGAATACACACTAAATATTATATTTTAACTGCTGTGTTACGGCTACGGCTAAACCACTGCACCGATTTCAATGAAATTTGGCATGGAGATACTTTGATTCTTGAGGAAGGACTTAGCTACTTTTTACCGTAATAACCGACACATCCTCGAGCGGAACTGCGGGCATAAGCCACTTTGTTTTATAGCGGAAAAAATCAAATGTAATTCCGTCATAGTAAGTTAATTGCTACCTGTAGATATGTTTTAAAAATAAACTCATTACTTATCAGTCAAGGATAACAGTGGATACAATTGTGACTGTACACACAGGTAATAGTACATATTTAATCAGTGTACCAACCTCTAACAGTCATTTAAAATTCTGACACATTCCCTGCACTATTAGTTTCATTTTTACCTACTTCAAAAAAAGAAGGACTTTCTTAATCCGACTGTATTTTTTATGACCATAATCACACGACGTTACTCTTCAATGGGAATCGAACCCAAGACCTCTGACTCAGCAGTCAAGATTCCATAAAGTTTCACGAACGCCGTGTGTTCCAGACGATTTTGTTTAAAATCAAAGAGCAGGTTAAAAATAAAAAACAAAACAAGTATGTTTTCCCTTTGACGTCTAATTAAGTTATTTTTAATATTATTTACACCTTTCAAGTTAAACTATAAAAATGCAGGTAATTCTCAACACAAGCCAACGTTCCGCACCACGGGTGGTCCGTCAGCAGATATTTACGAGTTCACGCAAGCGCCACCAAGTAAAACAAGACGTGGACGACACAGAAAGGGTCTGCAATAAAAATAAATTTGGCCTGCATTGCGTTGATAAAATGACAATAAAATTTCAGTACGCCAAAAAATTGTACACAAACTGATCCGAAAGACAAAAACAGTATGATGTCAAGACTCTTTGGTAATTTAACTGCTTTATTTGAAAGAGATTTTACTTCATTTTTAAAGTTTAAAAATCGAATCTATTGACATTTGTAACGTAACTTTTGAATAGTCTACATTTTATAAATCATTTATTTTGTAGTCAAAAACCACAAATTCCCTAAAAATCTTAAATACATTTCTTACGACAGAAATACTTTCACTATAAAAACATTTTTATTTAATCTAGGACGGAATCTAAAGTATTATATTTATACCATCAATTTACAAACTTACTTTAAACTATGATTAGGCTTAATATACTTATTGATGAAATAAAAAAAAAATTTTGTGTTTTTGGTTACGCAAGGTTCAAATAATTAACTAATAGGTATATACATTTAACGACAGCCTCAATTAACTATACCTACCACGTTTTAAATTAAGCTATAAAATATTAAAAGCCGATCTGTTTACGCTCGCCAAATATTTTGAATATTTTATAAGGGCTATTAAAAAATAAATTAGTTTTCGTAATCGTCTCTTCGATGGTGAAGTCACGAACAAGAGGCGACTTCGAATAAAGACAAACTTTAACTTAGAATTAAATCAACTCGTTATAAATAAATTGTCTTAATTTATATATTAATATACATTCTTCTGTTTTTAAAATGAAATTGAAATTTACGCAAATGCGTGTATTTTTGTATTTTTTTTAATCTTGTCCTACGGCTGACATGCTAACCATTTTTAACACCTTTAAATACTTTAAATAGTATAATTCAAATTAAATTCCATGAGGTATGATAAATCGGCTTTGGAATGGTTTAATTACTTTAGTCAAGACATTTAAACGTAAACTAAGTCATTGAAAAATCTGCTGAAAACACCTGTCTGTCGAGGAGTAGACGTGCGTGCTTAAAAAAATTTTTTAGAAGTGAACTTCGGTGTATATTTAAAGATTCAATTTTCCTGCAACACTTTTTTTCTATTTATCATATTTGTCTTCTAGCGGCTTAGTAATTTAAAATCGAATATAACTTCAATTTATGTTTATCTTAACGACATGATCGTACAAACAGTTTTTTGTTCATTTGTGGTCTAACCATTACATTATATTTTATTTTAGAAGACATCTGCTACTCCATAAGACAGTACAGCCATTCACTATATTTTATTCATTTAAGGTTTAAATCAAAATTTGCCTATAACTTTTTCTAACTACATTATACATTATTCTAAGAAGAAATCAACAATAGATCTTTATAATTTACATAAAAGTAAGCTTTTAAAAATATATTTATTTTAAAGGTCAAATCAAGTAAAAAAAAATTCAACTGCCTCGGTGGCGTAGTGGTAATGTATGCGACTGCTGTGCTTGAGGTCTCGGGTTCAAATCCTGGGTTGGACCAAATGTTTGTAATGATCTGCAAATATTTGTTTCGGTGTTTGGGTGTTTTCTATGTATAATATATATGTATTTACAAAAAAAAGTATATAAGTATTTATATCAGTTGTCTAATACCCACAACACAAGCTCTGCTTAGCTTGGGACTAGATGGCGTTGTGTGTTAGACGTCCGAAATATTTATTTTTATTTTAAAGGTGACAACCTAACTTCAACCATAAATAATTTAAGATATAACGTCACAAATTGTATTTACTTGTATTATTTATCGATGTATTATGTTAATTTTAAAGTAAGATGACTCGAGGAATCCATTTAGTTCTCTATCAGTCATTTACATAGACATTTAGTAATGAACACTCGATGTTAAGTGTAGAACCTCGCGCTTTTAGCACTATCTCTCATCGGTACACTTTCTAGTTTCTTCTTTTTTAACTTTGTTTCTCATTGGATGTGTAAATTAGTCGTCTTTTTGTATTATCTGACTGAGTTATGTTTAACTTCTGTTTATACACGAGAATTAACGCAAAAGATACGAGGTTTTACGCACTTATGAATTGCCTGAGTACTGAGTCGAAACGTTGGGCATTTTAATCAATATTAACAGGTTTTAATAGTTCACTGTTGGACTTGGGCCTCTCGTTATAAAGGAGGAGGAGGGCAATTTAAGGGTACCTTTGTAATCACCTAACTTCAAGTTCATGACAACCGGACTAATGGCTTTACGTGCTCTACGAGGCACGGGCGGAAAATAATGCCATCTTCGATACTCCGGGCGTCTCCGGGCTGGTATTAAGAATTTCTTGTAAGAAAAACTTAACAGCAGTTCGACCCTTGAATCGAACCCGAGTCCTCTTAATCGGCAGTTGCTTACGCCAACCACTAGACCAACGAGGCATTTTACGTTTAATACAATTCAAATTTAATAAGTTTCAAAGTAACTCTATCTGCTAAACCGTTAAATCGAACATCGAAAAAAGAACATAGGTTCGTTTTTTCGCGATAACCTACATATACGCGGGCAGAGCCGGGTGTGCTAGCATGATGAAAAAGAACACCTTAAAGCTTACAGGTGTGATTTTTATATTTAACTAGCTAGCGTAATAAATTTCCCCCGTTTTCGTAACATTCTTCACTGATGCTCCGCTCGAAAAACATTTTTTTTTATATTTTTATATTAATTAACCTTCCCTGGATTACGACTAATATTTTAAAACCAAAATCAGCTAAATCGGCCGAGCCGTTCCCGAGTTTTAGCGAGACTAATTAACAGCAATTTATTTATATATATATAGATAGATGACTATACTAATACTTGCATTTCAAATTTATAGAACTCAACACAAAGTCACACAAAGGCTTTAGTTCATATGAAATTAAAAGGCAGTAGTACACCCGCCCGCCTAGATAGGATCGCCGCCCGCCCACTATAATTGAATATATATCGACTGAGGTACGTCCCGCTAATGGTTAAGATACCGACTAAAATCTAGCGTAGTTCTTTCATTTAGTTGGTTCCTTGGTTTTTAATTAAGTTCATATTGAGTTTTATATGTAATTGTGTGTTTATTTAAAGCACTGTGACTTATAAATGAATATATCGAATTTGATTTACTTTTATGTTTAGAAACTGATTTCATCCATAATTTTTAGCTAAATCTAGCTGAAACCCGTAACGCCAAGGGGCGAAGCTTTTCTAAAAAGTAGCCTAAGTTACTCCTTGTATCATCAGCTACCTACCAGTGAAAGTCCCGTCAAAATCGCTCCAGATGTTTCAGATATTAGCCTTAACAAACAGACAGACAAAAAAAATTATTATGGCACATGTACCGTGTGGCGTGTATACATACATATGCATTTAGTAAAAAACGGTTATTTTAATATTATAAACAGACACTCCAATTTTATTTATTTGTATAGATTTAATAAGTATTTTGTATTTGCTAGGGGTATTTACTCTTAAGTGTAGGTACATCGTCATTTAGGTCAGTACCTCACATTTTAATCTTTTCGGAACCGTTGAGGTAGCAACAAAAGTATGACTAGTCTATTAAAACAAAACTGTAGACATCTTTCAACTTTCATTTTTAAATCAATTTAAATGTTATTTTTTTATTATAATATAGGGGGCAAACGAGCAGACGTATCGCCTGATGGTAAGCGATTATATTATTTATACTTTCTGGTTATAGATACCAATAAGTAGACAGCCACATCCAAGTGATCGTCGTAGTTAATAGTTAATAAGTTAGTTGCTTAACCAAGAGTGAATTACGATACTGGGTCAATGAATATCCATTCAATGTAAACATCTGAATTAAGCACAAATAATAACACTTCATTATACATTAAAATTCATTGAAAACATAAAAGCATTCTTAGTACTATCTCACTCCCTCCCGACACCTCTCACACGTCGCTCTCATCAAATTTAATTAAAGACGCTTACCCTCGCAGCCTCCGGAACATCACACAATAAAGCTTTACAACACATTTAAAATCCAGAAAAACAATATAACGGAACCGTGTCTGACCCACCCTGGGTTCCGTAGATAAACATCTCAGGAAACATATCTGGGTTCGTAACAAGGGAATAAATAAGTGCGGATGCATTAGGGCGGGCGGGGCGTTAGCCTCAGGTGATCTTCCGCCCGCCCTGTATCGCTGATAACGTACGTTAACGGCTGTTAACGGGCGTTAGCGGGCGTAACGACGCCGTTAGTAGAGGTTACTTCCTTCGCCATTGTGTCGAGTGGTCGAACTTTCTAAAATGGCCCAGCGGTGGGCATCGTAAATTTGTTCGCGATCGGGACTATGTTAACTTTTTTGTTATCTATCATGAGGTGAGGATGCTGTGTTGAGTTCCTTGGGAAAGGTGCTTCACTATTCAAGATAGATGCTATAGATTTTACCTTGTACAGATATTTATGAAAAGTAAAATCGTCATGCACACATGACTTGTCATGAAATGGAAAAAAAATCAGCAAATTTTAGCCCATGTTTGGAGATATTAAATATAAGGTTCAACTTTTGTACCTTATAGCAGACCACAACTGAACTGATACATAGATGATTTACATTTATGTTATGATGTTTACATTTAGTTATGAATGTCTTCACAACTGTCCCATTTTTCGGTTCCGAAAATATTCAGCCTCAATTTCGGGACCTTTATCAATGAGTGAAGCGACCTACCGCACCAGGCGCCAGACTTTGCTGGCGTCATTCCTGTTTGTGACTTTTGAGATAATTTGCTTTTAAAAAACAAGAACAATATCTCAGACATTGGGATTATTCAGCCAGACCCATAATTCAGCGACCGTTCAAAACAGATACTGTGATTTAGATCATATCTAGATATTAATAGGAGACAATGTCCATTAAAATGATACATTTCTACCAATATCGCTTGTGTGTTTGTTCGCTACTTGTAAATTATATACATGGCTTTGTTGTTTCAGTAATAGTCTCAATTGTTTTTATTTGTCTAGATAGCATAAAAGAAATATATAACTGAGGTTGAAACAATTTTTACACAGCAGTTTATAGTCAAAGAAGTCGTTGAAGGAGTTTAAAAGCCAAATATGTGTAAAAATAAACTAAGTCAATCAGTGTATTATTATTAACAAATAATGATGATAAAAAACCAACTATGTGTTTTAATATCAAGCAGAAATCTTAGTTATCCCTCATCATCGTACTCCTCCCCTCATCAAATTCAGAGAAGATGAATGGAGCCGTGGAAATATGTCGAACATACTTCTTTAGCATTTGATCCAATATTTTTTTGGATCGGATCGATATCATGCAATCAATTCTGTCCATGGGAGAGCCACGCTTCAATAAAAATAAAAAAAAATCTATTGAATATTTGTTTCATGGCTAGTCTAGTTGAACGTCTTTTTTCTCTTTTAAATTATGCTTATAATCTTTTGTTTCTAATCTATGTGGCTAATAAACATATTTTCTTCTATACCATAAAAACAAATGATTTAGTCCTCCACATTATATTCTTATCTTATAACTGGTACTGCACTTCTACCTTGAAATATTACCATCCAATGTGTATTTGCACTTAATAGAAGCACTTAAGCGTTTAACGATCGGATAAAGTTATGTTATTACCTTTTAGTGCTATTGTGCACATTAAAAACTAGTATTGACATCGTAAATATAGAATAGATTCCCATCTAAATATATATCACATAGGAGCTTTTGGTCCAGTGGTTAAGAGTTTCCAACTCGCAAACTAAACGTCATGGATTCTATTCACACTCAAGACAAAGAATTCAAATCACTTCATAATCAAAGAGTCGTAAAAAGAACTCCAAAGAAGTAGGCCTTACCTACTTTAAAAAAATGGAGCCAAAAGAGTAGATAACACTAAATTCCCGCCAAGAAAATCAAACGACGTGCAACAATAAATAGTGATGTCTAGTGAGTGTAATCGCGGGGTATTATCTAAACACCTACCTTGTTATATTATCTATCAAAGTACGCTATTTACTTTAAAATTGGGAACAATTCGGCGAAATCCAAAGCATCCGAGTTCGCAAGTTGGTATCGCCTGCGAATATATCAGACCGTAGTATCTCGATAGGGTTGTGAATGTTATTTTAACGTGTCCCGTGTCTGTGAACTAAATAAGGCTATTTTTAGCAAAAAGGAAATAGAACTACTTCTTTACTTATATTCGAACTAAAAGTTTTTACTTACAAGTACTAAGATAGACTTAATAATTTGATACAGTTTTAAATAATTACTTAATCATTGTTATTTTAAGATCATTTTTGCAGTTCAACACTAGTAAAATTTATATTCTACTTTATAGAAATTATCCAGTAATTTTTCACTATGCATACAGACAAGTAAATAAGGTATATGACCTTAATTTTTTTAAATTCTTAAGTCAAACACTGATTTTAATTATTTTGATAACACCACTAAAATGTATCTTTATAATAATACAATTACAGTCGTAATCATAAAATAATGCATATCATAAAGCACTATAAAATACCAGCAGTTCCGAAATAAACAGGCCGGGATATGCCGGGACTTTGCTGGCCTCTCCCATCACTGGTTAGTACAAAGTAAAAGTTTTGGAGGGAAGTGCACTGCATCGCGATAGACCAGATCTCGGACGTATAAAATTTTAAACTACACTCTAAGCTGTTCAACATTTTTCATCCACATTGTGTCCGGATAAGCCCAGCGCTGGAGATAAACCTCAGCTATGATACATTGGCCAGTGTTAAGATTTCGATCAGTAATTTTCGCTTTTTGCTCGCCTGTAATGGCTGCAGTTGGAGCTTTCGACTCTGTTTTTATTTGAATGACTTGCTTCGGCGTTCGCTGAGATACATTAAACATCTACTGGGGTGAATCTTATTCGTTTCGCGAAGGTTAACGAAGGTTAATATTGGCAAAAAACTGGTGTTTTTTATTTCGTTTCTGTCATAACTTTTGTTTCTTAACCAAACAAAGAAACAAAAGTAACATTGTTGTAATCGTATTGACATCGTTTTTTAGTACCTAATAATAAAATAAAATCGTTTAAAATATCTCGATTAAAGAAATATTATTGATTCTGAACTTACATATGAGAAGTTACTTGAAGAAGTTGTAGATAAAACACTCACATTACCTAATTTTAATCGCGAAACCGTGAAAAATTTAAATTGTATGAAAAGGCAAGGCATCATCGTCATCAGCTTCAGACAGTACATTGCTAGACATAGGTCTCTTCATGGAGACGAGGTTTTGTTCTACTAGACCACGCTCGCCGGACCGATAGGCATATTATTTGTATTTGCTTATTAATAGTTTTTAAATGTTCACGTGTTTTCTTTTCCTTTGCAGGTAAGTTACTGACAACCATTCTAAATTAGAGAAACTACAAATTCGAGTAAACAATCGCACCGTAAGTTTTTACCTAAGGTAAGTTGTTAGTTCTAAACTAATAAAACATCGATAAATAACGTGAGAGAGCTACGCTTCGGCATGCATATACAGGATCGACGGAGTTATACCACAGCCTCACAGAAAACTATATGAAACAGCGCCTGCGCTGTCTTTTACCGAGTGAGTGAGGATACCGGAGATTCATACCCAGGCCACACACTTGTGACGCCTCTTCTGTTGCGATACGTCTGCTCGTTAACCCCCTATTCCATAAGAAAAAAAATAGAAAATATAAGGTGTTACAACATGAAAAATAACATAGTGATACCTACAATAATCTTTTAAAATTGGAACCCAAACGTGTCATCGTCCAATGCTTTCCATCAGACAGGGTTGAGTCACTTAGAGGCTCATATTTAAAAAGTTACCTTGCAATTTCCTTAGCACCTTACGACAATATTTTTCACTTTTATTAGAACTTGCATCGATGATTGACGATTTTCCTCATCACTTGGATAACTGGCACTCCAACATACAGTCAAACTTTTTAACTCACACAATTAATTTTTAGAACAAATTATCGCCTGCGGTATTCATGGCCCGATACGACATCAAAATTTAAAAAAAAAGGCGTACTCCTGAATTGCAGGAGTTTAAAAGCAGGACGACAAATAACATTTGGATAAAGTCAGATAATAATGATTATGCTAGACTTGATAGTTAATTAAATGCTACTCTAATTAATATACTAACGGCACACGTAATGTAAGTGTGTATTTCTGTATTCACTACAAATTTTGTTTAATTACATTGCGATACAAACAACGCAAATTACATTTTTTTTACTAATTCATAAATAATTACTTTTGTAGTAAAAATATTTCTGTATAACATATCCTTATAAACGAAATTAATTGTAGTATAACAAAGGCAAACCAGTTTTCAATTGTACAAACACGTGAATTTCTTTTTTCATATTTTTCAAGTAGATTTAGTACTTAACTATTTCAGAGCAGGATAGGCAAGTGAAAAGACTGCCAGTTGACTCTTAAGTGATATCTTAAAAGTTTTTAGAGCCTTAAGTACACATAGATTAAAAATAAGGCTAAAATATAAATACTAATATTCAGTACACCTTTTTATGGCAGAGGAGGCAAACAAGTACATCACCTGATAGAAAGCTACTGCTACTGCCCATGAACACTAGTAACTCAGAAGTTAAAAGCGCCTATCCGAAATTTGAAATTACTCCCATACCCAATTCCACACGCTCGGCAAGCAAGAAGGAATTGTTTAACCCGTTTTTCCTTAAGGCGGTGATTAAGAAATTCTGACAGACAGTTGCCCTCCAAAAAATATAAAAAAATATATTCCTCACAAAGATTATCGAAAAGCTAATTTCCACACAGAGTGGCACACGATTACGTAGTACATTGTGCTGCGCCGTTTCCAGCGCTCACAGCATCGACAACGATACGTTTCAGATACGACCAACTTCGTAAGATCCAATACGAAACACCAAAAGTTATTTTAACTGCATTTGGTACAAGCGACAAGCGATGGAGACCGCGGACGCGCCATTAAATAGGAATTCAGTATATTCCTTGAAATGATTTGTCAACAATAACCAACAATGTTGTTGTTATTAACAATACTGTTCGTTTTAGCTTAGTTACCTAAATGTAATTGTTAATGTCTTAGGAATCTCCACTACACTCACTACAGCAAACTAGTGTTTGTTTCTTCCTAGGATATTACAGTTTTGAGTAAGTACTGTTGACAGAATACGGGGTAAGGTTTGTTCTAGTCTCGATTCTGTCATTAGAAGTCCTTTCTTATAGCTTTTATAGATAAATAAATCTATTTATATTAATTTTATCCAGTTTCTAATACTGAAGCTGTGAAGATTTAGAACCGAATATACATCTGAAAATCCGCTTTTTGATGAAACCGCTGTTCGCTTATAAATCGCACCGCTCCCCGCCCACACCATTGCATCTAATACGGCTTAGATGCACTTGTAATTAAACTGTTATGCTAGTTTGTGTGTCTAATGTCTCGCGAATGTCTACCAAGTGTGGCGCAAATGTTCCTACGTGAGATAACATTGTTCCAAACTATCCAACTGCTCTCTTCGCACTACACGACTGTCGATAATAGAGGCAACTCGCGTTCCTGTTAAAGTTATGCGGTCTTAGACAATAATTGGGCTTTTATAAGTACGAAGAAAATAACTATAATACTACATAATTGTGGAAAAAAAATTACGCAAACTTGACTACTGACTCTAGAATAAGAGCAATATTAATTTTGTACATTTCCTTTCAATGAACTGCCAAATTTTGCACATATTCCCAAAAGAACCCATGGCAGCAATAAATAACTTATTATATATGTATAATTACAATACTTAATAGATGATATAAACTTTAAAAAGCCTGTTTCTATGAATGTACATACTACGCATATTCTTAAAACAAACTATACTTAGATTTAGATAGTCTTTTGAAAGTTAAATAGTCAATTGACTTAAATTGAAAAGTTAAATTGACTGCCTCGGTGGCGCAGTGGTAGCGTATGCGACTGGTGTGCTTGAGGTCTCGGGTTCGATTCTCGGGTCAGACCAAATGTTTGTATCATCTACAAATATTTGTTTCGGAGTTCGGGTGTTTTCAATATATATAATATGTATGTATGTATTTACAAAAAAAAGTATATACATATGTATTCATATCAGTTGTCTAGTACCCATAACACAAGCTCTGCTTAGCTTGAGATTAGATGGCGTTATGTGTTAAATGTCTGAGATATTTATTTATTTATTATTAATTACCAACATACGAAACAACCATAACTAAATAACTAGCAGCCTTTTCGAATATGGAGGACACACATCACTCTCATCTCCCGATAAACATACTCCTATTGTAAAAGCAAAGTTAATTACCGCATTCCACAACCTAATAGCGACATATATTTTATCTATTTTGATAGCCGACTAACGCCAGGCATTAATTTAGTACCCCCATCCGCTGTTATCTTGTGGATAAACTTAAAACATTCGGATAGCTGTGAGACAAATGAATCACTTCGCCATTATGGAGTACAGCGGTGTTCATATACACGATATAGACTTGCGACTTTCAATATGGCCGAATTGACATATCGATACAGGTTTGTCGAAACAGTGAACAAAAAAATGAATGTTCATAATTTGAAATTGTTTATGTTCGAAATTCAAAATTCTTCATGTTCTTTTCTTATTTTTTTATTCCGTATTTATTTATACAAGACCAAAATTTCTTTAAGCGCTTTTTATATTTAACTAGCTGTTGCCCGCGGCTCCGCCCGCGTTTATGTCTGTTTTACCGTGTTTTTTCACGGTCGCGGATATGTGACTGATGCAAAAATTAGATAAAAACAATCCTTGATGCGGATTATATATCATTCTAAAACATTCTAGAACTTTTTGGGTTTTTGAAGCGTACACAAACCAACATAACATTTTTATGTATAAAGATAGTTCTTAGTTTAATGTTTTTTTTTTATTGCAAAGATATGCACAATTGGGCCTTTAAGATAATGTTATGTTTAAAAGTTATTATACAATTAAATACAGTTTCCACTATACTTCAAAACACACTTCTAAGAAATACTTCATTACTTAGCTAGGATATTTATTCTAACGACTAAATACATACAATTAGTTCAATTCTCTTCTTCTTTTCGTTACCTTCAGAATAGACGACTTCGTACGAGTCAAAGAGAGAAGAATTAATTGAACGTAAAAGAACACTAAAAGGCAGTGTTGCCATGTTTAAAAGTCGTCCAAAGTTGAGTTGTACGTCCGCAGGCACCTTTATAAAGGATATGGCCACATAATACCTATGTGAGATTGCGGCTCGGCTGATAACTGTGAGTGCTTTTAGAGATAAGGACAGTCGTGAAAACAAAAATTCGCGTATGATTTAAATACATATCAGTTACTTATCTTATGAGAAAATGTCAATCCTATCTCACCGTAACGATGTGGGGAGGTATTTTAAATGAATCTAATTAAAAGGTTTTGTAGGTATTGATATTAGATATTTAAAATCACGACTCGCTTCGGTAGGGAGGTTTTTTTTTTAAATTTACGTCTAATTATTTAATACTTGTCTGAGTTACTGTTTAAATTCTGCCGATGGAAGAATTTAAGTTTACCAGTTATCTACTCGTATTTGGTATTTTTATTTATTTTTAATAAATATTTCGGACATCTAACACAACGCCATCTAGTCCCAAGCTAAGCAGAGCTTGTGTTATGGGTACTAGACAACTGATATAAATACTTATATACTTTTTTTTGTAAATACATACATATTATATATAGAAAACAGTAAACACCCAAACTCCGGAACAATATAAAAATAAATAACTAAAAACAAATTTTAACTTACAATGTTGTAATACATTCTTCTGAAAGAAGGTTGCACACACTTCGTTTTGTTTTCATTTTATAAAACTTAACCAACCATCCAATAACTAACACAATGAGAATACGAAATTAAAAGACTATCAAAAACTCTATCTATCTATCAAAAACAAAATCAAGGCACCTCACTATCAAAAACAAAATCAATGCACCTCAAACTCATTCCATACCCAAACTGTTTTAAAAAGTCTTATATCAATCCTTTTCTAAAAATAAAAACAACTAATTGTTTTTTTTATTTAATTTCATATCTACTATACAATATTTTTTTTCACTTCACTGATACACAGGCGTCTCTGCGTCATTTCACTGTTATCACCGACCACTAGTGTTGACCGCTCATGGGACCACGACAAAAAACCTTCTCAACAGCCAACAGTGCATCAATTTAATCACTACATATCCCACGAAATAGCTACTAAAAGCACACAATCTAATATCCAAGGATTTATTCTCTCAATAAATCTATATATTTATCGAGAATTTAAGTTCTAAAATCCTATGTATCCATAAAAAGAGTGTGGCAATGCGAGCCGGCGTTATCAGCCGGCAGCACCCGCCAGTTTGTCCCGTTTTATTCCACAGACTATACAACGTTTAAACTTCAGCCTTTTAATGTCCCAGGTTAAGTCAACACGCTTTGTTCATGGTTTTGGAAGGGAAGGTGTGATGATTTTGTCAAGACTGGGATCTAGATTACTTTGACGGAACATTACTTGCAACATTTTTATTTTCTTATATTTTTATTATGATAATGTTAAGTCAAATCAGTGGACTAAAATAGTATCTATCAGCATTTTTTTCGTTTATATAATATTTTTCTATAATCTTGAGAGAATGTGACGACAAAGACAGTATCAAACGACGACGTGTCCGAAAATGAAGGAAAATTCAGTGAATTATTCTTTTTTTTTATATTCTGTGAGAAACTGATCAAGGTTACTTCACAGGCTTCCATTGTTTCGCAAAAGTCGACATACACCTTCACGCTAATTGAACATCCGGAGAGAGAGCCTTCATTTAATAGAGATTAATGCAATCTTAATTACTGTTTCCACATTTATTATTATTTATTTTCTCAAAAACCAATATTTTTATACTTTTATCAATTACAGCTATTGCTAAAGCGTACCAACTCACGATATTAAAATAATATTACAACTTCCTGATTACAACATTTTTGCTCTTCCATAGACAACTACAGACAGGCTCTAAACGAAAATAAGGTACGTGAAAAACATATTTACATACTATTGTGTTTAGAAATTGTTCCCTCGCGTTATAATAACAACAAACGCCACACACACACATAAAGCTCCCACTTAATATTTGCACACAAGTTGGTCGTGTGTTGAAAATAAACTCACGCGGCGTGCGCCGAGATGATAAGGGCGCCGCCCGCCCAACGTGATGTATAGACCGATAGACACCACTGGGCGCCAAGATAACCTGCTATTGATGCCAACCAACCTGATTGACTTACAGCCTTCAGAAATTGTACTTAGATTTACTGACTTAACTGATGTATATAAAAGAAGATTGAATGAAATTATGTCTGAAAAAGAATCTAGAGGAACAATGCTTCAGTTTTGTTAAAGGCTAAACATCATACGGAGAATAAAAAAACTTTTAACTTATGAAATATATACACACACAATATACATACATAGATATTTGATATGTTAGTTTAATGTATGTAAACATTTCAGTAAATAAAACGTGGTAATATTACTGCAATACAGCGTTACAAGTGTGACGAATTGATAAAAGAAATTTCTGTAGATGATTTTTAAACAGTTCAAGTTATTAAAAATATACATAAATTCCGAAATGTATATAAACTTTTATGAGTTTCCAAAGCAGTATGTATATTTTTAATGTTAATTACAACTGCTTATTAAAAAATGTACAGATAAATAAAACATATAGCAAAACCACGTTCAGGTATCCCAAAAATAACTATGAAATTCAAATTTAGAATGTCTGTATGTAAAAAAAAAGACAAAGGCCAGGTAAATTTTTCTTAAATAGCAAGTTAATATAAATTTTAAGACATTTTTAGACTTTTTTAAGTAGTATATATTAATTTTAATGTCAAATAGTTATTAATAAATATGCACATAAATATTAAAAAACTCGAAATACTAATAGTGCGTAAACCAGGTACAGGTTTCTCAAAACTAGCTATGAAATTTAAATTTAGAATACCTATATGTAAAAAGAGACAAAGGCGCGATCATGCCTATTTTTAAATTGCACGTGTTGCACGTGCAATCGATCATGACATGACAATGTAACAGATGGTTTCGTATAACATTTTTAAATGAATTTTTAAAGTGGTGTATTATATAATTTTAATGTCAACTGCTTATTAAAAATATCTGTATGAAAATAAAAACTAATATTGCGAAAACCAGGTACAGGTTCCTCAAAAATAGCAATGAAATTTAAATTTAGAATACCTGTATGTAAAAAAAAAGACGAGGTCATGAGTTTTTTTAAATTGCACATGTTTCACGATCCATTTAAAAATAGGCATGGCCTCGCTTTAAATTATCAAATTTATACTTTTTAAATTAGGAACATGCATTGATTAATAAAATTATACTTAATACTGATAAAATTATAAAACTTGGTTAAAACCGTACTTTGACCTGTCATGTAAATTATTCCAATATGTCATTTTAGAAATTTAAAAAAATGCAATTAAAGTTAAAATGATTACTAAAATAAATATTCATAAGCATTGCATAGTAAGCTTTCTATTAGCCCGTATTAGGAAGTAAACTATCAGTCAATCAATAAGAACATCGCTGTATATGTTTAATATTAAATTTAATCTGTTTCTATAATTTGTTCTGTTAGATTCGTTACATACGAGTATGTATATGTATGTCCAAGTCCATACTAATCGTATGAACGTCAAACATGGTGTGTGCGTTTAATATGCCTCTACTACCACAGTTGTGATATATACCTACTAGCTGACCTTCGCAACCTCGTTTACGTCCACTATTGCCAGCTTATTGGCATTAGCGTGATGATATATAGCCTATAGCCTTCCTCGATAAATGGACTAACCAACAATGAAACATTTTTTCAATTCGGACCAGCGGTTCCTGAGATTGGCGCTTACAAACAAACAAACTCTTCAGCTTTATAAGATTAGTATCACAAAAGCTGTTAATTTAAAATTAAATAACAGACACTTCAATTCCATTTATTTCCGTAGATGTATAGATGAACCTACCACGTATAACTTACTACTTGCCATTGAAAAGCTTCGTCATCATAATAACTCGAAGAGGTCAAGTTATAGTGTTGTCATGAGTTTATTACCATCTTACCATCCTTGGTAGTGAGACCAATAGCACGCATGTCACCCCTTACGACGTCAAGCCAGCACTTCTTGGGTCTACCCCTTCTACCGCGACCCGGCGGAGGCGGCATGGCCAGACATTTGTTGCCCAAGTAGGAAGAATCATGTTCGGCATCAATTGTCATTGATAAATGATAAAATTTCGTTTATTTCCCCCTACTTTTCCAGTCTAGCATAGACCTGCACAGCATCAATCTACAGGTACTAATCTATATTCCCCATATAAAAAAAAAATTGGTGTTAGTTACACCATTTATAACTAAAGAACGGGTGGGTAAATTTTTATGAGTTTTGTTTTTTAGATATGTCTTCATTCGGAATAGGATAATACGTATTAAAATATATTATATAATAAAATTCATTATCTGTTAATTCAATGACAGTTAGACGAAACGAAAAAAGCCGGTACAGCTATTACTATTATCTAAACTACAAGTCATTTTTCATTTTTGTTTGCCCATGCTGTAATTATCATTTTTCCCGCTCTTTCCTATTAGAAATTTACAGTGGCTTGAAGAAACTGCATACCAGTGTATTCGTCCCTCAGTCAAACTCAAACAATCTCTGGTACTTTCAGTTAGATTTCAATATTCTTTTACATCGGGTATATATAGTATTTATTCAGGAATAATAAAGGCTGTAAAACATTACGCTCCCATCCTTACAGGCGTAGCTGTAACCTTAAACGCAAGAAAACGACTTGTAAATAAATAATTTAAGACCACTAAACATCAATACCAGCGTACTTAAACCTTCCAGGAATAAAAACTTTTCTGTATTTAACCGTCGTATTAAATCTCAATAGTAGTCTATTTTTACACCACAGACAAACAGACAGATGGATATCGTTTGTTAGAGTGGCTTAATCGATTTGCAGCCGTGCTCTTATCTATGGCCAATATAAAACTAAATGTGTTTTTATCTGAAGATATTGGGGCTCAGTGCACACTGTAGGTACGAGGCGATACGGTATATTAATTTGTATACTTTTAAATTATGTGCTTTAGTTGTTTCAAGATAAATTTACTAAAGTCCGGCCAACGAAAAGCGATACAAAAGTTAATTTACCGAAAGCGACTGTGGAGTTGACAATATATTATCTATCTCTTTCCATCTTTTGTATTTGTAATAATGTCTCGTTCTCCCGCCAAAATCTAAGAACCGACAACTTCGAGTGACTGTTTACTACTCAAGAAATAAGTTACCTAACTTTACATTTTAAAGTGGAAACTTGAACGTTGTACACTTTTTAGGTAAACAAAAATCATGGAACTTGCGTCATCGTCACCGAACACTTTGCATGAGCTATATTTTTTTACTTCTTTTTACCGCGCATTTTACATAAAGAGCAGAGGTTGATTTCAGATGAGCCTTAACAATTGTTTGTTTATTGTTTGGAGTTTCACTTATACCGTCAGTCCTCCATAGGTGCTTTGTGACTTTTTTTTTGAGAATCGTTTTTTGTTTTTTCGAGAGACGGTCCCCATTTCATCACATCCACATTTTTATCATTATTTTCATCAAGACGAAGACTTAAAGACTTTAAACACTTGACATTGGCTGGTTACCATCACATTATAAGTAAAACTCTTTTTACAGAAGAAGAAGAAACACATAAATCTGTCATTGTTAAATAAATAAAATAAATAATAAATAAATCAATATTTCGGACATCGAACACACTGTAACACACACACATCTAGTCCCAAACTAAGCAGGGCTTGTACTATGGGTACTAGACAACTTATATATATACATACATACTTTTTTTGTACATACATACATATTATACATAGAAAACACCCAAACTCCTACTCTCTGCCGTGGGAAAGCCACGCTTCGGCATGCATGGGCCGGCTCAACCGGAGTGATACCATGGCCTCGCAGAAAACCGGTGTGAAACAGCGCCTGCGCTGTGTTTCACCGAGTGAGTGAGGATACCTCTGGCCTATACCCCAATCCCTCCTCTATTTGAATATTTGAATATCATACAAACATTTGGTCCGACCCATAAATCGAACCCGAAACCTCAAGCACAGCTCGCATACACTACCACAGCGTCACCGAGGCAGTCATGTGGTGAAAAGCTGTTAGTTTGGTGTGAGTTAATACGTAGACACTGTTTATAGTACCCAAGCAAACAAATCGAACTACAAGTATACTACATGTAGCTGAAGAATTTATTGCCTAATTATTGTGCGTTATTGTTCTATATCATTATTTATATATCAGACCGGTTCAGGTTTTATTGACCGAGATAACTCGAGATTTTAATGCTAATGGGAAACGTAAATGGAAAAAGGATTTGCTTAGGAGCGTCGATTACGATGTTGAGAAAAACGTTTAGGTTATTTATTAAAGGTACTGTCAAATTGGAATAGGTATTGATATTAGGTTTTTTTGTATGAATATTTATATCTAACACGTGCCTAATACCAATACCTATTCTAATGCGTAATAGTGGTGTTAATTTATTAAATCTGATTATAAGAAAATGGCAATTTTTTAAAATTAAACATTTATTTATTGTAATTTAATAGTCGTATTTATTTATAGATATGCTACTCATCTATTTCATCTTAATGATCTTATAAATGCTAATGTAAAGATATATTTATATTATTCAATTGTTATTTTTAGATATTTAATTATTTAACATGACTACAACACTATTTATATTTTAAAAACAGAACGAGGATTTACTCTAAATTATTCCGCTATATTTTTTATGTTATTTTAGAATTTCATCAGAAAAGATAGCCGACCCACACAACTTCGTCTTATTTCAATCGAGCTATTGGTATAAGCGTGATGTTAACTATCTTAGGCACGCCAGCAAAACATACATTTTAAAAACGTGTGAATCGGTTAGAGTTTCGGAGTTCATCGTGAGTGACAACGTGACACGAGAATGATGGTTTTATTTGAGAGGATGTAGTTCCCATTTTATCCAATTAAATTTTTAAAAAGCAACCCATAAGGGGTGGATATTGAAACGAATAATACAGTTTATATCCGTTGTGCAACTTAAGAAATTAAAAAAAATGTATTATGACATTGACAGTTGTCTACGTGATTCTTTCCCTCCATTTTGTTCAAAATTTTAAATGTTTCTTGTTCATAAAAGTTTTTTTTTAATTTACTCCTTGAAAATAAAACTCGAAAATACCTTTAAATTGTGTTGATTGATAATGACATTGCATTTTAGATAAATTTATTATCGTCCCAGAAAGCATTTGTTTTATCTGAAGTAGGTACAATACTGTAGGTATAGTCTTTTGAGTTCCTACACAATTAATAGTGCAGAATCTGAAACTGAAAATGCCCAGCTATTCAACATAATTCGCTGATAAGTCATTTTCAGTACAAGCAGATAGATTGTGGAACAACTGGCCTAAGGCAAGCTAAAGCTCTGCAGGTGTTCAAGAAGCAAGTCACATATTACTACTTGACAATGTTAAGGCTTCTAGGGAGGTATTGGTCATTGATGGTGTGTGCGTACCACACATGTGGTATACATCTATAAGAATCTATATAAATAAATAAAATTGAAGTCTCTGTTTGTAACTTCAAATTAACAGCGTTTCAATAAATGCAAATGAGTGTATAAATTATACTTACATCAAAAAATCAATTTTTAAATTATTTGTCTATCTGTCTGTCTGTCTATTTGTTCCGGGTAACCTTTGGAACGGCTGGACCGATCTTGATAGAACTTTCACTGGTTTTTTTAAACTAGCTTCACACAGCGGCGTTGCACGCGGTTGATGTGTACGACATCAACCGCGTGCAACGCCGCCGTTCAATCGGTTTTACCTGAATATCAGTTTTTCCACGAAGCGACTGGCATCGGACCTCCGCAACCCTGAGTTGTCAGTATATTTGAGGGCACAGACTTACCAATACCGATTGCCATAGATGATCACGACATTTAGGACCGAAGGATTCTCCGAGATTCGGTCGGAAAATACCGCAATCTTCCATACTCCGGGCTGCTATGATTCTTCATAGCATGGAATGGAAAGCATGAAATTTTCTTACAAGAAATTCTGTTCTTGTAAGAAAATTCCAACAGCAGTCGTACCCGGGCATCAAACCCGAGACCTCTTGATCGGCGCTAACTACTAGACCAACGAGGCAGTAAATAAATATAGGTCTATGAGCCCAGCGCCAGGTAGCCTACAGAGCTGGTGATAATGATGATGCAGTCTTTAGAGTTCATTGTACAAGAAGTAAACTCACTGCCTCGGTGGCGTAGTGGTACGCGTATGCGACTGCTAAGCTTGAGGTCTCGGGTTCAAATCCTGGGTCGGACCAAATGTTTGTGGAATCTACAAATATTTGTTTCGGAGTTTGGGTGTTTTCTATGTATAGTATGTATGTATTTACAAAAAAAAAAAAAAAGTATATATAAGTATTTATATCAGTTGTCTAGTACCCATAACACAAGCACTGCTTAGCTTGGGACTAGATGGCGTTGTGTGTTAAATAGATGTCCGAAATATTTATTTATTATTTATTATTATTATTAAACGTGTATAATGACATCATCATACATGTAAATATATGACACACCTATACATATATGATGATATATACAGCACATTAGGACGACTATCATTTATTAGAACTTAACTACTACTAAACTCGTAAAACCAGCTCAATTTGAATATCGTCAAATGACTGAAGATTGATATGTTAAATGAACGATAAAAAATTTAATTTCATGACTTAATATTGATAATAACATCAAGTTTGGATCCATATCGTGCGATTTATGAAGACAGGCAATATCTCAGATAGGTTGTTAACTTGTCATTTCGGAAGAGAAAACTAATACTTTAGAAAATTTGTTAAATATTCAATTTTCCATTCCGGTTGCCAGCTTTAAATATAAATAAATTCCCGAGAGCAGTTATCAAAGCGGCTATTTGGCCGTCAAATTCACATTCCCTTCAACTTGGCATTTCAGATAGATCGGCCACCCACAGACAGATAGCGCAGGACACACTCGGCGATAGTTCGGGCGCGCTCGGGTCGAGTCGGTTGCTGTCGGCCTGCCTCGGCCTCGCTCGTAGATGCTCGCGATTGTGCCTACGCGCACAGAGATTGAAGTGTGGAAATTTGTTGCTTTGTCATATTCGCAGATTTAGATACTCGATACGAACAAGTTATAGCGAATTGTCTGTGAATATTGTTTCTCAGATAATATTAATAGAGACAATGTTTCTTGAAATGAACTGCTGGGAAATCAATTTGTTATTTTATGCAACTGATAAAGGGCTTGATAACACCTAGGCACATAGACCCTTGATTTTGATACTTTGCAGCAGTCTATTTACCAACTGGTTGACGCACATAATAAAACGGTAGAATGCTATAAAATATTAACAAGTTAAATAGTTTTAAAGATTATATAGAAAGTACTGTGTAATTTAAAATAACTAGAATATGTTTTAAATTCACAGTCGTCAAATTAAAATTGCAAGAATAAACTTATAAAAGAAATCGCCACAACCGAATGGTCATTGGAATTTCTACAACCAGTCATACTAGATTGGTTATAGACGTGGGAATTTCTACGAAAAGTAAATATTTCTACATTAAATAAATACCTAGATTAGCTTAAAGGTTCCATAAAACGTTACATATTCTTGTTAATAACTAGCTGCACCCTGCGGTGCTTTTTGTTTGGCTCTGCCAAAATGACTCTACTCTGGATGATGGAAAGCATAAGCAAAATCCAAGGTGGCCACCATACTCACTGCGCTGCGAATGCAGACAATGCAACAATGCAGCATGGTGGCCTAATGATGCTTCTACATCATTTGGCCTCCGGTCTCGCACTTACCAAAGAAACACGACAGCACGAATGCTGTCGTTTTACGTTGATCTTCTGTGCGAGGGTAGTACCAACCAGGTCGAGCCGGCCCAACCGTATTGAAATCAGAGCGGCTCTACCACCCGCGATTGTTGTTGTGACACCGCGGGGCGAAGCTAGTCGAAATTGAAAATAGTTTAAGTTACTTCTTATATCCTCAGTTATGAAAGTTTCGTTAATATTGGTCCAGTTGTTTCAGAGAGTAGCCGGAGCAAACAGACAGACAGAGAGCCATTTATTTCCCATATTTTGAAAAGCTGTTACTTTGAAATTATAAACAAACACTTCATTTTATTTATTTGTGTAGATAGTAGATAACTTCTATTAATAAATCTCGTTAGATAACGAAGATAAATCGCTATTCATATTTAACCGAATGTTCTTGGTTGCACTCTAAATGCAGTGTACGAGAGGCACTCCCTTAGGGGGTAGGGGTGGCGATACCGATCGCTTATTGGCCGATACACCAGATTTATGCGACCTATCTCCACCGTCTTAATTTACGATACTCCGCAGTTATGTGTATGATTATTTTTTTTGTAAAGCTCTAATATGTTGGTTAAGACTGCCTCGGTGGCGTGTGTGTGATGGTGTGTGTGGTAGTGAATGCAACTGCTGACCTTGAGGTCTCGGGTTTAAAACCAGGGTTGGACCAAATGTTTGTGTAATCTACAAATATGTGTTTCGGAGTTTGGGTGTTTTCTATGTATAATATGTATGTATTTACAAAAAAAAAGTATTTAAGTATTTATGTCAGTTGTCTAGTACCCATAACACAAGCTTTGCTTAGCTTGGGACTAGATGGCGTTGTGTGTTAGATGTCCAAAATAGATATTGTATTTTTTTGATAATTATCTTTCTTGAATTCATTCCATTATTTTGATATTAAATTCTTGTATACTTATCTAATATATAAAATTCTCGTGTCACGGGGTGCGTAATCGAACTACTCCGAAACGGCTTGACCGATTTCGATGAAATTTTTTGGAAATTTTTTTAGGCGTAGTCCACCCCTAATTTTTTTTTTTTTTTTAGACAAAAATTTTTAATTTCTATTTTTTTATGATACAGCATTAGTAAATACATACAACCCTAAATTTTCAACCCTCTACGATCAACCCCTATTTTTCCATCGCGATTTTTATTGACCCACCTCGACAATATATATTCCCTTTTATGGCAAAGCAACGTTTGTCCGGTCAGCTAGTAATAATATATAATCTAAATCTCGGAAACGACTCCAACGATTTTCATAATATTTAGTAGGTATGCAGGGGGTTTCGGGGGTCATAAATCGATATTTTACGCCTTAAGTTAACTTGAACTTAAAGCAACGATTCTCACAATGAACTACGAAACTGTCTATATTACATGTGTGTCTTGCTGGCGTGCCTAAGATATGATAGTTAACATCACCGTTTGACCAATAGGAGCCGAGCATGATAAATAAAAATAAATAAATAAATATTTTCGGACATTTAACACACAACGCCATCTGGTCCCAAACTAAGCAGAGCTTGTACTATGGGTACGAAACAACTGACATTAACACATACATACTTTTTTTTGTAAATACATACATATTATATATATAAAACACCCAAACTCCGAAACAAATATTTGCAGATCACACAAACATTTGGTTCGACCCGGGAATCGAACCCGAGACCTCAAGCACACATGATTGAAAATAGTCGCAGACGAAATCGCGTGGGTTAGCTAGTATCTTTACTTATTATAAAATGAAGTCTCTTCCGCTGTCTGTACGCCAAGATATTTAAGCTACTAAATTGATTTTAATGCAGTTACCAGCAATAGAGTCCTACAAGAGCAAGGCAATTATAGTAGAATTAAACATAATAAAATTACATTTAATAATTAGTTACTTATTTAATATCTAATTTAACTAACGTATAAATCATTGAGAACCAAAAGCACTCAGCCTCCACGCTAGATACGAGTCTAGACTGCGCGTGCGCTTATCTAAAACACGTGTTGTTCCAGATGCCTTAGATACAGGGCTTTTAGCATCAGCCACTCGGCCCCATCTCGCACTCTATATCACTGACGTAAAAATAGACCAATGTGTATTGGACCGATTATATCGAGCGTTAAGACTTAACCCTCGATAAGCAGAACTATTTAAATGATTTGTTGAGGACATTTAGAAGACCACTGCTAACCGTTTTTTGTGATATAGCTATGAGTGACAGTTATAAAAAAAAACCAAGGAAGTTAAGAACAGCTTGATAACTCTGTCACTCACTTTCAAAAATAGTGTCCTTTGGCATGCCTTATCAACCCTTGTAAATATAACTTATTTTATTTATACTTAGACAGCGTAATTGACTCCCTGCTGTTAACTGTTGTAAAAACCAGAAATTTATATTTTTTTATTTGGAATAGGTGGCACGGGCGATTACCTCCGCCCATAGACACCCGCAACACCAGAGACGTCACAAGTGCGTTGCCGACCTTTGGGGGATGGGGAGTGGGTGGGGGGTTAGGATATGAGCCTCTGACATCCTCACTCACTCGGTGAAACACAGCGCAAGTGCTATTTCACACTGGTTTTCTTTGAGGCCATGATATCACTCCAGTCGAGCCGGCCCATGCATGCCGAAGCGTAGCTCTTCCACGGTATAAACAACATTTTCACCTAAACATTGGTAATGCTAGGATCAACACAGATTGAGCAGAAAAATAGTTAGAAGACACTAGCAAAAATACAATTTTAAAAAACGCTACACTCAGACACTACGAGACCGTGTGCTATGAGTATCTCCGAAGTCAAAATATTTAGTATCTTGGAGAGCGCAGAGGGTAAGCACAAAGGCTAGTTGGCGTGGGTAGCTCGATACAGATCTGGGCATTGTCCATGTCTGAGTCTATGTAAAAGCTCGCTTAATAGATTTGACTATCGGAACCTTGTTTTCGATACTATGACGTTCTGCTATTCGTATATTGGAAATTTACTTCGGAAAATTCAATGAAATGTTACGTATCCTGTTTACATACCAATACAAGTATGTATTACCTACATTAATAACAGCCTATGCAGTTTACATGGACATAGGCTTCTTCACACACGTCTTTTCAGTATGCATACGTATATATAATACACGTGTATTATTCTGAAAATAAATATCTAAGAGTAAAATATTAAAACAAATCTTTTGATGTTATAATCATCATCGTGGAGTGGAAAACAAAAAGATAATTGTATATTTATAAAAGAGACGAGAGAGAGAAGGCATGTTGTGACGCAATATAGTAGGACCTTGCTTATCTTAAAAATTAGTAGGTACTTGCAAAAAAACCAGTCATATTAATAAAGTTAACAAAATTAAATTCATAAACTTATCTTTAAATTTATACGTGAAGTAAAACTTTGTACCCCTTTTTACAAAAAATACGTGGATGAAGTAGTGTAATATTTGGCACAGTTTGAATTTAAAGTTTGTATGGAAGAGTGCAGATAGATAAAAAAAAAATTAAATGCATTATGATCGAACTTCGATCACTAGGCGACTACTGGTGGAACAAAATATTCAAACAAAATTGAATTTGTAAACTAATTCCAAATTCGAAAATTGTTTTCAATTTTTTTTTTGATTAAACAGCAGCAAGGCAACAAAACCTTTTTTTTTGTTTTCAATCACAAAATTAACCAAACGCATGCCGACATTAGTTATATCTAGGAAATAAAAGGAATTTTATCACAACAATTTCTTTTCGTGTACAAAATATAAGGATAGTCATTAATTAAGCCTGCATTCATATCAGCCGGAGCACGTTATATCCAGGCGGGCCCGGGCGCACCCACTACCTGCTATCTGCTTATAATAAACAACTTTGTCACATATTAGCATATTACCTACTATATTGCGTCACATCATGCCCTCTCTTTACTCGTAAATTAAGTAGCTACATTGAGATGACATATTCACATATAAATTGAATTTTTATATGAGAGTCAACTAGGTGTGTGCTTAGTGTTAATTCTTTCAAAGCCACGAAAAGTAAAGGACTCTATTTTTTTTTCGAAATGGAGGAGATTCTCAATTCGAATAAATACAGAATGTTTCTCGCACTTTTTTTTACATTTCTTTATTTTCGCCATTTGTGAACCGATGTCATTGATTCTTTCACCTAATTGAAAGTTCCTCTTCTCTGTTCTCTACGTTTATTCTATTTACGAGTAAATTTGAAGATAATGACTAAGAGAAAGTCAAAAGTAACGAACATAGGAACATCAAATAAATATTATCGATTACAGAACATTAATCATACCCTGATTGTGTTGACTTACCTTTAATAATTTTCCCAAGTTTCTATACTCAGAAGTCAACCCTTTTTGTCCATAGCTCTCCAGCAAACAATTGACTTACAATATTATGTCAAATGAACTGCTTTATTACTGGTAATTGACCCTATTCAAAAGCGGGGCAACACTGTTATTATCACACAAGAATGTGACAACTTAACTGTGATCATCACATATTAACATAAGGTATGTAAAAAGCACCAAAATAAGGTGCGTTGACACGCACACGCGTGCACGCATCACGCATGACATGACACGCGTTTGACAATCGCGTGCGATTGTGAAGCGATCGGGCGATAAAGTGATAACGCACGCGATGCGTATAACCTTGCTGAAAAGTGATAGTAACCTTTATCATTGGAACAAGTTATAAGCTACGCTTGCTTAAATACTAATTTCTGCTTAAATTGTAGCCTATAAAAGAACACTACACGACAAGTACGACAACACTGCTTACCGAATAAGATTGGCAAATCACCCATAGTATGACAACACGTATATGTAGGTACATATCTGTACTAATACTAAAGTTGAAGAGTTTGTGTGTTTAAAACGCGCTAATCCCAGGAACCGCTGGTCCGATTTGAAAAATTATTTCAGTGTTGGATAGTCCATTTATCGAGAAAGGCTATAGGTTATATATCATCACGCTACTACTAATAGGAGCGGAGCACCAATGAAGAACGTATCAAAACGGGGGAAAATTTTCACGCTACGGGCAATATAAGACGCAAGCGAGGTTGCGTGGGTCAGATAGTATATGTATATGTGTTGCCAGTGTGGTGACAATATGGAGTGTCACCACCCTTGTTCATCCCATGAGTGTCATAAGAGGCGGTTAAGTAAGCAAACTACTCAGAATAATGTTGCTGTGAGGAGAAGCAAAACTTGAATGAAATAAAGCCAATACGAACTCGTCGGCCAGCGTGATGTAGTCGGCCAAAACCCCCTTTTTAGGAAGAGGCTTATGTCTAGTGGACTGTTAACGTCTGTTGATATGATGTTATGTGTATTTACTACAGTAGTCTATTTAACATAGAGGGTCTGCCGAATTTGTGGTGAAGCAGGTGTGATGTTAAACACAGTACTTGAAACTTAACAAAAGAGTCTTAACAATAACAATATTACCGCTTACTCCTATGATATAGACTACACAATAGTTCATATATCCTTGCCATCAAAGAAATCTTAACAAATGAGTTTCAGATGCTAATACGAGAATAGTTGTTAGTAATATCACGCTATCTTACCTTTAATGGGACGGGTATAAGTATTACTCAAATTGTAAAACAATTTATTTTTTCAGGTCTGAAATTTTCTAGGAAATTCGAGATCAATATTTTTTTTAAATTTAAATGTTATTCAAGAAGAACATCCAAGGATTTTGTACGAAAAATTAAAGGATTAAATAAACCCTATGTAAGGATTAAAAAAACGCGGCAAACTTCTTAACATTTGCGTGAGTACAATAATTGTACAGATAGATAGACCCTGCGAGGACTTCGTGGTGCAGTTTTTATCACTGTGGCAGTGAATATATTTGTATAGGAAACAATAAAAAAAAATGTTTTATACATATATATAAATTTAAAGTTTGTTTCTTTTTTTATTTGGTTACTTTACAAAATTAAAAAGTAATACTATAGTCTATGTAATAGACTATAGTATTATATTATGTAATATACTTTTTAATCCATGTTCAATATATCCTTCGAGGGCCAATACGAATTTAAGTTCTTAGACTAACCGTATCAAAATGACTTTCCCTAAAACTTTTATTTTGACAAGCACTTACGACCTAATATGGCCTCAAACAACCCATAGACAATATAAAATATCACGAATAGTGCGTCTTGACAAAAACACCGTACTTTTAAAGGCATAATAACAGATATGTTATATGTAAGGTTCCCATGTGTTCATGGTTTCCTGAACAGTGTCTTATTTTATTTTAGGAAAATAGTACCTTACACTATAACACTTAGCAAAGGTGTATGTATTCCTATTTCTGGTCTATTTTTTTTATGAGCAACTTGTAAATCTAAGTAATAAGTATAATAAAACTTAATCCCGCAAAAAATTACTGCAATAAGTCCAATGGACATATTACAAACGTTGTTCAGATCAAAAGCCTATAATAATAGTCCACTGCTGGACTCTTCTCCATATAAAGGAGGTTTTAGCCTAATATACCACGCTGACCAGATGGAATCGCAAACATTAATAAACGCATAGAAATAAAAATACTATTTATTTCGTGAAAATACGGCAACAGTCACACAACTAGGAATATATTTTGATTTAATTATCTTATTTTGAAATGCGAATTTTAAATATTAAAACATGTCTCAAATATATTTTGAAATCTAGCAACCCCGTAAGTAGAGGGTTCATCGCGTGCAGATAGAGATCTGTTTTCACTTCCCCGAGCATGAGGTAACGCGGTAACGCACCTAATGTCACCGCATAATGTCACATGTCAACGGTGACATATTTTACTAGTGTGTCAAAGCTTTAAAATTTTGTTAGTAGGTCGGAATATGATAGGAATTCGTTTATGAAATGGTACCATACCATTCAAAATTAGGAGAGAACGGGTCGCAACACTCACTAAGTAACAAGAAAAATTTTAAAAAGTTATAACCCGAATACATAAAAATGTATACAGCCTATGTCTCTTGGATTATTGCAAATCTATTGAAACCTCATTCATAGAAATCTATTCAGCAGTTTAGACACTACGGTGGAAGATACAAACATACATAGACTACTAAACCTTACCCTTCTCTTTGACTTGGAAATAATTACTTAACACGAGTTTTCTGTAAAGCCATGGCTGCACTCCGATCAAACTGCCCACATGGGCAGACTTGAATGAAGTACCGAAGATTGGCTTTTCCACGATAAAAATGATAACATGAAATGTGTCATATACGAGTATCATTGATGTCTAAATAAATACATTGCTTAAACTAAATCAGACTTTGAACCATCACTTCAATAACGTCTTCGTACATTTGTATGCATAAAATATTTCCGAACGTTAAACTAACCCATCCGTTTTCTTTTCAGGTAAGTGCCCAAGCGGACGAGATAAACAACACCATGTAAGGCAGTGTGCATATTAAACGACAGTCGCATAATGCAAGCCGTGGACTGTCCTAACGAGAATAAAATGCATTTTAAATCCACGTCGACCAATAGACTACAGAACTGAACAGCATAATGTGCCATTAATCCACAATGTCCATTCAATTTTTAGTAAAACAGCTTGCATAAAAAGTGGCGAGCGCCGAAATAAATATTGGTAACTAGGGTTACCAAGGTAGAAAATGTATTTATTAATATTTATAAATAATTACAATAATATTTCTTATATTGCCCGTAGTGTGAAAATTTTCCCCCGTTTTTGAAACATTCTTCATTGGTGCTCCGCTTTTATTAGTAGTAGTGTGATGAGACTTGTTAAGCTATTTCAATCTTTTAAGCTTGGAGTCTAGACGTCTGCTTCTCGATGTCATGATGTTGCACGGACTATGCAATAATAGATTTGACTGCTCTGTCATCACAAATGAAATTTGCTTCATTGTGCCAAGAACAGCCTATCGGCGAAAAGCGCATCAATACCAACTTTTTCACACACCGTCTTGTAGGACTAACGCTGGTGTCCGCATACCTCTACGACGCCTTGTGGTTACATATAATAAATATTTCAATGATGTTGACATATTTGCTTTATCCAGTAGTCTCTTCAAGAGTCAGACCATAAAATTATTGTCTGCATTACCAACGAAATAAGTTGGTTTTTACAATTTTGTATCGTTCCTGAATACGTTTAAGTTTAAATGTCACTGTAACAGTGTGACCTGTTTCCTCTCAATCTCATTTATGTTAATCTGTGAACAATAGTGTGGGTTACATGTTCATTACCTCTAATATTTAATTGTATTTAGTTAAGATTTTAGCATGTAACTGTTTTTTGTTCCAAATAAATAAAATAA
Organism: Spilarctia lutea; assembly: GCA_916048165.1. Classification (NCBI taxonomy): domain Eukaryota; kingdom Metazoa; phylum Arthropoda; class Insecta; order Lepidoptera; family Erebidae; genus Spilarctia; species Spilarctia lutea. The sequence goes on along the minus strand of OU696473.1, from coordinate 2,828,042 downwards.
AAATAAAAAATAAAAATAAAATGATATATAGCCTATAAGCTTCCTCGATAAATGGACTATCCAACACCGAAAGAATTTTTCAAATCAGAGCAGCGGTTCCTGAGATTAGCGCGTTCAAACAAACAATCAAACAGACTCTTCAGCTTTATTATATTAGTAAAGATGAATAAAAATAAAAATTTGAAATTTGTTTAATAAATAACCTTTCCCCAAACTATTGAAGATATATATTCCCTAAAACAGTAAAGATCAGAAGAAGCAATCGATGATTCAGCTGTAGAGCCAACAACAGATGAAGAATTTTTCAATCTAACTTATATTTTTTAAAGTGACGTCATTTGTCATATTTTATCTAGTAAAGAGTTGTTCTTTTTTTTTAATTTTTAGAAATAATATACATAAAACAAACATTTAGCATAGGTTTGTAACTTGACGATGCAGGAACCGTTACAAACGATGGCAAAATAAAAACAAAACATCTGATTGCCGATAACCAAAATATTAACCCCGAAACATAATAAAAAAACATTGTTTAAAAAGGAAAAATCTATAAATCAGAAAATGATCAGATACCCCTATTCATAACACAATACAATCTGGCATCGAGTAAAAAGTATTGGTGACCACTGACCAGAGTGACCACACATCGTGTATCGCGAGCGAATATCGCGCGCTGTCCGTTTATTGTCATCGCCGTATCGCGGCGGCGATCGCGAATTCGATTCGTAAGCGAAGACAGGTCAACGCTGACTATAATGATACCATCAGTCAACGAATAATAGATTGTATAAATATAGTTTGTTGAATTTAAGAATGAAAAAGATCCCGAATAAGGATTTTCAACGATGGTTTCCACAGTGTATTTTTATTTCGCCTTCGATTGCCGTAGTGTTAAAGCAATTGTCGTAAATAACTTATTTTATTCGTAAGGTTTTGAATACTTGCAGATTTTTTTTAACCATTAGATTCACACCATATTAAAAATATAATTAAAAATATAGATTAAAAGAATTCATGGAAATAGTCAAAAGAAGTTCCTGTAAGGAATACATCCAGGCTTGATAGAAAAGAACAATAAATTTTCGAAATCGTAGCTTTTAAACAACTGAATTCACAGACAAGCACATGACTCGAAGTAAATTTTTATCAGTGGCTGTAAATCAGTGGTTCTATTCGTATTTTTTTAAATAGCTGCCAAAATAGCAAGAATACAATTCAGTTAGCACGTATTGTTGCGTATAGGAGGAACCAATTCTTATATCTACTAGTAATTCTAGTCAAAAACAAAAACATAATTTCATATTACAATTGCATAAAATCACGGATCTTCAAAGAATCTACCATTTTATGAAATTGCTCGCAGAAATATCGCCACAGAGATCTTCGAATAGAGAATGCATCTCTTGTATGCTCCAGTATCATCTATCTAAAAAATGTTTTTTTATTCCAAATATGTTCGTCCTGCATCAGGCTTTTCGCATTAATATACATATACATATATAGACAGGTAACGTCCGCAAATTTAAAAGGACACTTCTAATTGCCTTTCTTAAAATATGTTGATGTCCTTAGCTAGGTATGAGACATGCAAATTCAAAACCCTAAGGCTTATGCTATAAATTTCTATTTTCCTACAAAATACCTGGTGTCCCTCTCTCCAACAGATTTGTCCGTAGTATTTATTGTTAGCTTGTAATGTTCACTACACGTTTCTTTTATACGGTTTTTATTGCGTTTTAGCCATTAATACGTTTGTTGAACAATTTATTAGAAGTCGTATAAACGTTCACCGTGTCGAACGAATATTTAGGTACAGGTTCAACTTGGCAATAACTTTCGCGCTAAAATGTGTTTTGGGACTTAAAATTTCACAATTCTCAAAAAGAAAAAAAAAATTTGTTAAAATCTTTTTTTTACTGTGTTTGAAAAATTGTATTTTTGGTTGTGTGCTATTTTTCAAGTAAAGTTTTATTATTATTTCGTATTCCATTGTATTTTATGAGCATCAGAAATCTACTCTTAGCCTTTTGATAATTTATTATATTCATTCAACATCAAATAAGTATTCAGAATAAATCAATGACGATATGATGGTCCCATCATCCAGAAACATGCAGAAAGAGTTGGGTCTCGCGATCTTTATGTAAAAATAAATAAATTCTCATTACGATGTTAGTGATACATAAATTACCAAATTACAAAATGGTAAAAAAGTAGATACGTAAACTAGGTCCAGTTATTGTTTTTTTTTTATTATAGTCATCGTAAACTATTAAAAATATTTTACTCACCTAACTTGTTGGCTCGAAAGTACGTTCGATAGGATGTAACAAAACAATCCCATCGAAGAAAGAACAGTTGAACAAATAGAACAACACAGACTAAAAAACGAACAGTGTTGATGCACAATCGAGAAACGATCGATTACAAATCGCCTATCGAGTATCGATACGGCGGATTCCCGCGGAATTGCACAATTTCCCGCGCCGACTCGACGAGGCTGGCTAATGAGAGCGTGGATACCACTACCATTGTTTACAGATGCGATCTCGTGTTATCTCTGCTATTTTTGTACGGTAGCCATGTTTCACTTATCTCTGTGCATTCGTATACGATGTTCGTCGATTGTTCCCCTCGTTTTTCGTCAGTGCAATCTCGTTATTGTTTCGCGATACTTTGATATTAATCAATGTAGGTTTTGGCTGTTGGTATAATTATTTTGATTGTTTTAATATGTGTATATGATGATTGAAATGTGAGATTAAGAATGTTAACGTTGTGTATGGCATGATGTGATGGATGATACATTTGTGAGATTGTTTTCAAACTTTCATCTATTTTTGGTTTTTTTAACTTGATGCACATACATATATGTACTATGGTAAGTAGGCTGCAGATGAATAGATAAAAAAAAAATACTAATTGAAGATAAAATAATTTTTAGTAACAGAAATATATGACCATGCTTATCATGCTATTTATTAATCTTCAATGAAAATAAAACACCCCACTCAAACTAGACAAATCTTCAATATTTTGTTAATATCAAATTAATGAAATGAAAACCAAACTGACAAAGAGAATTATAATATAATGGCTTACTTTTTGCTCAATTATCCACCTAGCTATTACAAAAGCGAAAATAAATATAAGCGAACAGATAGTAACTAAACAGGTGCTGAATAAAGCACGAAGCAAATTAGGCCGGGCAAGATGACGCGATAAAGTGTCGTGCGCGTCACACAGCGACACAAATCGCGTCGATCGCGCGTCAATCGCACCGCGTAACGAACCGTGTATTGTATGCAAACGCAATCCTGGTATGTACTAACTCAGATATTGAATCTCTTACATACGATAATAATGTAACATGTAGTTATTTTGCTACTCAATACTACATTTTTTTCCTCTTTATTCTATATAATGTTACATTAATTTGCGTTATCGCACTGAAAATATCTCTAAAAACTTAAAAGAAATGCCTAAAATAATATCAAATATTGATTTAAAATGTTAAACTAAAAACCACGATTTGCGTAGAAAATTCTTATTATCAATTTTTCCGAAATCGCCCATATTATAAGTTCCATTGTACGGCCGCGATAGCCTCAGGCTGCGGCTCAAACTGATCCTTTCCTAAACCGTCCCTCCAGCCTTGTAATCTCGTACTCACAATTTAAACTCAACTCTACGAGCGTTCATTCCTGTGCTCATAATCGCTCGCTCCATTGTAACTTATATGACGTTCCGTCATTACGATGATACGGATTTTCCTGCGTAAACGTCAGACTGAATCTCATCAAAATAGGCTTTGTAGGCACGATGCATAAGATTCGTTTTTGTAGAAAACACTGTCGACCTGTAAGGCATTTGTTCCACGGCTTGGCTGGCGCTATCGGCATCACCTTAATGATGTCTCGATGGTGGATAGCCATTGTGTTGGATGTAAATTTGTAGCCGTCGGCGCGGGTAATGATGTGAGAACAAACTGAGATCCCGATAGCCAGATCTGGATCGCTTTCGGCCCACTGTGCAAGGGATTGTATTCAACTTTCGGCGCTTAACCCCAACCCGTGCTATCACATTGTTTAATTTTTCGAATGTTGAACAAGCATGGCTTTTTAATGCTTGCAGTCGTGTATTGTAACGATTCATCATAAACTGTAACGACGGTTTGATTAAGTTTATTTATATTCATAACCTGAAAGGAATTTGTCTAGATATATTTTCCTCTTTAATGAAAAGGGAAAGCAAAGAGGGTAGTTTGACCGTTCGCACAAAAACTGATGTCTATAAAGGCATTATCTAAGGCCCTAAACCTTTTCATACTATTACTCCCAACACAACAAACAAAACGTTACAAATTCAAAATGGCCGTTGTAAAACGGCAACCATGATGGCGTCATTAGCACAGTTATCGCACTATTTTGTCGAATAGACGAAATTTTCAGTCTTTCAACGTGCGTCGGCGTTATGAAAGCGATGTAAATGATGTTTTGAGGAAAACACGATAAATAATAAACCCACTAAAATGAGGTTGATGAAAAACGACGCGACTGATGCGGGTTATTAATTTAGGGGAAATTAGACCGCCATTTTGTTAGGGTAGCGAAGTGACCCAATAGTTGTATTCTAAATCGACTAATTTAAAAGTAAATTAAAAGAATGTTTCTAATAATTCTACACTCTTTGTTTTATAACCAATTGATAGAGGACTTAAGGCATTTGTAAATAAAAGTATCGGACAAGATAGTGTCTTGTAAGAAAGTATCAGATAAAATAAAACGACGCCGAATTTTCACCGACGAACCTGTTATATAAATATGTATCACATAATCGAAAGTCATTTAGAATATTTAAATATCGTTAAATATAAAAGACTTATTATAAAGCCAGTTTTACATATAAAATGATGGTGTTTAAATGTTTAGGTCTATTTAAATACAATTAACTATTAAAAATATACTTAAAATACTATACCTACGGAAGACACCTAAATACTTTTTGTGATGTTCCACTTAACATACGATATCTCAACAGTCAGCTAAGAACAACTCAAACATAAAACTGTACATCCACTTAAAACATTTTTAATCACAAAATTTATTATCCCACGTAAACATAGCGCAGGAATCTACAATTAAGTCACTCGACTACGAAAACACGCCATAACATCTTTATCGTGGTTAAATCGATTCTTTTTCTTTTAAATCGACTAAATACAATCTGTATCGAGCGTGGCGCCGTCCGATGTGTTTTTATCGTTGTATTATCGAAGACTAATGCACTGGGCGAGATAACGCGGACATAAGAGCGGGAGCCGATAAGCTCAGTGTGGTCATGTTAAAAATAGTTTACACGCATAGTTCGTTGTGTGCTAGGGTTTAGAGTTGAATTAATATCAAGCTGCTCTTTTTTATAAATAATAATAATATTGAAGCAACTTTAGATACAGACAAACATAGCCCTAAATGCGATACAATATCATAGCGTGGAAAGTCATAAAGAAGAACAGAAACCTCATATCATACTTACTTATATTTAACATTTTAAAAGAATCGCCTAATCAAAGTAAATAATTACAGAGAAAAACATTATGAATCGACAGATTTAATTTAAAGTGCAGTACAACCCTATTTCAAAATTACCACTTACAAATTTTCTAAAATTCAAATTCAAGTTACTGTTCGAAACGAATATGTCTTCCTTATTTAAATCGTCATTACGAACTCTTTCGTTCGACATTTATCGGCCGCGGTCGGCTTCGGGAGATGGCAATAATAAAAATTATCTATACAAATGGGCCCGGATTACTCGGAGACATAAATTTCTACTCGTCCAATGAGAGCTGCTACGAAAGATAAAGGGTCAACGATTTTAAAGCCATGTTTTTTTGCCTTTTTACTACCTCGTTATAGGATATTTTCTATTAGGTGCTGTTGGAATGCAGACAATAGATACCATAAAGGTATCCGATGATTACACTTGTGATGTGCCCAGTTTTTTCGATTATAATAATTTACAAAGTCATATGTTCATCAAATCAAAAAGCTTGTTAACAGATGCTATTAATGTGTAAGTTTGTTTCAATTTGTCTTATATAAACAAACTTTATTGTCATTACAATTTAAATTTCTATTAGGTAGGCAGGAGTACGTTATCCCCTTCACTTCGGCTAATACCTATGTCCAACAATATTGCATCGTCCAAAACATCCGAATAAACATTTTACACGTGCGCTCAGCTTTATTTCAAACTGCTAAAAGAAGTGATTGCCAAAGAATAGAGAAATATTTTAAAGTCCAATCGTGTAAAAAAGTGTAAAAAGGCTGAGCTTCGGCCAGCTCTTCGGTATCAGGTGCTCAGCGAGACACCACTGCAGAGTTATTCGACAAAAATGCTAATTTTCAAATCTCCAACGCGCTCGCCCGCCCGTGATCGGAACCACACCATACACTTTTTATTTCAAGAAACAAAACGATTTTTATCCCTTTTAACCCCTTGCGTTCACCTCAACACACTTAATTACTTTAGAACGGCAATTTGAACAGTAATTTGACGCGATCGTCGATAAAAGTCACGTTATTCGATTAACATCGTATAAGTATTCGATTGCAATCACAATTTTTCTTTAATTATATAATTTACATTGTGAAGTTGTTATCAATCCCATCTCTCGCTCCTCACTAGTAATTTCAAAGATACCGGGATACAGATTGTACATGAATTTAATAAAAATAAAGTACGATTGCGTCCTCGTCTGTCGCTTTCTCGCATATATGGAACAGCTGTAAAAAATATTATGTCGCGTTGATAACACTGTGGGACAAGTTTATGCGATTAATTCATGAATTCAATTGATTTCTTTCGATTTATCTGTGATCTGTTATTGTGCGGTTGAGCTTCAGTACACACCTAGTATGTGAAGGGTGTCGGTTAATAAAGGGTATTAAAAACGGCGTCTTGCTTCATGAAAATTGTAGTAGTTGTATTAGTATTATGAGTATCGATATTAGATTGTAGCGCGATCCATCAAACGCTCGTTAACACGTTGTCGGACGCCACGTAGCACAACGCGTCTTGCCTTTTTTTTCAAACCAGTCCCGTCTTGACTAGTGTTGGGCGCCTGTTTTTGTGAGTCGATCGATTGACGGTAGTAATTGGTATGGGAGTAGCCGATGTTAAACATGATGTTTGACGGTGGACCGAGTTAATTATTTTCGTGTCGTAGGCGTGCTGGGACTGCTAGATCGTATCCTCTATCGAGATTGTGCCGTACTACATAAAGGAAATGGATCGGTTTGACGTGATTGTTTCACTGTAATGTCTTGTTAGTTTTAAATTGAACTGCTTTTTTTTTAATACAGTCCTGTTACATACTCGTATCTGCTATTATGTTCACATAAGTGAATGATAGTCAGTACTTGAATAGAATGCGAATAAACTAAAATCAAGACCTCTGAATGCAGCCAGTTATAAATTTTATTGTACTTTTACTTTTCTTAGTTTTTACTGTCTTGAATCTTTTGCGGAAAACCATTATCGTGTACATCTGTTTCGCAGAATGTCGCGCACTAAAATCAAATTACGCATTCGAAATTCGAACGGCGGAATCAAAGGCCAAGCGGTTGATATCACCGCAAGCGCAATCGACATATTAATATTCGATCTATAGGCGTCTCGATGTTCTCGATTCGTATAATTAAAATCGAGATCGATCCGATTGGACGTCGGATTCCGTCACGTTATTCATCATAAGTACCGCCTACTTTTGACGCCTCCAGCAATGCGTGTACGCAACTTTTAAACTGTTTATTTGTGTACATTATCACTTTATCATTAATTTCGCGGTTTATTACCAAGATCGTTATTAACAAGTTTGTATTCAAATTATATTTTAATCTCGTTCGCAGTAATCCTGTGTTATTAATCAAATCGTGGCACACATGGAGTTATGGCGGGACGTATTATGAAATCGCATGTGTTTTTACTGAAGGCGCAGTGGAGAGGGGGTCGACTCGTGAGCCCGTGCAACGTATCGTCGCGTTTTGCATAGATTTAAAAACTCGATAGTTATGCAAATGTCGAGACTGCCGTGTTTACTTGTTTCTGAGTTACGGCGTGCCACAGTAATAGACCCGCGCCTATCAGAATTAGACTTTTTGTGTGTTTAACCATTTTTTTAACGTTTCTGCGACTGCAGTTAGCGTGTCCAAGGAACATATGAATCTAATATTAGGAAATTAAAATTGTTTACAAGCACGAAATTAAAACAAGTTGCAATAAAATTATAAGAACGGTGAAGAAATGGTATAACTATATAATATTATTAATCTAATTTAGAAATGACCTTTTATCAAAGACTAACAGTCTACTACCGGCCATGTGCCGTTACTGTTAGCAAGGAGGTACTATTCAATTTATATAAAATATATCTAATTAAATATTTTCGTAATTATAATAGATTGATATAAAAATATTATGAAGACAATTTTTATTCTTTCGTGTTCAAAAAAGATTTAGTTCTGTGACAATTTTTCTAAAAGAAAACAATTGAAAGCCAAAGTTAAGCGATTTACAGACACAAAACTCTATTTCGTAGAAGTTCCTCGAAAATCTAATGTTTTTCTGACTGACTAAAACTGACTTGACAACATTGTCAACCGCATAATGATATATAAAACAAATAATACCTACCTAATATTCTCATACAATAAAGTCATTCTAACAATGCCTGATAATACCTCTATGCCTAATCAGTCAATCAAAGGACAGCCATTCTACCTACTTGTCAATATGTCTATGATTTAGATGTCTGTGACAAAGGTAATTTTAGAGAGGATCTAAACACTACTACATGAGAATACCTACGAAAAAATTAAAAAAAGGTTTCATTAAAAAAAAATTTATCCTCTTTCGAGATAACATCGTTCGTACAAAAGTTGGCAACCCTGATCTACTCTATATTCTAATCTCTTTGAATGTGCTTCTAACGCCAAAATAACATAACTGCTTCCCATTAGCGGGCTGCATGCTTTGTTTCCTACTTGGTACAATACAAAATGCGTAGAAAATATTGATTATAAAACAAAGTATTAATGTAACAATGACGAGAATATTAATACGTGTTGTCAGTTCGCAGCTATTTTCACTTCTCATCACTATTTATTTACAACTAGCTGTCCCGACAGACTTCGTTCTGTCAAAAGTTATTGGTCAGTCGCAGTCCAATAGAAAAAATAAATAGGTAAATGTTATTTTTAATGTTTTCCCCGCAATTTTTTTTTTATTATTTATGGCCCTGCATCATACGCATTGTGAATGTAGACAATGCAGCATGCACTTAAAAAAACCGAATTGGTCGAGCAGTTTTGGAGTTTTGCTTAATGCTTAGCAATTGATTTGATGATGCATTTTGTTTTTAATAGATAGGTACGCTTGTAACGTTTTTAATAATAAACACACGGTAATAATTATATGTCTATGTAACACAAATTACTAGATAATAACAACGGCATTCTGAAACCAGTTTCTATTGAGCTACCGAGATATTATAATGGTGTCTTTTTTTCGTTTTAATTTTATCCCAACTCATTACTTCCTATGCCCTCACTTCTATCTAGAATTGCCCTTTTCAATGTACCTACCTACTCCTGATTTTCTCTTTTCGTCTTTAATTCCCAAAGCGCCTGCCTGCATGCTCTCAGTAAGCTTGTAAATTCTCAAATCACGGGACTAAATCATCTGCTACGCAATTCCTACTAAAGTAGAATGTTGCTATTAAATATTTTCTAAAAATAATAGATCACGTATTAATATTAAGAAAAAAACTAAAGTAACCAAATATGATGATATTATTATGGACATTACCTAACCATGTACAAGAAACGATGATAAACTTTACGTTATTTCGTAACTGTTAAAATAAGTTATTCGCTTTACGTATAACTTTTATTGGACTATTTTACTGACCATCATTCAGCATTATAGTATTTTTACAACAGAGAAGTTAATAAAAGGCAAAAATGTAAACGTGTGTAGAAATTAAACATAAAATTAACAATGCAGTGCAGGTCGGTATGTGCTTTGGAAGGCCATACAAAAAAACAGTTGTGCAACCTTAAATGGGTAATTAAATAGTCTGTGACGTGTTGTAGGTTTTGTGGCTATAGCTTTGTACAAAGCTGCCACATGCTCGAGGTAGAATCGTACAAGTCAAAGTATTTTTAAATATAAACTTATATTTCTAATGAAGATTTATTGTAAAGTTATGTTTATTATGTTAATATAGAAAAAAGAACATAAACTTCTTACCGATTTCTTTTTTCAAAGTCCGACTTCAAGCTATAGTGTTGTCAGGCAGAAAAAGAAATTTCAAAGTAGTATATTTACATTCCTTCGACGGAGGTTTATGTATAAGTACACAAATAACAATAGTTGTGAATTAGAGCCGAATTTCGCTCTTTACAAATAAACTTTTCTTTTTTTTAAGACAATGCACAATATTTATAGGCCGCGGGGGACTTGGCAAATACACATAAAACGTATACTAAGAAATTAGAACACCTAGACTCAGAACAACCATTTGTGAAGCTCTTTGCATTATCCCTGTGGAACTTAAACCCACAACACTCAGTGCAGTATAAAGCGGCAAAATGACCGCTTAAACCACTACGCCATCCATGCAGATTTAACAAGTGTGGATTGTTTAAATTATAACACTACGATTGCCCGCGGCTCCGACCGCGTGTGTCTGTTATCGCGGTAAGCCCTTTGTCCTCAAGAATAAAAGTATCTCTAGCACCAATTTCATTGGAATCAGAGCAGCAGTTTATTCGTGAAAGGGTAACAGACAGGCTGAGTTACTTTCGTTTATAATACCAGTATGGATATATATATTCTATTATTTTCCACATTGATCCTTTGTATTCCTACCTATTCTTATCATATTATGTATAAAACACACATTTCGTGACCCTAAATGAATTTTAGGAGCTGATAAAAATAATAGTTAAAGGAGTAATTTGTCGTGAAATGTTTCATTTCCTCATAGTTCGTATCTGAGGTCAATCGCACGTGACTACTTAGTTATGTTTTTAAATACGCACGATGGGTAGGGTGACGCCGAAATTATGGAGGCGGTATACTTTGTTTTGTTGTATTTTAATTTCTATGCTGATATAAATTGTATTATTGGTGTAATTTTTCATTCTCAGTTTTTTTTTAATCTTTTATTGTTTGGGAGTTTTTATCCTTTCGGATATGACAACCCCATTAGAACCATTTTAACAAATATCGATCTATGCATATGTTAAACTAAGAGGGAGGAGTCACTGTGGGTTTAGTCATGCAACAGAGTATCCTTGCTTTATTAGATGTAGGTATCGATATAATCATTTGAGGGATTCCTACGTCACATGGGTTCACCCCCAGTGCCTCCATTACAATTTCTCTATCCCTGCGGTATTCTCAGCTTTAAAACTGTTCGGTCTTCGTAAAGCCCATTTCGTTATAAGTTAATTCTTACATTAGGACCTCATATTTTTTTCAAGTTGTTTTTAATTTAAGAATAGAATAAATCATCAGGTTATTTCATATACAAACTATTCTGTCATGTTAACGAAACTATATTAATTTATAAGGAAGATAAAATAACTTGAATTTTATTTTGACTATCTCAGTTTGCGCTGAATCAATAGATGTATGACAATGAATAATTATTAAAAGTACGAAAAAAATTGAGCAGGTATTCATTAATACCATATCAAATGCTACCAATGCCGTTCCACATGTGGTAATACTGGCAATACTTCATGAATATTAAATCCAACATCAATCATACACGGAGGTTAAGATTCGCCACACGATACCACCACTCGTTTGCAAGGGGTTGCTTTGACGATATTTAGTTAGCACGTAAACTGGGTTAATTAGAGTGTTTAATGAATTTTGTATATGTAGGTACTCAAAAGGTGCTTAGGTATTTTTGTGTGAATTTAGGTTGTGGTACACAGTATTTAATAATAACAAATCGTGATTTTACATTAATAGATCCTAATATTTGTTTATTATATCACTTGTTTCATTATGTAAAGTTTCAACTCAGTTGATTAAAAATATTTGTAAGTAGAAAACGGCAAACCGATTGTGTACACGGGCTTCCTACTAAGGGTCAATATTTCGTACCACACTACCATGCTGTTTTTGCACCTTCAACACTGAAGATAACGAACTAAGCGTGGCAACATTTATCGCGGTCTCATACCGACATCGCGGCTGTACGTTACTGTTATCGCGGCGGTGTGGACATCTAGATTTATTCGTCATGAACCAGGACGTGGACACAAGGAAATGTTTATCTACTACGTTTACTTAGTAACGCTTTTTGCTATGTCCCCATTGGGACAGTGTTGTGTTTTTCAGTTTCGATGCCGTAGTAAATTACTAAATAAATGTAAGAAATTTTATTGGAAATTAATATCTATTTAATTTTTATCGGATTCATTTTGTAATAAGAAGAATAATAAAGATAACCGTTTATGCAACAGTTTTTTTTTTGTGGTTTATAAATTATGTTTAATATCACTTAACCCTCTCTTGGGACATTAAAGGTAAAAAGTAATAACTAAGAAAACTTGAATACATCAAGTCTTAAACCATCGTACCGTAGCCAAATGGGCAAGTGTAGCACAGTAACAACCGCGCAGCGTAACGATAGCAGAATCGAACCGTCGATATGTTAATGCGCGTCCAATCGTGACGCACGACGTTCATCCTGCCGGACACTTGCTGAAGATCCTCACTCCGATATGTTGTTGGGAATATTTTTTATGTGGAAATAGCATGGTACTCAGTCGTTGAGCATTTGATCCGATGATTTGTGGAACTATACTTATAAATTTTACGGGGTAGTGAAAAGTAATTGTGAAATATTTTGAGTGAAACTGCAACTAGTACTATAATTACAATTCAATAAAAGCTCACACTCTGGCTATGACTCAAAGTGAATAAAATATTAAAACACCGATAATAAAAGTCGACATTGCATTGGCCTCTGCATATATTATTATTATCTAAACTGCGAAATCGGATACATCAACCTCATTCGGAATCATTCCCACTATAACTATTAAACACCTATGATTTTATCATACAGTCCATATGCATGATAGATGAATACAGTGCTTCGTACAATAAATACAAATAAATCAAGATGTTTCTGACGATAATCTTGTCTGACTTTGTCACTCAACTCTTTGTCCAGACATTATAGAAGATTTTTTATTTTGTTTCTGGTAACACCGGTAATAGCGCTCGTTATGTTTTGTACTGACATTAAGATGACACGTGTTCTTGTAAAAAATCTAATGAAGATATTTTTTTAGATCAAATGATAATGGAATTTTCTAAGAAGACAATCTTCTTAGCTAATGGAAGCTCAACATTAAGAGTTACTTAACTAAACGGATAATTTTACTAAAGATCTTAGTGAAGAGTGTATCAATCTATTTTTTCTTAGGTTTTGCATATAGCTGTTGCGTTATATAGGCCTTTTAAGTACCCAAGTAAAATCTAACAAAATAGCAAAATATGAAATCATTTGTTACAGAAAGCTAAAGGCACATTTAACTTTTCTAATTCGACAATCAACGCCATCTCTTAGACGGCGCGTGACAACTTTACATCATTATAAAATCCGAAGAGTTTTTATAATAGTTTATATTTAGACATATTAAAATTCAATGAATAAGTTTTTGTCTCGTTTATCAGACAATCGGCTCAGTTCAAGGTGTATCTCGGTCGCGGTAAGTTTTACGTGACCACTACCATTGTGTAAAAATAATTTAAAACTTATAAAACTAACTTCAGCATAATTCAACAACATTTTAAACACTGTTTAAAAAAATAATGCAAGCCTTTAGCAATAAAAACATATACCGTAACTCGATAAAACGACCTCTTTGAATTTGTCCTTAAAAATGTTAGAACTACTTATATATTATTTGTTTAAGTCTCTATAAGATCATTGATGTAATTAGTTAAGTTTAAAATTGTAAATATATGTATGACAGTCTGGACAAAGTACCGCCAATTCGTGAATGACAATGTAGGTAAAGCGACCTAAACTCTTAAACGACTGCTTATATTAAAAGTATGAACTTTGACAATGATGAACTTTTGTTTGGCAAGATTATAATACGAACTGGAAGTAAAGAACTTTAGAAGTCATACCGTCTGCAAGTTACCTAACAAGAATATGAACAGCCATTATTGCTTATATTTATGTAAATAAATGCATACACTCATATTTATATATTCATTTTACTATCTCAGATAAGTCAGTACACTGATTACAGCGAGTTATCAATCGAGATATCGCGTAAGCGACTCGTGGTACCGGCCGGGCAGCTTGACTCCTAGGTGATCGCTCATGGGCGTCACAATCACAGATTTGTATCAGCAAGATTGTGACGCGACCGATGCACGACTATTTTAATTGGGCCCTGATCTCAACTCGGATAACTGTTCAACAAGATGGCCGCTTTGTTTTTTCCTCTACGTTTGTAGGCACGTGTGTGACGCTTGTCGGTCTTGTTTTACTCAACATTAAACATTTAATTCCATTGCTTTATTACATAAATTACAGTTCCAACCATCTGCTTGACGGTAACATACATTGTTCTCTTGCAATTGTGAGGTAGTTTCATTGTCAAAGGGTACAGGTACACCTAATCTAGCTCACTGTGAGTGCTAGTCGTAACTATGCGGGTTAGCTTTGAATACAGGAGTCGCATGTTTCTCTCTTGTACGAACGCAATGACATGTTTATAAAGACAAAGGGCATAGATTTATATCATTTAACGAATCGACATTCAGTTTCGCGAGCGCTACATAAACGACACCGAGTCACGCCATCTATCTGATCGTCCGGACAACCTTCGCCGAGCCAACAATCACAAGCTTATAACTTATTTAGCGAAAAACAGAAGCTGGAGCGAGACTAACGAATCGCGATAAGCTCGCGTTCAGTATGACGCTAACATTAAGCTGCCAGATAAAGGTAGCATTAGGCGGCCAATCGCGCGTCACTAACCAATCGTAATGACCAATCGTAACGCGCGCACACTAGGATAGCGTGACCCGAACGCAATCCGATTCGAACACTGTTCGTTACCGCGAGATGGCGGTCGGTGCGCTGCCGCACCAATCGTCGCGTCCATCTCACTGTCGTGCCCATATAATGATCTTCACAGGGCCAGGAGAATGAAGTTGAGCCTCTCATTAATTGGCGTTTTGAGTCGAGATCGCTGCGCGAAAGATAGGTTAATTCCTCGCTCGGTAGAGATCGTTGTCTCTCAAAAAGGAAGGTGAACGAGCGTTTTCTGGAAATCGAGATCCAATTACAACGAGGCCCGTTAAGTTTTTGTTCTGTTTGCCGCGGGCCTCACGATATTGATGGACGAGCATCGACGATAATGACGAATCAACCGTCCCGAGTGCGCGAACATTATCTCCTCTACATTTCTCGCATTTGTTAAGCCACGGCCGGTGCTTGCGCCCCACCCACGCAGTGGCATTTACATAGCGCAGCCACGTCTCAATTAGGAGCGCTAATGTATGCCTCGACTCACGGGCCCTCCATCTGACTGACGTCGACCGATACGAGACAAAACGTGACGAGTGAGGACTATCGCGGGACGTCCCTGCCAACTCAACATCGCAGTGCTATTAACAACACTAATAGGAGCCGATATGGCATGTGGTTCTTTTTGGTTATACTTGTTGCTTTAACGTATCGTCAATTGCATTTTAAATTGTTTTATTTTGTTTTTAGGTGAGGACGAGGAATGGGGAAACGAGAGCGAGGCGATGCCGGGAGAACCTCGCACGCCAAGCTCAGGAGCCGAGAGGGCTGCTTCCAGCGGGGGTGCATCACCTGCGTCTGGAGGTTCGCCCGCTGCGTCACCGCCTCGACTACGCCTCAACCCTAGTCTCGCTACAGACCCTGCACTCGCTCCGCAAGCGACATCGCTCAAACGGGAGCCTCCTTCACCATCGCCGCCGCCACCACCTGCTCCGCAGGCGCGAACTGATTATCTTACCTTCCCTGCGTTTCTATCTTCTCCCCCAAGTTACATGTGTAAGCCTTGTGGTATTCGCTATTCATCTCTTAGTACATTGCAAGCTCATCAAGAACACTATTGTTCAAATAGAAGGCCTAAACCCACAGAAGCTACAGATACACCAGCTGATCCAGCCGTAGATGAATCCAGTAGCGATGCAAAGACACCCCGACCTCCTAGCAAGCAATATACTTGTACCTACTGCAATTACAGTGCTGATAAAAAAGTTAGTTTGAATAGACACATGAGAATGCATTCCTCTTCCCCTGTCAGCAGTGGAACTCCGGTACCCACACCATCGTTAAACGGTGAAGTCACTGAGAGTCCACCCATACAGGATCGCTATTGTGCTGATTGTGACATCCGCTTCAGCTCTATAAAAACATATAGGGCTCACAAGGCTCATTACTGTAGCACAAGACAGGTTGTGAAACCAGTTTTAGCCACGGCTAGAGGTGGCTCTGCCACATCAGGGTCCTCACCGCCATCACCAGGAGCTACACCTCCTGCACAAAATTCGCAATATGCACTTGCTTTGCCAACTAATCCAATTCTTATCGTGCCCTACTCTTTGTTAAGAGGAGCCAGTACTCTCCCAGGTGCTACATTGCCTGATCCAGATACACCTTGCTTTTTGTTACCAAACGGAACATTTCAGCCAATAAGTCGTGCTTTATCGTCTGGTGCCACCACAGACGGAAAGGAATCTGATGTTTTAAAAGCAGCTAATAGGCCAAGAGAGGCATCAAGAGATGGCGCTACTCCTTTAGATCTCAGTGTGCGCCGTTCCCCCGAATCCGTGGTGACCGACGAACATGAGAAAGAGAACAGAATACGATCGACAACACCTGAGCAAATCGTATGTGCTCCATCGTTACCAGGATCTCCAGGTACTCCATCTCCGTCACGGCGATCCTCATCGCCGAGTGGAGAAAGTTCACCAAAACGAAAACGACGCAATTCTAGGGGACCAACTCCAAAACCTCCTAGTGTACCATCGCCTCCAGAAGAGAAATTCGCTCCTGTAATTGCACCTGCAATAATACCCCCCGCTCTAGCACTGCGCTTGGCAACTGAGTTACCTATAAATGCAGTATCTCCTCAGGTTCTTGTAAAGCAAGGGGTATCAAAATGTAAAGAATGCAATATAGTTTTTTGTAAATACGAAAACTATCGGGTCCATAAACGGCACTACTGTTCAGCTGGTGGAGGCGATGAGCGAGTGAGTCCGGCACCTCCAGAGCCAGGCCCACCACCGCAATACCGGCAGTTGATCTGCGTGGCATGCGGCATTCATTTCAATTCACTGGACAATCTGACGACGCACCAGTCGTTTTACTGCACAAAACGAGAGACACGGTCGCCTCGTAACGCTCCTACCGAGGCTCCGAGGCCAACGTCGGGATCAGAAGGTGGCTGGAAGTGTCCTTGCTGTGACATTGTATCTCAAACTGCAGCGGCAGCACAACGTCACATGGAGGCCCACGCTGGAGTCAAGGCCTTTCGCTGCACTATTTGTCGATATAGAGGAAACACGCTACGAGGCATGCGTACGCACATACGCATGCACTTCAACAACAAGAAGCCTGCTGACTTGCAGGTAAAATTATTATTTATTATATAGGTATAGATAATTGTAGCTAATGATGATTTTACAATCTTTATACGATTGACTACGTCAGTGGTGCAGTGATAACGTATGTGACTGCTTGTGGTCTCGGTCTCGATTCGATTTCCGGGTCGAACCAAATGTTTGAATCATCTGCAAATATTTGTTTCGAAGTTTGAGTGTTTTCAATGTATAATGTATGTATTTACAAAAAAGTACATATTGTATATTTTTTTTCCCGTGGGCAATGCATTTAGGCCTCCGAGAGAGGGGGCCAGACTACCCACTAAACCCCACGGTGTTCCAAACCACGGTAAACCATGGGATAGTTTGCTCACCGCGACTCGGCTAGGGATGCCTTTCGGGCCCGCCTCGGGGGGCCAGATCGCTCAGGCCCCCCATTCCACGTTGGTATGCGCTCCCGGAACAGGGGCGCATTCCGCCATATGGTTAAGGACGGCAGGTCCCCCGACCCGCCGCCCGTGGCCGCTCTCGTTCGGGGCCACGGGCGACTCCCTGTCACCGTGGACCCCTCGCTGGCGGCCCGCGGGGCGGGAGAGCGCCCAGCTCGATCCCGGTCCCGCAGGGCCTCTCATTTGTCCGTCATCACCTCGCCCTCGCTAGTGAACGAGGTGATGGCGGCCCAGCTACTTTCTCTTAGTCGCCTTTTACGACACCCACGGGAGGAGATGGGGTGGAGCTATTCTATGCCGGCTCCACACGGCGCACATATCAGTTGTCTAGTACCCATATAACGAGCTCTGCTTAATTTGGGACTAGATGGCGTTGTATGATGGATGTCCCAAAATATTTATGATTTATTATAATGTTCATCGTTTTATCAATTGTATCACAAACTAAGTTTATGACAGTTACCTAAAAATAGCTAGTCTAAAAATTGTGGAACCAGCTCTAAAATACTTTAATAAGTAATCTGTAGTCATATCTTTTGATTTTTATTTTTAAATTTGTTTTGCGTACAGATTTACGGGATTTAATAAAATTTTATGAACATTAAAAGATTTTATTATATCCTATTAAACACTATTTTAGAATGAATATGGAGAGTTCTAAATTCTTTATAATTGAAGATCAATATGCGTTTCAAAAATTTGGCGCCATTGGATAGGACTCTACTAGTCGCTCGCAAAGTGTTATTCATCCGCTGACTATGACGTTCCATGCAATGAAGCTTGGACACTAAAAAATGCCTAAATAATGGTGCACAAAAAAACACATATTAACATATGTGTTTTTTTTTTGTGCACTCCAAGATAACGAAACAAAAAATTAAATTTCATTTTTTAAAATTGGCTCAAATATAGTTGCTAGATAAGATTGAAATGAGTGCATCTTTCTGGGCGGTGTGATGCCATGGAGAGACCAGATTCACACGACTACTTTCTGAAGTCTTCATACTAAATGTACTAAAATAATCTCAAATAGTCTCAATCTAAAATTTATTTTTAATCTTTTTCAGGAGGAAAGCTACATCGCTTGCGTTATCGAAGAAGACAGCCGCGAGACGACATCTCCCAGCCCAGCTGTGGGCGGCGAGCGAGTTCATCGCTGCAGCAACTGCGCCTACACCTCTACTTATCGAGGCAACGTAGTCCGACACGCTCGCCTTGTCCACGCCACCGATGAACCAGAGGAAGAGCAACCCTCACCTCCTGTTCCATCGGTAGACATAAAAAAAGAACCAGAAACAGAAATGGAGGAAACTCCTAACCACTGCAAGTCTTGCGACATTTCGTTCAAATATGTGGACACTTATAAAGCGCATAAACAATTCTATTGCACTGCAAACAACCAGGATGCTGCTGCAAATAATAACGTACCAACACAAACGAGAATCACTGATACGCCTGTTGTGTGAACTTACTGACTGAGGACGTAGTAGAGTTAATTTTATTTAAGGTTAACTTTCGTCAAAAGGATTGCAGGTCTGGTACTTCAACGCCATCTGTTAACCAGTACAAGAAAGTTTATTTGAAAAGTGATTTCTTTTCTATTTGCCGTTGACGTATATGGTGTTGCAAGTTTAATGTTCGATGAATTTTAGCAATTAAGCTAGCAAACGATTTTTGCTTATGTTGATTTTACTAAATGTCTTGTAATTATCCTTTAGAATAAGAATATAATATCGTCTCGTATTGAAACTAAATTATATGTGCAATATTAAAATCAATATTAAATTACAATTGTACTGCATATCAATGCCAAATCGATGTTTGAAAATTTCCATTATATATAAAAGATTAATATAATATCTATGTAAAATGCAGAAGTATATTTATTTATGTTTTCTTATAATCTTAATAAACTGACATAAATAGATATATGTTTGCATTCTAAACCTTTTAGACATATTGTCCTCTTATGTTGTGAATACTTTAAGATGATTGGTAACCATTTATAAATGTGTACTCATATAAGGACAAAATGTTTACAGGTATGAATAGTGGCTACTGTAAATAAAAGCCCTCAATAATTTTAAGTTTTTTGTTACTCTGTTATTGTAAATGTTCTAGTTAAAAGTTAAACTTCGTCATTGTATTAGTATACGGTTAAAAATATTACCAAAATTGTAAATACATGTAAAGATATTATTATAAAATATTACCATTCTGTATAAGAGATTGTTCCATTTTGTTGTTAATTTTTGTTTAATATTAATTAGTTGTAAGGCGAATTTATCTACTCCCTAAGCAGGTGCTGATTTCAATGCAGTTTTACTTACCAGTGTATAAAATTCCAAACAAAAAATATTAATGTTTCTGCAATACAATTTAATAAGAGATTGGTATTCATTTGCCAACCTATTAGATTGGTACCTAATATTGGATAACGTTGATGTATAGATATATACATATTAATGTCTTATCCGTATTGGGTATATACACTTTTTTGGGCTTATAGTTTAAAAACAAGTATATTATAAAATGTATAATTATACGATCTTACAAATATTAAAAATAATATTCCTATAAAAATTTTACGTGTGAAAAAATGTATAGTTGGCTAACCACAGTATTTCGCATTCTCCAAACTAAAAGTATCAAGACATAAGTGTAACATTATATAAATTAAATACCATGTTTTGTCAATGCCAAAGCATCGCTAGATATAGTGTAATTTGCATTTATAGTTATCTCATTAATTTAGTAATAGAAATAAGTGACTACAAGACTTGTTCCCTACGTATAATATTAGTTATTGTAATTCGTGTAATTTTATGTTTGTCTGTCTATAAAGGAATGAGTCTCGAATCAGTGTTGCGATATAAAAAATTAAGGTACTAACAAACAATGTTGTCGAATTTCCATTTCATGTGGACAGTTATTAGTAAGAAAATAAACAATTTTAACATACAGTTTGTTACATATTGCATCACGCAAATATCAACCTTAGGCAAGAATGTCCTCTTTGTTTTTAGTTTTACGCATTTAGTAAGTACCATCAATTAGTTTCATAAAAAATACATAATTTTCTCAGAGGAGTTACAACTGTCCACAAATTGTAGTAAAGAAACGTAAAACATGACATTTTGAAGTACAGAAACAGCATCTGAAGTTATGTGCCATAACTATGTTCTCACTGTTCTCAGTTAAAAATATAGTTCTTAATGTAGCGACATCATCTCGAATAAAAACATGTTTTGTTTTATATATTTTCACGAATGGCTTAAATGATTTATGTATAAAGTATTTTATTAGTTTTTACAAATAGATTATCTGTGAAAACTATTCAAATCTCGAATTGAGTTTGTTACTGCAATCGGGCAATACAATTAAATGAATATTATTTGTACTGGTGACTTCCACAATTACTATGACCTTCTTCTCTCTCTTCTTCCTTTTGGTTCTTCACTGTAAAATCCTAACAAGCAAATTATTGTTTGATCACATAATTTGGTTCCACGCCATCTAGCGGTAAAATCATGTAACATATGGAAAACTTTAATTTTGGAATTGTATATTTCACCGATGTTATGTTTTAAAATCATTTGGGCCATTCGTTCTGTACCTACCAATGTTTAAAAGCAACATTATTATTATTATAGGACATTGAATTAAAGTGATAATAACGATTAAAGGAAGTAAACTGATGTAGGCATACAATGATATTGTAAAAATACCGCCAGACAATAAATTATTTATCACATATTATTCCCTTTTATTTTGCATTTACCTATACCTCTATAGTTGAAACATACAATGAACTAGTTGAAAGATCATCTCAAACCACGCGCTCAGTAAACCAGTGGAATGAGCTGTCGTCTGCGGTGTTCTCGGACCAATACGACCTTCAAACCTTAAAGAAAAGAGCGTACTCCTACCTAAAAGGCCGGCAACGCACTTGTAACGCCACTGGTGTTGCAGGTGTCCATTGGCGGCGGTAATCGCTTACCATCAGGCGATAGTTTTGCTCGTTTGCCCACTATATTTTTTTTTTGTTTTTCCTCTTTTTATCCTGCAATCAGTCGTTTTGACTATGAGCAGATGTGGTGTAGTTCACTTGCGGTTTAGGGTGTAAGAACTCCCAGCGAAGCACACCCTTCATTTTATTAAGTCAGCCAGTTAATAGCGACCCTTCTCATCAAATATGTCTCGTCGCTTTTTTAGTCGACGATATTGCTCACTATATAATAATTTAAAAAAAACGGGTTGGCCGTGAACTCGGCTCACCGTGACTATCGAATAGGTGTGAAATGAAGCTTTAGAAGACCCAGGGAGCAGGACAGAGATATAATAGATCAATGGGAACAGATATCGGATAGCAATGAAGTTACTAATTTGATATAGAAACGAAGTAACCGAAGATTCTGTGTACCTATGCATACATAATCGACAAAGAAGTAAGTATCACAGAACAGAGAATGAACGTCGATTTCTCTGTTCATCAAGCATTGTTAGTAATAGTTTCTCTAGCGTCTGTTGCTATATGGATCTTAGATTTAAATAAAGTATGATTGCATTAAATAGTAAGTACACAAACATACAAATTTGCTCTACTCTCAGCAGTATGATCCATGCAACCTTGCCCAGTACTCAAGACACGAACAGGTGGAGAATACTTTCAAATACGGGACACAACCTTTAATATTGACGATAGTGACACAAGGAAGAGGAAATACACACATGATCAAGTATCATTTAGGAAGTATGTAAGTAGGTACATACGTACATAGCAACATACATTTACCAGTTTAATCTGATAGGCTGGAGACAAACTTTAGAAGCTGGAAAACTTCAATTGATACTTTAACTCATTATATAACAACTCGCTAATACAAAACTACGTCAGCGTCTCTCTTTAATCATGCTCGGATCCTAATAATCTAAGCGTGACGTTGACTATCTTAGGCATGCCAACAAAACAAACATTTAAAAAAACGCGAGAGTCGGTTAGATAGTTGTCGACTTTACGTATACGGCCATTTGATCCCAACTAAGCAGAATCTATAATATGGTTAACAAAGATATAAAAAAATTAAAATAAAAGTCATATATCAAACAATATTTACATTTATTTATCTATTTACATAATATATATAATAATCAGTCCAGAGTATGCTCTTCTGTAGATAAATCATCCCGATATTGTTCCCTGAACTGCTCGGTGTCTTCATCCTCACCGTAATAAAACCCATCATCACTGTCATCCTTATATCCTTCGTCATCTTGGACCCGGCTGCATTGTATCAAAGACTGATTGGTGTTCAGGTGAAGTCCGGATGGGTCTTCTGACCTAACCCTTGCTTTGTACTTTGCATATGCTACACCGTACCGCATGAGGTCTTCTTGAAATAAATCTGGTTGATCGTCGTATATTTTGTCTTCGCCCGTGTCGCTGGATAGATCATCATCTGTAAGAGTAAAAATATTATAAAATATTTAACAACCAGATTTAATGTCTTTAACGATATTTTACAAAATATTTCTATTAAAATCTGTCTATGTCGACCTATAAAAAAAATCAAAGTAAAGAGAAACTAAGAAGATAAAAAATATTTATAAAATTAAGAAATATTAGCCTACATAAATATTTCTGACGTCTAACACACAACGCCATCTAGTCCCAAACTAAGCAGAGTTTGTGCTATGGGTACTAAGTATACAATTGATGTAATCCATACTTATATAATAAATTCGAAAGTAACTCTTGCTGTGATAACCGACGAACCATGCGCAAAAGCTAGCTAAATATATATGTATATCTTTTTGTAAATACATATCTATATAAATAAAAATGAATTATCGAAACGTATGTACGTGCATAACTCCCGATCGACTGCACCAAATTGGATAATTATTTTTTACATGTTTGTCATAGTCAGGACAAGATTAATATAGAAGAAATTTAAAAACTGGATGTGTTATACATATTTTCATCTGTACATTACCTTCGTGGGAAGCTGAATCGGGCATAAATACTACAAGTTTTTCGGCAATTTAGAAAATATTAAAAAGAAAAAGTAGCGGTACGAAATTCGCTAGGTCAACTAGTTCTAAGTAGAAAACACACCAACTCCGAAACAAATATTTCCAGATCATACAAACATTCGGTCCGACCAGGGAATCGAACCTCTGAAGCCACTAAAGCAGTTTGTTTTTAAAGACAACCTCATGAGGAATATACATCCTGTGCGTGTGACTTTACAAACATACATGCAACGGATAAAGAACACCCAGACTCAGGACAACATTTTGTAGATCACACAAAGTGATGTCCCACGTGGGATTTGAACCCACGGCAGTTGGCGCAGTAGCAAGCGGCTTAGTGACCGCTTAAACCACTAGACCAACCGTGCAGTCAAATAGAAAGAGGCCAAGTCGAAATGCATTTAAGAGAATCATTTTCTTACCTATATCAACCCTTTCCATCGCTCTAATAATGTCTTCTTCGTCTATACTGCTTGCTTCAGAGTCAGGGTATTCGTTCCTCCAGTTATTCTCATCATTAGAGTCATCATCATCTTCTTCATCGTCAGATTGTGGATCTCGATATGCGTCAAATACAAGGTCTGTTTCTACTCTGGAATAAAAATAATGTTATTGATGACTACATTAAACCTAATTTATAAAAGAAAATGTATTTTAGACTGAAATGCACATTTGCTATTGTTCCTTTGAATTTTAAAGTTACATACTTAAATACTAATTAAATAAGAGGTGATGGACTCCTAGCTAAATTCAGCTACTACTACACATGCAGGAAATATTATAGTGTAGAGATATGTGCATCAACAGGTGCACTCTCTGTTCCTTCACTCTTATAATCCTATGGTACAGGTAGCCGACACAACCGGAAGAGGTAAGGTTCAGGTCCAACGGCTTTACATGCTTTCAGTGGCACTGTGATGCGGATTTCCAAACTCTGAGCTGATATAAAGAATTTCCATAAACAATATACTACATAATACTCTTTGGCCATGTCCAGGAAACGCATATGTTAACTGCAAGATCAACAAGGAAGTACAAAAACTCAACTGTAACACATTGTTGAATATTTTCCCAAGGTAAGCAGAGCTTGTGTTATGGGTATTAGACAACTGATATAAATACTTTTATACTTTTTTTTTTAAATACGTATATATTAAACATAGAAAACACCCAAAATTGGAAACAAATATTTGTAGATCATACAAACTTGGTCTGACCCAGGATTTGAACCCGAGACCTCAAGCACAGCAGTCGCATTGACTACCACTGCGCCACCGAGGCAGTCAACATTATCAACATTATCTATCTAATACCTTTAAACAAATAATTATTTTAAATATATCATCGGAATCTTGTAAACAGCTCCAACAATTTTCATGAAATTTTGTATGAAGGGGGTTTTAGTCAGGATAAATCAATCTAGCCATCCAGATATAATTTGTAATTGGCACCATTTGTAGTAACAACATTAGGAGTTAAGTGAGATAGAGCTCTCAGACCTCGGGGTACCAGTTAAAGATACACGTTACTCCTATAATAAATAGTTAAAAAGTTTGGATACACGTCTCATCTGACTTGGCCTTTCCTTGTATATGATATTGGTAAAACCCTCCTGGCAAAACTAGCTGCAAATGTCAAAAAGATTTGCATTGCATACTCAGCTGACCCCTCAACTCTATTTAGGGATCAAAACAGTTTTGGCATGAAGTTAAAAAAGCCATCGGAACTCTATTAACACCTTAGTTACCAAAATGCATGTCTTGGGGGGACAATCCCATTATGGCTGGGAATTGCACACTCAGCTGACCCCTCATCTCTGTTTAGGGATCAAAACAGTTTTGGCATGAAGTTAAAGAAGCCATCGGAACTCTATTAACACCTTAGTTACCAAAATGCATGTCTTGGGACAATCCCAGGATGAAATAGTTTCATCAAAAAACAAATGTGTTGCAGAGCTTGAGTCAAAACTTCAGTTCCATAAACAATTTATGGCTGGTGCACAGTTTAATAGTCGGGCTGGGTTTTGCAAAGAAAAAAGAGGACCAAGAAATAATAAAATCCTTTCTACAACAAGATGAAAATGATAACTATAAAGTGCATGCAATGAATTTAGAAAAGCAAAGTGAGTGGTTAACTTTAGGCGAGTTCTGCATCCCGTTAGCCCTGAAATGGCGCACCTTGCTAAATGATTGGTCTCCTGCCCTATTAAAATTCTATCTTAATGCCTCCCAAATGACCCTCGCAGACCAAAGTAACCTAGTGAGATGGGGAAAAGCCTTTGAAAAATCTTGTTATACTACTTGTGGTGACGCAGTAGGTAATGCTAGGCACTTATTGCTGGATTGCAAGGTGCTGCTTGATAGAGGTTATTATTCACGCCGACATGATAGAGTACTTGATATCATATGTGAAGCAGTAAGTCTTTCAGTAGCTAGAGCCCAAAAAGAATTGACTACAAATAAACAACAAATTAACTTTATAAAGGATGGCTCAACTACCAAATCTAAAAGCAAGCCTTTCTCAATCCTAGGTATTGCACCTTACTGGACTATTTTAATGGATATGTATGACAAGCACTATTAAATCCCAGAGGATGTTGTTGTTTTGTCAACCAGACCGGACATATTTCTATTTTCAAGACACATTAAACATATATTACTAGTAGAGCTTACTGTACTGTGGGAAACCAACATTCCTAAAGACCATACAATAAAATTGAAGAAATGAACTAAACAAAAATGGCCATGTGGTTAATTTACATGCGGTAGAAGTAGGAGCGAGAGGTATACCAGTTAAATCTCTCGATAACCTTCTGAAAGACCTTGGCCTGTCGAGAACTACAGTAAGTTCTATTTTAGAACGAATATCTAAGGCTGCACAAACAGGTTCCTACCAAATTTGGCTAGGGACGATGGACCCGGCACCCACACGGTGAATCCATGGAATGCTAAGAAGTTTGTCTCTCTACAAAAACACTTGTATATCTGCTGCGTTGTTGACTGGTCTCTGTTAAGACTAGCCGTTGCGGCCAAAATTGGTTAGAATAACATCATCATAATGATACTTCTAACACTCCTCTTTAATTGCCAATTCAAGATGCAGTACTGTACTGTACTGCAACTTAAATTACAGTGGTACTGTTAAAGTACTATAGCACAAGAATATGAGACACATAATTAGCAATGTAATAACACTCACCTCTCTGGCCTGGTGACCTGTAACACAGGTTATATTTTTATAACCTACATCAGGCACCAGTCTTTCACAAAGTTGGAATCCGGAAGCCAAGTCACTATTGTACCTATTATTAAGTTATACATTTGTGAAAGAGAATAAAGTTTATTATTATTATTATATTATTATTATACTCACCCAACAAAGTTATCTATCATAGAAATATCAAAGTCCTGTTTCCAACTTGTGTATACATCGTAAGCATATTGTACATCTCCATCCTGGTCTTTGGTTTTCTGTAAGTCTATGAGATTCAGTACATCATCACTCTGTTCATTATCTTCGTCTTTTATACCTCTTAAGCAGTTGACAATCTCATATCGGCTTTCTGTTGCTACCTCTTTGCGTTCCTTTCTTATTTTCTGTATAATGTTGTCTACATTGGGTATGGTTTGGAGCTTAATATCTGTCTTTGGTAGCAAATCCTTGACACATACAGTTTCCTGTAATTTCAATAAATAACAGCATTGTAAAATATCACACAATATCACATTTACAATATTGTACAAAGCAGTCATTAATATAAAAATACTTAACAAAGGACAAGAAGTCCCAAGAATTAATTTAAACTTATGTACTTAGTACAATTCACAGAATGTTAGCTTATTTTTTATGTTTCAGATAATCAAAAGAACAGCTGAACCCATTTTTATGTGAACTCTTACTGGCATATAGCTGGAGTTATAAAGTAACCTTGGCTATTTCTAGAAAAAACACTATTTGGAATAAAGTAAAATTCTTATCTTACTACATTATTTACGAGAATATTTTAAAGTATTCGATACATACCCGGTTATCAACAGTTCCGCGGAATACAAAAAGTGATGGTGATATTTCTTCATTATTCGTTTTAACTCTTTTACACATTAGGACAAGAGCATCTTGTGGGTTTTCTTCCAGCCTCCGCTTTACCCTTAGCACTGTAGACGTGGCCATCGTAGGACTTAAAATGTCTTTAATAAAGTCAAAATACGAAATATAATCATTTAAACAACAAAACAATAACCACACGTGCGCCGCGTGCGCCTTTTCACTTTCAATGTGACAAGTGTATATGCGCTGTTAGTGATGTCAACTCGAGTTAACTCGAGTTGGACGTAACTCGAATCCACTCGAGTTGAATTGTCTCTAACTCGAGTTCGAAAACCGACATGGAGCGAAGTTTGCCGATCATTTGAGACTAAAACAATTAGCTTTGATGGTAGATGAAAAATATAAATTGGTGTCCGAATCTTTAAAAAAGGAGTTAGATGATATATCTTATTTAGCATTAACATCTGATATTCGGACATCAGACAGTAATAAAAGTCTCATAAGTTTGACTGCACATTACATATAACTAAGGAAAAAATATTCTTTGTGATACTAATTATCTAATTTTCTTGAAAATATTGTGATCATAAAACAATTATGAGCCTGTAAATGTACCTATGTACAGTGGACCAAATTGATTCATGACCCCCCTTAGAGTCATTTTCCTACAATTATTCTATACCATTAGGTTGAAATTAGCTTGAACATACATTTCATAAGTGACGAACCATTATCATTCTACTAGACACTGACAAAGCCATGACATAGACATAGACGTATACTATGATAAGTATTGCACCAAAAAGTTTGTTAGCCAGTGAACGTCCTTATCTATAGGTATTTTAGGAAAGATTTAATTGTATATTTGTTTGAGACATAGGATTGACTTTATTTCGAACTAGCTGACCCCCGCAACCTCGTTTGCGTCTTCTATTGCCCGTAGCGTAAAAAATTTCCCCCGTTTTTTAAACATTCTTCATTGGTGCTCCGCTCCTATTATATAAACGAAAAACGCAAATATCTTACGGAACCCTATTTAATCGGTCGGTAAAAATAAAATCGGTCCAGTACTTTTTGAGTTTATTCGTTACATACAAAAATACAAATCTTTCCTCTTTATAATATTAGTGTAGATAGTGTAGATAATGGGTAGACTTGAGGTAGGAGGGTAGAGGTACCGTAAAGGTAGCATAGGGTACTGTAGAACAAAAATAGATAAGCATTTATTTAACAGAACGAAGTCTGTCGAGACAGCTAGTCATACATATTAGTAAAATAAAACAGTAAAATTAGAGACCTTTGTTTATTTCATATTATTAAATTAAAAATAATGGCATTCACTTCGTAAAGCGAATAAAAAAGAAAACTTCTCAATAGTTAATTTTTGGGTTATAATGGTTCCAATTGTTTGGGTCTGTAGGATTACTGGTTAAACCTAAAACCGAGTGTAAGCGCCATGGTTTTCAATAACGTCTAATAATCGATTACGCATAGACCCGATTAGACGACTGCAAATGTCACTTCCCCTCATGAAATCCCAGATTTCGTTACAATGCAGCTCGATTGCTTCTTTAGTCCTCTCGTTCCTGTTGTGGGATCACATTTGAACCATCAAACCCCATAAATTTTCTATTGGGTTAAGATCTGGTGACCTAGACGGCCTTGGAATGAGAGTAAATTCATCTTCATGCTCCGTAAACCAATTTGAGACAATTCTGGCAGTATGCACTCGACAGTTATCATGAACATAGGAGAATACTGGCACATCTTCACGGGGGTAAACTGTTCGCAAAGTCGGTAACATTGATTCTTCCAATAAATCGACATAGTTGATAGCGTTATGACGAGGAGAAATAGGAACAAGTTCGCCTATGTTTCCAGCATCCATCCATGCCCACATGTTAGCTGAAATACGGCCAGATGATTGGTTAGGCACTACGTGGTCTTCTGTGTATTGCGTGTTATCGTAACGCCACAAAGTTAAGCGACCATGTTGAGAAGAGCGAAATGATTTTTCGTCTGTAAAGATGGTGTTTGTCCAGTCGAAATCTAAATAATTACGTGCAAAATTCAATCTCACAGTTCTGTGTGCATCCGTTAAATGAACTTTCTTAGCATGATGTCTGTAATGCAGCCCAGTGCGGTGCAAATTATTTCTAATTGTTTCTAGACAAACGTCGTAACGTGCTGCAAAATAGCGGGTACGAGTAAAAGGATGTTCTTCGTAATGGTGTTGCATTTCCGTTCTCTGTTGGTTTGTGATTCGACGAACCCCATGATTATGTCGTCGTCGGTCTTCAAGGATACCCTCTTCAGCGTGCCGTCTGACCCAGGTTCTGACCGTGTTACGACTTATATTTGACTCACGTGATATTTCTCTAACGCCGCAACCTTGCTCACTGAGCACTACAATCCGAGCTCTTTGTTCTACCAAATTGGCCATTATACGATTCGTTTATAGATATAAATGTATTCTTAGATTTATATTTTAATATTTTCAGATTGACTACTACTTGACATCTTACACATAATGTCATTTCATTTTACAAATTATAATACTTTTTCTTCGCAATGAAAAGAGTTTGAATTATAAACGATTATATTATTTGAAATTCAAATAAGACTGCTGTATCAAAAATATATCTTGTTCAGTGGTGACAAAGGTTTAAATTGCATTGACATTTAACCCGTAATGACGCATTTATGTTTATATCTAAAACGTACTATGTGCAAATAGCGAAGAAAACCTAACTACATTTATGATTCCAAAGGAATAATTGACAAAGTGGGTCACCTTTCAATTTGGTCGATAGTACATACCTGCATCATAATGTTATTCCGATTTTATTTTAAAAAGACTGCTATATAATTTCATAGTTAAATTGATAGTAAATATTATTTTTAATTAAAATTCGAACCAAAAATACTTAAATAAATGATTCGATTTAAAAAAAAAATTTTTTCTTTATTTAGTTAGTAGGTATAACTCTCCTAATACATCAAAAATAAATAATATAAAAAATAAAGAATTGAAACAGATAAAAATATAATTTGTCTGTTCCAATTTTTTAAACTATTAATGCAATGCTGAGGGAATAAATTAGTAAAAACTCAAAAAGTCATTAACTTGTCCATCCAGTTAACTCGAGTTACGTAATTCGAGTTCAACCCGAGTTACGTGGATTTTAACTCGGGTTAAATCGAGTTTAGTTTTTTCCGAGTTAGCACATCACTATGCGCTGTATATATGTTCTGTGGACAAGTGCAAAAACAAAACTTAAAACTATGGAGGGTAGAGATAAGGAGTGTTATCTCATATGGTAGAAAATTGTAAAAAGTGTCCAGCATAAGCTGTAAATAACAGTTCAAAAACCTTCCAGAATGGCGCTGGTGTAGACACAGGTTATGGTATGAATGTAGCAATTGTGAACGAATTGAAGTACGCCGAGTTAAAAATTTAACATTATTGTCACTACTTGCGTATTACAAAATAATGTAGTAAATATATTTTATTTTCTGAACTGTGAATAGTACGTTTATTGATTTTTTATCATTCAATTTTATGAAAAATTGTGTGTATTGATTTTAAGAAATTTACTTTGATGCTAATGTGGCGCCACCCTAATTTAATGCATTTCAACGGACACTTTTCATGTACAGAGATGATACTCCTTATCTCTACCCTCCATAAAAGTACGAAACTTTAATTGCGTATCAATAGTGATTTTCTGTGTTTTACCGAGTCTCAGTTATTCCAAGTGAAAAACGACTGTATTAATTAGTCATAATAAAAAAATGCTATTTTCTTTCATAATTTCGTTGTTGGTAACAATGTTTTTTTTTCTGGTTATATGCATATAGAATTTACATAATTATTACATTTATGTACTTACATTGTAAGCATATGAGTGTCGACCCCACCGCCCATTGGTGACTCTCTAATGAGAAACTAGTGCAAGTCCTCATCGGTGAAGCAGGCGAGCACCGTTGATAGGCAAATACTCTCGGCTTCTACGGCGATGAAGCAAGGCACTAGGGGAAGTGCTTTAAAGGGCATATATCAGGAACCTTAAAGTGACATGCGGCCGATCTCCTGCAAACTCTACCTCCAGCTAGCCGTACCGGCCATCCGGACCACTAGCAACTGGAAATAGAGGATGAGAGAGTGGACTCATACCTGCGCAACTACCTGTCCACTAAATTATATTCACGTGCTAATGACTCCTGCATATTCCATGGCACTTAAATTAAAAGCTCTGCGGCGATGAAGGACTTTTTTTTGTAAATACATACAAATTATACATAGGAAAACATTATGCTTTTTGTGTGGCTATGCCAGAAATCACATTGGAGGCCTCTATTTGCCAATAAACTCCATATTAGTACTCTGCGAGTTCTCGTAAAACCGAAAAGAAAAACCAAGCTTGGTTTGATGATTCCGACTTGGAAATAAAGAAACTCGTAGAGGACCATAAACGCAGTCTTCTCACACCAAATGTTTCCAAAAGAAGGAAGGCTCATCATGACCTAAAGGTAAGAGTGCGGGCTCTCAAGGACAGTAAATGGTGGTCAGATAATGCAAAGGAAGTCCAGCATTTTGCTGATACTAATCAATCTGGTAGATTTTTCGAAGCAAGCTTGGTCTTCAGAGCCTTTTTGGACTTAAATATACCTTCAACTCAGACGGCCTAAAGTATTTTGGGATTTTCTTTTTATTCTTTTTAGTGGGTTTTAATTTTCATAAGTTAGTAAAGTGGTTAATCGAGTACTTTGTGCGTTTTTCTGTTTATTTGTACCCAATTAAAGTGTTAGGTTATTTTTAGAATAGGTACTTTTATTATAACAGTGACATTGTTTATTTGTAATGTTTAGTGCGAGTGAATACGAACAAGTGGTTATGTGCAATGGTGAAACACGCGGTTTATGTCAAGGAACGCGTCTTCGATACGGCTGAAGAAATGAGAAGCTGTATCACATTTGTATTCTAAGACCTGAATGCAAAAAGTGCCGATCATGCCTATTCGATGCGAATGCGTTTAAAAATACCATTACAGCAACTACAACTACATCCGCTACTACTCTCTTACAAAAGACTGAAAAAGTGACAGCATTCGTGCTGTCGTGTTTCGTTCGTGAGTGCGAGACCGGAAACCCAGTCATGCAAAATACCTTTGGCAGGCCCTTAAATATCATATAAGGCCTACATGCCTGTTAAATTAAAAGTAAAAGCGCTCCCGTTGCGGGTAGTATTTTTAGTACTGCCATATAATAGTTTCTAATTGTTTTAATCTTAATTAAAAAATCATAATTGCCTTTGATCACGGCATCGGTGGAACCAATTTCACTAAAACTTTTTTGATGGATAGCTATTTATTTATCAATATGTGTGTAATAATAGGAACCGGGTATCAATGGTAGAAGCGAGAAATATCTGTTTCTTCTGAATCTTTTGAGAAAAGGAGGCGAAAAATCGGCGGGTGTACTAGACAACTCCTTCAAAGTCGGGTTTTCACAGAAGGGATTAAAAATAAATCTACACTTTAATTTAAAAATTTACTTATATTTGCACTCATTATTTCAAAAATACTACTACTATTTTATTATTAAGACGAATAGGCCAATCGATTTGAACAGAGATTGATGTGACGCAAGTGTACAACGATCGCAACGGGACAGTGAGCGGAACGGGACAATGAGCGTAACAGTACAATGAGTCAACCTGTTTCGTGCGTGCAGCCGGTGTTCATCGATTTATTAGACGTTGTCACGTTAAAATCATTTGAGATTAAGCAACGTACAATTTGAGTATTTACTAGAAAAAGTAGCACCGACAATTCTCCAAGCAGAAGCTCATATGAGAAAAGCAATTCCAAAAACAATTCTTCCGGGCATCTTTTGTTTCTATAGACCTTTAATCGCTTGTTGCACAATACTTTCTCCGCTTCATATAATTCTAAAAACTTAAAAGTATCATGCTCACTCCACTAGTTTTTACTTTTCGTCTTTTTTTTCATAAAATAATCCGAGTGAGATCGAAAAATAGAGCAGAGTCCGAGTCTACTCGGATTAGATGCCGGCGTCCAAGTAGACATCCCAGTGCACTCGGTCCGAGTCAACTCTTATTGTAAAAACCTGGCTTAATCAGTGCTGGATTAACCCTTAAGCAAATTAAGCAATTGCTTAGGGCATCACGTCTTGGGGGGGCACCAGCACCAGAAACAGCAAAAAAGCTCGATGCTTTATCAATATTGTACGTAGAGTCAGATATGCTAAAAACGTTGGACTTAAAAACTATTTTCCGCGAATTTAATGCCCGAAAAAGTCGCAAGTCGTATATCAATAAAAAAAAAATGGACGGGTTGCACTCCGGGAGTGCCGGCAGAAGTGAAAACTTGAATATTAACGTTGTGCATTTTTGATATTTTGGAATGGTTAGAGAATAATTTTGTACGAATTGCTTTAATTATCAGTATAAAAGTACTATTATTTATGTGGTGGAATACAATATTCATTTATTGCGCTATCGTACACAAACATGACAATTTATATTACATAGACACACGAACATTCACGCAAGCGCCCTGCGCCGCCTGTCCTCTCTCCATCCATCTTACGAATTTTCAATCAGGTCATGTGACCTGACGCGAGTTTATACGTCCTCTCTCCATCCGTCTTATGAATTTTCGATCAGGTCACGTGACCTGACGCGAGTTTATACATTTTTACCCATTCCAAAAAAGTACACAGCGCCGCTAAAGAAGTTTTCACTTCAAAAATTTTAAAAATGCTTTGGATTTTATTGTATGTAATACCTTCTCCACGTATGTCTTTCGACCTTCATACATATTCTAAAGTACGTAATTTATGATACTAGTTTACTTATGGATAGGGGGGCCCCAGAGGCATGGATTGCTTAGGGCATCAAGTAGTCTTAATCCAGCACTGGGCTTAATTAGTCTTTGCTGCAAGTTTAAATCATATGACATATCATCGCACCGCACTTCGGCCCAAAGACAAGAATATGTACTGCTACGGCCTCCGCAGGATGCCTCCGCACCGCGGTCTGTCACAATTTTAATTATCTGTGCTCGTCAATTCGTCTCTGAGTTAAAGTATGCTGTGGTCAAAGTGGACAAGGAAAACAGGACGAAAACTTGCATCACCTGCTAGGGTTGGGCAAATGGGAAAAAATATCGATATTTATCGTATTGATATTTTTCAAATATATCTATATATTTCACCCAAGAAATATCGATATTTCGATATATCGAAATTTTTTGCCCAATATGCAATTATTTATAAAAATTGTAAATTATTCGAATTTTTTTTTTTTTAAAGAACTTCCATACAGCTGACATGACGTTTAACATAAATACAATTCACATAAAAAATAACAATGAGCTACGCTTAGTTTACTTGTGACAACACAACAAAACAACGTTCGTACTAACACTCCAACACATGCAGTCAGTCCAGTGGGCAGTGCAGTGATACCAACCAAACTACCGAACCAACAAGCAGTGTCATTGTCATAGACAAGCAGGTCATAGACTGTAATTTTCGTTTGTGTTTGAAGCAAAAAACTAAACCCATACAGCCTACTGCATACCTACTCTTTTTCTAAATTTAAGAAATTGGATTGGTCAAATACATGATGTGACGCCATGAGCAGACAGCTGAGCTTTAAAAATATATCAATTTTGATATCTTAAAATAAATATCGAAAATTAATGTATCGCGGAAAAAATATCGCTGATTTATATCGATATTTTTCTATAAAAATATCGATATTTTGATATGTTGAAATTTTTTGCCCAAGCCTATCACCTGCATACGGACAATGATGACTGATCGTCAGCTTATTTATAATTTAAGTCAGTTTTTAGTTTATACTGTACCACAAACATATACCAAAACTTTATATTAAGAACATTAAGAAGAAATATTTACGAACAATTTATGACTGTTTTGGTGTGTTTAATATCTGTGTTATCAACAGTGAAACTTTGTACAGAATCTCAACTCGAAGCTCTTGAAACATCAACAGGATGGCGTCCGATGATAATTGGAGAACTCCAACATTCAGGCAGAGTGTAGTGTCAAAGATGTAAGTAAACTTTTTCTTTTATATTGTAGTTGAAGCCTTGCAAATTCTCTACAAAAAACCTCGGAATATTAATCGGTTAGGGCTTAAATTAAATTGTGTATTTCACAGACTTTTAAACCATAATTATTTTCTTTAGTTTACTTCTAAACTAACGACCCGATCCAGGCATTGAGATTTCTCTACCATAATATGCGTACATTACACATATTGAAGCAGGCAACCAGGCTCTGTAGTGTTTCTTGGGAGAAACCTGTGTCTAGCAGTGGACTGCAACAGACTCATAATGATGATGATACATATAAATCTTCCTCTTGAATCACTATCTATTGCTGAGAACTGGATTATAACTTTATACCTTGTAAATATATTTTATCATACTATACCAAGGACTGTTGCCCAAGGATGATGTTGGTTAAAGCTTTTAGCAATCAATCCTGGGCTGATGTGCTATCACAAACATTGGTAAGCTCATGGGCTAAATCTAAATACTTAACTTTCATTAAAAAACCATCAATCAGACAGAAGAACCAGACAAATGGGAATTAAATGGGTTGTAGTTTTCTGTATTCCAAACAATTTATAGTGCCTAGGTGACCAAGAACTAAAGAAATGAATCTTAGATTGATTTATTGCTCCTGAAACCCCCTGCTCCTGAAAAAGTTATTATAGCTGTTTCCGAGATTAAGATTATACAAATAAGTACAAGAATTGTTCCTTTAAAGATAATATAGTTGCCACAATTATTTTAAGATATATTTGAAAAAATAATATTCACACAAACATATATTATCTAAATATACAATCTTACAATTAGTTAACTACTGTCTACTATTGTAAATACTGGTTTGTTTATGTAAACTCACTTGTTTCAATAAAGATTTATAATTACTATTACTGAATAATTAATATTTAACAGACAATGCTCTATTACAACTGTCTAATAATATACACATTCAAACTCTCCCCTTTTTTTTTTCCTCGTGCCGAAATCCCCTCAGATACCACTTCCTGGTGGCATGTCGGACTCGAACCGACTAAAACCGCACGCCGTCTCAGGTACTAGATGCCGGGGAACCAGGTGCACCCTAGAAAGGAAAACCCTGGAACTCAAACTCTCCCCTAAATCAAACTGGTAGTGGTTAGAACGACAGGGGGACAGGGGTGTCATTGATTTACGTGTATTTTCTGTGTTATTTTCTTATTTGTTGCTTAAATTTAAATACCTGGATGACTAAGCTTTCCTTGGTATTTATTTTTTTGGTGAATTTACTAAAAATAAATTACCAAGGAAAGCTACACACACTAACTAGATAAATTTATGGCCCCCAAAAACCCTACTTACTAAATTTCATGAAAAGCATTGGAGTTGTGTCTGAGATTCAAGTTATAAATATAAATACAAGAATTGCTCCTATAAAGGTATTATTAGATAACTAGCTGAACCCCGCGGTGCTACCCGCGGTACGATGATAACTGCGGGCAACGCCGTGAGGCGAAGCTATATCTTTATAAATAGTAGCCTATGTGTTATTCTGATGTATAAGCTATATTGTGGTAAAGTTTCATTCAAATCCATTCAGTAGTTTTTACGTGAAAGAGTAACAAACATCCATACATACATACATCCATACTTACAAACTTTCGCCTTTATAATAGTAGTAGGATGTTTATGAATAACAAGGCTAGAATCTATATAGCTTAAAGTAGAGGACATTTTGGAATACAATTTTATCTTATCATAATTCAAACAAGAATTACTATTGATA
The DNA here is from genome assembly GCA_916048165.1 of Spilarctia lutea. NCBI lineage: Eukaryota > Metazoa > Arthropoda > Insecta > Lepidoptera > Erebidae > Spilarctia > Spilarctia lutea. The sequence continues at coordinate 2,789,940 of OU696473.1, read as the reverse complement.
AAGGATTCAATCATTGCAATATTTAGTTCTTCTAGTTTCTACAATAATGATACAATATAACCTTTACTGGATCTACACTTTTTGGTGTTCATTGGATCTACATATTCTTTCTTGCCTGTGGGTGTTCCCACACAGCAGATATATAATGTTAGAGATTGTTGCGTGACATTTATTGTCTAACTTAACTACCTTTTTTTAACAAATTGGGACAAAAGTTATAAATTGTTAATGATGGTATATAACTTCTTGTAACAAAATGTTACAAAAATTACAACATTATATAACAAATTATAACTTATTAATTATAACTAGATGGCGTTGTGTGTTAGATGTCCGAAATATTTATTATTTATTATTATTATTATAACATCATCCGCGTCTCAGCGTGACGTTAGCATGCAAGGCGCGGGGAGGAAGTTGCTTGCAATGTTGGGAATTAATTAATTAACTTTTAATTTAACAAATTAATTGATGAAAATATTAGGAGATATTCGAATTCCGAATTGTTCATTCTTAAAAAATCATTTAAACAGCTATCAATACCCAAATCCTCCAAATATTATGTAGCACTGTATTTTTCTCTTAATTTTCTTTATTTTTGTTTTTTCATAGAATAAATAAAAACCAAACTAAGCTAGCTTAGTTTCCTCGAAAAGCAGTCCCAATCTGATTTTTACAGAATGTTATACAATGTTATACAAAAAGTTTCATCTGTGTAGCGTATGTTAAAAGATGTTATCATGCTACACAGTGTTTTATTACGTTATATAACTGCTGTGCTGTGTGGGAGCACCTTTTGTGAATACAGTCTCTGCATGGTAATAGACTTATCACTTTCCAAATTGCACATATCCTAAACTCATTATTCAGCTTAATCCTGTGTTCTAATAAATCACACACACATCACAGAGAGGAGGTGATCCAGCGCTCAGGGGTGCAGGTAGCACGGAACAGCAGTGAGATGGAAAATCATGTTTTCATGAAGGCCAAAAACCGTGAAGAGTATATGAATATGGTTGCCAAACTTATTCTGCATGTTCGTGAAATGTGTAAGTACTGCAAGTATCATTTTTAACTAATTATTATTATAAATAGTGGTAGGCATAGCTAACAACGATATACTTCATGATAAAGCACAAAAAAAATTGTGCTTATAAAGTTCAATTAAAAAAAAAACAAAGTTTCACTGTATCCAATATTAACTTGTTAAAGTTTTTATTATTTTTAAGTGTTTTTGTACATTTCAGCACAATCCAAACAAAACCAAGGAGCTCCTAATATGCAAGGCCCAAATCAAGCTCAAGCTGGTCCAAACCAGCAAGTACAAGCTTCACAGGGCCAGCAACAGCAAGGACCTAGTGGTCAAGCTGGTCTGACACCAGATCCAATCAATGCTTTACAAAACTTAGCCTCACAAGGCTCGAGGAATCAAATGATGAATATGGGACCACAAAGCCAAATGCAACAACAAGGTGTCATGGGCCCTAATGCTGGAATGGCTGGAATGCAAGGCCAGATGGGCCAACAAGGTCCTATTGTCTCACAAGGGCCTCAAGCTCAGACTGCTACAAATTTGCTGCAAACATTAAACCAGAGACCACAAATAAATATGCAGCTTTCAAACAAAATTGGAGGAGGAATGGGACTGGTTGCTTCTCAACAGCAAATGGGGAATACTTTAGTTGGTGGTATGGGCGGTATGGGGAATCCTATGGGAAGTCAACTCCAGAGCCAGTTGGCAGGAGGTATGCAAGGACAGATGATGCCTAACATGTCCATGCCAAACAATATGTCCGTTCCAATGAGTGGATCTAACGCAATGGTGGGACAAATGCCTTGCAATCAAGTTGGAATGGGGGGTCAGATGGCGCCAAATAATATGGGGCAACAAATGGGGCCAGGGCAAATGGGTAAGTCCACTGTATTTAGTTGTAATTGTATTTATTAAGAAAGGCAATTATGGAAATAGTGTTCTGACAGTAATATATCAATGAAATAAAATAATATGTCATTATTTAATCTGTGCCTAAGTTTAGTTACCCTCTTCAACATGCAGGGTAGTTATTAACTACTAATACCCTGCCTGTTCAGTCTTTTAGGAGGAGTTTAGTCACATACACTCACACTGAAGATTTTTAAATATAAAGATATTAAATGCAAAAGAATAACACAGAATTATATTTTTAATAATTATTGTTTGATAATAAACTTTTTTGCAGTTAGTACCATGGGCAACAACCAAATTGTGGGCCTAAACATGTTGCATATGCAACAACGGGTACAGAACAAGCAGGAGGTTGTTGGCGGCATGCTGGGGAGCTCATACCCTGCTACCAGAGCTCCGCCTCCAAACCAGTTCCTCAGACAGAGTCCATCGCCGTCCGCACCGTCGCCTAACATGGGAGGTCCTAGCCCTATGGGTAAGAAACTTTTGTAATACATGTAAACATAGATAAAAAGAAACTAAAAGATCTCTAAACTGATTTAGTATAATAGTTTATAGATGTTAAAAAAACCTTGATGAGTTATTACTCACCTTGTAGGCTAGATGGCGTTGTTACAAAGAAATTGTGTTGAAAAAAAATTTTTTTAATACAATTTCTTGTGCTTTTGCACAAGTTTATAACAATATACGTACACTCTCCCAACATTTTTGACGAACGCGTAAAAATTAAAAAAAATACTCATTAACACGGGTCAGTTGCTTTTATCACAAGACCGGGCATTTTACTTGATTTTTTCGAACTACTGCGGTATGCTTGTTTTCCTATCCACCGTCATTCATTAAATTAATATCGTTAGAACGATTACCATTCCAAGAACATCTGGCTTCTACAAGCCATGTAAAAAAAAACTCTTCGAATAGGAATGGGATCAGGAAGGTCAAGAAGAAGTCAGTTGACTGCACGGTTGGCCGAGTGGTTTCAGCGGTCGCCATACCGCTTGCTACTGCGTCAAGTGTCTTGGGTTCAAATCCCACGCGGTATAACACTTTGTGTGATCCACGAATTGTTGTCCCGAGTCTGGATGTTCTTTGTGTCCGTTTCATGTATGTTTGTAAAGTCCACCGCGACACTGGATGTTTATTCAATAATGTGGGAGTTGAAAAAAAAAAATAAAAAAAATATGGATATACACACTATCTATCGAAGAATCAACAGTCTACGAAATCTACAGGGTATGTATATATTTGTATATTTTGTCATTATAGTCAGGTACTAATTGATCGTGGTTGTAAGTTTAATCACGTACTGTCGACAGACCGCTTAATTGAGTCCTTACCTACGAGGTACAGGGTCATATGATGAAAACGAAGACTGAAAGACACGCAGGACGGCCGGCACATTCTCGACAAAGCTCTTTGTGAGATTGACATGATATTTCATAATTTTATAAATATTATAAATAAATATTTCGGACATCTAACACAACGCCATCTAGTCCCAAGCTAAGCAGAGCTTGTTTTATGGGTACTAGGACAACTGATATTAATACATATATACATTTTTGTAAATCATACATATACAAAAAACTCCGAAACAAATATTTGTAGATCACACAAACACTTGGTCCGACCTAGGATTTGAACCCGAGACCTCAAGCACAGCAGTCGCATTCACTACCACTGCGCCATCGAGGCTTTCAAGTCAATTGATAAGTCCAAATACGTCAGATATAAAATGAACGGCCAGTACATGCAAATAACGTAACTATTACGAATAATTTAAGAAAAAAAAGTTATATATTTACTTGCATATCAATAAGATATAGGTACGTTAAGAACACCATATTAAAAGTTTCTAGACCACAGATAAAGTCTGCGTAAAGAATGGTACAACTAATACAGAAGATAAAAGACCTGGGATCTTTCGATGATAACTTAGAAAGGATTAGTCATTTAAATTAATCTAAATTTCAAGAAAAGAAACAAAAATTGACGAGTTATTAAAAAAAAAGGTCTTGAAGTGTTGCTGTATTAAAGGACAGTCAGCACAAAAAGTATTGATTCTAATTTGTAACAAATTAAAATGATTGAAATTTTTTAATGAATATTCCTTGGAGAAGTAGGAGAACAGATACTGTAAACGTTCAGGATGAGTTATAAAATTCTGATGCCAACTGCTTCGAAGGTGAAAAATCAAGTTCTATTGACAGGAACATAAGTAATTGATTGTTGATAAATTTTAAAAGTAAATAAATAGTACATAACTTAATTACTTACCTAATGTTTTATTTTGTTTCCTAATCATAGTTGTTTCGTTACTAATTTTTCATATAGCATCATCATCGGTAATCGTTGTGACGTCACATAATTTATAAAAAAATTAAACATATTTCACCTCTTGTGTTTCACGCTACGATCACCTGCCGCCCGCGCGTCTCCTGCCCCCCGATCTCGTCCTAACTCTCACCCTTTCTCTTTCTAACCGGAGGCAAGCCTTAATTAAGCGGTCTATCTATAACTATTTTTTTAATCGGTAATTATAATAGGTACATATGTTTAACTGTATTTTTACTGTGTTTACTATATTAATAGTAATGTGGAAGTTAAGTTATTTTAAACATTTTAGTAGTATCTCGGAGGCGCAGTGGTAGCGTATGCGATTGCTGTGCTTGAAGTCTCGGGTTAGATTCCCGGTTGGGACCAAATGTTTGTAAATGATCTGCAAATATTTGTTTTAGAATTTGGATTTTTTCTATGTATAAATTTACAAAAAAAGTATATAAGCATTCTATCAATCAATCTGTCTTTCATAGTACAAGCTGTTTGAGGATAGATGGCGTTGTATGACATATGTCCAAATTGTTATTATTATTACTATACACTTATATGTTTGGATTACTTTCAGGCATGTGTAAACCTGACCTCGCTCTAGTTCGTGATCTTATGACACGCAAGTTCCATGATCGACTCAAGTCTATACCTGACCATAAACTAAAACAGATGTGGAAACAAATAGAATTTATACTCACTCTTCACACTCCTATTGCTTTAGAGAAGAAAAAGAAATAGAGTGAGATAGAGCACTAATATGCAAAGGTATTTTCGTAATAAAAATTCGTGCAAAATTATTTTAATATATACTAGTATATTTTATGCCGTGAAAAGTACTGCGAAGTAATGTATTAAACATTAAATGTTGACTGTGATTATATATTATATTGTAGCCTTAAGTTAAATTGATACTCTATTATGCCTTAGTACCTAATACCATGAGTATACATTTTATGACAATTGTGAGTTTCAGAGTAGGTTGGATCTTAAAATATCACGGGCCACAGAACGGAGGGTAGTAGCCATAGTCTTTTTCCGATACAAAATAGTCTGTTTTAAACATTTTAGAATCACAATCAATCTGACTGCCTCGGTGGCGTAGTGGTAGCGTATGCGACTGCTAAGCTTGAGGTCTCGGGTTCGATTCCCGGGTCGGACCAAATGTTTGTATGAGCTGCAATTATTTGTTTCGGAGTTTGGGTGTTTGCTATGTATAATATGTATGTATTTACAAAAAAAATATTAAGTAAAATATTTAAGTGTTTATATCAGTTGTCTAGTACCCATAACACAAGCTCTGCTTAGCTTGGGACTAGATGGCGTTGTGTGTTAGATGTTCGGAATCTCCTGTCACCACGAACTCACACATAACTGTTAAAACAAAACACTACTACTGTAATGCGTAGGCACATTTGGGCTTATACTTCTAAAAATAGGAACATCTGCGTATGGCTATTCCCGACCGTGTTGCTCTATGGATCTGACCGAATTTTTATTACAAGGATTGCATCAAGTACAAGCTTGCCATTTGTCCCCCATATATACAGTCTTCAAAGCAAGTTTGAGTGTTAGCTGCTTTAGCAGTACGCGATTTAATAGTTTTAAGAAAGTGTTGTAGTAAGTTATAATGGTGGTGATTCTGTTGTTGTCATCACTAAACTAAACTTCACTAAAATTTGATGTTGAATTATATACTTTAATCTCATCCCTAAAAAGTCCAGTTTTCGATATCGCACATCTCAGTTTTCACTAAATTTAGTTCAGTACCAACTAAAAGTTGATTAGAAGTAAACGCTTGTTTATTAGTAAAGTTAAACTAAATTCTAAATGTAAATTTTTTTAGTTATAATTACGTGAGTCAATTAGTGCGACGTATCAAGTTTCATGTCACACGTTACACGTTTTAAATGTACAACACAGGAATAATAAAATAAATTATTTATACCTTATTGAAATATGGGGTAATACAGCTAAAACAAACTTAAAGGACTTGTAAATAGCATCAAAATTGTTCATCAAGATCATCATTTTTTTTATTATGACTATGTGACACCTACATTCGTAGTTATCTTTTACAAAGATAAATTAAGTAAGTAAATAAAGCAGTCGTAGAAACGACCACATTTTAGTACGAAGTATTTTTAAACGTAAACTCAAAAATAATGTCTTCGGAAATATCTCACTCATGTAAATATAATATAATATTAACTGACACGATGTTACGAAACAAAGTAGTACTACTGTGTTATGCGAGGGTATATTCGTCTTCACTTGTAGATAAGTTGAGTACCCACATGAATTAATTTTATTTTATGAGGATCAAAAATGTTAATGTCACACTGTTAAAATTGTGAGTTTTTAATTAAATTGTTTGTTGTTGAGTGCTGTAGTATGTAATGTACCAAGTACCATAACATATTCTCATGTAAGCTAAATGTAAATTTGTTTTTGAGAAAAATAATTTGTTTACCCACAAAATTATGGCCTAAGTTGAGTGATTTAACTAATTTTGATTATAACAAAGTAAATTTTACTTTTTCAATTAATAAACAAGCGTATGTCTCTGATTAACGTTTATTTGGTACTAAACTGCACGTTTGGCCTAGTGGTTAAGCGGTCGCCACGCCGTTCCCTACTTCGCCAAGTGTTGTGGGTTCAAATCCCACATGGAATAACACTTTGTGTGATCCACAATTTTTTATTCTAAGTGTGTAAAGTCCCCCGCGGCACAGAAATGATTCCTAGTGCGGCAGTAGTTTAAAAAAAACTAAACACAGTGACAGCTGAGATGTGAGATATAGAAAAATTAACTGTACGCACATGACATTAAAGTATATAATCCAACAACAAATTTTAGTGAATTTTAGTTTAGTGAAGACAACAACAGAATCACCACCAATGTCGATCAGTGGACCAATAAGGCTGATCATGTGATGTTAAAATGTGATATCAATATTTATACAATACATAAAAGTTAGTAAAGTAAGGTAGGTGTCATTAAAATGTGTGCAAAGCAAATTAAATCCACAACCTACTCAAATCAATAACAAATTATTCCAATTTATGTGACTCCCGCTGACCACTTTAGACGTTGCTATTGACACGTAGTAAATTAACCAATCACAGCGCTAAATGTTCGGCTTCGAGAGCGAGTTAAAAATTTTGTTCAAGTTGAAATACCGAATAATAATAATAATAATGAGGTACCTGTTTAAGGGCAGCTAGATAAGACAGTTGTATTACATTCTAGAATTAAACTCACTTGTACTTATTTCAGTACTTATAATGAGTTTTAATTCTACAATTTATTGCAACAAGTTCCATCAAATGCCGACAATCGAGAGTATAAATTACATACATACATTTTTTTTTTATAGTTGTATTTAAAAAATGGGTTTTTTACAACCAAAAGTAATTTGTTTTTGGATAATATTTTAATTTTAGTCAGTACGTGGAATTGTTTTTTTTTCTGCATAACACTGTACTGTATTTATAAACAAAGTACATTATACTATTTTATTTTTGTATTGTTTACATTTTAAAGTGAATTTATAGTTGTTGGTTTTAATTTTAAATATAAATATGAATAAATGATCAACTTTTTTTTGTAAATAAATATATCTTCATATTTTTATCTGTTGTTTATAAAACTTTTTCTACTTCTTTTCTTTTTTTTTCTTTCTCTTGTCTATTTTTCTATGTACTTCTATGTTATTCATTGATCTGAGTCAAAAGATTTCAACGAAATTGCCATATGGTACATCACTGTATTCAAATGAAATATATATTTTAATATTAAATATATACTAGAACTTTCTAGACTTTTATTTATTAAATTAAACAAAGTGACAGCGTAAATATCTGCTAAATAGTATTAAAGTATAAGGAAGACTAGAACGGTCTGTTGCTTGACCCAGGCTTTCAATTTAAACCTGTCGCCGTCCTCTGCTAAACGGGGGATTCCCGCAAGCAGCGATTGTCTCCTGGATTACCCGCGGGTAACGTCAGGGGGTGAAGCTAGTCTAAAATAAAAGTAGCCTTAGTAAAAGCTTGACAAAACCGGCCCTGGCCGTTACAGAGATAGGCTGGAACAAACAAACAAACGATAATTTAAAAAAGTTGTTTTTGTGTCAATGCTATATGTATTTTCATATGCATTTAGTGTAAAGCTATTAATTTGAAATTACGTATATGTAAATGAATATTAAGCTCGCACCACATTATCTATAGTATCTTATAAGGCTTCAAAAAGCCACAAACATATTTCGAAACTTGGATTTGAAAACCACCAAGAGATGACGTGAATATTTGTCGCTAGGTGTGATGGGCAGCACGATGACGTCACCGATGTCGTCTCTGGGCGGGCTGGGGGCGTGCGGCAGTGTTGGCAGCCCCTCGCCCTCCGCCCCTACGCACCTCGCACACCACGTACCACCACCACAGAGGTAACTATCCTATTCAATTTTTATATAATTAGCTTTATGTAGTTAAAATATAAAGCAAGGAAATTAATTAATAATTCGGCTCTTCCTACTGTGCTTAGAGTTTTGGGTTTGATCTAGAAATGGGACAACACTTAAGTGATTCCCAAATCTTCTTTTAGTCTGAGTGTTCTTTGTCGCAGTGTCATGTATGTAAGTCCTTCATGACGCAGGATATGGTATGGTGAAACTACGCTTGAATTCCACTCATACTTTCCATCAAGCAGAATAGGGTCATTTTGGCAGGCTCTCTTATACCTATGTATAAAATAAATAACTAAAAAAATATATGCCTTGTAATATAGATGTCGAAAAATTTTTGATTATGTAACTTAAAACACCTTCAAGATATTTCTATTTTACCTGCTATTCTAATTTTACAAATACTACTCTAAAGTTCTACTGCACGTATGGCATATTGATTTAAGCAGTCGCCACGCTGCGTCATGAAGGACTTTCGTCTGGTGGTTAGTGATCCTGACTACTAACACAGGTCGAGGGTTCGATTCCCTACCATGCCAAATGGTGTGTGAGTTTACTATTAATAAATATCCCGGACATCTAACACACAACGCCATCTAGTCCCAAGCTAAGCAGAGCTTGTGTTATTAATAGTAGGGTATCACTGAGTAAAAGGAGCAAAAAGCCCAGCCAATTCATGAAAATTGATTTAAGTGTTAGACGTGAAGACAGGTCATATAGCCAGGTAATTTTGGATATATGGTAGATAAGTGTAATTTCTATTGCAGAGGTGTCGGTATGGGCATGGTAGCGTCTCCATCATCATCCCTCAATACTCCAGTCGGTGCGAGCGTAGCGTCTCCGGGCGGCGAGGAGGCTGCGTACAGGGAGAAAGTGCGACAGCTCTCTAAATACATCGAGCCTCTCCGGAGAATGGTGCACCGGATGGTTAGTGAGGGAGAAAGTGAGTATTGAACTTGTGCTTTCATTATCTGTTCCGAAAAAAGGCCAGTTCTGAACATAGAACTTTTTCTTTTTTTTAACCTGTGGAAACCCCCTCGGGCCGTCAACCCGCCGGGGTATGCGGCTGAGTGGTGTGTCGGAATCGAACCGACTAAAACCACACGGTGTGCCACTCTGCGCCTGAGAAGGGAGGGGTCCGGGAACTGCAGTTATTAACACGACCGGACCCCTCCCAGTTGCTGAACATAGAACTGCCTCAAGGTTCGGTGCAGCTACCATTTTCATGCGTCTTTCACAATATAACATAATATATAAGAAGTTGTTAGAAAAATCCTTCACGAGTAGACCACTATAGTCCATTCGCTTAAGTTTTGCCGCCCGACCAATCAAATCCAAGAAATTATCGGCTCATACAAAGTCTTAAAACCTGCCAACCACCCTAGCCAAGTTGATATTCTTCGACCGTTAACGTTAATACGTCGACAGCGTCTCTCAAGGTAAAGTCACGTGGTCAAAATAAAATATTCCCAAGAATAGAAGAGAATGGGGGCGTTAGCGATTTTAGAAAGATATTTGACGCGAAACACTTGCATCTTGGGTAGGGGACTGATTGTCTGCGAGCTTGATCGACGCGTCTTTATTTTCCTATGGCGAATGGAGTACAGTTACTAGTGGAGCTGTAAATACTCAAGGAATATATCTGAAGTCTTTGTAATTGAGATTTTGGTAAGGAATAGGAATATGCATGTTTTTTTTAAAGTTTTATTTAAACTTTAAATAGTATAAAATGAAGTCGCTTCCGCTGTCTGTTCGCTTATATCTTTTTAACTACGCAACTGATTTTAATGAAGTCCTCATCAATGAGCGATTGATTCAAGGGACAGGTTTATAAGTGTAATACATGCATATCATAGAATGGGGAATACGAGAATTACAAAGATTTCCGTGTGAGTCGGTGCGGTTAATAACATGTCTGCGAGTGTCCCTGGAGTTGCTATTGAAGTAGTAAATAAATGTAATTCTAAAATTTTACAGATGTGGAGAAGTTAACAAAAATGAAGAACTTACTGGACATACTATCTAATCCCAACAAGCGCATGCCCCTTGAGACTCTTATCAAGTGTGAGGTTGTATTGGAGAAGCTGGACTTCAAACGAAGTGAGGGCGTTGTCGTTCCCAGCGCTGGGAAAGTAAGTTACTTTTTCATGCCATAGGGGGGCGAAGGAGCAGATGTATTGCCTGATCGCAACACCAGAGGCATCACAAGTGCATTGCCGGCCTTTGAGGGATGGGGAGGGGAATGGAGGGAGGGGTTGGGATATGGGCCTCTAGTATCCTCACTCTATTGGTGAAACACAGCGCAAGCGCTATGTCAAACCGGTTTTCTGTGAGGCCGTGGTATCACTTCGGTCGAGCCGGCCCATTCATGCTGAAGCGTGGCTCTCCCGCGGAATAAATACTAAGCCATATATACTATAGAAATACAGTGTTAATGTATGGCAATGAAAATCAAAACTACACACATTAGAATAGGAATAGTATTCTTTTGCCTAGACCGCCATAGTGTGGGTAACAATGCTGCAATGTTGCATTGTCTGCATTCGCAATGAGTATGGTGATCACCACTCTTGGATTCTGGTTATGCTTTCCATCAAGCAGAGTAGCAGCAAGCAGAGAATCACTATAGTATACATAAAAAGGTAAAGTTTTTTGAACTTTTTTCGACAGATCTGTAGAATTAGACTATAATTAACGGTTAGTCATCCTGACTGCTAAGTTGGAAGGTTGTGGATTCGATTTCCACTCAGTGTCTGGATTGAATTTATACATACAGCCATACTATAAATTCAAAAGTAAATCTTTCTGACGCTTTTACGGTCAAATCGATTATAATTAAATTTGGCATGAAGATACTTTCATTGTTGATTAAGGGAAATAGGCTACTCTTTAGCGTCTGCCTCATTGGTCTAGCGGTTGACGTATGCGACTGCAAATCAAGGGGTCGGGTTTGCATCCCGGGTCTGGCCATAAGTGTTATTGAGTTTTCTGATTATAGAAATATTTAATAAAAGCTTGGAGTTCTGGCTGATCTCTCCCCGGTCGTGTCGGTTAACTGTCCCATCGGATTATGAGAGAGAAGGAACAGAGAGTGCACCTGTGTTTGCGCACACACTTGTGCACTATAATATCTCCTGCGCCGTGACTGGCTAGGTGAAAATCATCATCATTTAGAGGAGTGTGGCGACCTCCACATACAGCGCCATCTACCGAAGATACACTGAACTACAAAGTAACGCACTGTACCTACAAACTACACTACACGGAGTAACTACCAATCCTGAATCGCGCAAATAAAGTTCCCGCGCCGATTATCATATATACAACATCCCAACATCAACTGTGGGGCAGTAGCCCGCCAGGCATGATCACCTCGCCTGGTCGGAGGATCCTCCCTTTGTGTTGGGTGGAACATTATACCCGTTCCCCCACAGGAGTATTAGAATGATTTATTGGTATTCTGGTTATGTAGCACAGGCTCTGGCTGGTTCGAGATCAGGTTCAGACTGTTGGGTGTGTGATGTGTGAGATTATTACATTTTATATTCTTTTAGGAACAAATCTTCAATCCTCTACTGGAAGTGGTGAACAATTGTCTGCAGTCTCCACTCGCGAACCATACACTTAAACGTACTTTTGGACCCACCCTGGACGCGCTTAGTGGCCCTGAAATCAAGTGAGTACTCGATTCGATCGATCAAAAAGACTGAATGCCATAAAAAGAAAATTTGTATTAGAGCAATAAATAGAAGGGGTTTAAAAATAAGACATACCCAATAGGCATTTCAGAGCTCCGAAGAGAATTTATGTGAGTAATATTTGACTATATCAAATTATTATGTTAAATTTCTTTAAACTATTTAATATCCACTTAATTTTAACGTATAAAAATTAAAAACTAACTATTGATAAAATTCATATATGAACCTATGTCACTCGTGCCATTATTACGAATTTATAGAAACTCATTAATTAAAATCGCTTAAATAGTTTACACGTGGAACATACAAACATACATATACTTATAAAAATATTACCTCTCCGTTTGGCTTCGTCGCAGTCGGGCAAATATTAAAATATTGTCGCTCTTACAGAAATCTTCCCCCACCTCAAAAGATGCCAAAAATGGAGGAGCCCACATTGGAAATTCCAGATGTTCTGCAAGGTGAAATAGCCCGATTGGATTCCAGATTTAAAGTGAGTACTTTCTATTGTCCAAAGCCGACGTATTATGGACATGCAAATTCTGTGGGTTAAAAGCTGACCCACGCAACCTTGTCTACGTAAAACCTTTAACCCAATGCGTAAAACTGGATGCAGGCCATCATTATTAATTTAGGTTTATAATACATACAAGGGCAACATTAATTAAATAAAAAATAATCAGGAAAAATAGCAACCAAGTAGATCATTGTAATAATATACACACCATAGTAGTCGAACGATACACGAATATTTTTACGAATCATCAAAAAAAATTCAGAGTCAGTTTGAAATTACAAATCCTAGATAAGTTCTATTAGTAATGCACTGTGGCATGGAACTATGAACCTTACTGGAATAATTTCTAAGGTCAAATATGGATTGAATGACGCGCGTTCGACTTGTGTACTGTTCAATCCGAGGTGGCCTATTACCATATTTTATGGATTAAAATGGAAACCGTGTGGCTTAAAATTTAGTATAGCACATACACAATTTTAAGCCACAAGGCTCAGGGCTATATAAGGTTAAATACTAAACTCACCTTGCGAATAAACTCAAGTATACTTGCCAACCTTCCGTACCGTAATCAGTCTTTTCTGCAATCCGTGTGTTGTCAGCGAGGTTCACACGCGGGTTGTTATTAGATTATAATCCACACAAAAGTTTAATTTACAATATATCACGTGCGCCAATTTTATATATAATAATCTAACTTACGTCGAAAGCGTATAATTCGCCTACAATAACCGACTACAAAACGAGTTATTCCAAACTTATTATGTTGGGAGAGCAATTATCTACCACAAAGATCTTAACCACAATTTTCAACTACCAAATCAAACGCGTCGATCGCGGCTTATAACCAAGTGGGAGACATATTAGTTTATATGAAGTTTGACATAGTGAATGACAACTGCAACTTCCTGCCATAGAAAAATAAGAGTTACTCGATTTTATGAATCGAATTGGGACAAATAACTACATTTGTCGGAAACAGTCATGTTCTAAATGTTTTATGTCTAATATAGAAAGGCGCTTTGGTGTTTAAATGCAGTAATCTCGGCAATCATTAAGAACGATTATTGTGTGTTATTCAAAGTTATTACACTAACACTTACCATTTATTTTATACAGTCTGGCCAGCGTGATTAGACGTATCGGTCGATAAGTTGTTTCAAGTTTTCCTTCTCTTTGTACATATATTTGTTTTTTAACTCGCTTCTTACGACAATGATCATCGACGAATCCAATATCGTCCGTGTGGATGTGATGCAGGTGTCGCTGGAGCCGATGTCGATGGGCGGCGGCGGCGCCATCACGCTGATCGCGGCGCTGGACGAGCCGCGCCTGCCCCACGTGGCCGGCGTGCACGTGGCCGTGCCGCGCGACTACCCGCGCCGCCCCCCCACGCGCCTCAAGCCGCGCGACAAGTACGCGCCCGACAGCTTCCGCGCGCGCCTCGAGCGGGCCATGGACGCGCGCTGTGCCAGGTGAGAGCCCCGCCACTACCCGCGCCGCCCCCCCACGCGCCTCGAGCGGGCCATGGACGCGCGCTGTGCCAGGTGAGAGCCCCGCCACTACCCGCGCCGCCCCCCCACGCGCCTCGAGCGGGCCATGGACGCGCGCTGTGCCAGGTGAGAGCCCCGCCACTACCCGCGCCGCCCCTCCACGCGCCTCGAGCGGGCCATGGACGCGCGCTTTGCCAGGTGAGAGCCCCGCCACTACCCGCGCCGCCCCCCCACGCGCCTCGAGCGGGCCATGGACGCGCGCTGTGCCAGGTGAGAGCCCCGCCACTACCCGCGCCGCCCCCCCACGCGCCTCGAGCGGGCCATGGACGCGCGCTGTGCCAGGTGAGAGCCCCGCCACTACCCGCGCCGCCCCTCCACGCGCCTCGAGCGGGCCATGGACGCGCGCTTTGCCAGGTGAGAGCCCCGCCACTACCCGCGCCGCCCCCCCACGCGCCTCGAGCGGGCCATGGACGCGCGCTGTGCCAGGTGAGAGCCCCGCCACTACCCGCGCCGCCCCCCCACGCGCCTCAAGCCGCGCGACAAGTACGCGCCCGACAGCTTCCGCGCGCGCCTCGAGCGGGCCATGGACGCGCGCTGTGCCAGGTGAGAGCCCCGCCACTACCCGCGCCGCCCCCCCACGCGCCTCGAGCGGGCCATGGACGCGCGCTGTGCCAGGTGAGAGCCCCGCCACTACCCGCGCCGCCCCCCCACGCGCCTCAAGCCGCGCGACAAGTACGCGCCCGACAGCTTCCGCGCGCGCCTCGAGCGGGCCATGGACGCGCGCTGTGCCAGGTGAGAGCCCCGCCACTACCCGCGCCGCCCCCCCCCGCGCCTCGAGCGGGCCATGGACGCGCGCTGTGCCAGGTGAGAGCCCCGCCACTACCCGCGCCGCCCCTCCACGCGCCTCGAGCGGGCCATGGACGCGCGCTTTGCCAGGTGAGAGCCCCGCCACTACCCGCGCCGCCCCCCCACGCGCCTCGAGCGGGCCATGGACGCGCGCTGTGCCAGGTGAGAGCCCCGCCACTACCCGCGCCGCCCCCCCACGCGCCTCAAGCCGCGCGACAAGTACGCGCCCGACAGCTTCCGCGCGCGCCTCGAGCGGGCCATGGACGCGCGCTGTGCCAGGTGAGAGCCCCGCCACTACCCGCGCCGCCCCCCCACGCGCCTCGAGCGGGCCATGGACGCGCGCTGTGCCAGGTGAGAGCCCCGCCACTACCCGCGCCGCCCCCCCACGCGCCTCGAGCGGGCCATGGACGCGCGCTGTGCCAGGTGAGAGCCCCGCCACTACCCGCGCCGCCCCCCCACGCGCCTCGAGCGGGCCATGGACGCGCGCTTTGCCAGGTGAGAGCCCCGCCACTACCCGCGCCGCCCCCCCACGCGCCTCGAGCGGGCCATGGACGCGCGCTGTGCCAGGTGAGAGCCCCGCCACTACCCGCGCCGCCCCCCCACGCGCCTCAAGCCGCGCGACAAGTACGCGCCCGACAGCTTCCGCGCGCGCCTCGAGCGGGCCATGGACGCGCGCTGTGCCAGGTGAGAGCCCCGCCACTACCCGCGCCGCCCCCCCCACGCGCCTCGAGCGGGCCATGGACGCGCGCTGTGCCAGGTGAGCGCCCCGCCACTACCCGCGCCGCCCCCCCACGCGCCTCAAGCCGCGCGACAAGTACGCGCCCGACAGCTTCCGCGCGCGCCTCGAGCGGGCCATGGACGCGCGCTGTGCCAGGTGAGAGCCCCGCCACTACCCGCGCCGCCCCCCCACGCGCCTCGAGCGGGCCATGGACGCGCGCTGTGCCAGGTGAGAGCCCCGCCACTACCCGCGCCGCCCCCCCACGCGCCTCGAGCGGGCCATGGACGCGCGCTGTGCCAGGTGAGAGCCCCGCCACTACCCGCGCCGCCCCCCCACGCGCCTCGAGCGGGCCATGGACGCGCGCTTTGCCAGGTGAGAGCCCCGCCACTACCCGCGCCGCCCCCCCACGCGCCTCGAGCGGGCCATGGACGCGCGCTGTGCCAGGTGAGAGCCCCGCCACTACCCGCGCCGCCCCCCCACGCGCCTCGAGCGGGCCATGGACGCGCGCTGTGCCAGGTGAGAGCCCCGCCACTACCCGCGCCGCCCCCCCACGCGCCTCGAGCGGGCCATGGACGCGCGCTGTGCCAGGTGAGAGCCCCGCCACTACCCGCGCCGCCCCCCCACGCGCCTCGAGCGGGCCATGGACGCGCGCCGTGCCAGGTGAGAGCCCCGCCACTACCCGCGCCGCCCCCCCACGCGCCTCGAGCGGGCCATGGACGCGCGCCGTGCCAGGTGAGAGCCCCGCCACTACCCGCGCCGCCCCCCCACGCGCCTCGAGCGGGCCATGGACGCGCGCTGTGCCAGGTGAGAGCCCCGCCACTACCCGCGCCGCCCCCCCACGCGCCTCGAGCGGGCCATGGACGCGCGCTGTGCCAGGTGAGAGCCCCGCCACTACCCGCGCGGCCCCCCCACGCGCCTCGAGCGGGCCATGGACGCGCGCTGTGCCAGGTGAGAGCCCCGCCACGGCCCGCGCGGCCCCCCCACGCGCCTCGAGCGGGCCATGGACGCGCGCTGTGCCAGGTGAGAGCCCCGCCACTACCCGCGCCGCCCCCCCACGCGCCTCGAGCGGGCCATGGACGCGCGCTGTGCCAGGTGAGAGCCCCGCCACTACCCGCGCCGCCCCCCCACGCGCCTCGAGCGGGCCATGGACGCGCGCTGTGCCAGGTGAGAGCCCCGCCACTACCCGCGCCGCCCCCCCACGCGCCTCGAGCGGGCCATGGACGCGCGCTGTGCCAGGTGAGAGCCCCGCCACGGCCCGCGCGGCCCCCCCACGCGCCTCGAGCGGGCCATGGACGCGCGCTGTGCCAGGTGAGAGCCCCGCCACTACCCGCGCCGCCCCCCCACGCGCCTCGAGCGGGCCATGGACGCGCGCTGTGCCAGGTGAGAGCCCCGCCACGGCCCGCGCGGCCCCCCACGCGCCTCGAGCGGGCCATGGACGCGCGCTGTGCCAGGTGAGAGCCCCGCCACTACCCGCGCCGCCCCCCCACGCGCCTCGAGCGGGCCATGGACGCGCGCTGTGCCAGGTGAGAGCCCCGCCACTACCCGCGCCGCCCCCCCACGCGCCTCGAGCGGGCCATGGACGCGCGCTGTGCCAGGTGAGAGCCCCGCCACTACCCGCGCCGCCCCCCCACGCGCCTCGAGCGGGCCATGGACGCGCGCTGTGCCAGGTGAGAGCCCCGCCACGGCCCGCGCGGCCCCCCCACGCGCCTCGAGCGGGCCATGGACGCGCGCTGTGCCAGGTGAGAGCCCCGCCATTACCCGCGCCGCCCCCCCACGCGCCTCGAGCGGGCCATGGACGCGCGCTGTGCCAGGTGAGAGCCCCGCCACGGCCCGCGCGGCCCCCCCACGCGCCTCGAGCGGGCCATGGACGCGCGCTGTGCCAGGTGAGAGCCCCGCCACTACCCGCGCCGCCCCCTCACGCGCCTCGAGCGGGCCATGGACGCGCGCTGTGCCAGGTGAGAGCCCCGCCACTACCCGCGCCGCCCCCCCACGCGCCTCGAGCGGGCCATGGACGCGCGCTGTGCCAGGTGAGAGCCCCGCCACGGCCCGCGCGGCCCCCCCACGCGCCTCGAGCGGGCCATGGACGCGCGCTGTGCCAGGTGAGAGCCCCGCCACGGCCCGCGCGGCCCCCCCACGCGCCTCGAGCGGGCCATGGACGCGCGCTGTGCCAGGTGAGAGCCCCGCCACTACCCGCGAGTATCCGTATCCGCGCAATCAAAATAATCGACAACAAAGTCATAGTCGACTCAACTGTTATTTAATCATTGTTGCAGGTTACCAAAAAGCTGCTCAGTGGGTCAACTCCTGGACGCGTGGGAGATGAGCGTGAGACAGGCTTGCGCGCCCAACCCCATCACGTACGGGCCAGTTCCAGCGCTGGGCTTGTGAATACCAACCATCGCAGTAATCAACCCATCGTATTGATGGGGGTACTGTAGCATGTAATATTTTAATCTTATTTTATATAAACCGCTAGTAATCTGTTGGTTCTTCCAAACCGTTGTATATTATAAGAAATTTAATCTACCAAAAGTGTTATGTTTTCGCGTGTGCGAGACTACTACATTTGACACATCATGACGTCGATATAGCTGAAACACACGCACACCAGTGGCCAATAGTTGGGCAGTTGGACACAATTTTTGTCGATCCTCCAACAGCGTATTCATCCTATCTTGACAAATCAATGAAATAAACGAAAAGAAAATTATAGAATGTCATTCTAAATCATTTTACAGCAATTTCGTATTCCGAAATATGAAGAAATAGTAAAAGCATGGATCGAAACTCTATTTTTGTTATAGTAAGTTGATATATATATTGTGTGCATGTAATATAATTGTGAAGAAAATATAGAAAGTTTACAAGACCTGCAGTAATAACCATTAATACAATGCAATAAAAAAAAAAATCTAAAAACAAACGACTTTGGCAAAATTTTTACTACTCAAAATATATTCAAACTTATAGTTTTAAAAAAGCACAGCAGAACCGTAAACAAAAAATAACTATTAAAAATTAAACAATAATGTTGCTAGTACGCTGGCCGGCTATCACAGTGGTGGAAAAATTTAATTTAAAACTTTTTAGAAGCATGTGTTAACTTTAAGTAAACAATTAATATATATATATATATATTAATAGGTGGTTTTTTCACCGATAATTATTTTTAAGTTCCTGTTTTAATAGTGTAAATAGTTTGTAAGTAAATAGTGTCGAATTTAATACAAAGGGGAGTCCCTTAAATAAAATATTTAAATAATTAATATTTTTTTCAGTTGATTATGGTTTAACTTGATTTTAGACTAGCAGTGGTTTAGCAACCTCTCTTACCGAGGACAGGTCTTTGGACCCTTGATTAAAGATCTCGTGTATTTAATGAAAATTTTACCCAAACTCAGTTGGGATCGACTTTAAGTATAAGCCATTCATTTAGATAGTGTCAGCGCACCTGCACGCAATTGTAGTTATTGTTGTGAATTACGAATATATTAATTCATACAACGACGTATTAACTGACAAATCATACTTGCTTGTGGGTGTACGCTGCTGGCGGGCCCTTTGATTTTGTAGCGGCTTGTCGCACGTGTGATTGCGGCGCGATAAAAGTGACCGTATCTAAACGAATGGTCTATATGGTTGTTTAAAAAAACCCGTAACGATTGCCAATAAATATTTTCATGGCAAGCGGGGCCGCATATTTGTTTAATCACTATGAATACAGTACAGTAAGCTCCTTATTCGCTGGGATACGTTCCGTAAATATGCCGCGAATTCAGAGACCGTGAAATATAGGATGGTAATTTGTATGGAATTTTAGGGCGGGGGGGGGGAAGATACGTTCTTACATAAAAAGGAACAAATATACCTAGATACAAGAAAAACAGTTATATTGACATTTTCGATTAATTATTATCGTCAGGCTTACTTGGCAGTTTTTAAAAGCACCTTCAGTTCAAACTAATATTCAGAAGTGCCATTATTTTATCTCCGATTTTTTTTATCAATCTCACACCAATCCATGTTATAAATTAGATTAAAGTGTTTATTATATGGCAGCATTGAACTATATACTTTATTCATTGAATCATAAGACTGATTTCCTTAAACATTGTGTTTGTTACATTCTTAAAAATATTTATCGTTGCGAAGGCTCACAAAGGAAAAGCCGAAACATTTAACATTGTAGGTACTTAGACGAAGAAGTAATAAGGTCTATTTAACATTTTATTAGTCCATTTGCCAACGCTTTTACAAAGGGAACAGAATTATTTTTATTAAAATGTATGTACCGATTGAATCGAAGGCATTTTTAGCAGCAAATATAGGAATTGGTTTGCCAATTTTTAGACCGAATATTCGAGAAGCGTAAATAAGGAGCTTTGATTGTACTACTATAATGAAAGTTTTTATTGAAATGTATCGTTTACAGAGGTGATATTTATCTGTGATAATTTTATATATACCGCTGATATTCATTCAATAAATAGCTAATAGAATGTTTTACATTTCAAATAATTTTTCATGAAAATTTGCTAAAATAATATGGTTTTTTTCTTTGAATAAACATTTTAATTACATAAATTATGAAAACTGCCAATGTCATGTAAGGTTTGAGTTATATGGCGAATGCTACTAAAATTATTGTGGGTTTGATTTTAAACAAGGAAAATAAGGTTGTCGAGAATCGAACCAGGATCCTCGATATCGCGTTGGGCCCGATCCCGGTCGATAAATTTAATTCTATAAATGTTACCCATTACAGATAAAAAGTAAAGGTTTTTAAGAAGGTAATAATGTCGGCTCATTTTTTTGTCAATAAGTAATGAAGAAATGTTTTATGTGACTCGAATCATCTTGTATAAAACTAGGTAATTTTTAAATTAAGTCTTTTAATGTTGTAGCTAAATAAATGTCCCAATAGTGTTAATTTGTTAATAAAATAAATACTTATTATGTATTAGTTTTTTTTTGTATTTTCAGTGATCAATTTTCTGTCTATATAAATAAATAATCATTGAAATGTACGAGTATGTACGCGCAAAGCTTCTGATCAACTACACCAAATTGGATGATTCTTTTTTTTTACGTGTTTTCTATTGTCGGGACAGGGTCTGTATTAAAAAAAATATAAGAAAATCGGCAGTATAATTCTTTATACTCATCAAACGCACTTGACCGTAGGAAGCTGAGGTGGTAGGAAATAGTAATAAAAAGTTTATTGAAGATTTAGAAAATAATTGCCTTGACTGCTTCATTGGCGCAGTGGTAGCG
Source organism: Spilarctia lutea (assembly GCA_916048165.1). Lineage (NCBI taxonomy): Eukaryota > Metazoa > Arthropoda > Insecta > Lepidoptera > Erebidae > Spilarctia > Spilarctia lutea. The sequence continues at coordinate 2,768,649 of OU696473.1, read as the reverse complement.
TATACGACTGCTGTGCTTGAGGTCACGGGTTCGACTCCCGGGTCGTATCAAATCTTTATATGACATGCAAATTTGTTTCAGACTTTGGATGTAGACATGTATAATATGTATATGTTTACGAAAAAAAGTATATATATATATATATCAGTTGTCTAGTACCCATAACACAAGCTCTGCTTAGCTTGGGACTAGATGGCGTTGTGTGTTAGATGTACAAAATATAAAAAAAAATTAAAGAAAGTGGCGGTACGAAGTTCGCCGGGTTGAAAATGAGAGGAGCCCGAGCCCAGCAGTGGAACATTGTGGGTTGTTGATGATGATTGTAAATTATAGTTTTCTTGTAGAGAAGTATTAAAACGAAAGGTTTAATACGTAGGTATTTATTGCATAGTTGTATGGTTACAAAGAGAACTGGTAGAGTTGTGTGTTGGGTCGGTGCGGGGCGGGGCGGGAGCAGCTCGCTTCTCTCCGCGTGGCGCCGCAGCACGACCAGTGGCGCGTGCCCGGCCAGCCCGCGTGGCCGTGGCCACAACCTGCACAGCGTATGAACAACGTTCATTCCTGAACTCTCCACCTCCCTGTCCTATAGCCATCTCATCAGAAGCGTGAAGGAACAGAGAATGCACCTGTATTTGCACACACACTTGTGCACTACAATAACTCATACGTAGATGGCTTCTTGATTTTTTACATTTGAATCAGTCAGTGGTTCTGTTACTAGCCGCTTTCTATAACTCTCGTGTAAAATAACAAATATTACTTTAGAATCTAGGTAATGATAAACAGATTTAAAATTCATGTTACGGTTGATTAAGAATATTAAATATCTCCATTCATCTCGTCTAGTTTTTTTTTTACGTGTGGTTACCCCCTCGGGCCGTCACCCCGCCGGGGTTTGCGGCTGGGCGGTGTGTCGGAATCGAACCGACTAAAACCACACGGTGTGCCACTCTGCGCCTGAGACGGGAGGGGTCCGGGAACTGCAGATATTAACACGACCGGATCCAAATTATGCAAACCTCATACTAATCCATCTAGCCAGCGTGGTATAAGAAACAAATACCTACTTTCTAAGTAGACCAATGCCCAAGAGTGGATTGTATTTGAAGTAGAATAGTATTTTTAAAATATGTGTGATATTTAATAATAAAAGTCACCATCACGGCATTTGATTCTCGTTTAAAAGTAGTTTACCTTTGTATCCGTGAGGCATTGACGCTCCACAGCCGCAAGTCGCCTCCTTCTTGCCCCCCGACGAACAGAAGGTGCAGCAGTGGAACACGCCCCAGTGGGACGCGCCCGCCCGCGCACAGCACGTGAACGGACTACCCTGGAACCGTGGACATTTAATATTAAAAATATGTTTAAAAGAATTCAATATAAGACGCATAGCCAGATTGTTCTCCAAATTGTATGAAGATATGACAACAACTATTATTTATGAATTTTCTAAATTCTGTTGTGCGACAGTAGATAAATGTATAACAGTTTTTTTAGATTATTTAAAAAGACAACTCCCGCACTAGAAATAAATACTGTGTCGTGGGGAACTTTACAAACATTCACGAAACGGATTGAACAAACATTTTTGGATCAAAGTGTTGCCCATGTAGGATTTAAACCCACAACACTTGGCAAAGTAGAAAGCGGCGTAAACCATTAGGCCATACGTGCAGTCGATATTTTTGTGTAAATATTCCCCTTACCTCCCTGCGGGTCGAACTAAAAATATATTGGTTAACCAACATGTGGGGGAACGGGTATCATGTTCCACCCAACACAAAGGGAGGATCCTCCGACCAGGCGAAGTGATCATGCCTGGCGGGCTACTGCCCAACAGTTGATGTTGGGATGTTGTATATATGATAATCGGCGCGTGAACTATTTATTGCGCGATACAGGATTCGTAGTTCAGTGTATCTTCGATAGATGGCGCTGTAGTAGGTTATTGTTGTGTTAAATGTGGAAGTGTTTGCATGCTGTGGTCTCCTGTAATTGAGGGAGTACACCGAAATATTGATGTAAATTTTAATTTTAAGTTATAGTTGTGTATAGCCTTTGTTGGAGATCCTTAATCTGTATAAATAAATAAATAAAAAAAAAGTCGCCACAAACATATTCCTAAGGTGATCCAAAGAAAAATGTTCGCTTCGATAAAGACTCAGTTTATTAGAACAAGAGAATCTAATGTAATGACATACTTTTATCGGTTTGTTATTTATAGTCACAGCCAACAGGTAGGCGCCAGGAGATCTTGGAGTGATGGACAGTGTGTAAGTTCCGTCAGGTCTTGAAGAGACGCGAGCTGAACTTGGGCGAGCGCTCGAATCACGACGTCGAAAGTAACCAGCCACCTGAATATTAAAACAACATATTAGTAAGTAAACCATTTTGTAAGATTATATAATTAAGTAGCTTTTACCCGCGGTTCCGCCAGCGTGTACCTTTGTCGGTAATCGCAGTAAATTCTCTGTCTTTCCTCAAGAATCAAACTATCTTCAAAGAGACAGAGTTACTTTCGAATTTTTAATATTAGTATGGATTGCATATCTAGTTTTCACTAGGTATTTTTATTTTTTATTTTATAAAAGACAACTCCCTAAATAAACATCCTGTGTCGTGGGGGACTTTACAAACATACATGAAACGGACACAAGGAACATCCAGACTCGGGACAACAATTCGTGGATCACACAAAGTGTTGTACCGCGTGGGATTTGAACCCAAGACACTTGGCGCAGTAGCAAGCGGCATGGTGACGCTGAAACCACTCGGCCAACCGTGCAGTATGGAATATCTTAGTGTCACATTTGACTTTTTTAGTAGTTGTTCAACCCAAGGTCATCGTCATTATTATTACCGTGATTTATTGTTCAAAACGGAAGCGTACTGAATAAGGTTTTTTTTTTTTTTTTTATTGAATAGTGGGCAAACGAGCAGACGTATCACCTGATGGTAAGCGATTACCGCCGCCCATGGACACCCGCAACACGAAAGGCGTCACAAGTGCGTAACCGACCTTTAGGGGATGGGAAAGGGGATGGGGGAGGGGTTGGGGTATGGGCCTCCGGTATCCTCACTCACTCGGTGAAACACAGCGCAAACGCTATTTCACACCGGTTTTCTGTGAGGCCGTGGTATCACTCCGGTCGAGCCGACCCATTCATGCCGAAGCATAGCTCTCCCACGGTAAAATTTACTTCCCACGGTTTTAGGCCAGAATGGAATAATCGCCCGTGATCCGTGGAGCTATTTTTATCCAACCACAAAACGAGTTATTCCAAACTTATTATGTTAGGAGAGCAATTAAAGCACGCCAACGCCAACCAAACCTCGCTATTCACGAATTATAACCAATTGGCATACATTGTTTGACATGAATCATCATCACCATCGACAGCCTTTAATTAATATCTAATCTTCTGTTGGACATAGGTATCTAAGGAGATACCCACAAATCCTTAGTATTAATATATAAGGAGATTTTGACCTACTAATTTTTTTATGCAATGGCAATCTATCAAGCAATTTATTTTTTATTTAATTTCTACAGACCTGAATTTAGTTATGAGAAGAACCGTAAAAGTTTGTTAAATGGACGCAAAACCGATATTTCGGTTTACAAGACAACATAAATTAGATAAAAGGCTGAAAGTTTAAAATAATAGCAATTTAAAACAAACTTTCTTACTTGCCTTAAATTACTTAAGATCATTTTACAAAAATAAGAAAAATGTAGATAGTTAAATATAACTTGACCTGTTCGTCACCACACCATATCTTCTCTCCATTATTGTCACGTAACTCCAGTGTCACCTCATGCTCAACGTCCACTCGAAGATCTTGTAGACCTGCATAAAAAAAATTGAATCTCTGCTTTAGAAATGAACTACGATAATTTAAGAATAACAAAACACCGTGTCTTTCTAAATTGTAATATAAACTCCTCGGTAAACTCAACTTAATCAGTAAGAGAATAACCAATTTCACGTGAATCGTAGTTTGATATAAAACGAAGTGCTTGTGGAATTTAAAACTATCTGTCTGTGAACCCTAGATAGTCCTTCAAAAAGCAAATGTTTTAAAACTAGCTGAACCCCGCGGTGCTATCCGTGGTACGACAATAACAGCTGGTAACGCCGCGAGGCGAAGCTAGTATCTTTATAAATTGTACCCTATGTGTTATTCTGATGTATAAGCTATATTATTGTAAAGTTTCATCAAAATCCATTCAGTAGTTTTTGCGTGAAAGAGCAACAAACATACAAACTTTCACGTTTATAATATTAGTAGGATAATCAGGCTACTTCCCGAATTTTTATCTAGAAATGCATAATATGTACGAGTATGTACGTCAAAAAGTAGGTTAGCCTACATAATATATCACATACCTTCGGTATTCAACACGCACATTTCAGGATCAGTAGTTTGAGCAACTAGTCTACCAAATATCGTGGGGTCATGAGTGGAAGGAGCCCGCGGCGCAAACCGCAACTCAAGTTGAGGGGCTTCAGTCAATGGTTCCAGTTCCGTCACTCGTTCCAGGCGACGTAGTACAGTTCCGCTCAGCATCAGAAGTTCGTCTTCTTTACCTTCTGAGAGAAGCTGGAAGAGATATATCAATATAATTTCAATCTAATTAGAATAGAAGTTGATTGACAGAAATGAATATTTAGAAACTTACGATTTGGTGTGTTTAATTAGAAGAAATATTGAATAATTTATTTGTGTTGGAAAGGCAGTTTCAAATGTATTTTCAGTGGATGTAAATAGTGAGTCTATAATTTCAAACGAAATTTTTAGAGTAATTCGTAATTCCCAAAAACTAACTGCTTGTGGCCCTAATGGTTTTAGACTCAGGATTGTTAAATCAGTTCTTTTCTTTTTAAAAAAGACAACTCTCGCATTAGTAATATACATCCATACCATACATCCATATTGTGGTGGACTATAAAAACAAAGATCACTTAGACTCAGAACAATAGTTTGTGGATCATACAAAGCGTGGTTTCACGTGGAATTCGAGTCCACAATAGCCACTAGGCCGACCGTCAGCAGTTAGGGCAAAGTAATTTTATATCTATAGAAAACTATTTTTTTGATTGCACAAATTAAGTAGTGTTTTAGGCGTTCATCTCACTTTCTACTACACTGTGTGGTTCACAGTTGTGAGTTCGATCTCGCATGGAACAACCCTTTGTGTGATCCATAAATTGTTGTACTGAGTCTAGGAGTACTTTAAGTTCCTTGGGCACAAGATATATGCCGATAAATGAAAAGTACCTCCTCAGCGAAGTGCACGGCCTCCCCGGCGTGGCGGGCGGCGTGGGCGAGCGCGCGCGTGCCCCGCTCGAGGCGCGCGCGCTGGCCGTCCCGCGCGCGCGCCGCCGCCCCGCTCAGCGCGCGCGTGTGCGCCTCCACCGCGCGCCGGTACTGCGCGCCCCACGACCGCACCGAGCTCTCCACCGCAGCCGCTTGGCACTGACAGAACAGACGAGACTTTACCATTATTTTTTAGGTTCCTTACGTGCGGACCCTATTACTAAGGCTTCGCTATCTGTGTGTCTGTCACCAGGCTGGATCTAAAGAACTGTGATAGTTAGACATTTGAAATTTTCACAGATGATGTATTTCTGTTGCCGCTATAACAACAAATACGGAAAAATAGAATAAAATGAATACTTAAGGGGGACTCCCATACAACAAACGTGTTTTTTTTTGCCATTTTTATAGATAATGCTCGAGTCCGACTCGCCAAATTTGGTGTGTTTTTTATTATATAATAGCCTACTAAAGTGCTTGATGGATAGCATGAGCAGAATCCAAGAGTAGAGATCATTACACTCATTGCGTATGCAAAAAAAAATACAACAATGCATGGTGACCTCCAATCCTCCGTTCCCGTACTCGTCAACGTAACACGAATTCAGGAGTACTGTAAGTTTAGGTTTGCCCTCTGTGAGGTGAGTACCACACTGGTCGAGCCGGCCTGTTCATACTGAATCGGACAAGGCTCTACTACCTCAAAGATTTTGATCTAACTTAAAACTAGATAATTGATAACAAGTAAACTATTTTACCGTGGGTTACATATGTGTACAGTAAAGTAATATTGTACATCGAATAACTGAAGCTTTCTTCGATAGATGGCATTATGATGACCTAATAATTAATCGGAGAATTCAGCAACAGGTTTAAAGAAACTTCGTAAATATTGATTTAATTTTCATTTAACTAATCTACCTCCATGAATTGCTCGGCTTTTTTGATGACAAAGCAAGACCCTAGTTAAAATTAAATTCTTAAACTGAACACTTACATCAGTCTCATAAGCCTGTGCACTGAGCGTCCGTGCCGCCCTTTCTACATTCTCCGGCACCATCTTGGCTCGTTCGCAAGCATCCTTCAGTACACGAGCGCGTTCGGCTGCTGCACGAGACGCGTTGGCGAGGGCGTGCCCCGTGTGGGATATGATACAGCAGTCTCGACACACCACCTGCATATAATAAAATAACCAATTATAATAATAATTTAAAACACGTATATCTGATCACAAACAGTCTGAGTTATGGTAACTAGAATGCTGATAAAAAAAATGCTGAATACATACTTGTTCTAGATAAATTACAGTCAGACACAGAAACTGAACGTATTTATCAGACAATTAATACATTTGTCCTGAGCAGGTTTTGAATCCACTTTCTCTGGCTAGTCACGAGATTTACTTCTCTCACAGTAAGATTTAACCAGACACTTCAAAATGCTTAAACAATTCTTACCTGTTGACAGGTAGCGCAGAATACACTAAGATCAGCCTTCGGATGCTGACTGCAGTACTTCACTGGAGGAGGGTCGAGGGGGTGTAGTGAATGGCGGGCTGTGGGTTTCTGTCTGCCGTGAGTTTCTTCGCATGATGTGCAAATGCTTACAAGGCATTGATTGCAGCGGCTTTCCGCCTGAAATATAAGTTAATCATACATTTTAGATACCTATTTTTTTATGCACAAAGCCTAATAAAAATATAGTCTTCCTTTATATTTGTGGCGTTCATTTCCGAACGTCACTGACGGATGTCAAATATAGGACGATTTACCGCGAAAACCATTGCCACGCAAGAATCATAACTGAACGCTCACCACTTTTCTTGGCTTTCTTTCTGGTGCATGTATCTTATTATAAAGAGGATTATATGAATACACCAACAACAAGGACTTTGATTTCGAGTAACGTAGTGAAGTGAGTGGGAATCTTCATTTATCCTTGCCTAGGCAGGATAACCCACATATGCATAGGCAGTCGGGTAAAAATTGGTTGTCTGTAAAGTAGGTTTACGGACGATAGTTAAACGTGACAACGCCATAACAAAACATTGATGAAATGATTGCATACTTTTATAAATAACATTGCATCATTTGCGCAAACGTACAATGAGACTTACGGGACAATGAGTCATCCTTTTTCGTGCTATCTATGTCTTAAAGCTGAGACAGCATGTATTCAAGAACGAATATACTTCTCTTTTTTAAAGATGAGTCTGTCAAAGTGACTACTCTACCTGATGGAAACCATGAGCAAAATCTCAAAGAAGTCGTCATACTCATTGCGAATGCAGACAATGCAACAATAGCATGGCAATCCACGTTATCGCGGCCTATAAAGATGTTTCTGCCAACTTTCGGTTTAGTATAGTAGACAACCTCATTTCGTAAGAGCCGTTTATGACCAATAGTGTACTGTTAAAAGCCGTTAATGATGATGATAGTATACAAATATCTAACCAGATAAGTCATCTTACTGCAGCCGCTCATAGCTAGCTTTATTCTAGTAGAATTATAAGGTTCAACTACTTAGACAATAAACAATTTTGTTTAGATTCTCTCATACCTAGATCTAAGTAAGTGTATCTAAAAACTGACTACTACACAATTACTATTCCTGGCCTCTTAGCCTCTTTCCTCGGTTCACCAGACGGCATATGATTATTACCAATGTTTATGTAGATTTGATTTTCAACCATCTGGCGCATACGCGAAATATACGCTGGTACTAAGTACGCATGCATAAAATGTTAATATGTATTGCTATCAGAATTACTGTTTTCTACTGATGTACAATAAAAACAAAGTATTTTAAGCGACTTTAGAAAAGGGGAAGTTTCCTAATTCGTTTGCCTCTTTCATGTTCGTTACTCCGTCATCATTTCGAAAATGTTTTATTTTTTTGAAGTGAAATTTCTTTAGAATCGTTGTGAATTTAAACCGGATGCCTTATATAAAGGCTCTTGATGCATTTGTTGTGGGTTGCTGATATCCCAGTAGCGGAAATTTTGCTTATTTACATACCCTTCAATGTGAAAGGGAACTTCGTCACCAAAGAATATGTTTCCCATCCGAGTAGTATAAAATACCTTAAAATATTATAGTTAACATAAAATTCAGGTTTCCTAAAACAATGTAAGTTCGTAAGATTTTTTTCCGCCTGTGATACCTGCTAACTGAGAAACGGCCCCGTTATCAACTTAGCGAGTATCTATTCCTTTCTGAGTATATATTAGACAACCAATCCTTCCTTCATCTCTCCTAAAATGATGTAAGTCTGGGCTGACTGGAATTTTGGACTATATTGGTAGTTGCGTCAAAATAAGAATTAAATAATGATTGCCTCCTGAACTATCGCTAAATAATAAGGGAGTTATTTCTTCAAACGTATTTTAAATGCTTAATACCTATATACAAAAATAACTTTGAATTTCTACACATACAACTTACCTGCCTATCAGACAAAAGTTACTGCGCACCCCATTAAACTCAGTAAATTAAATGAAGCAAGAGCATTTGTATTAGAATTCTCAAATAAAGAAAGTTCCTGAACATAAATTCTTTAAGTCAAATGTTGCAGAACGTAACGAATTGTAATTTGTTGAAATCACACGTTTGAAGCATGAACTGCACGCCTCAATTATATCACACGTGGGCTTGAAATGTCATGTATTTTTGGAAGAAAGAAGTCGTTTGTTACATGATCGCAGTATTAATATAATTTATAAATAAGTTACAATGCTAATGCTAATACATGCCACGGCAATTTTGATTACGTTTGGTAATTTACTAAAAAAACAAAATTTTCAATCTCTTTCTTGGAGGTTCTAAACTATAGCGCCAAATAAAGATGATGTCCATAAAAAGTAAAGACACGTTACCTTATTGTCAGCGCTGCACAGGTCACATAGAACGTTGACCCCATCACTGTCCTGGGCAGACGCCATCTTTCTCAGAAGAATGTAGTTGAGAGACAGAGCTGATACTCCTCCCAGGGGCAGCTGAGTTTCATGTCCGCAGGTCGGGCAGACAAGGAACATGGTGCTTTTTCCTGAGATCTGAACATTTTGTTGACAGATTAGCATGGACCAAAGGAACAGTAAGTGTATACGGGATCCACAGGTTCTACTAAGGACAGCTTCTAACACGTCGCCTTTTTTGATCAAGTAGAATTATTCTAACCCTTCTAGATACGGTAAAATGCTAACGTAAAGTGCGGTTTCACGTCTCGGGAGCGTATTGATTTTGGATTGAACCTGTAAAACCATTGGATAGCAAAACTTATGCTTTAGCCATTATTCTGCTGCATCGCTGACTTATAGCGTAATGCAGTTTCTTAAAAAATCGTTTTTCATCTCCATTTTTCAGAAAATTGAGTTATTAAATTAGTTTGAGAGTTACCTTTCTGGCATATATTCCATATTTGCGTTGTTTCTGTTCCCAAGAACCCTCTGACCCTGAGTGTCGGAGGTCGGTCTCGTATCCTGAACCTGCGGACCCAAAACCTGACCCGGACCGAGATCCTCCTGGGTCTAACTGAATGGAACCTGGAAACCAAACCGGTTATACAAGACGTGATAGAAAATTACGTACTGTTTAAAATTGGTAATTAAAGCTGATAAAAATATATATATATTGTGTTTTAATATTTATATAGTAGTAAATTTGTGTATATTGGTTGTATCTGATGAAGAACCGTGCAGTTGGTGATTTAGTCGCCTCGGCGCTTTCTAAGTGTTGTGGGTTCAAATGTGTGGGGGAACGGGTATCATGTTCCACCCAACACAAAGGGAGGATCCTCCGACCAGGCGAGGTGATCATGCCTAGCGGGCTACTGCCCAACAGTTGATGTTGGGATGTTGTATATAAGCTAATCGGCGCGAGAACTATTTATTTCGCGATTCAGGATTTGTAGTTACTCCGTGTAGTGCGTTACTTCGTAGTTCAGTGTATCATCGGTAGATGGCGCTGTAGTATGTTATGTGGAAGTCGCCACATCACTCCCCTCCAAGACTGGAGGTCGATATCTGATGAGTCAGCTGTCTGTGCTCTGTTGCGGAGCTTGCCAGTGCCAGGAGTGAGTAGTTCCAGTGAGTCGGAACTGAGTGCCGCAAGTTCCAGTGAGTCGGAACTGAATGCCGCTAGTCCCAGTGAGTCGGGGCTGAAGTCCGCTGATCCCAGTGAGTCGGGATCGCATGCGGTGCGCGGTGCTGCGGTGAGGTCCCCAGTGAGTCGGGGCGATTGCTGCGTAGTGGCTGGCTGCTGCGTAGACGGGAGAGAGATGCTCTGCTTACATGGACCGTAGATGCAGTGTGCTGTGCCTAGACGCTGTAGAGGCCGTAGGGGTTACCAGGCTGGAGCGGTCGCGTCCTGCGTGTGGTATATCCCAGTTGAGGCCGAAGTTGCTGGCTGGCTTGAGACTTGCTGTGGGAGTGAACATGATGGTGGCGCGGCTTGAAGGCTGCTTCCAATCTCGTCGGGGTCACCACTGTGGGGGAACGGGTATCATGTTCCACCCAACACAAAGGGAGGATCCTCCGACCAGGCGAGGTGATCATGCCTAGCGGGCTACTGCCCAACAGTTGATGTTGGGATGTTGTATATAAGCTAATCGGCGCGAGAACTATTTATTTCGCGATTCAGGATTTGTATTTACTCCGTGTAGTGCGTTACTTCGTAGTTCAGTGTATCATCGGTAGATGGCGCTGTAGTATGTTATGTGGAAGTCGCAACAAATGTGTGTGTTTCAAATGTTTGTAAGTTTCCCCACGACACATAATGTATATTCCTAATGCGGAAGTTGTCTTCTAAAAAAATAAACTAAAAAAGGATTATCTCTTACTAGCTGAACCCCGCGGTGCTACCCGCGGTACGATGATAACTGCGGGCAACGCCGCGAGGCGAAGCTATATCTTTATAAATAGTAGCCTATGTGTTATTCTGATGTATAAGCTATATTGTGGTAAAGTTTCATTCAAATCCATTCAGTAGTTTTTACGTGAAAGAGTAACAAACATCCATACATACATACATCCATACTTACAAACTTTCGCCTTTATAATAGTAGTAGGATTTACACAACTATTATGAACTTGGAATTTAATATTTTGTCCTTGCAACTTATCATCATCATATATACACCATGTGCAATATGTTTTTAAATAAATAAATAAAGGCATATTTTTAGGGATGTAGCTTTTTCTGTAGGTGTTGGATTGTTGTTTTATTACAATGATGTTTTCGGATGAATCCCATAATTCGGTTAATAAGCTTAATAGTATTTTTTTTTTTTACGGAATAGGTGGCAAACGAGCAGACGTATCGCCTGATGGTAAGCGATTACTGTCACCCATGGACACCCGCAACACCATAGACGTTACAAGTGCGTTGCCGGCCTTTGGGGGATGAGGAAGGGGATGGGAGAAGGGGTTGGGGCCTACTTCCGGTATCCTCACTCACTCGGTGAAATACAGCGCAGGAGCTGTTTCACACCGGTTTTCTGTGAGGCCGTGGTATCACTCTGGTCGAGCCGGCCCTTTCATACCGAAGCGTGGCTTTCCCACGGAAATACACAATTCTTTCACAGGTTAATAAATATGGTAATATTTCCATGAGTTCTCTTGCAACAATCAACACCACAATTAGCCAAAAACTATTTGAATAAAACTTCTGTGAGATTGTATAAATTAAAAATAATAGTAAATATGTCGAACATCTGACACACAACGAATTTAAAGAATAGTTTCGCTTCTAACAATATTGATCCCCTAAAACAGTTTTTTTTCTGTATTTACAAAATGATGTAACAAATGAAACATTTTATACATGACTCAGGTGGCACTTTTGGCAAAGCGTGATTGTTTTACCGGAAAATCAGACCTCCCTCCCTGTTTGACATTGGTAAGCATGATTCATTAGCTAATAATAATGTACATAGATATAAGAGTTAGAAATAAATATTTATTTAAAAAGTCGATGAACTAGGCAGAGAGTGACTTAGGAGTTTAAAATAAATATATTTTATTCTTTAATTAAAAGCATTCCCAATTTTGAAGAAGAATAAAAATAAAGCTATTTCAGCAAGTACTGGAATAATAAGTAATAAGGCAGACATCAATTATTACAAGGTAGTAGAGCCACGCTGATTTCAGCACGGTTGGGTCGGCTCGACCGGAGCGGTCACACACACAACAAAACGCAAACGCTATTTCATACCGGTTTTCTATTAGGCCGTGGTATCACTCCGGTCGAGCCGGCCCATTCATGCCGAAGCGTGACTCTCCCACGGAGCTTCCTCCAAAGACTACTGAAGGCTAGTGTTGGCGCCAAACTGGCTAGCCCGGAATCCAGTCCAGTGCCATACACACTCAGCGGATTGCGAGAGATGACTTCAATGACTGCGCATTGCCTGAACTCTTTGTATATTTTAAACTATTTGGCTGTGGCTGATGCGGGGTTAGGAAAGAAAAGGAACCGCTTACCTTTAAGTCTTGATCTGGTGTACAGACCCGCCTATGGGGGCAGCCTGGTCTCCTCTGTCGCGATGTGGCACTAAAAAGTCAGCGCACTGCACAGTTTATAGCGATGTCCTCACTTGTCTGCAAGAACTATTTTGCCAACAAATATGGCGGCCATTTACGCGGCGCGAAGGTTTGAGCGGTATTTGAAGGGTTATAAGCGGGAGTGGATGCGGAATGTAGTAAAAATATAGCGGGATAATCGAACATTAAAGCGGGTTTAAGACGAAGTGAGCGCGATGGTCTCGCGGGAAGGACTTATAGCGTGTTTTTAGAGCGAATGTACACGAAGTGAAACTAAGTGACTAAGTGCGAGCGAAGTAAAAACGAAGTGGGCCCTGTGCGCTCGCGTTGCGGCTTATATTGCCTTGGGGAATAGGAAAATCACGCCAACAGCCTAAAGTACCCGAAATTATTTACAATTTACGGAGCTTCTCTCTGCATGGGATAGGTGGCGTTACCAGCTAGAAATTAGACTAAACATACATTTATACTTCTACGTGGTATTGAGAACTTGTTATTTAGGATTTTCTGTTGGTTTATTTTTAGTAATGAGTAGTTTTAGATAGACGGCGTGGTACGCGTGAAATAGAGTTAGCGAAATATTGTTTTTATAAATTCGTCAGTCTCGCTGTTTCACCTGAAGAAAGTTGAAGGCTATCTTCATTGAAACAGAATAAGCGATTCGGAATATTTTACAATTATAAAGAGAAGAAAACAAATTGTGTCATGATTCCTAGAACGTATATGGTCTCTCCATAAATGATAAATAAATACTCTACTATAGGACTAACAACAAACGAACATGTTCGTCCAGTGGTTAGCGATCCTGACTGCTAAGAAAGACGTAGAGAATTCGATGCCCATCAAAGACAAATATTGTGAGATAAACACTTTTGTTTTAAGAAGAGTGGAGACAGACGAACAATGAATAAAATCGAACCTATTAGAGTTTCTTTTCGATTTTTGAACATACCAGAAAAAGTATTTCATTAATTTGTTCCAATCGTTTGTAAACAAAAGTATAAATTTTAAAATACGTTTTTAATCCTCAATCATAATCTAAATGTAAAGTCTTTCCTGTACGTAAGTAATGAACTAACAAAAGAAGAAATCTTTTGATTTAATACATCGAGATATAAAAGATGATTCCGTGAATGTTCAGACTGTTTATTAATGGTGCGCGCGTCTGTTTAATTTCTCATTGTTATGGTTATAAATGTGGCCGGTGAATACTGTGAATCATGATACTTTGATTGAAAGCTTAATTATTATTAGAAAGACTTCCAATAATCTATATTCAGGTCCTTATAACAAAGAAGTACGCACACGTTGTGATTTCCTACATAGTGATTTCCGATTTGTTCATGTTCGGACGGATAAACAGTGTCATAAGAACTGACTAAGAAAGCAAACAATACAGGACAACAGCACTACAAGAGAAGGAAAACTTGACACATAATCTACCTCATCTGGCCAGCATGGTATATTAAGTAAAAACCTGCATTATAGAGAAAGTTCCACATCCAGTAATGGACTGTGTGTGGCTGTTGATAATGATGATTGCCGATTAAGTCTATTTATTGGCATATATATCATTTTGATTTTGGAACTGACAACTGCCTTATTAACCAATATGAGTTACAGATAAGAGAGAATGACCTGTTCAAACTTCGAGCGACCTTCTTAGTCACCTTTTCTTGCAATGTACTTACTTCTTATTATCAAATCTTCCTGCAAGTGAGACTTAAATTATTACTGGCAAAATGTGGACTCCAAAGCTTCCGCACTTATGTAATCAAGAGTATAATATGTTTACGTATGCATCTGTCTTACTATTGTTCAAAGTGCTAATCCTTTTTCAATAGTTTTTTTTGCGTTTGATAGTTCTTTTGTTGAGACCAGTTAAAGCTATTAATCATTATTTTACGATTTTTCAGAGTTGGGCAGTGACTATGAAAGCAGGTAAAACTGTAGAAAATGTTTGCTACATATAATAAAACTGAAATTGTTTCTTCAAAATCTTTTATTCGCTTCACTTGTAACTGTGTACCTAAATAAATCTTGGAGGTTAAATGTAACCTATTTCTAACTGTCGTAAAGAAATACAATTTTGTAAATAGTATAAAAACTTGTGTTTGAACCTCGAAAATCTCACTCATCCGGTTGAAAGCTACGAAGAAATTGCTTAAATCTTTCAATAGCCTACTAGACTAGTCTAATACTACCAATAGTACTACTTCACGACAAGATTTTTTTAAATCTTCTAGTATTTTTGCTGACCCACCAAATTTTATATCTGATTCGTAATATAATTAAAGATTATAAATTATACTATTTAATATGACTGCACGGTTGACCGAGTGGTTTCAGCGGTCGCCATGCCGCTTGCTACTGCGCCAAGTGTCTTGGGTTCAAATCCCACGCAGTATAACATTTTGTGTGATCCACGAATTGTTGTCCCGAGTCTGGATGTTCTTTGAGTCCGTTTCATGTATGTCTGTAAAGTCCCCCACGACACAGGATGTTTATTCCTAAAGTGGAAGTTGTCTTTAAAAAAAAATATCATCATCGTCAACAGCTAGTTAGTAGTGCACTCTTGGACATACTCTTCTCGTATTAGAAAGACTGCATCGAATGGCTGATTTAATGTGTAATATACTTCATGTTAACAGATTCTGTGTAATAGGAAACCGCAGAAACGCGTGCTTTGTGATTTGACCGTTGACCGCGCACTTTGTAAAAGTTGGCCGTCATATTTCATTGGTAGGAGAGATGGTAAATTTTATACATCATATGTGCAAATACATGCAAACGTTACACATACACAGGTGACTACTGCAAGACCAGCTTATTATCGTGATAAAATTGTCTGGTTAAGATGTAAATTGAAGATTTTACTTTATAAAATTTAATGGAAAGTAAAAAATTATTGTTAAAAGTCTACATAAATATAAAAGTAAGTAATATAGAATACGGCAGAAATATTTTTTTTTACATATTGACCGTTTAAGGATTGCATTATACCTCATAGCATTAAGTTACTTTTGTAAGTAATCTGATGTAAATTAAGGGAATAATAATAATTATTACTTTTAAATACTAATATTATCAGTCAGTATACTACAACTTTCCAAATAGTTACGTATTTATTACAACTCATGATTGTCTGTCCTTGACCATAACTATTGTCCTTGATTTAGTGCAGTGCCATATGATTGAAGTTATAAATAGTCGTCCCCGGAAGTAATATAATGTGACTTTTGTAAGAGTTTGTGAGTCGTGTCATAGCGTCGCGCCGGGTGGCAGCACTATATTTAGAAAATACATTAGCTAAGTTCCTGTGTCTATCCAAGAGACTATATTTCAATGTTCGGACCTGCTAATGGCTCGATACTTTTATCAGCTGCATAACTGTAATTATAATATTATTTGAAAAGTATGTTTTTTTTGGTTGAACGTGATTACGACTTATTAACTATACGGAGTGCTAACACCCCTTTTTTATTCAGAAATCCCCCCGGATGTCCCCCACCTGCTGTCGGACTTGAACCGACTAAAACTGCACGCCGTCTCGGGTACTAGAAGCCGGGCAACCAGACCCCTCGCACCCTCGAAAGGAAAACCCTGTAATCTCAACGTACCTCGGGCCATGTACGGTTGCGGTCCCCTCCTGTGTGGGAACCCCGGTGTATCGTTGCTGGCCCCAAAAAGGGGGCGAGCGCGCTCCGCAGCGTTCGCACTACACCTGCTTCTGCTAGGGTGACTTATGTAGCAGTGGTACCTGACTCGTTCTCGGGACTAGTGGACCAGTAGAATTCTAAATCTTTCTGTAACATGGCCGCAATCATGCTTATACATAGGTATTCTTCGAAACATTATTTTCTAGTTACTACCTGCGTCAGCCGGAATGAGAGGGTCCCGTGATGCCTCTCAAGCCCATCCTTCATAACGAGTCTTACCGCCACAATAACGGTGTGCCCAAGTAAGTACTAGCACTGCTATTCATCCTATGGATGTCGTAAGAAGCGTCTAAGAGCGCAGGGCAGCAATACAGCAAAGAGCTGAAGCAAACGCTAGGTTGACTAACCCAGGGTCTAGCCAGGGTGGTATAGTAGGCCAAAATCGTTCATTGTGATGATGATGGTCTCAGAAATTATTCTCGAGAAACTACACAGGCTACTTTTACTGCGATTACCGACACACACGAGAATGAAAGTACGGACAATATGTAGTAAAGATTATATGAAATGACTATAAGAATTAGTCAGCTGGTTTAACTTCCTAAATGTTTCGCATTATCATCGCTATTCATCACATGATTCAGAGTAATTTCAATATCATCGAATAGAATCATATAAAAGAGGTAACCTAACATTGGCGTGCAATCGATTCGTGATGGGATTATGTACTAGGTCGGGGCTGTGTTGTGTGGCTTCGCATTGTGCTGGCGTGCTTCAAGCTTCATCGGATATATTGTCGCTATGGGCGTGTTCTACATACTACTAACACATCTGTAGAGATATAAATAGGTGATTACAAATAGTTCCGTACTTTTATTCTCCGCGTCTCAATCGGTTTTCTTTTAGTAACACGCTTTTATTATCTTCACTTGTTATCTCTGTTTCTATTTATCTAATCCATCTATCTCTATTTATCAATTTATCAAATCTATCATAAATCTATGTAATTCTATTTTAAAAGTAAATTTTCACTGTTTGTTTTATGATGTGATTTAGAATGGAATTTTATGAGACGAATGGGACGAATATAAATACTCGTAGCTAGCAATACAATACTTTTATAAACTAGCCTAATTAGGAACAAACATTTATTTGGTCATTGTTTAGGAAAAATTGGTAGATTCATAATCGTGGGAGAGCCACGCTTCGGCATGAATGGGCCGGCTCGACCGGAGTCATACCACGGCCTCACCGAAAACCGGTGTGAAATAGCGCTTGCGCTGTGTTTCACAAAGTGAATGAGGATACCGGAGGCCCATACCTCAACCCCTCCCCCCATTCCCTCTCCCCATCCTCCAAATGTCGGCAATGCACATGTGACGCCTTTGGTGTTGCGGGTATCCATGGGCGGCGGTAATCGCTTACTATCAGGTGATACGTATGCTCGTTTGCCCACTATACAATAAAAAAAAAAAACATCAAATTATTTCTATTTATTTCAATGTTCTTATATTAGGTCTTTACCTATGAAATTGTCGTTTTGTATGCAATAAGTGAAAGTACTTATTTTTTCAAACTTGTTTATTTCTGTTATTCGAAGTAATCACCCATACAATCGACGCATCTTTGCCAACGCATTGGCAGTTTATTGATGCCCTTCTTGTAAAAATCAGCTGGACGGGAGGCAACAAACTCTTCAAAGGCATTTTGCACTGCCTCTCGGGAATTGAATTTTTTACCCACTAAAAAGTTGTCTAAATTTTGGAAAAAGTAATAGTCGGTAGGTACAAGGTCTGGTGAAAATGGCGGATGAGGGAGAGCTTCCAACCCCTGCTCTTGCAGCTTGGAGATTGTCTGTTGCGCAGTATAGGGTCGCGCGTTGTCGTGAAGGAGCAGTGGGGACGACCGATTGACCAAAGCTGGTTGCAGATGTGCAAGCTTCTCCATCATTCTCTCCAGTTCTTCACAGTACACATCTGCATTAATGCTCATGCCGTTTTGTAAAAAGCTGTGGTGAATCACACCCGCACTAGACCACCAAACAGTGACCATCACCTTTTTAGGGGTCATTTTTGGTTTAGGGCATTGCTTTGGTGCTGAACCAGGGTCTAACCAACTTGCTGAGTGCTTTCGATTGTAGAACAGAGTACATTTTTTGTCGCACGTAACTATTCCTTTCAAAATTCCTTCATTTCTTTGCCTGTTGAGCAGCGAAAGGCAGGTCTCGACGCATACGTTGCGCTGGCGATCGTTAAGGTCGTGGGGCACCCATCTATCAAGCTTTTTTACCTTGCCAATTTGTCGCAAATGGATCAATATTGTTTTGATGCTTACATTAAAAGCTGCTGCTAGCTCAGCTGTAGATTGAGTTTCGTCAGCTTCCACAATCGCCTTTGATTCATTATTGTTAACCAAAGTCTCCGGACGACCACGAGCTTCATTTTTCAAGTCAAAATTTCCAGAACGGAACTGGGAAAACCAATAAAGGGTTGTGCGTTCGTTTGTACAGTTCTCTCCGTAAACGTTTTTGATGTTACGTGCCGTTTGTGTCGCGTTGGTGCCACGACGGAACTCATATTCCATAATTACACGAATTTTTAAAGTATCCATTATGACGAAAAATGTTCAAATGTAATGAAAATACAACGCTAATCAAAAAACAAAAGACTGAGTTTGTAAATAGAATGTCATGGTTTTAAAACAAAATTAATTTGAATTTAGAATACAGAGCCATTACAAACTTTTTTTTATTTGAAATGACCAGTACTGAAGAAACGCAATTTCATAGGTAAAGACCTATTATTAAGACCCAATGGTAATTAATTGACAATAAATATGGGTATGCTGGTCTACTTATACACCAACTCTTAATTTTCAACTTAAAGCTCATGTTATTGCCAGGTGGTGAGGTCATTTATTATATATTCATTGCCAGTGTAGAAATAGAAAGTAGCCTTAGTACCTATTTTGGTTACATTCGAAAGGGAATTCCCCTGGACTGTGGGTGGCAAGCGTACATAAACCAATAAAAATATACAGCGTGGTAACAAATGTGTTTATGAAAACAAACGTAACTCATAATACGACAAATTCTTTTTTTGTATGTTTGTATTGATTTACGTTGGTTAGATCGGTAATTAAGTTTAATCTTATTTACTTGCCCTGACTGGCTGACTGATTCCTCAAAACAGGGACTTATGGACTGGGGTTGTAAACTTCAAATTTAACAGGTGATGCTTTTTATGTTGCACCTATACATATAATAAGAGACATTTTTTGGACCTTTCTTCAGCTTGCACGGAACCATGTTCATTTTGAAAGCACAAATCACGAAGAAAGAAATAATTACGTAAGCTAAACCGCGATTCAATACTAAAAGAATTTTGCGAAATTAATGTAGCTAATAAGAGAAATAGGTTTTCTTTAATAGATACATATGTATTTAGAAATATGTGAGTATGTCTATCAGCGGTCTGGTTACCATAGTATACAAGTTCTGTCTAGTTTCATATCAGACTGCCGTGTGAGTTTCCTTTTTTCTATATAGTAATAAATAAAATAGTAAAAAAATATTTATTTCATACAAAGTTGAACAATAACACTCTTTTATCCCGACATAAAAATGTAGGTAAGACAAAATATGTAGGCAGTGGAATTCTGGTACCCATTACAAGATCTAACTTGTGTTACGGGTACCAGTGCTCTCTCAGATTATACACCTCTTACATTTTACAGAGTAAGAGAAAGAATAGATACAACTTGAAAACGATTAAATTGTTAGTTATAGGTATGTAATAGATGTGTGAGTGTATGTGTAATTATGTGTAAGTATGTGTAATAGTGTGAGCGTACATATGATTGGGCATTTTGTTACAGAATGGAGACTCTAAGAAGACTTTCTGAATAATTTATTTATGGAATAGGTGGCAAACGAGTAGATGTATCCCCTGATGGTAAGCAACAGACCTGCAACACCAGAGGCATCACAAGTGCGTTGCCGACCTTTGGGGGATGGGAAGGGGGATGAGGGGTTGGTATAGTACGGTATGGGCCTCCAGTATCCTCACTCACAATGTGAAACAAAGCAATATAAACGTGTAGTTATTATTACTATTATCTAGAGTAAAAGTCTCTGATCCCTAAAATATCTAATGATAGTTGACGAATTAATAGTCAATAAATATTTGATAGCTCCTTCAAACATACTCACTTCTATTCTCCTATTGGCTACCAGGAACATTAACATCGTATTTTATTGACGTAAATAAGAAGTTCAATATAAAATGATCTGTTGGAATCTCAATCTCCAGGCATTTTATAGGGATTTCTTTATTGGATCAGACCTATTAACAAAGTCGGTTGAAGACCAGATGTCCTCAAATAAGTGTTTTGTTGTTGTAATTTTAATGTGCGATTAATGATGTGGTTTTATGGAGTATCTGTTATGAGTGTGTAGAATTATATCGGAGCAACAAATATTTTCATCAAATTAGCAGTTTTAGATAGATGTAAAGTTAAAGAGGAAATGTTTGAGGCTTTTACGGTTATAGAGTGTTTTTTTACCTTTTTGGGTTAAATAAACAACTAGAATTTATTTTAAAAGGGAAATGTGTGTTTAAATTTTCATTAATTTCGACATAGTTACACTTTCAGGTAACTGGTTAAAAAGAACCAATTATTAGAGTTTCGTAACTTTATATAAGGGGCCATCCATAAAGTACGTCACACGAATTTCATGATTTTTTGAGCCCCCCCCCCCCCCGTCCTTGTCACAGGTGGTCACATTTCTGAGACCCCCCCCCTCCCTAGTGTGACGTCACATGTTTTGCAATTTCACATCGAAAAATTATTAAATTAAAACAGCAGTTCCGAAATTAGTTTTATTTCCATTTAAATTAAGTACTTTTTTTATGAAATCAACATTAACATCAAATATTTGAAACAATAACAAAGCAATAAACTAGATATTGAAATGTGATGTCACGAAACTTAGGACCCCTCCCACCCCTTGTCACACCATGTCACAGTTTGTCGACCCCCTCCCCCCCCTTTTACGTGTGACGTACTTTAGGGATGGCCCCTAAGAAAAAGAAATATACTTTTATTTATTTAAAAATTTTATGTATTTTATTTATCAGCCGAGTACGGCCCTGTCATAAACTAAAACGTGCAATTTTTTTACGAGCCCATTTTATTTGCAAATTCAGTGATAAAAACACTCATAAAAACGGAAGCTTCAAAATATTTCCGACATAATTTAAATCATTACTCACAGTCCACTTCATTCCACATCTCCGCCTCTCCTTCCTGACGCAGACCTTGAAGACATCTGGTACAGAAGTTGTGTAGACAGCTTAGAAGCCTAGGTTCCACGAGCTCCTTCTTACAAATCCCGCAGTTCCATTCCTTCGCCTTAGTCTTTTTGCTCTCATTGTACGCCGAAGTCCTAGGTGCGATGGTCAAATTCTGGCTTTGGGGACGGCTTAATGCTTTCCCATGAAGAGGACTGCTGCCAGCACTCAAAGAAAGCTGTTCCAAAGACTTTCTTTTATCCTGTTTCTTCCGCGTGAAGCTGCCAAAGATATACAAAATACGATCTACTTCCATTTTTCAATTGAAAAAATATTTTTTTGTTTAATTAAACACTGTTTTGGGGGTATATTTGGGTGATATTTAATTAAATTGAACTTGAGCTATATTTCGAAAGCGTGCCGATACCGAAGGGCGGTGTATAAATAAACGTGTGCCCGCGAAGCCGCGCTGTATTCGACTGACTTTACGCCCATCTAGAAACAGTTGAAGAATCACTACAGAATTATTTTTTTTTGACTGCACGGTTGGCCGAGTGGTGTCAGCGGTCGCCATGCCGCTTGCTACTGCGCCAAGTGTCGTGGGTTCAAATCCCACGCGGTACCTACAACACTTTGTGTGATCCACGAATTGTTGTCCCGAGTCTGGATGTTCTTTGTGTCCGTTTCATGTATGTTTGTAAAGTCCCCCACGACACAGGATGTTTACTCCTAATGTGGGAGTTGTCTTTTTTCAGAAAAAAAAATATGTGTCGATGATTGTGTATTAGTTCGATTGCTGGTTTTGTTTAAATGATTTGGTTTCTATTACATACACAGTTGTTAATGTACATGCAACAACATATGTAGGCTTAGGAATGGGGATAAGCGGTGTTTCACATTAACCTTTTGGAACTTTGAACGTAGTTGGCACCACAATTATCAAGAACGAACTTTAAACTTCAAAAACTTTAAAAAAATACGCTGTGATCCCGGCCGAAATCAAGAAAAATAATGTAAAACAATGTACTATATACTCGTATGTTAACATTAGTGTTTGTACCTACCTAAAGCTATTTAACTGCGTCGGTGGCGCTGTAGTAGCGTCACAGATCACCCTGTGATCTGTGAGTAGCGTATACGACTGCTATGCTTGAGGTTTGAGTTCGATTCCCGTATCGGACCAAATGATTGTATGATCTACAAATGTTTGTTTCGGAGTTTGGATGTTTTCTATGCATAATATGTATGTTTATCAATTTTTCAGTACTCATGTAACTACAAACTCTGATTAGTTTGGAACTAGATGACGTCGTGTGTCAAATGTCCGAAAATATTTATTTATTACCTATTTGTTCGAAATAAATAACTAAATATATTCCGGACATCTATAACACAAAACGCCATCTAGTCCCAAGCTAAGCTGAGCTTGTGTTATGGGTACTGGACAACTGATATAAATACATATATACTTTTTTTTAATACATACATATTATACATAAGAAACACCCAAACTTCGAAACAAATATTTGCAGATCATACGAACATTTGGTCCGACCCGGGAATCGAACCCGAGACCTCAAGCTTAGCAGTCACATACGCTATATGAATATATAGAGAAATAAAATAAAATTGAAGTATCCGTTTGTAATTTCAAATTAACAGCTTTTTACTACATACTTATATGCTTACGAAAGCACTAACTTATCTAATAAAGCGTCAGAAGGGTGTGTAAGTTGTCTAATTATTACTCATTAGAATATTATTATTTATTAACAAGTCGCGGGTTTGCAGAGCGTACTCCATCCTAAAAGGCCGGCAACGCACTTGTGACGCCTCTGGTGTTGCGGGTCTCTATGGGCGGTGGTAATCGCTCACCATCAGGCAATACGTCTGCTCGTATGCCCCCTAAATTAAAACAAAAAAAATTTGTAGCGGGAAAAAGTAGTCAATGCGGCCGCTTCAATTAGATTCCTTTATTCACAAAATCAAACGGTTAAAATCCGCGGCAATTTAGACGTAGTGGGGCCTAAGCCTTAATGTCAGTTCTTGGTGTTTACAATATACAAAAATCTTTACAATATCATCCTCATTATTAGCCTGCCGTAGTCCACAGCTACCTCCAATTGCACCCCAAATAATTCGATCCTATATAATGATTTTTTATTTATTTTAATCTTTATTTAATTTCAGTCAACGTTTGGGTGGTGCAGAAATATTTCATGGTCAGAACTTAAGTTTTTTTAAGTAATCAATGAAAATTAAAAAATGACTAACTAAGCCCCACTGTGTTACCCGATATAGCAACAAACACGGGTAACGCCGCGGGGCTAAGTTAAAAAATAACCTAAGTTACTCTTTATATCTGTAAGTGAAAGTCCCGCCAAAATCGGTCTAGTCGTTTCAGAGCAAACAAATAGACAAAAATTTATATATATTTTTTTTTTAATTTACCTATAGACTCTTCAATTTAATTTATTTATATAGAAAGACTACCCGTAAACCGCCTTTCAAAATTAGTTAATGACAATGGCAATGACTCATAGCGAGTAATACACGCCGCATCTAATTTCCTACATTTGAGGGATGAGAATGATATATTTTTCTTTAGAATGAATCTATTTTTGTTCAACCACCCCTGTCATTTCTCATTTCCCTTACGAGAACTATTTGATTGATTTTTATGGTAATATCGTTTTTGAGTTATATTAGCTGTGTAGAGGGATGGGTCAAAAAAGTATGGTTAAGTAATTTTCAAGCCATTTTTATAACGTTATGCAGTAATATCGGTGATTATTGATTTTTGTTGCCAAGTTGACGATCCACAAACGTAAACGATATCAGAAAACCAACAAATGTATAGGAATGACATCTTCTAACGCGAAGTCACGGGGTCTAAGCAATCATTAGCAAATGTTACAAGACAATAGAGACGTTAGCTATTTTAGAGAGAGATTGACACGAAACACTTGCCTCTTGGCTAAAGGGACTCTTAAGTTTAGGTACTTAGATTTGCCTAAAAATAGGTATGTAACCGGAAGGTAGAATTAGAACCTAGTGGGAACAAAACAAACCATAAAAGAGGTTTTACGCAACGTATCTCTGACCGCTGACCTAAGATGAGCACTTTAATAAGCCCTCTTGTAATTTATAAAAAGAGAACATTAAACCAGTATTTAGTGCGTTTCGAATTAGGAAAAATCCCTGTAAATGTCAATTATATGTGTTAATAAAGAAACAGTAGACATTTTTAAAATAAACCGACTTTCAATTTGACTGAATATTTATTATTTTTGTATGTGTGTTTCTCGGTATCTTGGGCATTTGTAAACTGATTTGTTTGAATTTCAATATTTTTCTGTTTGAATTTACTTTCAGTTTCATATAGATTGGAAAGATATTTAAGAGAGGGTAGGAAGACAGTGCGACCGTTCACATCGCTTTTATCTTCTTCTGTGTTTTTAATTAAATATCAAATAATATTAGCGATAAAAATGCGACTAAACAGTGATAAATCAATGTGCTTGACTAAGGACCATAAGGTCAAAGTGTATTTTTGACTGTGAAAGTGCGTAAACAGTGAAAAAACTATCAAAATATGAAAGGACTTACAACTGTCGTTTCTAACGATTATCTTAAGCGTATAAGATCTGGAACTCGTTGAATACAGTGAATTGGAAATAAATTAAGATCAAAAGCATTAAACTGTTACTGTGGACGTGATAAATGTGTATTGCATCAAAGTGGATACCCTCAAATAAGTGTTTTTTTTTCTTTCTTTTCGCATCGTCATCGCGTTTTAAAAGATTAGCGCCATCTGGCGTTGAGTAGCTGAGCTCTCAAGATAATATCAATAATCGATACACATCATCTACAACTGACAACGTGGTTCCGCTGCTAACCACAAGAGGGCATTAGTGGTACTTTAAGGTATATAAAAATATAAACAACATCACAAATTTACATAAAATGGAAGAAATTAAAAATATACTAAGAAGTATGCAAGAAGAGATGAAACAGCAAAAAACGGACATGTTAGACATGAAGGAGGAATTAAAAGATACTATTATTAGTAACATGAATGAAAAATTTCAAAGTCTTGAATTAAAAACTGAACTACTGGAACAACAATTGGAAGCACTAAAGAGTAAAACAGACAACATGGAGAGATTAATGAGAAGGAAAAACTTACTTTTTTTCGGAGTAGAGGAGGGTGAAAGGTCGTATCAAGATTTGTTAAAAACTGTACTAGAAATAATAAACAAGTATCTAAACATTGAGTGTAACGAAAACAGTGTTGAATTTGTGAGGAGACTTGGAAAAAGGGGAGAAAACATGAGACCCATCGTAGTAACATTGATCACTATGGGTCTAAAAATAAAAATACTTAAAAATAAGAAAAAACTAACATCATTACCATTCTACATAAAAGAAGATTTCCCTCAAGAAATACTAAAAAAACGAAAGGAGCTTCAATTGGAGCTAAATAAGGAGAGAGAATCTGGAAACAGGGCAATCATAAAATATGACAGACTTGTCTTTTTAGGAAACAAACATACACAAAAAGATAGTACTGTTACGGAAAAACAAATAGAACAAGAGAAAAAAGATAAGAAAAGAAACTCATCAGAATCGCCAGAATCACTGAGAGGCTCTAGTAACAAAGGAAACAAAAAACAATCAATGATAAATATTAAAAACAATAACATGACCAACTACCTTATGAAGAAACCAACCCAAACATTTCAGGGACCATCCTCTCAGCCTCAGCCTACCCCAGAACAAAAAAATAAAAATACAACAGAATAACAATTAGCACGAACCCCTCTCTACCTAAACCTTAACCTCCCAAGACGGCTGGTCACCGCGGGAGAGTCAGACCAAAACCCTCCAAAGATAAAAAACATTGAAATAAAAAATCCAAACTTATGTTATGTAGCCACATACAATGTCAGAACTTTATCGACTCACGCACACCTCCTAGAACTACTAGACGCACTAAAAAATATAAAGTTCGACATCGTCGGCTTATCGGAAGTTAGACGACTGGGAAATTCAATACAAGAATACCAAAACGTAATTCTTTACTACAGAGGACAGACCCCAGGGCTTTATGGTGTGGGATTTCTGGTAAAAAGGTATCTTAAAAACTACATAGAAAGTTTTGTTGGCTTATCAGAAAGAGTGGCACTCTTAAAATTGAATATAAATGAATTCAAAATAAGCCTCATACAAGTATATGCGCCGACAGATAGAGCCACTGAGGAGATAAAAGAAAATTTTTATGTGACCATCGAAAAAGCTATAAATTTATCTGATGAAAACGTTGTAGTTATGGGCGACTTTAACGCTCAAATAGGACAACCGACACGCGAAGATAGTCAAGTTATAAACCAATTTGGATATGGCAAAAGAAACTGTAGCGGCGAAAGATTGATCCAATTTGCACACGAAAATAACTTCAGTATAATGAACACTTTTTTTAATAAGAAAGATAAACAAAGGTGGACATGGAGATCTCCCGGTGGAAAAACCAAAAATGAACTAGACTACATACTTACCAACATACACAAAAATGTTCAAAACGTAGAAGTTCTAAATATACAATATCCGTCAGATCACAGGTGTGTAAGGGCAACATTTAACTTAAAAGGTGTCAAAAAACGAAGAAACAACTACTCGGGTCTATCAAGAAGCACACTGAAAAATAATGAAGATATTTCAAAGTACATTGACACACTAAGCAAACATCAAGAGTCCCTTACCAACCACGAAGGCGACACAGTCCAGATCTACTACAATAAGATAATAACAGCTATTGGGGGCAGCTTAGAAACAGCTCTACCAACTAACAATAAAAATTGTAGCGCTATATCTGAACGCACAAGAAGATTGATATCACGCAGGCAGGACCTACAAATGACGAAGCCTAAAACAAGAGAAATGAAAAACGAGTTAAGTGCCCTCTACAAACTTATAAGCAAGTATTTACGACAAGACTACAAAGATCACCGCAGACAAACCATAGAAAGACATCTCAACAGTTCAGGATCCTTAAAAAGAGCGTACAATGCACTAAGATCTCACAAAACCTGGATAGAGGGCCTGTGTGAATCTGATGAAGTCACACACAGTAGAAAAAATATACTCCATATAGCCACCAAGTTCTACAAGACCTTATACGACGCCCCAAAATCAGAAAACATAACTGCTGTACACCTACAAAATGAAAATAATATCTCAGAAATAACCCCAATAGAAGAAACCGAAATAATTAGAGAAATTAAGCGCCTAAAATCAGAAAAGAGTCCGGGTCCGGACAGGATAACAAATGAAGAAATAAAAGCAGCTTATGAACCCCTTGCCACACTGCTGATGATTCTCTTTAACAAAATACTTGACACCTCTACAACGCCTCAGCAGTGGTCAGAGTCAGACATAATATTGTTATATAAAAAGGGCGATCCCAATGACATTAACAACTACAGACCCATCAGCCTTCTACCGTCTCTATATAAACTTTTCTCGTCAATTATAAAAAATAGAATCAGCTCTACACTCGATTCGTACCAGCCAAGGGAACAAGCAGGCTTTCGGAAAGGTTATTCTACAGTCGACCACATACATTCTGTAGAGCTACTTATTGAGAAATACCAAGAATTCCAGCGACCGCTCTACATAGCGTTTATAGATTACCAAAAAGCCTTCGACACTATACTCCATTCATCAATATGGGAAGCGCTAAGCTCACAAAATGTAGAGGCTAAATACATCAAAGTGATAAAATATATCTATGAAAACAACATTAGTAGAGTGAAGCTGGAGACAACCGGAACCCCCATTCCAATTAAAAGAGGGGTAAGACAAGGGGACCCTCTCTCACCAACAATTTTCATCTCAGTACTAGAGTCCATAATAAATAAACAAAATTGGGGTACGATGGGCTTAAATATAAATGGAGAGCATATAAATCACTTAAGATTCGCTGACGATCTCGTCTTGTTATCCGAGAACAGCGTAGAGCTGGAACATATGATAGACACACTACAACAATCAAGCAGACGATCAGGCCTAGAAATCAATTTCAACAAAACAAAAGTGATGACAAATTCATTAAAAAACGAAATAAAAGTTGATAATACATCAATTGAATTCGTCTCCTCATATATTTACTTGGGCAAACAACTATCCTTTGATAATAAAAATAACGTCCAGGAAATCGAAAGAAGGATAAAAGGGACATGGAAAAAATATTGGTGCTTAAAAGAAATATTTAAAGGCCAAATGCCAATGAAAATTAAGAGAAATGTCATGAATACCTGTCTCTTACCGTCACTCACATACGGTTGCCAGACGTGGAAATTCACGCGCAATGTTAAAAACAAAATAAACTCTTGTCAACGGAGCATGGAAAGAAGCATGATGAAAATCAGAAAAATTCAAAAAATTCGCAACTCAATTATAAGAGAGAAAACAGGAGTAATAGACGCGCTAAATTACTCCTTGAGATTGAAATGGAGATGGGCGGGCCACGTGGCAAGAATGAGTGACGGTAGATGGACTTCTCGACTGACGTTATGGTCAGGGCCCCGAGGAACTAGAAAAAGAGGAAGACCTAAAAGCAGGTGGGCAGATGATATTGAAGGGACAGCTGGTAAACTATGGAGAGAAAAGGCCACAGACAGAGATTACTGGTTTTCTTTGGAGGACGCCTTCACCCTCAAATAGAGGGGTTCATGCCATTTTCTTTTTCAATAAAATTTAAATCAATCACGAAATAAAAATATAATTAATCTATAAACAAAATGTATAGAAAAAAAAAATGAGAATAGTAAAATGTAAATGTAATTTAAAATATTTTTTTAATAATGTATATAATTCAATTATAATGCATGATGTATTTTTTTGGTTATTTGTTTTGATTGTAATATTTATACACTAAAAATCAAATTTAAATACTGTAATTTAACTTATTTGGTGTGAAATAAAGGGCTTTTTTATTTTATTTTATTTATAGATTGGAAATAAGTAGATATCTACCAATATATGATGATTTAGGCGATCGTTGAGTTTTGTGATATATTTTTAGTCTCCAGTTACTTTGAGTAGGGGAACATCAACAAAATACCTATTGAAATTACGCACGTTCGAGTGTTATACAGCAGGAATCATTTATAGCCGATGTTGATAAATGAGCACGTGCTAACTTAATCGAGATCCGATTAAAGCGGCAAAGGAAACGTCAAAACAATGCATAAATACGAATATTACGATAAAATCCTTTTGGTGTAGAACCTTAATGGCAATGAATAAGGTATAATTTTAATTGCTCTTACAATTTGTAATTAATATATTGTTTAGATTTCCTACGCGCTTATTACTAAATAAGTTTATTTTTAAAAGGCCCGGCAACTTTGTTCAAGTTATTCTAATGATACTCATGCTTGTGGAAGAAAAAGTATTTGATTTTTTCGTTTTTTTTATTACCTAAGTAGATAACATTTTATAAATAATATTGAAAGTTGCAGACTCAGGATGGTTATAAACGTAATTGCAGAAAGAAAATAAGTAAAAATTATATTACCAAAGGTGAGACATCTTATAATTCACTGAAATAAATTATATTTTATAAACAACAACATTATAATTTCTGAACGTAATAAATAGAGCGCGTTTGTTTTGTGACCCACATTTAGCGGGAAATCTAATTTAATTAATGTCAGCGGCTATGTTTCGCGCGCACCCGGGTGCGTGGGGCAGAGAGCGCCATTGGACACTGAGTGTGAGTGAGTTTATTGTAAAGGATTCACCTTGAGTACGAGCCGCGTTTCCTGCTTGTTTTGTCATTTTGTACATTGACCACGCTTATGCTACGCCCGTCTGTTGTATAATCGTTTATTTTAATATGTTTTATAGTATTTTAGGAATAATAAAAAACAGTAAAATCTAAAACCCAACTACGACAAAAAACGATGCTGAAAAAGTATGAAACAAGTTTGAAAAACCGTAGTTTCGCGTTGTTAAAGTGTTCTGGTACGTATCTACGTACCTAACGTGTATATATTTTTGAAATGTATAATTAATGCCCTTTCCAATAATACCAAACACGGCATATTTATCTCAAATTTATTTATTAACACAGTACTTTTTGAACTCCAGAGGGCGCCACATTAGACTCAGTAATACGTAATATAGCTTATAACTAGCAGACGATCACGGATCCCGGGTCCTTTAAGCGGGGCGTGAAAAAACATTTCATTAGGCGACCATGGTGCTGGTCACCATGTTGCACTGTCCTTGTTTGCATTGAGGATGGTGACCACCACTCTTGGATTCTGCTTGTGGTTCATCATTATGGTATCAGACGGAGCAGAGTCATTTTGGCAGTTAAAATAAAAAAAATAAAGAAAGTGGTGAGTGGGCTTTGTATTTGGTCTGTAATTGAGGGTTAAACGGCATTATATTTTATTTTTTAAATCATATTGAATAAAGTACTTTTGTAAAAAACTTTGCAGCTAGGTTGTAACATCCGAAAAAACAGATTAATACGAAACCTTCAGAGGAACGACCATTAAGTCACGGTAAATCAGCAGGAGGAAGTGACAAAACAAAACAAGCTGCTCACGCCGTGATGTCATTTGTCTCACTCAGCGACTGATACAGCCTGATATAAAATTGCTCCTAGAAATAGGAAAAGACCTCAGGAGCCTTCTGTCCTTCTGGAAATAATTTTGTTGACTTACACGCATAGCCAACCTACGCTACATATAAATGACCGTTCTTGAGACTAAATTTGGAAATACAGGCCCCCGCCAATTGCAACTATAATTAGCTGGTTTGTTAATAATAATAATAATGAGAAAATAGGTTCTCTTAAGGTTCAGCTCTATTTCAATAGCATTTAATTTAATTATAATAGTTAATTTATTTAATAGATTTGATTGTAATTTTTTTATTTCATTAAATTCTTTATCAGGCCTAACTTGTTTGCGAACCAATCTTGGCGTTACGGAGCGATTACACCTTAGTGCAATCATGTCGCTATTTTATATCCTACCGCAGCAATCAATCTGCCACCAGTTTCCTTCAGAATCAGGCAACAGCCTCTACGGGGAGACGTTTTGTTTTTTGTGCGGTAAACTAACGAATACCTCCGACTGGTGGCAATGTTAGACTCGAACCTACTAAAACTGCACGCTGTCTCGAGTACAGGTGCACGCTGGAAAGAAAATCTCTGGAACCCCGATGTACGAGTACCTCTGGCAACATACGATTTGTAGATGGCCCCCACTGTGCAGAATCCCCGTTGTCCCTTTTTTTTTAGAAATAAGCGATTCTGCTAGGGTGACAAATGGCCTCATCTGTCACCCCTAGGCTTGCGCTTATGGTGGACGAAGATCGATCTGCGACCTCTGTCGCATGAGTCGTCTGTGGTACCGGTCCCGATCCCAGGCCTGGCAGACCGGGAGAATTCTAAGTCTCTCTCGGTCCTACTGCGCCGTCTCCTTCGCAAGAATAACTTTAATAAAGAAGGCGAAGTTCCACGCGCTCACGCTCCGCAATATGGCCGCAATCACGTTACTGAGCGAGAGAACTCCCACCACGAGATCACAACTCGGCTCCCCCCTCATCAAACATTCTGCCAGCATGTGGAGCGCCGTGGTGGCACTCAGGCGTTGGCTCTATGCGTATCAGACACAGGTGATCTCTGAAGCTCACTTTTCCAGTGATAACTTGCGCTAGCCAGTATGAGAGGGTCTCGTGATGCCTCTGGAGCCAATCCTTCATAACGGGTCTTAACGGCGTGTCCAGCGCTCGGTTGCCCAAGTCGTTCCTTCTGTTCCTCCACGAGGACCTGGCGGAGTTGGGATATCTGATATTCCATTTCTCAAGTCGAGTCAGTCAATAAATTTGAAGATATGTCATAGAATGCGGTTCACCAACATTTTGAGCAAACAACGTAAGAGCGTGAACAGTGCTCGCTACCACAGAGTACCTCGCTACAGTAGCTTGGTGCGCCTACGCGTCTGTTCATCGCCTCCAGCAGGTTGCCTGGGTTATGTTTATAACCACGAAACTTTAAATACATACCTACTTATTATCATCCGAAACGTTAAGAGTCGCTAAGAATTAAATTATTAGTACATATACATACAAGCAAACATAATTCATGCTGTTAATTATAATATTTATTTTTAAACCAAAATTTCACCTGGTAAATATTGAGACTAAAACAAGCTTTGTAAATGTGACATGACAGTGTTGACATAATACACCTGTATTGTATCATAAATGCCATCGTAGCATAAATGCTATTGCTATCTTTGTCTTACAAACTAATGTTAGAAGGAGATATACCAAAGGAATGTTAACAATGCACCAGATTTCTAATACAGTAGCGGAAAGTTATTACATGGCGTTTGTCGTCCAATGAACTATTTTTCATTACTATGTGCCCCAAATAATGTTTATTTATAATGTACGCGAGTAAAACATGTCAGTGCTGAATTCAGCGTGAAGTTGCACGGACCGGTAGTGTTCAGATAATTATGTTCAACATAAACAAACTATGTCTGTTTTCTTGCCTGTGCGTTATTGTTATTATAGTCCTTTATTTTCAATCAGAAATCACTCGTTTAGAAGAAAATTACCGAAAATTAGGTAAGCTCCTTACTCTAGACGTGTTTAATGTGTGTCGTAAAGTGTAACTCAGTTAGTAATATACTCTTTTTTGCAGAGTTCAAACTTCTTCAAACACATTCAGAATCTCGCCAGTTTTTTCCGAAAAGTTTAGAAAAAAATGACGATGACACTATAGTGATATACAACAGGGTTCCGAAGACGGGATCCACGAGTTTCGTCGGGGTTGCGTATGATTTGTGTAAGAGAAATAACTTTAAAGTATTACATATCAACATAACTGCCAACAGACATATCATGTCTCTGAGCAATCAGTACAAGTTTGCTCAGAATGTAACTAAATGGTATGAGATGAAGCCTGCCCTGTATCACGGGCATATGGCCTTCCTCAACTTTGAAAGGTAAGTCAACATTGTCACTCATTTATAAATCATGTTTTTATAAAAATAAACAATCTTGAACATGTTTCATTTAGCTATAATGTATTAGATTATAGATTTAAAAACTCAACTCTTATTTATTCCCTTTCTACACATACTTGATATTTGTAAACTTAGATACATTAAAATGTTCTGTTAAATTTCTACTTTCGTTTTGTAATATATTTATACTGTCTTCATAACTACAGATTCATTTACAACTTTTGTATGATTCCTAATATTTTTTCCAAAATAAAGAGTACTTTCTTATATTAAGTCTCAAAGAAATCAAACCACTAATTCTCGAGATGGTCTAATCACACTTACACAAATGTAGTTCAATAAAAAGCTGTTATACTGATATAACTGATAAATGATTTAATAATTTATGGGTATATTACATGTTAACCTTCCTACTGAGACAGACCCATCTATAGGAATTGGCCTTGACATTTGGCATTGCCAGCGAATATGGGTATTTGCTATAGATAAATACTATTGAAGCTTAAGATAAAGCACTTGTGATTGAATGTAATATGACAAATATTAAAGTCAGTTTTTTTGTCATGCTTCTATGTGTTGACTATATCCTTCTATAATCAATAATATAAACATCATTATAGTGAAACATATTCAAGTTGTTAGGCATACTGAAAAGAAGATAAAGTAATTTTACTTACAAGTGTAGCAGACAACAACGTGCGTAATGAACCTGAATACTTTCTCCCTCGCACAACAACTATCTGTCTCAGTCGATGCGCATCACATCGTGGAGGGGGTCGCACAAGGCCTATATAAACAGCCGAGCAGCCTCCATTCAAACAGTCGACAGCTAGACGACTCAGAGTGCGATAGCCCCGCAGTCCAGTAGGCATAGCTGACCTGATCGATAGCCCCGCAGTCATCAGGTTCTGATAAGTATTGAGGTCTTCTAGAGCGATAGCCCCACAGTCCTCTTAAGACACTCACGTAGCGTAGGAAAGGTAGTGTTGAGCGATAGCCCCGCAGTCCTCATCACTCCCAACATAGGGTTATATTTATGAGTACAAGTTTGTGAATATTTGTATGAACTACACAGAAACCAGAATAAACGATCAAAAGTACCAAAGACGTCTATAATTTCTGCACTGGTAACCCTATCGCCCTACACAAGGAATTATTCCTAAGGCAAATAAATATTGTGATGAGTATGATTATTTGTCCTGTGTCTGGATATAATCTATTCTATACAAATAAATAATGTAGTGTCTGTTTGTAATATTAATATAACTGCTTTTTACTAAAATGCATTTGTATGTATACACAGAACATACAGCAAATTTTTTTTTTTGTCTGACCTTCATTCTGTCTTCCTGTGTGTTTGTTCCGGCTAATATCTGAAAGGGCTGTGCTAATTTTGACAGGACTTTCACTGGCAGATAGGCTTAGGCTACTTTTTTGGACTAGCTTTGCCCTGCGGTTGTAAAGATACAACAAAAACTGTGAGTAACACTGCGGGACTTCAGTATTCAGATGCATGATGATATAAGATGTTTATCAGTAGCCTGCTTACCAAAGCAGATATTCTGCCTAGTTTAAGATCAGTATCTACAAGATGTGTGAAGTTATTAGGACGACCATATTACTAATTATCATCCCTCCTTTGTGATTGTTCCATTAAATTATTAATTAGTGCTTATATTTTTCAGGTTGGGAGCCACATCAAAACCAATATTTATTAATTTAATAAGAAAACCTCTTGATAGACTTGTGTCCTATTACTACTTTCTAAGAAACGGTGATAATTATAGACCGCATTTGGTGCGAAAAAAACACGGTGACAAAATGGTAAGTGTAATGTATGTACCTATAACTACATTTTTTTTATACTATTTACTATGCAAGTATTTTATGGACTATAGTCCATGAAATACAGTTTGATCTTTGTCACAGTTGTCATTAGTGTTATTTTAAAACATATTGAGGTACATTTACGTTTTTAATTTATATTAATGAAGTATTTTACTCTATCTATCTTCTTCTTATCTTTCTTATATATAAAAATGAATCGCTCAATGTGTTGGTAATCGCATAACTCAACAACACCTGGACCAATTTGGCCAATTCTTTTTTTTAAATGTTCGTTGAAGTTCAAGGATGGTTTTTACGGCGAGAAAAAATCGAATAATGGCCGAGAAAGTCCTAAAAACAGCCCTTTTCTTTTTCCCAAACAAACGTTTTCTAACTAAAACGTAAAGTCAATTTGAGCTTTATTGCTATTGTATAAAGTTCATATATTACAAGCACTCACTGTTGTCTAAGCAATGTAGGTGTGTTCCTAACGTCAATGAGTTAATTTGCACTTTATTACCGCTATACAAAGTTCAAATTCAATCATATCTATAAAAACAGTGTGCGTATGTGCGTTGGAGTAGATAATCGTTGGATAGTGCATTTATCGCTATCGTCATCGTCATCACGCTAATACTAATAGGAGCAGAGCACCAATGAAGAATGTTTAAAAAACGGGGGAAAATTTCCACGCTACGGGCACTAGAAGACGCAAACGAGGTTGCGTGGGTCAGCTAGTACTAAGAATAAAGCTGAAGAGTTTGTTTGTTTGAAAGCGCTTATCTTAGGTATCGCTGGTCCGATTTGAAAAATTCGTTCAGTGTTGGGTAGTCCATTTATCGAGGAAGGCTATGGCTATATATCATCACGCTACAACATTAGAGGCGTCATAAGTGCGTTGCGGGGAATGGGGGAGGGGTTAGGGTATAGGCCTCCGGTATCCTCATTCACTCGGTTAAACACAGCGCTAGCACTGTTTCACACCGGTTTTCTGTGAAGCGGGGGTATCACTTCGGTCAAGTGTGGTTGCATGCATGCCGAAGTGTGGTTCTATCACAGTGTTTATCCTATACATAATTTAAAACCTCTATATATATATGTGGTATATTTTCGGTTGAATTCTTACTTCTTTGAGAAAAATGTACAATAAATACGCGCAATGTATAAGTAACTGTTCTAAAAAGTATAAGTTGTAATACATTATGTAAGTACAACATGTAATGAAGTCAAATGGTTTCCGAGAAACATCTATAAATAGTTATTTCTCATCTTGAGTCGATAAACGCCGTTGATACAGGTTGCTATCTGTGTTTTAACCTTCGTAGCTCTTGTTTGTTTAGATTTAGCGTTTAGTTTTAATAGCAAGTTCCGGCAATATCTGCATACGAAATCTTTTGTTTAATAGCTGAACTTATGTTGAATTACTATATTATAGCAGATTCTGATAATACTAGACATGATTTTGGGGCGTTTTCTATAAGTTTGACAAGTTATTGAATTACAATCTTCTTCATTCGCTGTAGAGAATATCAATTCTATGTCTTCTAAAACTATTCGTAAAAAAAGGCAGTGTTGACTAGGACGCATGTGTAAAATATCAAGTTTGTTTGGGTTCAGCGCAGTAACATTACAAAAGGGTTTTTTTACACAGTTTAAAAATGGGTTTTCTACAGTAACTTTACACTATAAAAAGGCAACAATAGTTTTGCCTATCACTGGTTTTCTGCGAGCCCGAGGTATCACTGGTTCGAGTATTTCGAGTGTATACGACTTTGTTTTACGATTTCTCTTGCTTTGTTTGTCTGTATCGATAAAACATTAATAAAATATCAATCAACAAAACTATGCGTGCTCACTGATGTCATCCCGACCTTTTACGATAACTAAAAGAACGGAAACCACGTAAAATAATAAATAATGAAACTTGAGATTATGTGTAAAAATAGTTACCTAAAGTGGGAGAAACCATGGTTATAGGCGGGTCTCTTATAATACCTCTAAAAAATCTAAAACCCACATACAGTTCAATAAATTTCATAGTGTCTAATGTATACAAAGTTTAACCCACCACTCGATAGATGGCGTTGTCTTAGCTATCTGAATCGCGCAATCCTTTTTGTTACCAAAGTGATATAATACAAGTTCAACTATATCTTGTTGTTTTATTAATAAAGCGCCCGTATTCTGACTGAAACAGTGTAGTCGTAGGATTTAATTTATAAACTTGTTAGGGAAAGCTGTTATTATAAAATCCTCCATTATACCTATTTCTCTTTTGGTTATTTACATATTTAATAAGACAACGAGATGGTGACGAGATGGTCTATGATGGAACAGGATGACAAATCGTATTAAACCGGTTTTTACTGCATTTGTTAATTATCCATACTAATATTATAAATTCGAAAATAGCTCTGCCTGTCCGTCTATCACTGTAAACCTTTTACGGCTAAACCGTACCGGCTAACCGTTTTATGAAATTTAGGAATGGAGATACTTTGATTCTTGAGGAAGGATGTAGGCTACCTTTGACGTGATAACAGACATACACGCGGGCGGAGCCGCAGCCAAAAGCTAGTTTCTTCATAAAAATCAATAATTCAGTTTTTAATTGTTTCATATTTATTTGGCAGACATTTGACGAGTGTGTGGAGCGGTCACAGCCGGACTGTGACCCCAACAATATGTGGCTTCAAGTGCCCTTCTTCTGTGGACATGCTGCCGAGTGCTGGTAAGAAACACTGCATTCTAAATATTGTTGTAAATCCTACGAAATTATAAACGAGAACATTATCATCAACAGGCTTGCATAGTCCATTACTGAACATAGGCCTGTCATTAGAAACGAGGTTTTGGCCTAATATACCACGTTGGCCAGACGGATTGGTTACCATTGCTTCGTTGGTCTGGTGTTTAGCGTAAGCAACTGCCGATCAAGAGGTCTCGGGTTCGATTCCCGAGTCGGACTGCTTTTGGGTGTTTCTTACTAGAAATTCTTAATAGCAGTCCGGAGTACGGAATATGACGGTTTTTCCCGCTCGTGCCTCGGAGAGCACGTTAAGCTGTCGGTCCCGGTGTCATGAGAACATCTATGGCAATCGTTATTGGAAAGTCAGTGCCCTCAGATATACTGACAACTAGTTCAACATTCAAATTCAGTTCACCTTCAGGGTTGGAGGGGTCAGATACCAGTCGCTTTGTGAAAAAACTGATATTCAGGTAAAACCGATACCGAAACCGACCGAACCGAAGGCTAAGGCTAACTAATAAAGGCTAGGAAGATGATGATTACGATCATTGCAAGCATTATAATCTAAAAACTCATTCTAGGAGTGAAGTTGTAAATATTCCGTTTTCTAACGAAAATGATGTTGGATGAGTTTGGCATTGACAAATCTAGAAAAGTCTAAATTACCGGATGGTTAAATTTAATTTAATTAATGTCACAAATTATGTAGTTTGTATGTTGATTTGATTAAATGATACGCAGGTTTTAGATTAGAGTTTTTACCTTTTTACAAGAAAAACACATTTAAGTATTGTTAATTTTTTGTTGAATTAGTGATAATTTTAATTTTGTATAGAATTAAGTACCTACCTTAGTATATATTTTTTTCTTGTTTTTGGAGGTGCAGCTGCATTTTTTATATTTATTTTTTATTGTTTCTGTATAATTTCTAAGTAGATTTAATACAATTACATAAATATTTTGTCGGCCGTAGGAGGGGGGGGGGGGGGCTGGAGTTTGGAATCTTTCTAATTTTAATTAGATTAACTTTAGCAAATTGTACCTTGCTGGTGAGAAAAATAAAGATTATTATTTATTATTATTAAATTAAACTTGATGTGATAAGAATACCTAATACTTTCACGTTCAAGGCAAAAGTAAAGCATTATATTTTAAAACAATTGGCAGAATCAACTGCCTAGTGATAATCATCTACCAATAAAATTAATCTATATGTATGTGTATGTATTTATTTAAGTAAATATATATATATTTGGCTATGTGTATAGGTTTAAGTATATTATGTCTATGTATATATCTATATATATATTATTATATTCGTTCGATATATTATTTAGTTCCCTATTCTCACAAAGATAACAACCAAAATGCACCTACGAGTACTTCCTGCCTTCTCCGCATCACCCATTGGTTAATCGGTAGAGAATGCCTTAGGCATTAAGTCCGCCAATGCACCAAATGTGCATGATGTATAAATTTTTCCATGTTATAGCCATTCCTCCCCCCAGAATTAGGATAAAGTATTAACAGTAGTACTAAAATTGCTTTTAATTTTAACAATTTCACAGTAAATTGATAACGCAACTGTAAGAAATCACCGTAAAAGCGAAATCACATTCTATGAAACCATACATTATCATTTTTCATATCGAACTTCAAGTTGCCATTATTTTCACAGAAATCTTATGAATAATGTTTCTTAGAAATGCGAGATAAGCTATCGACATTGTATGCTGTATGTAAAGATATAAAGTGATAAAAATCAGTTCGAACGTTGCAATATGAACATACTTTGGAAATGCAATTATATTAAGCTGACTTTCAAAATGGTGGGTGATTATGAACTCGGTTGTATTTTTACCCGATTATAGTGAACCCAAATGAGAGGAAAATATATGTTTGTATATTAATATGTACGTTCCACCGTAGCCCATATACTCTTGAACCGACTTAAATAAAAGAGGTCAATAGATTCGCAATAATGGCCCGAGTGACATCAGGTTATAGAAATTTTATGAAAAGTTTTTATTGAATCGGGTTATACTTTTTAAAGTTACTTTTTGATTGATTGAAGATTTGTTTGATTATTTTAATTATTTAGAGGGGTATAGGACTATTTAAATTTAAAGCAACTATTCCGCCTTTAATGATATCAACGGAGGAATGAAAAGCGAGTGCCAAGTGCGACGCCGCCCGAAACAAACACACAGACAGACACAAAAATTATAAAAAATGATATTTTGGTGTATACATATACACTTAGTATACATTTACATATACATATACATTTTGACTGCCTCGGTGGCGTAGTGGTAGCGTATGCGACTGCTAAGCTTGAGGTCTCGGGTTCGATTCCCGGGTCGGATCAAATGTTTGTATGATCTACAAATATTTGTTTCAGAGTTTGAGTGTTTTCTATGTATAATATGTATGTATTTACAAAAAAAAGTATATAAGTATTTATATCAGTTGTCTAGTACCCATAACACAAGCTCTGCTTATCTTGGGACTAGATGCCGTTGTGTATTAGATGTCCGGAATATTTATTTATTTATAAATTATTACATTTTAGGATACCAGGCAACCAGTGGGCGTTAGAACAAGCGAAACATAATCTAGTCAACCATTATCTCATCGTCGGTGTAACGGAACAAATGCTCGACTTTATAACAGTGTTAGAAGCTACCCTGCCTCGGTTCTTCAGAGGAGCTACAGAGTACTACTTAAACAGCAACAAATCCCATCTCAGACAGACCAGTGCTAAAATAGAACCGAACAGTTTGACAGTGTTGAAGATACAAGAGTCGACAGTGTGGAAGATGGAGAATGAACTTTATGAGTTTGCGTTAGAGCAGTTCAATTTTGTGAAAAGAAAATTGTTGACTCGTGAAGCGAATAATGTCGCGCAAATTTATTTTTACGAGAAAATACGGCCTAAGTGAATGAGTGATTTTTTTATTTAACAAGAAGAAAAAACATATAAAGTGTTATATTTGTAAAGAATAAACGGTTTTATATAATGGACCGGATCAATAGGGGCCTATATTTAGAAGTGAAGCGACGTTTCGTGGCAATGTCAGGCCTGCACACTGTGTTCAGAAAGGATCCCTGTTTCGTTTTAGATTTGGTGGACATCGCAGAAGCAATCAGGTGTGTAGAATCGTTTATTATTTATAAATATTAATCCGAGATATGGTTTTATTGTACGCTATTGCTTTTTTCGTTTTATTTTCGTAATAACAAGTTGTTTAACAAACCGAAAATTGACAAAGTGTAAAATGCCAACACAATGACCTGATATTTTCAAGTCCCGTCTCGTCTTTTTTTTTAATTTACTTGTTGCGAAATTATGTGACAATCTATGTTATTTATAGATTGTTTTTTTATGTTTATGTTATTATCTAATTAGTGAAATTAGCAGGATATTATTCTCTTTTAGGCACTGTTTTAAAAGAGCCGTATTTAAATTATTGTTTAAGGAAATAATTAGAAAAAAAGTTCTTTTAACATGTAATAATGGTGAAATAGGTAGTGAATTATATAAATTATATTAAAATGGATCATTCCACGAATTATAAATGTAAATTAAAGACATTGGTTATATACAACATGTGTGAACAGGGATTATAGTTAAATTAGAATTTTTATAACCGAATCTGGGTGTGGCCAACAGCATATACCTATACCTAATATAAAAAACTAAATATACTCTATGTAACTTATCGATAATGCAACTTTTTTTAATAGTAATTCAGTTTAGTTATGTCAAATCATTACTGTCAACTAGTGAAAGTGCTGTCAAAACCGGTCTAACCATTACAGAGGTTGGGCAGATCGATACACCGACGTACAGCAAACTGCAATTAATACATTTACAAATAAATACATAAATTTTCATAGGTCTGTCTGTTGCTAATTGAAATAGATATACTGGTTTCAATACCATATAACAGAATATAAGCCACGCCCACAAGTTAGCCTCAATCGATAATATATTTGTACTTAAAACTAGGCCTTTGAATAAATTAGATAACGAAACTTAGTAATTAGTCGCAATCGGCCTTAACTTAATAATTGAACAAGTAATTGACGTTTTATATATTTAACATGTAGGTTTAATTTCCTTTGACAATTTATAATGACTTGGATTGTTAGGTATATAATTTTAAAAGACATTGAACAGACTACAATTGTGGTGAAGTACTATTGATTATTTACACTAATATGATAAAGCTGAAGAGTTTGTTTGTTTAAACGCGCTAATCTCAGGAACCGCTGGTCCGAGTTGAAAAATTCTTTCAGTGTTAGATAATCCATTTATCGAGGAAGGCTATATATCATCACGCTAATACTAA
The DNA here is from genome assembly GCA_916048165.1 of Spilarctia lutea. NCBI lineage: Eukaryota > Metazoa > Arthropoda > Insecta > Lepidoptera > Erebidae > Spilarctia > Spilarctia lutea. Next base: position 2,725,850 of record OU696473.1, on the reverse strand, counting down.
TAGGAGTGGAGCACCAATGAAGAATGTTTCATAAACGGGGGAAAATTTTCACGCTACGTGCAATAGAAGACGCAAACGAGGTTGCGTGGGTCAACTAGTATATTATAAGAATATTGTATAATTCATATGCATAAGTTAAACGAAAATTCAAAAGAAAGATTTTTTGAGGTGCAAGTCCAAGGCAGAGTAACATCATAATTTTGACTGCCTCGGTGGCGGTAGCTTAAGCGAATGCTGTTCTTGAGGTCACGGGTTCGATGCCCGGGTCGCACCAAATGTTTGTATGATCTGTAAATATTTGTTTCGTATTTTGGGTGTTTTTTATGTATATATATATAAAAAAAGTAACGACACCCGCAACACCAGATGCGTTACAAGTGCGTTGCCGGCCCTATAACAAAATATTACAAATAATTACAACTTTATATAACAAATTATAACTTTTGATGTGTGACGAGCCTCAGCGGATTGTTAGCGGAAAGGCGCGGGGAGGGGATTGCACGCGCGCAATGTTGGGCATTAATCAGTTAATTTTTATTTAGCTAATTAATTGGTTAAAAAGTAACTGCTTTTTTTATCAAACAAAAAGTGAAGTCCAAACCAATTAACAGTTCGTTCATTGAGCCACTATCAGCTTCCTCGAAAAGCAGACCCAAACTGATTGTAACAGAATGTTTACGAAGTTATAAAATAATTTTAATCGTTGTGGGAGAGTTTGCTACATATAACGTTCTTGACATGTAGCGTATATTATCGTACTACACAATGTTTTGTGCCTGCTGTATGATGAAAAGCATGAATCCAAGAGCGAGATGTCCATCAAGACAGACAATGCAGTATGAACACACACTGTAGCCGCCTAGTGAGATGCATTTTCCCTCCCGTTTACAGGATCCGGGGTAGTTGGAGTTAAATACGTCTGCTGGTAGTGAATTCCGGGTTTTAAATCATTGACATATGAAAGAAAAGCCGACCCGTTTACGTATGTCTACCACTTTGAGACGATAACTTTGAAGGCCAGCATTTTTTGTCGTTTAGAAGGGAGGAGATGGTATCAGTTGGAAGAGAGAGTTGGAAGACTGCACGGTTGGCCGAATGGTTTCAGCGGTTGCTATGCCGCTTGCTACTGCGCCAAGTGTCGTGGGTTCAAATCCCACGCGGTACAACACTTTGTGTGATCCACGAATTGTTGTCCCGAGTCTGGATGTTCTTTGTGTTCGTTTCATGTATGTTTGTAAAGTCCCCCACGACACAGGATGTTTATTCCTAATGTGGGAGTTGTCTTATTTAAAAAAAAAAAGCTTGTCAGAACAATCTCCATGATAGTGGTGGTCTCACTGATAGACGGTGTTAACCATTGAGTGAGTGATGCTCCACTAGAGCCGCTGGACAACAAACCTCTTTTATCATAATCTGGGGGAGAACTCAAAGGGCCCAATGCAATTGTGACTCTAGAATTGGAAGTGACGATGTGATAGTCGCTTGCCATCAGGTCTCTCAGGTTTACTGTTTTCTGCTCGTCTTGAACTTGTACCTTAATATAATAATAAAGTTTAAATTCTCGAAGAATGGGTGAAGCGGAGTGTGAGGTGGTGTATCAGTTCGATGTTTATCAAAATTATACTCAGTATTTTATTGAGTTTTATATACATTATATTTATACGTAACTAATTAGATATAAATTTTTGTTTTCTAACTTAGGTTGATGCATGTTATTTAAAATTTTGCTTCGTAAATAATAATTCTTTATTCCAGCAAATTACATTTAACAATATAAATATAAGCCCTGATTCCCAAACTAGCGTGAGCTGTATGTTGGGAGCCAGTATCTTCCCAAGTATAAATTACACAGATACATTTGTTTGTTGCGAAGTGGTCTAAATATAAGCAGTAGATTAGATTTTTACATTAGTAAAGTATTTGTTTATTGAATGTAAAAAATTAAAGAAAGGGTATAGAATCTAAAATGTAGGTAGCACAAAAATCCAATGCGCAATTAACTGTCTTGTGAAGGATTTATTTAACGAAATAACAAAAATGATAAATTTAAGAATTCAACATAAGATTCATATTCGCCACCTCATTCAACTTCTGTTTTATCAAGAAGCTTATCCACAAAACAAAAGCTCCAATGAATTATGACTCTGATTCTGGATTTTTGAATGTTTTTCAACCACTCCATCACAAGCCTGAGGGATAGGAATGCTGACAAATATTGGCATAGGGATATTTTTGTATTTCTTTCTGTACTTAGAATAGAGTTTTAAATTTTAAACATCACAATTAAATATTTAGTTACAACACAGCATTTAACTGCTGTTTATCAATATCCGTATTCGTTAAAATAATTTAAAAAATTGACTAATGTATGTTGTTTCTTCTTCCCAACCTAAAACTTTTATTAAATTAAGAGTTTCTTGTTTATAGTAACTAGGTAACCATAAATCACTATTTCTTTGACTTTCCCTTTTTATGACCTGCATTCTTTACAAACCAGGTTAAGGGTGGTTCTAAATTTACCACGACATGTCTTGAACTTGGAATATATCACCTGACCCCTACAACCAAGGACCTTAGACGACATCAAAGTTTTGTAGAAAAACTGCCAATAAATTTTGGAATATTTTTAATGGAGGATATTATTTTTTCTTGTGCCTAATTTATCAAGCTATTTACTTTTGATGTAGATTATTTTTGATTTAACTCAAAAAAACATATTTCCAGTGTCACTAATTATATATATTTTGACTGCCTCGGTAGCGCAGTGATAGTGAATGCTACTGCTGTGCTTGAGGTCTCGGGTTAAAATCCTGGGTCGGGCCAAGTGTTTGTGTCATGTACAAATATTTGTTTCGGAGTTTGGGTGTTTCTATGTATAATATGTATGTATTTACAAAAAATAAAGTATATATGTATTCATATCAGTTGTCTAGTACCCATAACACAAGCTCTGCTTAGCTTGGGACTAGATGGCGTTGTGTGTTAGATGTCCGAAATATTTATATTTTCTCTACACTTAGCTAAAAGCATTAATAAAATTGTAAATTAGTGATGGACACTGAGTTGACATGTTTAAAAATTAATTATTTAAAAAAAAATATGTGATATTTTTTTAATCCATCCAACGATATTGATTCGATTTTATCTCAATTTTTTAATGTTGTTATAATCATGTTAATTTTATTTGTTATTTTTTTATTTAGGTGCAGTCTGTATAACGTCATTCTATTTGACAGTAATAAGTGTCAATTAAGGCTTAGTGTCAAATTTTATTAATATATTTGATTTTTCAAATGAATTGTATATTATAAAACAGTTCGTTTCTTATTCGGTTCAGCTAATTTTTATTTAATTACGATCAAGAAAACATTTATTTTTCTGAGATTTTTATGTTGCTCAGTTTTCATTTATGTTGTCATAGCAATGTTTCTGTTTTTTTTTTTTGTGATAAATTTCTGCCGCTTGATATATCGACATTGAAAAAAGTTTCGTATTAATTTTTATTTGCCTTTAAATACTATAAGCATAGTATATATTATTTATATTTAATAGCTTTTGCCCGCCCGCGTGTTTGTCTGTTATCGCCATAAAGAGTAGCTTATGTCCTCCTCAAGAATCAAAGTATCTCCGTACCTAATTTCACTGAAATTGGCGCAGCAGTTAAGCCGTGTAAGCGTAATAAACAAACATGCAGACATTATGCGAATTTTGATTGACTGAATGATTGACATATCAACAAACAAGAATAGAAAATACTATTTTTTCTTTCTATTTCTTTTTCTCTGCTCTTAAACATCATCGCGGTGTCGAAAAGTCATCTTTATATTGTGTATCATTTTATTTCTGTTCATGCATCATTACATGAAACTTGCAACATGAAAATTTTACCTAAAATAAGCAGCTAATGAACAATATATATTCATTTTAAAATAGGACGATAGAAAAGACCAAGAACTGCTAAGAAATTAACTCAAGGACAATCTTATTACTTTTTCTGAAAAGTAAAACATTTTCATCAGCACTTAAGTGTATTACCCGTCGGAAATATCTGCGCACCTGGCTAGAATGCACTTCACCTTTTGTTTCCCCACGCATCGCCCCGCCTTCGCCTATCTAGTACTGTTGCCAACACAAGCGCCGACACACGTAATTTCATTCTTGTTGTTTCTCTGTTGAGTGAAATGTTAATTCTCTAGTTTACATGACGTCATTAAGCCAGGTTCGCAGATATTTATTTGTATATACTACAATATATTAGTGACCATTTTTTTTTTCTAAATACTCTCCTAACATGAAATATGTCTTATTTACTTAGTTGGGTTATAGTAATTCAAACTTTGTTATGTTTTAAGTAACTTTTAAAAAAGCTACGCTGTAAATTAAAACTAGTTCTGTAACCATAACATTATTGTGTAATTTTACATAAATCTATATAATATATATTGCATGGTCTATAAAACAATATTTAGGTTATGGTTACAAAAAGCATAAAAATATTCTGAGTTACGAGTCATTATATAAACTATTTAAAGGAAATATTTAAGTCAATTTAGGTAGTTATGAATAATAGATATACATACATATAAATCAAAACATTCTAATTTCCGTTTCAATGGCACAACGAACAACAATCATTTTGGTTTCTGAGTTTAATTTATCTATTATATAGAAATATATACCTAATTATGTTTATCAACAGTCAAGCATAGTACAGACTGCCGAATATTGTTTTAAATTAAACTTTTTCTTTTAATAATTTACAGATTATAGACACAAGCATTTTTACTTAAAGACGTAGTCAATTTAGACAATATTATAATAAAAATGTATACTCATATTATATATACTTGTAAATAATATAACGCATTTAATTAGTTTAGTAAGTAAACCAGTTCTTCCATTCGTCTTATATATTAGTTAGCTAATCTTGCGATGTACATAATACTTTATGTAATATAATAATAAACTGTTTAAAAATAACGAATGTACTTTATCTGGCGTATGGAGGGTAGAGATAAGGAGTATCATCTGTGTACATGGAAAGTGTCCGTTGAAATGCATTAAATTAGGGTGGCGCCACATTAGCATCAGAGTAAACTTCTTAAAATCAATACACACACTTTTTCATAAAATTGAATGATAAAAAATCAATAAACGTACTATTCACAGTTCAGAAAATAAAATATATTTACTACATTATTTTGTAATACGCAAGTAGTGACAATAATGTAAAATTTTTTAACTCTGCGTACTTCAATTCGTTCACAATTGCTACATTCATACCATACCCTGTGTCTACACCAGCGCCATTCTGGAAGGTTTTTGAACTGTTATTTACAACTTATGCTGGACACTTTTTTCAATTTTCTTCCATATAAGATAACACTCCTTGTCTCTACCCTCCATAATCTGGCGGGAACTCTTTAAATAATTGTCTATGCTTTTTTCAAGATGGCGTCAATGTCAAAGAAGGATTTATTATATTTACGAGAACTGTGTCTTATTTGGTATTAGTAATTCTTAATCTGTATTTTGAAATTTTTTAGTGATCCTGCAATGTAATGGTAATTATATTAGTAATATTAATAGTAATGATTACCTTAAATATATAACAAGTTGTGTTCTGTAAGTAATATGTATAATTATACAATTTGTAATCATTATATGATATGAAATGCAATAATTAAAAAATCGAAAAATCTTTCTTAATTAAAATAAAAAAGTAAAATTAGACTGCACGTATGGCCAAGTGGTTTTTAGCGGTCGCCATGCCGTTTCCTACTTCGTCAAGAGTTGTGGGTTCAAATCCTACATAGGACAACACTTTGTGTGTTCCACAAATTATTGTCCTAAGTCTGGGTGTTGTTTGTGTCCGTTACATGTATGTTTGTAAAGTTCGCCGCGACACAGGATTTCTTCCTAGTGCGGGTATTGTCTTTAACAGATATGAACACAAAATGGGGGGTTCGGGTCGGAGATGATTGATTCAATACAATTGCATGTGTAGATATTTGAAATTTGTTGTTAATAATTATTATACATGTGTTAATATACTTATATGTAAATATAGGCAATACTCACTAGTTTGTGTTTAGGTATGTCAATGGTCGACTCAATATTCTACTGTACAAAAGTGTACTTAATTTTGCGAAATCACACAATTTTTAGATCTAAATTTAGAGTTATAAGGTTCATATTTATATAATTTATTTTAATGTGATTATTGAATCTGTTAATTTACCTTAATATCGTTCCGAATCTCTTGCACTTTTTTTTAAATGTGCAAAGGTGTTAAACGAAATAAAATATGAATTTGAGTAAAATTGATGTAGCCTTTTATTTATTTGATCCTAATTTTCAGTTCCGCTGTAAAACGTTTTTTGAGTGAAATACTAGTTAGTTTGTGTATTGGTGACACACTATAAAAATAAAATTCAAAGAAACGACATCGACCCTCGAACAGTTTTCGATGAGTCACTGAAAAAAAAAAGGTAATTACAGGCTGTGGAAACTTCGACGGTACCGAATATTTACCGATCGTACCCAATAATTGGTACATACTTTTGATGCTTCATAGAATTGAAAACTTTATCGTGACAATTATCGTTACGGAGGTGAATAAAATATGACCGCATTGGGTCGCTCTGGAAAATAAATTGTCGTGACCCTAATCGAACCATTTCTTAGTCAGCAAACATCATCAGAGCCACTTGCAACAACTTCTTGCATTTTATGCGGTAATTACTTAGTTTTGTTAAGGGTGTACGCAGTAGTCAGCTAATCTAGCTATCCTACTCATCGCGTCGGTTTTCTACGCTTTAGAAAGAGACAGACAGTCGTTTGTTAGGTGAGAGGCGTAACGAATAATTTGTTCAGTCGTGTGTGAGAAGTGCGACCGAACGGTTGGCGCGCAATGTCAATAAGATTCAAACCTCTCGCAGAAATGCTATCACGAAGGCACAACTTTCGAATAACTAAAGCAAAGTCGATCAGTTAAAAGTTTTGTAAAATGAAATAATTAGAATTGAAACATTTTTTATGTTTAATTTCGTTTTGAGATTCGTAAATGAAGGTCGCGTCCTTCAATCGATAAACTATTAATTGCCGCATGTGATTGCCCGTGGCCGGTAGACAACGGAACTTCATCGTGTTTTATACGTATATTTATCTGTAAAGTGCCAATTGAAACGTTAGCTATATTTTTTTATATTAGACTCTGTATCGAAAAGTTTGTTTTTGAAAAGACTTTCTTATTATTTCGTATCTTCATGGAATATGGGCATCTGTTTAGACACTGGTAAGTACTATTACAATTTGCCATAGAGTATCTAATGATAACATAGAATAAGAATTAATTTGTTTTATTTCTTTATAATCATGACTGTTTGATTACAAACTGGGTAGAACTTACTAAGGGAGGCCTGGACTTAAATAGAAGTAATTGGACTACTAAAATCATAGTTTTACATCACTAAATATTATGGCATTATAGAATCTCGACGCAAAAGAGTTCAAGAAATGATTGTAGCTATTACACATTTATTTACTCAGGAGGGAATCGAAGTCCACGACCTCTGAGTCAGTAGTCAACATAGCTAAACACTGACCCGTCAAATGGTTGAATATGTTGATAAACAAATTCACGCTCAGTCTGCTGCTAAATTGTAGTAAAAACAGTAGATATACTTTCTAATTAGAAATAAATATAGTTATTTTTTATAACATAAAAAAACCGTCCTAGAGTCTTGAATTGTTTTTTTGTTACACTAAAATGTAGTCAAACCCATGAGTATTGTATACACAGGTATACATAAATAAAAAACTGTTAAATTGCAGAACTCAAAACCACGTTAAATAATATGATAACTTATTACGTCGGGAGTTAAATTGTCTTAAATAACAAGATATTACAATCCTATGATTTATTTGGGTAATCCTTAAAAACTGAAACAATATTTGATTTTACACTTTATTTAGTTAAGAAAATAGAATCATTTCGATAATAATCAACATTGTTTATTACTCTGATTACCTAAATACATCTATCTTTTCTTTTTCTTAGGAATGGCAAACTGTGCCGATGTCGACAATTCTGCCAATGTCAAGTAGGTTGGAGATACGTGGTTTGAGTAATAAACTTTGCATCAAAATTAGAGGTAGACTAAATGTGGGGCTTTTTGTTGTGGTTAGTAGTCTGAAACAAAAGGACAAGCACAAATAAATAAGATAGGAATTAGTTATATATAGAAATAATTGATAGACAAACACAAAACAACATTGTAACATTCATAGGAGCGTAGGTCAGAGTTTGATGTTATTACATCGAATGAAAATCATTAAAACTTGAAGGAGCTTAGGGGATGTAAAGGTTAATAGGGAAGGAAAATTAATAGGAATGGGCATTTTTAATTTTGGTAAGTAAGAGTAGAGGTCTAAGGATGGGATATTATTGGAACAGTTGAAGAATATGTGGTCCAGACTGCCTTCATCCAAACCACATTCGCATAAGGATGAATCTCGTACCCTTATTTTATGTAAAAAGACAGACGAGCTACAGTGGCCTATGCGGAGCCTGGATATGGTAGTAATGACAGGTTTGGACACCTTTTTAAATTTAAAATACCACGGTTTTGGGGTTACGCACGGCTGTATTGCATAGTAATGCCGTCCCTTATGCTGTGAGGAGCTATCCCATACCTGTTGCCAGGACGTGATCAATTCTCCTTGAGGCAGCCTTAACAGGTCATAGTGCTGATGGATCAGGTGTTTCTGGTCAGCCACAACAGAAGTAATAGCACTTCTGGCCAGTGAGTCTGCACACTCATTGCCTATGATGCCACTATGGCTGGGAATCCATACCAATTGGACCATTCTACCGTTTCTGTAACTCTTAAAAAGACTTTCCTTGATTTGTAGGATCAGAGGGCTGTGGAGTTTGTTGTGAAAAGGGTCTTGCAGCAGAGCTTTGAGGCAGCTAAGGGAGTCCGTGAATACTACTGCTTTAGAGATGTTATGACACTCAGCATACAGGCATGCCTCTAAAATAGCGACCGATTCGCCTGTAAATACTGAGGCCTCTTTGGGGCACTTAAATTGTAAGACGATTTTTGAATTTTGGTGGTATACAGCGGCTCCAGTATAACTATCACTAGATAGTTTGGATGCATCTGTGAAAAGTCTTTCAAATCCGACCCAGTGTTCATCTAAAAGAGAGTTAAAGGTGGTAACAGCAGAGGTGGAACCCTTAACAATGCCAGAATCCAGAAGAATATTGGGCTTGAAACAGAGTGTGCTATATTGAAAGGAAAAAAGGGGAAGTTTGTCAAATGTTACAGCAGAATTCATAAAAGGAAAGAAGTGGCGAAAAGATTCTAAAACCAATGGAATTTGTTTATGTGTCCAGTAAGAAGAGGAATTACACATAGTGTCCAAGTCAGTAATTTTTTGGAGAAGGGGGTGGGAGGATTTACATAAAAATTTAAGTATAAATCGAGAAGCAAAGTATTGTCTTCTTAATGTTAACGGTGGGTCAGAACATTCAACCTGTAGGGCATTAATAGGGGAGGATTTCATACATCCAGTTATGATTCGGAGACACCTAGATTGAAGTCGGTCAAGGGTTGTTAATGCGGTTTTGTTGCATGGAATCAATAAAAAAAGGCCATAGTCCAATATACTGCGAATTAAGGCGTTATACACTAGCTTCATGGAGTACGGGTGGGCACCCCACCAGACTCCAGCTAGGGCCTTTAAAATTGGGATTACTCGTTCACATTTTGAGGCCAGATGGTTAATGTGATGAACGCCAGTCAACCTGGAATCTAGGTATACTCCTAAGAACTTAAATCTATTAACAAGAGGAACTTCCTGCAGCTGTATGTGGACATCAATCTGTGGCAGGGTCTTCTTTCTTGTGAAGACTACTATAGCACTTTTCTGTACAGAAAGGCTTAGGCCGTGAGCTGACAGCCACTGCCACAGAGAATTAAGGGAAATGGAGAGAGATGAAGCTGCATCCTGGATGGAAGGATTGGAAACATACAGTGCCAGATCGTCGGCATACTGTAGTATACTGCAATTATTGTTTAGACATGAACCCATGTCAGCAGTGTACAGGTTGTACAGCAAAGGACTGAGTACAGAGCCCTGTGGTAAGCCTCTCCAAGTCTTTCTCTGGTCAAACTCTTCACCTAAGATCCTTAGGACTAGTGTTCGAGACACAAGCATTGCACCTCACCGGAAGTCTCAGCTGCTGCAGTTTCTGCCTGAGAATGGGTAGTAGGACATTATCATATGCAGCAGTTATGTCAAGAAAGGATGTAACAACCGATGCATTTTGAGACAGAGAAAGACGGATATCAGTAACCAATACTGCAACACTGTCCATGGTACTCAGCCCCTTGCGGAAGCCAAACTGGTAACTTGGTAACAAATTCCTTGATTCCACAAACCATTCAAGGCGGTTTTTGATGAGGTGTTCAAATAATTTAACAAGGACTGATGAGAGAGCAATTGGCCTAAAACTGTTCGGGTCACCAATATGTTTGCCTGGTTTTAAGATGGGGATAATAATTTGTGTTTTCCATGTATCTGGTACCCAACCATGGATAAAACAGAAATTTAGGATGTTTAGGAAGTAGGATTTTGTATTGGGCCCAGCATGGACCAAAAAAGAATAAGGGATTCCGTCAAAGCCAGGAGCCGAATCATGTACATTGTTGAGGACTGAGTTCAGTTCTTCAACAGAGAATGGGTCATCCTGGGCACATATAGGCTGGAGCGGTATGTCTGGGAGAGTGACTTCATCGAGATGAGGGACATAGGGGGGAGCAATTTTGTTAAAGAAAAGTTCAGCTGTTTCAGGGGAGATAGAGGAGGAGACTGAGGGAGAACAGCCAGATCGGAACCGATTAATGTTCTTCCACACAGTTGAGGATGGAGTGGATGGGGACAAAGAAGAACAAAAATTAGCCCATCCAGTGCGCTTTTTGCGTCGAAGGAGTCTTTTGGTGGAAGCAAATACATTTTGGTACTGCAGGAGATTTTGGGTGGTCATGTTGGCGTTGTATCTTTTTTCGAACTCCTTTCTTTGCTTGACAGCTCTGGTACATTCACTGTCCCACCAAGGGGGGGATGGTATTTTGCCCCTACTCGTGTTTTTAATTTTGAAGCAGCTGTCTGCACTCGACCCGATCGCCCGCGCAAATGCATCGCAACAGACCATCACCAGGTAATGACCATCATAGGATAAGGATCTGTAGTCTAGACTGGGGAGAGAATTAATAGCATTTTCGAGGGTTTGGGAATAATTTTGCCAGTCAGCTTCTGAAAGTATATATTTTAAGAGGGGAGGGGATGATTTTTCCAAATGGGTTGAACTAGGTAGGGACACTAAGATTGGATAATGGTCACTACCATGGGACAAGTCTGTGCACTGCCAGTTAGCAGCTGCAGCAATGCCAAGCGAGTAAAAGGTCAAGTCCACACAGCTTCTATTTTGGCCAGGAAGAACTCTACGAGTAGAGCAGCCGTTGTTAAGTACGCAGAGGTCCAAGTCGTCAAGAATCTCGACTAAGCCCAAACCAAAAGAGTCACAATGCACCGATCCCCATCTGAAATGATGGCAGTTAAAGTCTCCCATAACCAATACTGGGCCCTGCAAGTCTTCAAGAATAGCTCTCAATACCGGCAAGAGACTATGATGGGGGTGGGCGATGTAGATGGAGAGCACAGACACTCCACAGATTTTCGCTGCTACCATGCTGATGTCGTCTGGGAATGTAGGTAAGGGTAGGGGGAGTAGGGGGGTTGTGTTGTTGATAAGGAGGGCAACACCTCCGTAGCCATCGGACCTATCGCATCTAAGGATGTTAAAATGTGGGACATGGAAGTTGAGACTTGGTTGAAGCTAGGTCTCGGCAAGAGATATAGCCAGAGGCTTAAATTTATTCAACAGGAATATGAGGTCGTGTTTCTTATGAAAAACACTCCTCACATTCCATTGTAGGAATACTGGGTGGGACGCCATTGATAAGGTTTGTTAGTAAAGTTATTAGAGTGTTAGCAGCGTTGGACGGTATAGCAGAGGGAGATGAAGGAGAATTAGGGGTTAAAAGAGAGGTTAGCAGTTGGATTATAAGATTGATAGTTGAGGGCTCAAGGGATGGATTGTTCAGAGCGCAGCCATTAGGTTGCGAGGGTTGGGGAGAGTGAGTAAGGGATTGGTGAGCAGCTTTGTCGTAGGACTGAGGAAGTGGAAGTCGAGGTTTAGGTTGGCGGACAACTGTTTTACGATAAGACTGGGTGTGCTGAAGGGATTGGGTGGATTGGGTAGACTGAATAGGGTGTTGGGACTGTTGGGTGGGTTGTTGGGGTTGGATAGGCTGTGGGGTTTTAAGGGTGTCAGCATATCGACGTGTAGGTGACGGGACAATCTTGCTGGCTTCCATATATGAGATGTTTCTTTCGGCCATCATAGTTTTAATGGCCCTCTGTCTACCATACTCCGGGCAAGTTTTGCTGTTAGCAAAATGCCCACCAGAGCATAGGACACAGAAGGCTTCTTTTTCTGTTATGTCGCAGCCATTCGCGGGGTGGTTATGGCCACATTTGATACAACGTGGCTTGGACCTACAGATTGACTCAACGTGGCCAAATCTACAACACTTTCTGCATTGTACAGTAGGGTAAATATACTGCTGAACTGGGAGGGAGTTATAGCAGCAGTAAACTCTCTTCGGTAGAACCTGGCCATCAAAAGTGAGGACACAGGTCTCCGTTGGCTTCCATTCCAAAGTACCTTCAATAAAATTTTTACGGTTAAGGCGCCTGACTTTTATAATTTGCCCACAGCCCTGCGGAACTGTGACAAATTTCATAACGTCTTCATCAATCATGTCCGTGGGGATACCAGACACTACACCCATCCTCGTTATATTAAATGTGGGGATATTAGCGGTATACTTATGGGAATGTATTAGGGGGTTAATTAGAAACGAGTTTGCATCCTGAGGGGACGCAAACTGAACAGAGACCCTGTTTCTGCCTACCCTTTTCACACCATCTCTAACTACGTTGGTAATGTTGTTTTTAAATAGGAAAAGTCCAAAAGATATAGGGTGGAGAGTTGTTCCAGAGCCTATTTGGCTCTCGACGCGGGAAACATGGACAATGAAAGGGCCGTTGTCACTAGGCATGTATTTGTCACGTCCGATCTGGCTTCTCATCTGTTTTGTGGGATGTATAGCACTAACCTCATCATCGACAGGGCGTTTCCGAGAGCTTGAAGCGTTTGTGTTGAGATTTTCTTGCTCCGTTGCACTACAGACCACATTTACGAACTGTTCCAAAGGGTTAGAGGGGGTAGAGGGGTGAACAGGGAAAAAAGGAGTAGGAATGAAAGGGGGAGTAGATAGGTTCGGATTATCAGGAGGGTCGGGCGGGTCGGGAGGTTTATTTCTACTCATGACGGACACTCAAAGTTTAAAAACACACAAATAACACACCTTAACCAGTAGGACAGCACAAAATAACAAAAAAGAGTCCCAATAGGTACAAAACCACTCAAGAATAATAGAAAATTTTGAAATCCTAGACACACGTGTTAACCAATCGTATGACGCGGCAAGAATCCTAAATACATCTAAGTTTGATATGTACGTCAATTATAAAATATATCTACACTAATATTATAAAGAGGAAAGATTTGTATTTTTGTATGTAACGAATAAACTCAAAAAGTACTGGACCGATTTTAAAAATTCTTTCACCATTCGAAAGCTACATTATCCACGAGTAACATAGGCTATATTTTATTTTGGAAAAAAATTCAGTTCCGTAAGATATTTGCGTTTTTCAAGAAACAAGGTGTAAAAAATCAACCAGAAAAGTTACTTATTTTACGATTTACAATAATATAGCTTATACATCAGAATAACACGTAGGCTGTAATTTATAAAGATACTAGCTTCACCTCGCGACGTTGCCTGTGATTATTGTCGTACCGCGGGTAGCACCGCGGGGTTCAGCTAGTATAGCATATAAAGCTTACATTCAATAAATAACAAAAAATACATTACCAATTAAAACAAAGGTATTGGTAATAAAATTACTATTATTATCTAGTATGAATAAATGGATGCATTCCAAAATTGTTGTAAATGAGTATGGACCCTTATGGAACCAAAAGCTTTGCAAAATTTGAAATAAATTCTCTAGGTATAGATCGACCCGACTGGCCAGCGCAGTACAGTAGGCCAAAACATCATTTCTAAGAAGCGGCCAACGTCTAGAAATGGACTGTTAAATGCTGATAATTATGATCAAAGAACCCTAAAAGCAGTCTGCTGAGTTTAGCTGAATCATAAAAGCCGACTAAGAAAGCAAACTACGGGACAACATCATCGCAAAGAGAAAGACAACTTGAAATAATTCCTGTAACCACCCGTCTGGCTAGCGTATACCACGCTTACGCCTTAACCTCCTTTCTAAAGAGAGGTTCATGTCCGGCACTGGACACAGGCCTCTAAATCTTAACCGTAGATCGATAAACCTGGCTTTTTAGGAATGAGATGAGAAAAATGGGAATAATGAATTAACTAATATAAACAGGAAAGGCATATTACTAATTATAGGAATAGATTAGTCAATATAAGAAATAGCCCGAACAAGTCGGATGTCTTTAATTTGAATTGAGTATTGCCTGAACATTTTAATCCTCTAACCGAGAATCCTCTGGTCTTCTTTTACTTGCCAAGAAAAACAAATGTCAACATTTGAATTTTTATCGCGAACTATTTGTCCCACGTTGGGCGCCAATGCTAACATATTTTGCAGAGTCACATGACACGACATGACACAGAGCTAAGATTGACACTAAATTATACATATTTAATAAGAACTCTGATATTAAATTTGTCATACCGTTGTTTTGTATTCATAAGGGTGTTTATGTAATGTACGAACTACGATTGGGCGCTAGAAACGTTAAATATTGACATATCGTCTACTATTTTACCTTGTAAGACCGCCTAATATCATTTTAATTGTGAATTGGGAACAATTTTTATGTAATTTAAAGGTGTTTAAGGGCTTAAACACGAAAAGTTAATGGAGATAATTGGAATTTAAACAACCTAAAAAAAGTCTAGCCATAGAGGAGTTTTATTTCTCTGAGATTGCACGGAAACGATAATGATTTTTGATGTGAAGTGGTTTTATGACTTAATATTATTAGAGAGAAAAGGCTTCGACAATTTCTTGAGAATTAGTCACACTTGTAAAACTATTTATCAGAATTAACGGCCGCATCTTGTATTATTACATTCCTTAGTTCTTAGTTATATTACATGTGTAAAAATAGTAAAAAGTTTGAAAATATTACCCAAATTATACAAAACATTTGAATAAAGTTTATATAGCTTGTGGGCTATTATTACGGTTCTATGGACATCATTTTTATCGAAATCGATTGAGAAGGTTAAGTACTACGGCGGAATATCAAACATACATATGCTGCCAAAACTATAACCCTTCCTTTTAGCTTGGAAAAGAAACCTAGTCTTTTTCCAACCTGCACTAGGAAGAGATTCTGGTTTCTGTAAAGCCTCTGGTCAAAAAATACATAACATTTATCATGTAGGTACCTAAACTAACAAGCCCTACAAAATAATGACATTTACTAGATGAGGGTATCGAACAGGTGCATTACTGAAAATGTTATGTATCTACAACACATATCATAAGAAAGGCTACTAGTTATCGTAATACATAAATGAATTGGATATTTATTAAGAAATATTAATTTAATTTTTTTGCCGGAAGGTTGCCTATAACACACACAAGCTCAATAACTATAATAAAATATCGTCTTCTATTAAAGTGGATCTTCTAAATAATAAAAATAATATTCCAACCTAATGCCGTTATCCGCCCGTAAGTCAACCGTCCGCCGATAAACTTCGACGAGGACAAAAACATCAATCATCAGCCTATCGCAGTCCACTGTTGGACATAGGCCTCTCCAATAGCACGCCACTTAGTTCGATCCTCGGCTTCTCGATATAGACGGCTGGCAGGAGCTGGATGCGAGAAGCCGAAAAAAACATGGACAGGCACAATTCCACGGGGGGTTCCAGTCAAGGCATGCCGCTTCCGTCGCCACGGTGCGATAACTGCGTATGGCTCTGACCGCCAATAACCTCTGAGGGCGCAGAGGCGTACCCTATTCTGGGTGGTGACAAAACAAACCCTATGGCAAAAGGCATTTTTTTTGGAAACCCTCACGGGTCGTCAACCCCCGGGGTATGTATGTATATGACGGTTGTGAGCTAGACCCACTCACTCTGTGCCCGCTCTACGATGAGCGGCTGGAGAGCCTCCACGGCGGTAAAGCCAGCACGTGGAGTCTCCAGCCGGAATAAGTAACGAATACAGCAAGAAGACCATGTCTAGCATTTGATTTTTACAGGCTTTGATGTGATAATGATATAAATGTACATATATCTCTAAGCTGAAAGTGTCCATGAGCGACGTTAGCCATATACCTACTATCAAGTGACACTTCAAATTTACTCCTATGTAACATAAAACCAAACAAAAACCTACCATCGTATTTCGCTGTAACATTTTAGTTATTAAACTGACATACAATGTCGTACGTGTCAATAATTCAAATAATAATTCAGTCGTAATTAACGTAATGGCCGTAGCTAATCTAATTAAACTTTCTCAAAAATCAATATTACAGGCCATGTCATAAATTATATTATGTCCATTTACATAATAATAATACAAATCGCCTGGCGGCCGAACTTCCACACCTTTGAATGTGAAATATTATAACTTGAACTATCGTTGTATAGATATTTGTACCCTGATCGATTTAAATATATACTGGACTCCTCCTCCTCCTCTAGCTTTATGTAGCCATTTTAGATATTCAACTGACGACTAATTAAAGATGTGGTCAAAACTAAAAATGTTGAATTTGATTTTTTCTTTGAATTTGACTTCCATTTATCTGTGTTATGTACATATTAACTGTGCGTTCATATCATTAATATTTGTGTAATTAGAAATGTATAAGTATGTTTGTTAGCCCTATGATTTTATCATACCAGAAACTCAGTCTTGTTTGAGATTAGACTGTCTTCTGTGGAATGTCTAATGTTATCACCGTTAGGTAGATATTATGTTATGTTTACATTATAAAAGCCGTAGGCACTGTCGACAAACTTGAAGCATGACCCACCCAGACATTCAGATACAATTAGGTCGAAATTCGCGTAATTATGCATGTCCATGGTAGCCTTGATGTCTTTCATTTAATTAGATACATTTAGATTTCTCGTAATTTGTTCTGAGTTATAGTTAAATGTTTACTGTTTTATCTATTACATTATCTACTGCGGTAATGATAAAGTAAAAAATTGCATAGATCTCCAACCAGTATTGTGTAGATTGCTTATTATTTAAAACGTTCCAAGTTCGGCATGCACTGTGAAGTACGGACATCTTTGTTGTTTTGACGAATTCAAACGATTTATCGGCAAATTGGCGGTTGCCGATACTACGTTCTGGGTCAGTTTGAATTCAAGTTAAAAAACAAATGTTAATCTAAAACGTCAGAGTCTGTCGTCGTTTTAGATTAACATTTGTCGAGGCTCTTTACATTCTCAATTTTCAAATTTCTTCATTATTTTGTTGCTTAGAACAAAAAAATGAGCTGGAGTCCCGGGCGGAGGTAGACAGCCGCGAGGACAGCGCGTGGGCGGGGCGCGCCAGCCCTTCTGCTGCCGCCTTCCCCATGCAGAACTCCAGCCATGTTAAGTTCGAGCCGCCTAATGTGCCTGTCATATTCGTACTGGGTAAGTACATTTAATAACCCTCATAGGAACTTTGTTTATTGCCATAATGTTATAAACCATAAGGTTTATGGCATAATCTGTAATAAATAATTGGAAAGTCAACATCGTAAACAATAATTGGATGCACCGATGACGCAGGGGTTTAAACGGTCACATTACCGCTTCCCCACCCACATGCGATCCATAAATTGTTGTTCAGAATCTAGGCGTTCTTTGTGTCATTTTCATCTACTTTTTTCTTTGTTTTAAAAAGAAAACTCCGCATTAGTAATTTACTTCATGTGCCGCGAGAGACTTAACAAACATATATGAAACGGACACAAAGAACACCCAGACTCAGAATAACAAATTTGTGGATCACAGAATGTAATGTTCCATGTGGGATTTGAACCCACAAAGAAGCGGTGTGGCGACCGCTTAAGGCACTAGGCCAGTGCAGTCGTTTCTTAAATTCATTACGCCACAGGTTATATTTCTCAAGTAACGTGTGTATTCTTATCTTATATTAACATTCTCCGTTCTATAATAATCAACCCTTCCCTTAAATCTACATTTTCATCTTTATGTACATTATTGTGTATTTAACACATTTAAAATTAAGCCACGTTCTGCGGTCTTCTTGTCCCTGGCCATAACTAAACATACTTTCTTCTCTTTCTTCATAACTTATAATTTGACAAAAGTTGGGGTAAATCTTGGAGGGATAAATTCATCGTTCAGTTTGCTTTTTATGATACTTGAAGACATTTCGGCTTTACAAATATCATCTTGAATCCACTTTACAAACACAAAATGTGAGAAAAATTACACTGAGTTATTTATTATACGAATAACTGCGTGTATAATATTCCGATTACTCTTATGCTGATGAAATAAGCAAAACGTTAAAAGACGTTATTTTTACAGACATGCATGTGACAACCAACAGTAAGTAACGGATGTTTAAAGTAATTGGTTACAGATAAGTTCCGGATAGATTATCTGACAGACGGTTTGACATAATCTAAATGGATGATACGTCAAATTATCTGTCAAATAAATTATCCGAAAGTTATCTGTAACCGGTGAAACAAGGTCTAAGTCTGATTTAAATTATTTTATCAGCTCAACTTCATTACACGGTTTGATGTTACCTATTTGTGATTGAAACCTCCTTTATAAAACAAAATTACCTGTCTGAAGAGACTATCCTTTTCTCTGTTTGCCACCCCTTTTTTGCGAGTATATGTGTAAATAAGCATGTACGTGTGTGTATGCGTGTGTATGTATTTGTATGCACGTGTGTATCTGTGTCGCGTGTGTTAAATCGATGTTAAGCAATTGTCTTGTTGTATTCTACTATGTCGGTAAAGTTATCGAAGGGTTGCCGTATCCCTACTAGCGATAGGGGCCAGGCAAAGTGCTTGTGGCTTTTGAGTCATAGACGTCCAACGTCCATTCATAGCCGCTTGGATTTAAGTAAACCGTCTTTTTGCTTGCTCCTATTTCAAATAAAAAACAAAAGATTTTTGTGACATGGGTTATTCAACTTATATATTACTACTTTTCTAGATAACCTTTACAGTTAAGCTCCAAATGCTGGTATTGTGAGTAAGTCCCCATCAGTAGCAGCTGGCTTTCAAGCTGCAGTCACTTTCATAGGTCGAAGTGTCTCGATATCATAACAAGTAGTTATGTTTTTGCTGAGTTAGCAATATTTAGTTTATCAATTAAGGATTTTGTTTGCTTATTTTTATTACCGAACAACATAACTTATTCTTCCAAAAATTATACGGATATGTAAAATAAATTAATTAGTAACGCCAGAATGGATGAACGGAATTGTATGCAAGTTATTAACAGAGATAAATAATAATTATAGTCTTGATACATCGCAAAAACTGACATTAAATGACAAAATATCAGTGCAAGATCATCATACTTACTTAATATTATAAAGGTGAAAGTAAGTTTGTTTGTTACGCTTTCACGCGGAAACTACTTAACCGATCACCATGAAACTTTTTACACACTTTCTTGGAGGTATTAGAAGTAATAGGATTACTTTTACTTTTTATTAAATGCGAGCGAAGCCGCGGGCGAATGCTAGTTTTTTATAGTTTGGTTTGGAGTACTCAACCAGTCACCATGAAAAGAAAAGAACATAGGTACACGGCACATATACCAAAATGACATTTCTTAAAAAAAAACTGTCTGTCTATCTGTCTATTTCGGCTAATCTCTGGAACGGCGAAATCGATTTTGACGGGACTTTCACTGGCAGATAGCTGATCGTATAAGGAAAAACTTAGGCTATTTTTTTAGACTACCTTTGCCCCGCGGTTGTTATTGTACCGCGGGTAACATCGCAGGGTACAGCTAGTCTGATATAAGAAGAAAAATAACTTCTTTTCTGATAACTCCTTCTTTGGCAGGTGGTCCAGGCAGTGGGAAGGTGACCCATTGCGACAACCTGATGCAGGAGCGTCGTGGTGTGGTGCACATCAACATGACGGACCTGCTGCATCAGTACGCTGTCGGCAACGGTACTACCGACGATGGTTTGCACCTCATTAGTATAGAATACACATATTATTCTATTTAAAATATCATAGAAAGTAGTTTAGAATCTAATTGTACACCTAAAAAATAGGTTTTTACCTATCTTATCGCACTGAGTGAAAACCGGTGTGAAATAGCGCTTGCGCTGTCTTTCACCGAGTGAGTGAGGATACCGGAGGCCCATATCCTAACCCATCCCCTCCCCATCTTCCAAAGGTCGGCAACGCACTTGTGACGTCTGTAATGATACCATCAGGCGATACGTCTACTCATTTTCCACCTATTCCATTAAAAAAATAACTGTAGAGCTATGGTAGTCTGTTACACGACACCATAGCGTTAATCAAACATAGAATGTATATAATGTATGTATATGTCTATAATCTATTCGCGTTAAGAAAATAGTGACGAATCGACTAGGCTCTGATCCCTGACCAATTAGAGTCCAAAAATAATGTTTCAAATAATATGTTTAAAGATCAGGCTAACCTGCTTAAACGATGCGAATGTGGTGTAGTATTTGGATACTGAATATTTTAAAATTAAACTTAACTCATTTTTTTAGATATTTGTATAAGACAAGGCGAAGGTACAATAGTTTGGTACTACCAATATAATAAACCTGTGACACACACAGATCTCATAATGGTGGTCATTCTGATGTTGTCATCGCTAAACTAAAATTTGTTGTTGAATTATATACTTTAATCTCATCTCCTCACAGTCCATATTTCATCTCAGTATCTCCGTAACTCAGAAATTGTTGTTCTTAGTATAGATGTTACTTGGGTCCGTTTATGTACGTTTATAAAGTCACATAATTTATTCCTAATCCAGGATCTGTCTTTTAAAACAAAAAACAATTACTAATATTTGTTACTGTATAATTTACTATCATTAAACAGCAACAATTATTCATCTACAACCCATAACGTCCCACTGCTGGGCTCGGGTCTCCTCTCAGGAGAGGGTTAAGGCCATACGTCCCCACGCTGGCCAAGTGCGGGTTGGGGACTGGCTAGACACCCGTGCGTGTTGTGGCTACGTAATCTTGTCGTTGGATGTTTTTAAGCCGCGGAAAGGCCTCCAACTAAGCTTCACGACTGTAATACTATGATAACAACCGGGACCGACTTCTTAACGTGCCCTCCAAATCACGGAGACGCTCATGCCACTAGCGATCGCCCATCTAGGTAATGACCGCGCCGTCGTTGCTTACCCTCGGTAATTGTTTGTAATCATCGAGTGCAACTGGGCTATGAGCGATCACAACTGTTATCCAAGTCTTATTTTATAATAATATCGCTGTCCACTGTTGGAGATTGCCTCTCACGTTGTTCAACTTTGTTATACGAGTATTCGGTAGAGGTGTATAAAAAACCCACATTTTGATAAATATATCTATTTACAAACACTTAACACAGAACAAAATTATTAATTATATGAAAAGGGTGAGATATACAAGATAATAAAGACCCTTAGTTATGAATAATATTATAAATAAATATTTTTGAACATCTAACACACAACAAGTTTGCAGACAACCAAAAGAAATATAGGTATGAATGAATGTTCTCCTAGCCACTGCGCAAGAGACATTATAGTGCACAAGTGTGTGCGCAAACACAGGTGCACTGTCTATTACCTCTCCCTCATAATCCGATGGGACGTTTAACCGACACGATCGGGAAGAGATCAGTCGAAGGACCGGACCTAAGTTCCAAACTTTGAGCTGTTATTATATATTTTTGTAATCAGAAAAACTCAATAACACTTTAGATCTGACCCGGGATTTGAACCCGGTACTCTTGATCGGTAGTTGCATACATCAACAGCAAGACCAACGAAATATAGGTTTGACATGCTTCCGTGACCAAGTTCAATGTTGCAACTATAATGTATAATTTTTACATGCATGTGGCTTATATAATAAGCTCCGAAGGAATGCAGATAAAGGTCAACTCAAATGCAATATTCATTATATGCATTTAATATTCTTTAACATGACATACAATTTAAGTTATGAGTTTAAACTAATAATTTTACCTGAAATATACGACCACGGGTTGAGTACCCGTTAAAGATGGTTTGGCGTTCAAAAAACGATTATTTTTAATTTTTTTTTAATCTTGACAGTTTAAAATATATAATCATCTATAACACATAATGTCCCATTGTTGGGCTCGGATCTCCTCTCAGGAGAGGGTTAAGGCCATACTCCCCACGCTGGCCGAGTCCGGGTTAGGGACAAAATACTCGTATGTTTTGTACCCCTAATCTGGTTAATCTAATTATGTTCATATGAGGAATATAAACGTTTCGTTATGGGTAAACGTATTAATCGTTCAATCATTGTAGTACTAGAAATAAGTGGGTCAAAAATAATGCACAAAGGCAGCTCAGCGAAGAAAATTACATACTTCAAGTAACTGCTCATTGGCTCTGTCTAAAGTGGGATCAGATGAACGAGTGTCAGTATCAGTGATATATGAGGTCATTAATATTACAACACGTTAGCTAATATTAGAAATTCAAGTGTCAATACATTGATTGTAATGGTTAATAAACATATTTAATCTGTGATGACTCAATCGTGAAACTGAAAACGTTGCACAACATTTTCAAATATAAAGTAAGAGGTTCGCAATTCAATTCTCAAAGTTTTGTTACCTCAAAATTTAGGGACTGGTTAAAAAAAATCTTTATTTGTAAGCTTACTATTTCTTTGGTCCTATTAAAATTCCAAGAAACATTATCATCTCTAAAGAAGGAAAGTTGAGAATTATAGATGTTAGTTTATTAAAATACTGATTATATACCTGAGTGACCGAGCTATCGTGGGAGAGCCACGCTTTGGCATGCATGGGTCGCCTCGAAAGGAGTAATACCACGGCCTCACAGAAAACCGGTGTATACCCCAACACCTCCCCCTATCCCCCTCTCCATCCCCCAAAGGCCGGCAACATACTTGTGACGCTTCTGGTGTTGCGGGTGTCCTTGGGCGGCGGTAATCGTTTACCATCAGGCGATACGTCTGCTCGTTTGCCCCCAATTCAATAAAAAAAAGCTATGCTCTGTATTTTTTTTTGATATATTTAAAAAAATGCTAGCTAGATCCATTTATTGCCTTCGAAACCCCCTTCATACTAAATTTCTATTAAAGGTTGTCTGTAAGAGATCGCCATGAGCGATAAGACCGCCAATTGTCACATTTGTATACTACAAATCCTTTTTGTCTATCTGTTATGTGTGTACAATAAAGATAAATAAATAAAAAATAATGAAAATCATTGGAGGCGTTTCCAAGATTTAGATTACATAAACTTATACCAGAATTGCTCGTTTAATGGTATAAGCGTATTGGAATCAAGTGATATTTTTTCAACGTCATGCGTATGTTGTTCTAGAAAATCTAAGTTGATTTAAATATGTTTATTTACACAGCCTGATTCACAACAGCACCACGTGTGACCCACTAGTACTATACATATACTTCTAAACATGACTATTTATGTGTATTAAAGCGATCGCGTAATGGTACAGCATACAATTCATTTGACTGACGTTACTATTGCACTTACTATAATTATTTGTATGAAACGTTAATTGTCTAAACTGTTTTTTTATTTATTTTATTTTATTTATTGAAACTAATAACAGACACATGTTAGATTATAACTAAATACAATGTGTACACAAAATTTACGAACATGTAACCAATTCCATTATTCACAGATTACCAATAAGACAATTTGTCATATTACTCAGTAAACATTAGATTTTTAACAGTAACAATAGGTATGTAAGTAGACAGCAACAAATATCTCAGAAGAAAGTCTAAGTCGATTAAATTAAATATGGTTAATTTTCAATTGGGTTTTTAGTTATTGAAGAATAAATATTCTTGGTTACAAAATGTGTAGTTGAGGTATCTTTACCTATAATGTGGGGTGTGTGGACCACACAGCAGTGTTAGGGTCGCCGCGGCACTTTTTAACCGATTTTAAAAGAGGAAGAGGTTTCTCAATTAGACCGTATGTATTTTTTTTATGAATAACTGAAGCTAGCTACGCTTACTAAAGAGTGCTAAAGTAAGGATTGCTCACGGGTGCTTCACAGGCTTGTACCTGATTGTCTAAAGTTAAGCCGGATATCGTGAGTTCCACTTATCAACAGCCTTGAATAGCTCACTGTTCTATAAGCCTCTCCTTAGATAAGAGATTATGGCCTACTATACCACGCTGGCCAAATGGATCTTAATAACAGCAGTTTCCGGATTCCTCCTATCTCAAACGCAGAGCTGTCCAGCACGGCGACGGCTCTTGGTAGTTTCCATACGTAAAAAAAGGGTTTGTGTCAAGTTCTCATTTGCGGTACTATTGTCATTCGTGTTTTGCTCCTGAGTTCAGGATAGGTTATTGTTTTTTGTTTTAATTGCTGGCTGTAATTTATCAATGATATTTTGAAGTATATAAGTATGTTTATGAGTAGTTTGGTTACTATCCTAAAAAAGGCTCTACCTGGTTTAGGATAAGATGTATAAAGTTATTAAATAAAATTATACAACACTTAAAGGTTATTAAGATTTAATAATTTGTTTTTACAGTAGGTAATTATATAAAGAAGAAGTAATCAAGTTGGTAATTTCGACTTTAAATTCGTAGGCAAATGCTACGAGTAACTACGCTCTCGTAGCCATCAAGATGTTTATAAATATTGGCCGTAGAAGATCATTTCTACCACATATTTCTTCCGTAGCTATTGTACTGTGTGAGTGAGATAACCGCTTCTCCATGGCGGAGCACTTAATTTTTTTTCTCTCATCTCAATTTCGAAGATCGATATAATTAGAAAAAATATTAAAAAAGTAAAGTAGTGCCAACGGCTCTTCAACATTCCTCCTTGTCAACCAATAATTACCTATCGAAATTTAATAGTGTTTCAAAAGTCTCAAGGCCCACGAAATTCTCAATATAACAGACAAATACGAAATCGATCTTATGACTCATTAATAAGATTCATAACCTATTGAAAAAAAATTCAAGACAGCTGAAAAATTCGATATCACGATGAGAATTATATTATATTGTGTTCTGTTAAGGTTGAAAGTTGATTCACGTGTGAACAATTTTTATTGTATTCTATTTATTCGTCAGTGATAGTATTATTAATGTATAGAGACAGATATTCTTAGAAATAGTACTGTAAATGTATCCGTTCGTCATATTGCTACTGTCGAAGGGTTCGTTGGTTTGATTTGACCCCAAGTATCTATACTTATATGTATATATGAATCATTTTTGCACGAGTAACGTACCAAAGCAGTTACCTGTACCATAAAATATTTTTCATCAGATATATAAGTCGCATTGTGTTTGCTTGTCACATTGTCTAGGGGTACAGATAAAAACATAGGATAGAGTATAGATGTGATTGAAAAAAACTAGTAAATGTTAATAGGGAAGAAAGGAAAATAATAAAAAATACGACCTTCAAACCTTCAAGAAAAGAGCGTACTCCTTCTTAAAAGGTCGCCAACGCACTTGTGGCGCCTCTGGTGTTGCGGCGGCGATACGTCTGGCCGTTTGCCCGTATTCAATAAAAAAAAACATGTTTTTCTTTCCACTGAGGGCTTAGGAAGATATGGACCATCTGAAGGTACTAATATATATAGCACGTCTGATTAGAAATTACAAATTGCACTAGTTCTTAGACGGAGTTAGCACCTAGCTAGAAATGATATTGCAACACACTGTGAAGCGTCACAATTGGGTTGCCATCCTTTGGGGGAGGGATGGGGGAGGGGTAGGGTATGGGTCTCCGCCATCCTCACTCACTCGGTGAAACACAGCGCAGGCGCTATTTCATACCGGTTTACTGTGAGGCCGTGGTATCACTCCAGTCGAGCCGGCCCATACATGCCAAAGCGTGGTTCTCCCACGGTAAATTTGTGGTGAGACAAATATTATTATTTTAAACCATACAACCAAAATTTTATACATGCACAAAATGCTTGAAGCTAGAAAATGTAAAAGTTGGACGTTTAAAATACTTTTACCAACTGCTTTTTATGAATTGTTTTTTGTTATTTGATATTTAATAACAGTCGTAAGACTGTAGGGAGCAGAGTAGTGCCTATAAAAACAGGTTTAAAGGGAAAAAATAATAATTGTATACTCTTTCAACAGATATGCTAGACACTGGCACTTTATCCAGCAAGACGGTGACTGAGGTGCTGATGCTGGAGATGAAGCTGGCGCCAACTGCTAAGACATACCTCGTGTCAGGGTACCCTCGCTCCATGCGAGATGTTACCGAGTATTCCGACAAGGTTAGTAGATTTTTTTTTAAAGAGTACTCCCTCATTAGCAATATCCTGTGTCGCGGGGACACAAAGAACACCCAAACTCAGAACAACAATTTGTGGATCACACAAAGTAGGATTTGAACCCACAACACTCAGCGCAGTTTAACCATCCCTACACAGGCCGACTTATTAACTAACTACCTGTTGCCCGCGGCCCCGCCCGTTTATATTTTAGGCGCAGTGGAAAACGGAGTGGCGACAGCTTAAACACCCAAGCCAACGGTGCAGTCAGCATTATGACCGTCTTATTTCTATATCACTTTGAATGCTTTTATTACACTCTCCTGAAGTATGTAGACAGCGAAGTAAAATATTTGTTAGCAGTTTTATTCAGATCACATCAACAGCTTTTAAAAGTCCCATTCTGGGTATGATCCTTTTCTACTATACCACGTTGACCTTGGTTGGTTTGTTTTTGTGTATATAAACACAAAAACATTATTCCACAACACGCGGTAAAAAAACAATATGTTTCGATCGATTAGTATTCTCTAATAGTTTGATATTAATCAATAAAAACAATAGTACAACTTATTTTTTACTTGTAACTCCATTATTTTTACAAACAACTATTTCAGGTAAACAAATAACGTAGGCAATCATTTTTTATTATCAATATCAATTATAAACATTATTCGTGTAATCATATATTATTCATTGCGGCTTTACTTCGATCGACTTATAGTTTATTGATCGGGTTCATTCTATTACTACGTAGGTATCTATAGGAATTGAAGTTACATACATTAATATTTTTAATCTATAAGGACTCAGGACCCATGGAAATATGGTAAGATTCATAACGGTATTGTAATACAATCGAAATCTTGAAACAAAGTCGGTATCGCAAGGTGTTTTTGAAGTGAAATTTCTTTAGAATCATTGTGATTTCAAACCGAATGCAACGAAAAAAACGACAGGTAAGAGACACAAATACAAAAAGTCGCCTGTAATTAGTGAGCATGAGCGAGAGAGTAAATGTCGGTCTCATTCTTTTGTCGATTTACTGAAGTTTCACTTCTATCGTGTGTGAATCGCACACACCTTTTTTTTAACTAAGATTAATAGAGAGTGTCACCAGCCTTATATTTTTTTTAATGGGATAGGAGGCAAACGAGTTGACGGATCGCCTGATGGTAAGCGATTACCGCCGTCCATGGACACCCACAACACCAGAGGCGTCACAAGTGCGTTTAAAAGTAAATACGCTCTTTTCTTTAAAAGTTTTTCCCATGGGTGTCGTTAGAGTCGACTAAGGGAACAAATTAGGGACAATATCAATGCAAAGAGACGGAAAACTTGAAACAGAGCTTGTATCAACTTGTTTGGCTAGTGAGGTATAGTGGCCATAACCTCCTTTCTAAGGAGAGACTTATGTCCAGCAGTGCACCTCTGCACCGATTTAAATAAAATTTGTCACGAAAATACTTTAATTCTTTATCGCAATAACCGACATACACGCGGGCGAAGCTGCGGTCACAAGCTATTATCTACATAAATACAATAGCCAGCTTAATAAATTCATCCGTGTGTATTGTGTTCCATCACCTTGACGAAATTTTGGTGAGGATATGCCATCGGTCGATGAGAAATGATAAAAACAGTTGGTATGTGTGTCAAGGACAATATATTATAACAATTTATAAGACAACTTATGCTTATTGGCTAATGTTTTATTGTAAAATACTTTCCGTAAAGTCTTCTTTTCCTTTGCCCCTTCCCACGTTAGGTGGGGTCAGCCCTCCTTATCCCTCGGCGCCAGGACAGTCTGTCCTAGGTTGTCGGGTCTGGTAATTGCGTCTTCTTAATGAGATTGGCCATACCAGTCCACCACGTCAAGGGCGGCCGTCCTCTTCCTTTCCTGCCTTCAGGAAGTGCCAGTGCCATCTGAACGACATGCTCGCTGTCTCTACGCATGAGGTGGCCGTACCACCTTAGGCGTGTTTCAGTGAGCTTTTCTTGGACTGGAGTCACTTTGAAGCTACCTCGAACATATCTGTTCTGAATTTTGTCTAGCCTCGTCACTCCGCCCGACCATCTGAGCATCTTCATTTCGGCCACGTGTAGCTTCTGCGCATGTACTTCCCTCACTGTCCAGCATTCAGCCTATATAACATAGCTGGTCTTACCGCTGTCTTGTACACTTTTCCTTTAGTGCGTATGTACTTTCAGTAAAGTACAACTTATAAAATATCGTTGAAATTAACTCGTATAATCATCTCGACGCGAACGTCTCTGTCTTAGAAGATGGGTAATCGCCGCCCTTATTTCTATACAATGAAGTACAATTGACTACCTCGGTTGCGCAGTGATAACGTATTCAACTGCTACGCTTGACGACGCGGGTTTGATTCTCAGGTGTCGCTTGATTCTAAATGCTTGTATGATCTGCCAAATCCTCTTATCCAAGGAGGCCTCTCCTATCTTTCCAGCAACGGGCTATTTAATCCTGTCGATGATCACGATGATGATTATTTTTTGGCACCTAAAGATACTCTTCAACGAATATTAGCTAAGAACGATCTCGATAAAATATCCTGTGATAATGTACACTTCAAAATATATACCACCGGACCCGGATAGACTGATGACACGGGCCCTATCGTAATACCAGCGCTGCAGCCACTCTGGCTACAGCAATATGCTGTTATCTATAGGCACTACTATAATTGCTCGTGTTGTGTTACGTTCCCTTTAATCTGTATATAACCGTGCGTTTTATTTATTTATTCAATTAGGGAACACAAACAGTAGTATATAAAATTTGCATAGGGTTGTTATTAAGAAAACTAAACTTAATAAATATACTACCATATATTATTTATGGCGGTTCAAGTTTATAAGGAAAGTTAGTAATTAATAAAAAACATAAAACTTTTATTGTCTATAAAATTACATGTAAGTAGTAATTTGCCAATTTGCATTGTACTGTGTATGTTAGTAAAAATGAGTTTTCGGTCTTTCTATCAGAGAATGATAATCATTTTATTAAAAAGTTTACCGCCGTAGTTGTACACACCTTCCTTTTGTGACCATATTAAAGAGTTTCACTTAACTGCCACGTAGGTGATAACTTATAGTTTATTTATATTTAATAATGAAAGTGTTTCATATAATATGTCCAATAGTGTAGAGCTGTGAGCTCTACTGCTCCATACTAATTTATTAGCGTTGTTGTACAATATAACCTGTTTGCAGCGAAAGGTCAGAGACACCCTATCGCAAATAGTGGGGTGAATGGATAGCAAGTGGAATTAAACGTCTAAACTCGGTACTGTGAAGGGTTGATTTATTGATAATTAAAACTGCAGCCTGAGTAGATGAAGCTCTATAGGAATTAGTTTTGCAATTATTTAGTATTTAGCATTTGTATATTATTTAGCTTCTTCTATTGCCCGTAGCGTGAATATTGTCCCTCGTTTGTTTGAACGCGCTAATCTCAGGAACCGCTGGTCCGATTTTTTTCCCGAAGGCTATAGGCTATATATCATCATGCTAAGGCCAATAGCAGCGGAGCCC
This sequence comes from Spilarctia lutea, assembly GCA_916048165.1. Lineage (NCBI taxonomy): Eukaryota > Metazoa > Arthropoda > Insecta > Lepidoptera > Erebidae > Spilarctia > Spilarctia lutea. Next base: position 2,695,556 of record OU696473.1, on the reverse strand, counting down.
CAATGAAGAAAGTTTATTGCCTCCTATCGTGCTGTATTTATCTAAATTTCCATCATTTAAAGTTCATATTATTTATTGATCCGAATATAATTAATTGGCCGGGTAAAGATTATTCATAGATCCGGATATAATTAACCGGGGGAAGATTAAACATAAAGCCGGCTATAATTGGCTGGGTCATTGACCAAATACTGTAGGTTCATTTCGAAGTATTAATTCCGGGTGTAATTTTAGGAGTCAACGACCGAATGATAAAAGTTCAATATGAGAATGACGTTGCGCTAATTCCTATCTACTATGTGGTGTGTCGATCGGAAACCAGTAATAGACAATATTATAGGTTTTATGACTGTAAATTAAAACTCCATGGACAGTATTGTCGTAGTATTATCCCTATTATTTTCCATTATGACCTGCAATTAAAGGTGTAAAGGTAATGCTCAACCAGCCATTTTGTTTATTTTTTATTTTTTCAAAATTTAAATTTTTTTTAAATTATGATTGTCAACAGTCTTTATTGAAGTCGTTATTTGTTAAGTTTGAAAATCGAAATATAGAACTTAATGCGTATACGTTTTAAAAAAACAAGAAATTATGTACCGATTGAACTCAAATTTTGACACGAGTTACGAACACGCTTCAAATATGATTTTTGACAACAAACAAGCATTTTTATGGTAAGAAATCTTTAAAAACTACTCTTGAGAGGCTACAGCAAGTAAGTAAGCAATAAAATATAGTCTGATTGTTTTGCATTACTGATATAAAAATCATATGAAACTCCCTTTTTCACTACAGAAAATAGTAAAATAAATGGTAAAAACAAATGAGTTTTGTTTTAATAAAACTTTTCAATCGAAAGCATAAACAAGATTTTAATGTTTTTTAAATTGTTTAGTTAATATGCAATATTGTACCTACGTACGGATAAGCACACGTTGCGTAGAAAACTAAAATCACTCATTAAGTAAACATTTTAATTGTATGAGTGAAAATAAACAGAATTATGTGCCCTGTGTGCGACTTCCACATATAACACAACAATAACCTACTACAACGCCATCTACCGAAGATACACTGAACTACGAAGTAACGCACTACACGGAGTAACTACAAATCCTGAATCGCGCAATAAATAGTTCTCGCGCCGATTATCATATATACAACATCCCAACATCAACTGTTGGGCATTTGCCCGCCAGGCATGATTACCTCGCCTGGTCGGAGGATCCTCCCTTTATGTTGGGTGGAACAAGATACCCGTTCCCCCACAGGCCTCTCGATTGTTTCAAGTTTTCCTTGTCTTTGCAGTGATGTTGTCCTGCTTAGTTTGCTTCCATAGCAGGCACTGGCTGCTTTCAAGGCATGAACAGGAGTGGTGACAGTCTATATACATAATCACCACATGGAGGAAGTAAAACACAGTGTGTTAATATGTTCTAAATGACCTCCATTTATAATTCAAATAATCTTCGCTGTTCTACAAGGTTTTTGATGTCACCGTACACAGGTAGAAGTTTTGGCAATGCAATACACTATTAAAAATTGGAAATCGCAGGAAAATTGTTAGAAATTGATGACCTTCAAACCTTTAAGAAAAGAGCGTAGGTACTCCTTCCTAAAAGGCCGGCAACGCACTTGTGACGACTCTGGTGTTGCGGGTGTCCATGGGCGGCGGTAATCGCTTACCAAAAAGAAAACGCCAAATACCCGTTAATAAAAGACATTTTCGATCGGTGTTTTATTGGTAAATTTACTTAAAACGAACATTACCTGGATCGATTGCCCCGAAATCCCCTATATACTAAATTTCATGAAAAGTGTCGAAGCCGTTTTCGAGATTCATATTATATATATTTACAAGAACTGCTCGTTTAAAGCTATTAAGCTAAGATATATATATATATTTACCAGTAATGTTTACTCGTGTCGTGTTTTATAAAGTCTTTAATAATATAAATCAATACTGATAAGTTACCTGAATATTGATCATCGCGTCGAATTATTTACAAACGCTTTATCACGTTCACAAATACACAGATCGACACAAGTTGTATTTTAATTTGGACACCACAATCACCTTTAAAGTATTTTTTAATGTTTTGATTTCTAGAGACAGTTGTTATATGTGACATCAATCAGCCCTATTTAGACATTTTAACAATCATTTAAAGATTTATGTATTTCCACACGTCTTCGCAGGCTTGTTTCGTGTTTGCGTTCTGTGTGCGTAATTTGCTCCCTGCATCGGCTCTTCCAACACCTTACAGGATCAATATAGGTTTTCTTTACCCGTCGCTATCTAGTCAGCGTTTAATCTAAGAAGACACATATGTCCTTCAGTGTAAAATAAGAGGCTGTTAATGACAATGATGACACACACATAGAGAGAATACTCCTTCTTACAAGACCGGCAACGCACTGGTGACGCCTCTAGTGTTAAAGGGTCCACGGGCGGCGGTAATCGCTTACGATCAGCAATAAGTCTGCCACCTATTCTATAAATAAATAAATAAATATTCCGGACATCTAGCTTGGGTTTTGCAGCTTGGGGCTAGATGTCATTGTGTGTTCTAACATACAATGACATCTAGCCCCAAGCTAAGCAGAGCTTGTGTTATGGGTACTTGACAATTGATTTACGAGTAAATACTTATATACTTTTTTTTGTAAATACATACATATTATACATAGAAAACACCCAAACTCCGAAGCAAATATTCGCAGATCATACAAACATTTGGTCCGACCCGGAAATCGTACCCGGGACCTCAAGCTTAGCAATCGCATACGCTACCACTACGCCACCGAGGCAGTAAATACTTATGTCGATACTTTAATGGTGACGTGTTACTTAAAACTTAAATAACTTTTTGGATGAGTGTAGAAGACAGATTAATTAAATTTCCCTGTGTTTTTTTGTATTCTAGGGTATGTCTTCTTTAAATTCAAAGACCTGTAAGGTAGACAAATTTAAATGAATTTAGCATGATTGAAAATCGGTGCGAAAAAATGATTAATATGCCCTTTAGTACAAATTAGAAAATATTTTTTTTCCTGACCTTATAAAAAAAACTTTATTCTCTTCCTAGATACAAACAATAAATGGTGTGATCCTCGTGAGTTGGCGGCAACGTGTCCTGGAGCGACAGATCGATTTCGGCGCGAGGCTCGGCCACGTGGTACTCAGTCTCGCCAAGATGGAGCTCAAAAACTTCTACAAAAATGTCATGCCTGTCGCTGACTACTTTGATCAGACCAACATGCTTATAGCGGTGAGTACACCAATCCGAAGCTTGAATATCTAATCATATAAAATTAGCTATTGTGCGCAGCTACGATCGTGTGCTTACCTCATAGTATTTCTAACTTTAAATATTGTATTATTTTATTTTCTCTTCAAGCTCTCCTTTCTGCCTAACTATTCAATTTCTAGGTTCAAACCACACTAAGAACCTTAGATCTTCCAACAACCTGCTTCTACAATGTCCCACTAACTGCTCTGATTTTCTACACTCAACCTTCTTCATACAAGCTGTCCTACTATGGGACGAGCTCCCTCTCGAGGTCAGGATGGCTAAAACTAAGCAAAGTTTTAAACACTTGTTGCGGAAATAACACTGGTTTCTTACGTGGGAGAGCCACGCTTCGGCATGAATGAGCCGGCTCGACCGGAGTAATACCACGGCCTCATAGAAAACCGGTGTGAAATAGCGCTTGCGCTATGTTTCACCAAGTGAGTGAGGATACCGGAGGTCCATACTCGTACCCTATAATGCCGAGTCCCACTTTTCTGCGCTCGCCATCATCATTCACCCTTAAACATCAGGATCGGATATATTAAAAAATTGCGTGATATTGAGATATACGTCTTTTTGTCGCGCACATACTTAATGCAAATTGAAGTCTTATTTGGTTTTCTCATAGATGGCATTGTCAGAACTGGACCAAATTGAAATCTTTCAAATAAAAAAATAATCATCAAAATTGGTTCATCCCAATATAATTTTTTTTGAAGTGACAACTTCTTTAGCGGCGCTGTGTACTTTTTTGGAATGGGTAAAAATGTATAAACTCGCGTCAGGTCACGTGACCATAAACTAGCGTCGGGTCACGTGTCCTGATCGAAAATTCGTAAGGATATTTATTGTTAACAGCGCCATCTACCGATATACTTTGGTAGCATTCGTTTTTCTAGATAGTGGTCCTTTCTCAATATGATTATATAGGTATATAATACTTAAAGTTAATATTTCAGTATCTTAAAGTGATTTACAATAAATTAAAATAACGATTTTCTACTTACACAAAACCTTTTGTAAATCAAAAAGATTGTTTACAATTTTTTTGAAAACAGCGACATCTATTGGAGTATCAAAGCTTTACTTCCATTTACTACTTATTTTAGTTATTTTTATTGCACACTATTAAAAAAAGCATAGGTGTTCATTTCAGGTAAGTTAAAACAACCGTTTGTTTATAGTTATGAGTTTTCACTTCTGTCGGCAGTGCTTATGACTGCTTTGTGTTTTTTTTTTATTATATAGGGGGCAATCGAGCAGACGTATCGCCTGATGATGATCTTTTTTATAAGTCAGTTAAAAATAAAGTTTTAGCCTGTCACTCCATGTATCCATGTATCTATTCGTGATCTTATATTAAGGTAATTGTTTATTTTGCTTGTAGCGTGTAGCATGGGGCTGTTTTAATTAACCAAGTCTATAGTCAATCATTCTTAATAACTGTTCGTTCTTAAAATAGGTAGTATTTTAGTACTTTAAAAAGTATGATAGCTTGGCTATGATAACTAGGGCCGTTGTTAATGTAAAAACTCTTCAAACAATAATTTGTTCTATTTTAAAACCTAATTTTGTTACGAGTACAAACCTAGTTATAGGATTAAAGAAAAAATGGACAATTGTAAATGTGACTTGCACACAGTTGAGTCTCGTAACGAATCGTTCACAATAATAATAAATATTACGGACATCTAACACACAACGCCATCTAGTCCCAAGCTAAGCAGAGCTTGTGTTATGGGTACTAGACAACTGATGTGAATGCATATATACTTTTTTTTGTAAACACATACATATTGATACATGATACATAGAAAACACCCAAATTCCGAAACAAATATTTGTAGATTACACAAACATTTGGTCCGACCCAGGATTTGAACCCGAGACCTCAAGCACAGCAGCCGCATTCACTACCACTGCGCCACCGAGGCAGTCTAAACAATAGAACATGCTTAAAGATATTGTCTTCAATTTAGTGAATCTGGTCTTGAACAATTTTACCTATTTATTTACTCTTTTTAACCGACTTCAAAAAAGGAGGATTTTTTTATGTTTGTTACCTCATAACTTTCGACTGGGTGAACCGATTTTGATGATTTTTTTTTATTTGAAAGCAGGTGCTTCCAGTGTGGTCCCATTTCAATTTGGTCCAGTTCTTGAAGACGTTTTTTTTTGTTGTTAAAATTTATGATTATATAGTCTCTAATAGTCTACTACCGGATACTGTCCATTCATTACTCTAGTGCACTTTATTAAGCTTAGCGACCTTCAAGCGCGCATATTTAAATAGTGCCACGTCCGGCGACCCTAACACTGCTGTACCTACCCGTGTGTACACCGCTCACCCTTTACCCGCAATAGGTAAAAACGCCCCTGTACAGACCTCAGGTAGAAAGATGGATTTTAAGGTAACCCTTTTTAAAATTCTCTCCCAATAAAATTGATTGTATCTGTTTGTAATTTCACGTCGATACTTACGACAAAAAGGTAATTTTTTATTTATTGTTTTAAATTTGTTGTTTGTCTGTTCCGGCTAATCTCTGGAACGCTTGAATTGATTTTTACGGAACTTTCATTGGCCTAGCTGCCTTATGACTTATGGAGTAGTTCAGACTAATTTTGTTTGAGATAACAAAAATTTTAACAATAAAAACAACTTCAAGAACTGGACCAAATTAACATAAAATAATACAATCGAATTGAGAACCTCCTCCTCCTTTTTTGAAGTTGGTTTAAAAATAAATATTTAAGAACAAAACAAAATTTCAATCAAATATAATACGGAACAATATTCGATTCAAAAGCAAGAAAACTCGGGGCACAGCTAGTTTAAAATGCACACGGCATAAGTAGCGATCACCTCGCCCGCTTTTAAGGTTCAAGTTCAAACCCAACATGAGACAACACTTTTGTATAATCTACAAATTATTCAAAGTCTGGGTGTTCTTTGAGTCCGTTTCATATATGTTTATAAAAGTCCCCCGCGACACAGAAATGTTCGTCTAAAAAATATATTTTAATGAGCTATAAATAACATGGGACAATCTTCTACACCAAGATAATGCGATAATCATTATCTGAGATATTTACGGCACGCTTGTAGGTCGTATTACGCGTCAGTATATTCTGTTGTAAATAAACTACTTTTGATAAGTGAAATGCTATTTCAACAAAATGAATATCGGCCCATTAGCTCAGTTGGTTAGAGCGTCGTGCTAATAACGCGAAGGTCGCGGGTTCGATCCCCTCATGGGCCACAATCTCTTTTTGTTTCATTTCAATTTAATAAAATAGAAGACAAGAAGAGAAGAATTGTTTGTTGTCGAGTAATTTGGATTGGACGAGTTTCATTGGACTGTTTAGATCTATAGGTACTCGTAGACCGCACGTTACCGTTTGGGCTCGGACTTTGGATATTTTCTAGAATACCGAGGCTTTACCTGAGTATTCTAGAAAAATACAACAAATAATATTTTATACGTTATGTAGTCGTTTTATTTATTGTACACATTGCCTGGAATATACAGATTGTTGGTTACGAAATATAGTATTACCATCGCAAAATATAGTGCCGTTGTATGCTTGGGCAGGAAACTAGTGATTTACTCATTACTGATGCAAATCGTGCCTCAATAATACCTGTCTTTTGGTTCTAATAGCTAGCTGGCTAATGACAAGTTAGGTCTACGTAAGCAGGTAAATAAGTTATGAGTTTTGAGGTAAAGTCAATGACATTTTATAATATCATTGGTTAAAGTTAACCTCTTAATGCTTTTATACTTCTGGTGATCAAACTAGTAACTTTATAATACTTAGGCCCGTATTTTAAAAGGCGTCTCAGTCATGAATCTTCGTTTAAAACTAGTTTTAAAGAGAAATTTTATTATTGAACGCTCTTAAAACAAAATTCACTGATCTACACTAATATTATAAAGAGGAAAACTTTGTTTGTATGTTTGTTTGTTTGTAATGAATAGGCTCAAAAAGTACTGGACCGATTTTAAAAATTCTTTCACCATTCGAAAGCTACATTACCCACGAGTAACATAGGCTATATTTTATTTTGGAAAGAATAGGGTTCCGTAAGATATTTGGGTTTTTCGGACCCAAAGTGTAAAAAATCAACCAGATAAGTTACTTATTTTGTGTACGCTGCCTAAACGGTAAAAGATAGAACCATAAAATGTTCTAATTAATCGTAGGTCTTACAAATATCTACAAAAAAGTCCGCGACACACTATACCTATCTATGTCGAGTGAGGCACAACAACCATTTTTTTATTTAAAAATCTTGAATTTTGTTTGGACTACATTTAAACGCGTTTATTTTACTCATGCTATCAATCCTTATCAAAATAAATTATTTCATCACTAACTACAGTTTATGTAGATAATATTTGGTCTGTGAATGATAAAAATTGGACGTTTGGTTTTGAAGTTATGGCAAAATTAAAATATTACTAATAGGAGCGGAGCACCAATGAAGAATGTTTAAAAAACGGGGGAAAATTTTCACGTTACGGGCAACATAAGACGCAAACGAAGTTGCGTGGGTCAGCTAGTCATTAATCAAGTGAGTAAAGATCAATGAATCTCTGTGTTTAGCTTATTTTATTAGAATGTTGTTTATGTCAAAATTGTCTCTCAGGAATAAATTTTGACAGATGTGATCTCTGTTCACCTGAGACATGCTCTATCTAGTCTCAAGTGGTAATTTCTAATGCCTTTTAAGGGAAATAAACGTATTTTATGATGGAAATTCAGTATGTAACAAAAAAAACATTGTCTCTTATTTTAACAGCATATGTATTTTTTTTAAATTACTATTACTAACTACAGTGGACGTTAGCAATGTTTTCGTAATCTCTAGCTGTTGCCCGAGGCTCCGCCCGCGTTTATATCGGTGTTTTCGTGTTTTTTCGCGGTCGCGGATATGTGACTGATGCAAAAATTAGATAAAAACAATCCTTGATGCGGATTATATATCATTCTAAAATTTGAGCTCGATCGGTGCAGAACTTTTGGAGTTTTTGAAGCGTACACAAACCAACATAACATTTTATATATATAGATACTGACTAACCTTGTACCTACAATAACCTCATTTTAATCTTCGGTTTCCATTACTTTTTAAAATCAGAACAATTTCTCTTCCCACTGCATTTTAAAAATGGTCATTACTATAGTCGTTCCAATACTTTATTTAACTTTTGACAGATCACGCACATAAAGTTTTGTAATAATTTTTGATACAATGTACTACAGATAATACTGTACTTTATGGGCGGGCTCCGCCTACTTAGGGATGTGTCATTCGTAATTAATGACCACAGACTATAAAAACGGTTTTGAAATAAATCGATTATCGATTATATTAATAAAACATACAATAAAATTATTGTGATTATATTTTATATCAAATCACGTTAAAAGCTTTATTATTTTGCATTAAAATGCCCTAAATGTCTCTGTTTCAATGCATAAATAATTTGCGTAATGAAAACAGTTCCATCGTACTCGTACCTAGTAATGGGATCGAATGTATTCGCCGCAAATTAATGAATCTAAAATAATTGTTTAGACTTACTATAGTTGGTTCAAATAAAAACTACCTGCGGTACCTACTTGTAATGAACAGGTACAAAATGTTGAAATTCGTAGTAATTTACGGATTAAAAATAAAACAACCAAAAGAGGTACTGTAATACTAATTTTAATTATAGAGAATCGTCTTCTTCGTATGACCAGGAATCATCATCACTTGAGTTCTCAGTAATATTGATTATCATTTCTTGGATAGATAAATTGTTGAATGCAACATCCCGATCCCAATCCGACATTATCACCTTCTTTGTTTTTTCTACAACATTCGCCCAGTTTTCTGGAGTTACTTTTTCACACGCATTTTTCAGTAAATTCAGCATTTTTCTTGCGGTGAAAGGAGGAGTTGTATTGTTCCTCGCAGCATATCCTTTAACTTGTGCCCAGATCATTTCAAGTGCATTATATTGGCAGTGATATGGGGGAATTCTGAGGACGGTATGCCCATGCTCTGCTGCCATTTCATCTATGACGTATCGTTTTGGCAGCTTCTTTGTTTTTAATATCTTTACTTACTCTACTTTTAGTAGGGACTCATTCACCTCTTCGCCATTGTCACGGAGCCAGTTTATAATTTCATGTTTTTTGTTGGCCTGTGTTGGTATTTTATTAATTTGACGAGAGTGATAAGGTGCATTATCAATAAATATTATTGATGGCTCTTCGAGTGATGTAAGCATTTCTCTGAACCACTTTTCATACACGTTCGAATTCATCTCCTCATGATAATCTCCTGTTTTCTGGGATTTAAAAGCTAATAGAGCGCCTGGCACAAATCCTTTTACTGTTCCTGCATGACAAATAATCAGTCGTTCGCCTTTTCCCATTGGTACTGTAGAAGTGGAGCCAACGGTGTTGTCAGTCCAAGTTTTTGACAGCGTATGATTCGCATTGAGCCAAGTTTCATCTGTGAAAACAACATTCGACCAATCTTCTATTTTTTTTGCTTGTCTTAAAAAATCGCATCTATACAAAGCAATATCATAGCGTTCCATTAAAATTTTTCGTTTGTCACATTTTTGGAATAACATTCCAATGTCTTTCAATACCTTTGTCAGAGAAGATTTTTGACCACGGAACAAACCACTATTTCGAAGAGATTGTGTTAGTTTTTTTAATATTGGAATCTCTTTTCTTTTCTTCTGTAACTTTACTAGGCGGACGTTTTTTCTTAGGTGTAGATAGCTTATTCTGTTCCATGCCACTGCTGCCGTAGCCTTCTTTTGTTATTTTTGCCACTGTTGGAGCACTAATACCTAATGCTGCTGCAACATGGTCTCTAACTTGAGTCACTGGTATAAGAGGCCCACCATTACGGCTTTCCTTTTCAAAGTATTCACGAAGTCGCAAGACAAACTCTCTTGTTTGTCCTTTGAGTACTTTCTTTTTTGACATTTTGACAGTAACGAAGGCAGGAACGATACGCTCAACTCAACCAAACGTGAGAATTCACAAATAAATCAATACGGAGGAATATAAATACTCAACTATATTGAAGGTTACTCATTGAAATACTGTAGATTATTTTAAAATAGACATAGAGAGATTTAATAAAGATCATCAATAGTTTAACAAATACAATATTAACCACTGAATTACAACACAATACAATAATACATTTTGAAAATTCAGTTCCTTTTATATATTTTTTCATGACATAGAACCGTCATATTTGAACAACATTCTTTTAATCCATTTCTTCTTTATTTTGACAAAGGAGGTCGCACATTGAAACATAGAAATATGAAGTACGAAATTATCTATAAAATAATGAGTTTGTTAAATCGATTAAAACTTCTTAATGCATAAAATCGATCGATGAAAGAAATCGAATAGGTAACGGGTCAGGGTATCACTATTTGATTAAGTATTAGAGCTGTCAAAAGTTAAATAAACTATTGGAACGACTATAGTGATTTTTAAAACCTACTTCCAAATTTAAACAAGCCGCCATGGCAATGTTGCCATTTTTTTTGTTTAATGCCCAGTTCCTATATTTGAAAAACGATCCGTTCTAGGTACGAATTGTAGTATATTATACGGGGCGTAAGTTAAAATCGTTCCTTTAAAAAATAAATTGAGGAACGGTATTTACGACTCGTAGTCGGTTGTAGAAAATTTTTACACTATGACGATTCGTTAAATATAGGAACCGGGCATAAGATCATATCCGTTACCGTGGGAGAGCCACGCTTCGGCATGCATGGGCCGGCTCGACCGGAGTGATACCACGGCCTCACACAAAACCGGTGTGAACAAGCGCCTACGCTGTGTTTCACTGAGTGAGTAAGAAAACCGGAGGCCCATACCCCAACCCCTCCCCCCATCCCTTAAAGGCCGGCAATATATTTGTGACGCCTCTGGTGGTGCGGGGGTCCAAGGGCGGAGATTATCGCTTACCATTAGAAGATATGTCTACTCGTTTGCACCCTATTACATAACAAAAAAATATATAAACAAGAGATGACACCTAAATAATTATTTGTTAGCGAACTGAAACGATATTGGATATTGAAATGCGACGGCATCAGCACAGGCATTACGAACGACACTGACAATCGATGGTCGTGAATAAAACACGCGTCGTGTGTATTGATCGGACGACGGTCAACGTACAATGTCACTGCCTGCTGTTGGCCAAGATTTTTAACCTGTGCCTATAGCCCTATAGGTACAGGTTAAAAATATATATATTGTTTTTTATTATCTATTAGTCACGAGGTTTATTTGAATTGCGAACAATTTATATTGATGATTGATTCTTCGAAGTTGGTGACTTTTTTCTTTGAAGTCGGTTAGCAATGCGGTAACAAGTACCACTGCGTCATTAGTCGGGTCATCTGAAGATATTTAAGTGGTCGCCGCCGTACATGGACATCTACACATTAAGACTCATAAATCATACACACGCTATCCCTGTGAATCTATTTGCCATATTTCTTTCTCTTGTATTAAATTCTCTTTTTAGCCGATTATGGCGAAGCCAAAAGGAAAGGTATTATTATTGGCAGTCTGTGTTTGTATATATTTGTATGTTCCACCGTAGCGTCTACTCGATACTACTATATTAAGAACAAGGCTTCCATAGATTCCTAATAATGACCAAGATGATACAGGCTATATAAATTTTATCAAAAGTTTTAAGGAGACCAAGTAGGTCATAGTTTTTAAACTTTTTCTTGTTACTCACATTTATTTTCCCTAAGAAGTTAACGGTAAAAGGAATGCTTTCTTTTTTGTTTTTTTTATGCATGGGCGTGACAAAGTGATTAATTTGCCTTATGGAAAGTATGAGTCCAATAGTAATGATCACCATACTCACTGCGAATGCAACAATGCAGCATGGTGACCTACATAATGACATTCTACATCATTGGGTCCGATCTCGCATTCATCAATGAAACACGAATGCTGCCATTTGAGATTGATCTTCTGTGCGAGGGTAGTACCAGGCCCGTTCGTCCTCTACTACATTTTAGGAATACTACTATTACGAATTTGAACAATACTGTTATAAGTCGTAATCGACCTAATAAACAATGTTTTGGTGAACTGCTCAAAAGAACAAAAACTGAACCCTAGGTCCTTATAACATCATTAATAACTACGGCGTCTAAAACTGCCTTTTTATATGACCCTTAATGATCACTGTCTGCAAGAAACAGATTAACCTTGTAGATATAGGTTAAGTGACAGCTCTCAATATTTGCTTTAGTTCGATCATTAAGCGCATCGTTGAACTCCGGGGCAAGGCTGTTGAAAGAACGGCATCGCAAATTATTATGACACATATATATAACACGTTGTTGCTACCCCATTTTGATTTGTTTTATTTCTTAAACAGATTAACGCCGTACGTCAGTCAACGTTCTAAAAATACAAAATAGTTACATTTTCAAAATGACGTATAAGTATAACCTTACGTCTAAGATCCTCTATTCACTCAGGGTTTACTGGATGAATCTCAATTTTGGGTACTTCCATGTACCTTATAAGGTACAAGAAAGTACGAAAACAGACATCAAAATAGATATTGGAGAGCATTTATAAGTTTCTACAGAATTACTTACAAAAGCGAAAACAAATTGTACTTTCTTCGGCAGAATGTTAGAGTTACTTCACTAATATTGTGAGTGTTTGCTGACACCGGTAACTGCTTGCCAGGCCTCCAATAACTGTTTGAATGTTTTAGTATTTAAAATGAGTTAAAGAAACTTTAGTCATCAGTACTGATCATTTTAACGTGAGAGTGATTGGCTAAAGAGTAGCTTATGTCCTTCCTCAAGATTCAAAGTAACTCCATGCCAAATATCATTCAAATCGGTGCAACGGTTTAGCCGTGACAAAGTAATAGACAGAGTTACTTTAAATTTATGAGAATAGTATGGAAAGTATGAATGTATTTAGTGTGTACAATAAAGAATAAACACAAATACATGAGAACCACTACTTGTTAAATGCAGTATATTACTCGTATGTCAACAGACTTAAGAAATGTGTGTGTGCGGATTTTGTCTTTTTAACTGGCGTCCTTATACACCTGGAAGTAACATCACAAGTGTATCGGTGAAATGCATCTAAAAACAGCTTGACATCTTTTCTTTCTCCTTTTAGATACCGTCATAGTATCTCTTTAGCCTTGTTGGCCCATATATTCCGAAAAATTACTTTTCCACGAACAATATTTCTCCCGTTTAAGTAAATTCCACTTTATTTTTATGATGAACACAATTAATCAAACAATTGTGTATATTGTCAATGCTTTAATAGCTAAAAGACGTATATTAATAAAACGTTCGATATTATTACTGTCCTATACAGGGTCTGTCGTAAATAATGGATAAGTCGTAAACTGGAGTTGGTCCGGCTATGAGACTATTAGAAAATCGTATCTTTTTGCCAGGGTTTCTAACCGTATGGAAATGGCGTAGACTTTTATGTTTTTTTATAAATTTCGCTACTCTTTGCATTCATTCCGTTGCCATTTCGTTAAATTTAGGTATTTCTGTGTCATTTTTTTTGTATTATAGTCTTGAAGATGTGTATTATTTAGTTTTAGTACTGTTTTAGGCGTTTTTAACGTTGGTCATTTTCAAAATTGTCATTTTAAGATTTTTTATGTTTTTGTTTTACTTAGGGTCAACTTTTGATCATTTAGTGTGTAAAAAAAAAGTACGGCGCTATAGCTGCCCATGATCTTAATAAATTATCTAGTATGTGTAGATTCTAAAAAGGTATAACAATGCATACTTCACAAGTAATATTAAGCTACATGAGCGAGATCAATATCAAGGTGAGAAAATATTTTTTTCATGTAATGTTGTAAATGGTTATAAAACTTCGTCATAATGATTTATTTCTGCCAAGATTCTTTACACAAACACTATGGGGTCACTATTAAGGATATTCAAAAGAAAACTAGGTTGTTTTAGTACGTAAAAATATTTATTCAACAACTTAAACTAAATGTTCGAAGTGTCCTCCGCCGGCAGCTATGCACGCTCTACATCGCCTAATAAACGATCGCTTAATCCGGCGCACATAACCGGCTTCTTCAATTTTTCTCGCTGCTACTTGAATGCGCGCACGCAACTCTTCTACAGAACTTATTGTTTCACTGTATACTTTTTCTTTTATACAGCCCCAGTAAAAGAAGTCCAAGGGGTTCAGGTCTGGCGAACGTGGAGGCCATAAAATTGGCCCCAATCGCCCTATCCATCTATCTGGATAAGTATTATTTAAATGTTCCCTGACACGAACAGCGTAATGTGCTGGACACCCATCATTTTGTAGCCACATCTCATTTCTTATCTCTTGTGGGACGTCTTGCAGTAAACTAGGTAAAGTATTTGCTAAAAAATTCAAATACATATCCGCATTTAATATTGCCGGCAATTCGAATGGACCAATGATTTTGCCATTAATAATGCCAGTCCATAAATTAATTTTAAATTGATATTGCGATCGGTCTTCTCGGATAAGTCTTGGGTTTTCGAGTTGCCAGCTGTGTATGTTGTGAAGATTCAAAAAACCATCTTTTCGACACGTTGACTCGTCACTCCATAAAATTTTATTAAAAAAACTTTGGTCTACCCTCATCTTTCGCAGCATTATGCGACAAAATGTTATTCTCGCAGCAGCGTCCCTTGGCATTAATGTTTGGACCCTTTGATAATGATAGGGATATAATTCATGCCTTTTTAAAATCCTGTGTACAGATTTTTGAGGTATACCGGTGCGCCTTGAAATTACACTTATGGACGTACCAGGGTCTTCTGCAACTATTTCCAGTACTTCGGCTGCACTGTGGCGTTGTGGTCGTCCTTCACTCGCCCCGCCTACGCCGGTCCCAGGAAATCGTCCTTCCAAAAATGTGTTGTGCACTCTTATGAAGACACGATAGTCAGGATGCCGGGCATTTGGATATTTTTCCCGATAAACTCTAGCAGCTCTATTGGCGTTGCCATCACATAAACCATAAATGTAATGCATGTTTACGTATTCGGCCGGCGTGTATTGTTGAGGCATGATATACAAAATTTTCCAAAATAACACGTGCAATCGATAGCACAACACGATGCCCATAAATGAGAGCTGAGTTGTCAATATCACCAGGTTAACAAGTCCAAATCACAAAGAAAATCTAAGTCCGATATTAGAAAGCAGTAACAAATTGACGACAGTAATGAAAACGAGAGCACATGCGATGGTCAAAATCACACTGAGAGATGTATCAGGAGTGCGCCCTAGCTAAACGCATGCTAACCTTTTCACACATCGTGAGTGTGAAAGGGACGGTGCATCATGCAGTGTGCCTAGTAACAATGTCCTTTTCACGCGGGGAGACCCTTTGTATTGCTGTCTTTGTTCATTTTTTTACCTGATGATCCTTTTTACGAATAAACTTGTAACATGTTTGTCGCATGTAACTATTAGAGCACATCAATTTTAAAATTAAACACCTTTATGAAATGAGGAGGCATGAAATTTTTTTGACAAAAAACTACCTAGTTTTCTTTGAATATCCTTAATAGTGGCCCCATAGTGTTTGTGTAAAGAATCTTGGCAGAAATAAATCATTCTGACGAAGTTTTATAACCATTTACAACATTACATGAAAAAAATATTTTCTCACCTTGATATTGATCTCGCTCATGTAGCTTAATATTACTTGTGAAGTATGCATTGTTATACCTTTTTAGAATCTACACATACTAGATAATTTATTAAGATCATGGGCAGCTATAGCGCCGTACTTTTTTTTTACACAGTAAATGATCAAAAGTTGACCCTAAGTAAAACAAAAACATAAAAAATCTTAAAATGACAATTTTGAAAATGACCAACGTTAAAAACGCCTAAAACAGTACTAAAACTAAATAATACACATCTTCAAGACTATAATACAAAAAAAATGACACAGAAATACCTAAATTTAACGAAATGGCAACGGAATGAATGCAAAGAGTAGCGAAATTTATAAAAAAACATAAAAGTCTACGCCATTTCCATACGGTTAGAAACCCTGGCAAAAAGATACGATTTTCTAATAGTCTCATAGCCGGACCAACTCCAGTTTACGACTTATCCATTATTTACGACAGACCCTGTATAAATCGATCGAAGATATTCTATTTGTTTCTTCCAACAGACATGTAAACTACGTAGAACTTTAAATTAATTTCCAAAGAGGTTTGTCCTGCTAATAATTAAAACGATAATGACACACCGCATGAGAACCTATGAGTGTGTTTGTCACTTTACAGCAGACAGCGTTCTCATAGAATTGAAATAAATTATACAGAAACTAGAACGTTATACAAATAATGTTGAATAATTATAAAAAGATGTTCATTAAAAACCTTAGCAAATAAAAGATGGGCAAATCTGATGTTTATATGCCCCATACCCTAACGGGTAGACAGATGGTTATTAAACGTTCGCATTTGCCCACTTTAGTCCACTTTTAACCGTGGGAGAGCCACGCTTCTGCATGCATGGGCCGGCTCGACCGGAGTGATACCACGGCCTCACAGAAAACCGGTGTGAAACAGCGCCTGCGCTGTGTTTCACCGAGTGTGTGAGGATACCGGAGGCCCATATCCCAACCCCTCCCCCATCCCTCTCCCCATTCCCAAAGGCCGGCAACGTACTTGTGACGCTTCAGGTGTCGCCATCAGGCGATACGTCCGCTCGTTTGCTCCTTATTACATATAAAAAACTTTCATATTTCGATTTTGGATTTTAGTCTCATTTCTATATGTGCTCAGGGTCTCGTAACTTGTCTGTTATTGTTTTACTTACATTTTATTTTTTAATATAACTGAAGCTATGTCTTTACGTACTAGCCAATGAAGTTGCTTAACGAGTTTCAATGCAAATTTCAGCCAATAAAAAATCACAGTCATCCAAATACTATTATATATATATAAGAAAGCAATATATATAAAGTTATAATTACATAGCAAGGTCTATTTAAAGTTACATTGGTTTACTAAAACTTGTGACCTACGTTGGCACAAAATTTTCTACAATGACAACCAATTGTCGGGATCCTATAAAATGAAATAAAAGACATTTAAATGTTCAAAATCTGAACTCCAGACTAGCCTTAATGGTCAATACTATCCGGTAAATAAAAAGGAACCAGATGTCACTTCGATGTAGTCTTAACAAGACTCATCCATTTAAAAACGGACTCTCAGAGATCAACTCACACAGGCAGACATTACATCATTTATTTTAGTCACTCTCTGTTTCGATTTATAACTTCCAACAATAAATGTGTGTAAGAATCCTCAATCCAAAAATCCAAAACCTCGGAGGATAAGGTATCTATAAAATCCCGGTTGAGGAGGTCCATTGTCACTCTCTCAGGTGATAAAACACCGAAAAATTACTAAGCAACGGTTTTCTGTGAAACTGAGGTACTACGATTGAGCAGGCATATTTCAGCCGGAGCATGACTTTCCAACTAAAATAACCCGTAATATATCAGGGGGTTATTTTAGTCGGCAAGCTTCCAAGTATGAATTTATAATAAGTTGAACGTGTGATGGCCGAGTGTCATTCTAAGGAGACAATGAAAATGTCAAAAGCTGATGTAAATTTCAGGGTTAATAGACGTACCTAGATGGAGACGTAAGGGGGCGTAGCAGTCACTACGTCAACATCATACTTGGATTACTACCTTTAGTAACGAATAAAAAAGACTTGAGTACAAAAAGCATTTTAACAACCCCAACACTAACTAAAGTTTGCCTGCAGCATAGGAGCAAGCTTATCTCATCAAGTAACAGATTCTTGAGTCCATGTAGTGAAGGATTGAGAATACGGCGTGTATTCACCCCCCTATTCCTCCCATGAGTGTCGTAAGAGGATTAAGGTAAAAAAACTACGCAGCAATATCACTGCAAAAAAGAAGGAAATCTTGAAACAAGTCCTATAGCCACTCGTCTAGCCAGGGTGGTATAGCAGGCAAAGAACTTGCTTTCGAAGGATGGGCTTAGGTCCAGTTGTGGACTATTAAAACCTCTTGATAAAGTTAGTGAAGTTGGTTCATTTGTTTACGAGCTATGATACTTTTTTATAACATCCTTCTTGATAAAGAATAAACTAAATTCGTAAACAGAAAACTAACAAACACATTACTCAATAAGAAATATTATTGAAAATTAAATTTTATTCATTCGACATATAGGTATAAATGTTCACCACATTTTTCAGTAACACTGTGTACAGAATTGGTAATAAATACATTAATAATTTGAATGGAAGTAGTGGTATCGGTTCCGTGAGTAGTTTATGAATTTTTAGTAAGATACACACCTGAGCGACCTAAATAATGGCCTTTCTTGAAGTCAAGAACACATGTTCCACGTGTATTTTAATAAATAATACACATTATACTTTTCAAGGAAATTCTATACTTCAACATGTCAACATGTTTACAAATAATTATGAAGATAATATGTTAATTTCAGTGTGCACTTATAACGTTTCCTATGACTTAGTTGACTCATAGTCTCATGTCCCCTAGGTGGGATAAAGGGCGTCCACAGTATTTCGCCATCGCTTTCGCTTTTGAGCTTCGCATTTTAACTCGCGCCACGTCTTTCCGACCTTCTTCGTATCGTCTGCAAGTGTGCGTCGCCAGGTGTTCCTATACTTAAGCGAATAGGCGCAGTGAAGATAGAACATTGTGAGGAATAAACATAGATCTTTCTTTGTTTGATTTTTTTAATATCTCCGTCTGAGAGCCATGCATTGGTGAAGTGGGTCGGCATTCTTTTAAATTTCAATATCTCCCGCGTAAGTTGTTGTATATTTAAAACTGCAATTTTACAGGAGGACATTTTAAAAATAGAAATTGAAATTAAAACGTCATTTATTATTAACATATCAATGTGAAATTTGAAACATAATCATAAAATATGGTATTCCTGACTGTGTTAAAAGATTTTCGGTTGATGTGTCTTAAATATGTGTATTTTCTGAGATATTTCTCATAAAGTTCAAACAATGTTTTACTGCGGAGTACTAAACGGCCGACCGAGTCCGAACTTATCGCGGAGTTCACATTTCATCAGTTGGTGTATATAATAATTACAATAATTTACGCTGAATCACATACGTGTAACTCCATTGTTTTTTTTTTCTTGAAAGTCGTATTGGTCCGGGAATACAATTAAGTCCTGATATCGTAGTAATTTTCTATTTTTGGTTACCCACATCGCATCACATCATATAAGGCATATAATTACATATTTATGTCATAGTACTAATCCACCAAATAGACTCAATTTTGCCATATACTATTAACATAAGTACACTATAAAATTCAAGTAAAAAAAAAGTATGTAAAAGACATTTCTAAATCTCCCTACACAATCCTATACCATAAATATTAGCATAGATATTGTTTATTTCTTTTACATTTTATATGTGATTGAAATAAACAATGTGTGTGATTTGTGTGTGAGTGATTTTATTTTATTAATTTAGGTCAAAGTAAAATTACTCATTAGTCAGTAGACTAGATCGTAATAACAATGTCTTACTTGTATTAGTAGGACATTCACAGAAAAAAAAAAAAAATATATGTAAAAGAATTTAATAAAAAATTTTTTATCCAAAATATCTCATTTCTATTAACATGGGCTTTCTTTAATTTTAATAGAACAAATAGTTATTGTCAAGTTTATTCACGATACTGATTTCTAGTTCGTACCAACATGTACACAATACCAGACCATAACTATTCAACATTACCATCTTCTAACATAGTTCCATCCCTATGGGCCATAAAAGTTTCTCATATAGTTTTTGGGCCATATTAATTATGCATGATACCCAATAAAACGGGGTTATTGAAACACGTCTATATTCCTTTAATTACACCTCAGGCCTTTTTAATAACAATTAATGTAGTTGTATTAAGTCGTAATTGTTTTGAATTGTGGATTTAGAATCCTCGCCAGGAACTGAGGCCTTAGTGAGAGTTTATTTCGCTTTAACTTGCTCGTAATAGTGACCCTATCCGGCGTTGTAATTGGCACGCGCTGAAATCTACACCAATCGTATCGAGAGTCAGTCGATATAATCAAACTCGCACTAGGTTGTCTTAAATAGACGGAAACTAACATGTTTAGTGTGGCGACTTCCACATATGCGCAACAAGAAAACACATTACAATGGCATCTACCGAAGATACGTCGAACTACGGAGTAACGAAGGAAAATGAAGAAACTACCAATCCTGAATCGCTCAATAGAAGTTCTCGCACCGATAATCATATATACAACATCCCAACATCAACTGTTGGGCAGGCATGATCACCTCACCTGGTCGAAGGATCCTCCCTTTGTGTGTTGGAGGGACATGACACCCGTTCCTTCACAGTGGTGTTGTGTTGTTGTTGTGCTGTTTGTGGAGGTCGCCACAGACAGACAGACGTACAACACACCCCGTTCCCCCACAGTGGTGACCGCGACGTTTTTGTTAAAATCGATTACGTATGAAATTATAATGATTTGAAAGTAGGTTATTTTACAGCGGATACCCTGTTATTATTTGTTATTTAGGAGTATTGTTTTAAATCTAGATCGTGGGAAATATTACTCATGTAGTGTAGGTGTGTGACGCTTAAAGATTTTTTAACTAGATCATGTTTTTAACAATAAAGATTTTTGAATAATAAACTTAATAAATGAAATAAAAAAACACCTGTGAAGTTCGCGGGAAACAGTAGTACAGTAGACAGTACAACAGTAGACCATGGACGGCGGTAGTAACTTACCATCAGGAAACATTGTACTATTTCAATTAAAATATATTTATTAATTTTCAGATCAACGGGGAACGTAATCCCGATGAAGTCTATAAAGACTTCCGCGCCGCCGTTCTTCAGATCCTCGGCTCCACAGAAGACCAATCTACAATGAATGGTGTAAATGGCGTAGGAGTCGGGGCGGGCGGCATACCTGGCGAAATAGTGGGAGTGGAACCGGCTCCACGACAAGAGAGAGAAAGAGAGCCGGTTCCAGATGAGAGGAGAGACAGCTTGAAGATATTACCACCGGCCTTGCCGGTACAGGTTGAGGCTGTCACGGAGAGAGTTGTCAGCCCAAAGGTTCGTACTATTCTAAGCTAAATTAATTCGAGAGGTATCATGTAAATGAGCTCATTCTTTGCATTAGAATTTTGTCTGTCTGGAGACAGTTTGAGGATACGCAGTGTCACCCACCTATTCATTCAATGGGTGTCGTAGTAGTAGACTTAGGGAGCAAGCTCCGTAGGACAAAATCATTGCAAAGAGAAGGAAATGACCTGACCTGCGTCGTATAGTAGGCCAAAACTTCCTCTATAAGGAGAGGCCTATTGTCTTGTTGTCTATGGGCGGCGGTGTGGTGACCTCCACATACAGCGCCATCTACCGAAGTTCAGTGTATCTTCGGTAGATGGTGCTGTATGTGGAGGTCACCACAGCGGTAATCGCTTACCATCAGGCGATACCTCTGCTCGTTTGCCCCATATATGAAAAAAAGTTGGAGAAGAAGTTTTTTCGTAGCCTTTTACCAAGTCTGTCAAGTTACTTAAGTTCAAACACGCAGTGTGTAGGGGCTCCGATATCCTTCCAGTTAACATCCTCTTTTGAGATTTTGAGGAGAGACACTGATAGGGCAGTAACTCACTTGGGACTTTCGAGTGCCAGGTATCCATAGGTCATACTTGTTTCCCCCTTTAAATGGTAAAACCTCGGCTTTCAGCTGAAATATTCCACTACACACATTTAATTATTATTGTATAGTATTAATAACGCACGTTAATAATACCAATTTAGATCATAGAGGAATTGAATGAGGTAGAGTCCTTTCATAGACTTATTTTACGTCCATGGACTTAACACATTTCCGAAATCTTTTTTATTTCCAAAGGATACTTAGTCAGAGTGACTAAGTACAAAATAGTTTGCATTATCACTCTGTATTGAATGGGAAAGGTCAGATAGTCGCGCCATGGCCTATTTAGTCTATTGATAAATATTTTCACTTGTAACGAAATTGGGTGAGGGACTAAAAGTTTGTATCTATAAAATTGTGTATACAGTGAGCAATTTATATTTAGCAGTTGAATCAGATCTTCCATTGAAGTTCTTATGAGTATATTGGTATCTTATTTTCGAGGCTTTACTTTTCTAAGAAGCAATTTTAAGTTAGGTGTTGATGCCCGGCAGCCACAACCGATTACTGACGTTATTAAGTTGTCTAAACTGCACACTTGCCAGCGTGTAAACTTTCCTTGTGCGATGTAGAATTCATAGTACCACCGATCTCGTTAAATGTCATCACACAAACACATGACATATTTTTAAAGTAATTTATGGTTAAAATTGATTTATTTTATTGACAATCTTGCAGCCTGAAGTAATAAGAGTGAAAGGGGAGACGACGACAACACCAATACTGTGGGTGGTGGGAGGTCCTGGTAGCAATAAAGCTGCGCTATGTCAGAAAGCCTTGGCACAGAGACCTGGGTGGACACATTTTAGGTTGGTTCCAAAAGTATTACATAATATAGTTCTGCTAGCAGAGGCCATAATCAAGTTTGAATTAAAATTCTTATAATATGAAGCTGATCTTTACCCTCTATAGTCTTGGTCAACGCCTCCGGTCTCTTGCGGACGCTGGTGGTCGCCCAGCATCGGACGGCGCTCTAGCTCGAATGGCCATCAGCGGTGGAGAGTTAGCTCCGAAAGAGCTGGTCACCAAGCTTGTGCGAGCAGCCGTCAACGAAGCGAGAAGAACTGGCAACGGCATTTTGTTAGATGGATATCCAAGAGATTTAGACCAAATGGAGGAATTCGAGACTGAGGTACTCATTCATTCATTTCTTCCAGAATTAGAGATTATTCTACTACGAGTAGTTGCAGTGGATACCCCTAGTCGAGCCCTAAACTTTTCTTTACCACATTCTTAAAAGAGTCGGCATAAGCTAGATAGTTTGCATTAATAAAAAACTTGCCAAACTAACATTTTCTAATTTTATAAGATGGTGACGATGAAATACGTGTCGTATATATGTGAAGTCGTTATTGTTTGCATTATCTGTGAATGTTAGTCAAATTTTCAATTTAAAAATATTTATTTTGCAGTACCATTTATCTCCTCGCATGGTGCTGCTGGATTGTTCAAAGCTGCAACTGGGTCGTGGAAGACGAGACGACTCAGTTGCCGCTTTCCGACGAAGACTTGAGGTTTTCCGAGAGCTGTCGTTACCCATGCTTAAAGCCATGGACCAGGATCATCGGCTGGTTATCGTAAGTGGATATATCTAGCTTATCCCAATTAGCTGTATTAGCTAATCGATACATGTAGCATAGATTACGAATTGTCAGTTTATTTACTTGTCATGTATTGCCCTTCCCTTCACTTTTCCACTGATCAGAAAGTTGCCTTTCTCCATGTGTTCCTAGCATAGGAACCCAAATTTATCGTGTGGGGGTACGGGTATAATGTTCCACCCAACACAAAGGGAGGATCCTCCGGCCAGGCGAGGTGATCATGCCTGGCGGGCTACTGCCCAACAGTTGATGTTGGGATGTTGTATATATGATAATCGGCGCGAGAACTTTAATTGCGCGATTCAGGATTGGTAGTTTCTTCGTTTTGTAGGTTACTCCGTAGTTCACTTCGGTAGATGGCGCTGTAGTATGTTATGTTGTATGTGGAGGTCGCCACATCACTCCCCTCCAAGACTGGAGGTCGATATATATTGCGTCAGCTGTCTGTGCTCTGATGCGGTGCTTGCCAGTGCCAGGAGTGAGTAGTTCCAGTGAGTCGGAACTGAATGCCGCAAGTTCCAGTGAGTCGGAACTGAATGCCGCTAGTCCCAGTGAGTCGGGGCTGAAGTCCGCTGATCCCAGTGAGTCGGGATCGCATGCGGTGCGCGGTGCTGCGGTGAGGTCCCCAGTGAGTCGGGGCGATTGCTGCTTAGTGGCTGGCTGCTGCGTAGACGGGAGAGATGTGCTCTGCTTACATGGACCGTAGGTGCAGTGTGCTGTGCCTAGACGCTGTAGAGGCCGTAGGGGTTACCAGGCTGGAGCGGTCGCGTCCTGCGTGTGGTATATCCCAGTTGAGGCCGAAGTTGCTGGCTGGCTTGAGACTTGCTGTGGGAGTGAACATGATGGTGGCGCGGCTTGAAGGCTGCTTCCAATCACGTCGGGGTCACCACTGTGGGGGTACGGGTATAATGTTCCACCCAACACAAAGGGAGGATCCTCCGGCCAGGCGAGGTGATCATGCCTGGCGGGCTACTGCCCAACAGTTGATGTTGGGATGTTGTATATATGATAATCGGCGCGAGAACTTTAATTGCGCGATTCAGGATTGGTAGTTTCTTCGTTTTGTAGGTTACTCCGTAGTTCACTTCGGTAGATGGCGCTGTAGTATGTTATGTTGTATGTGGAGGTCGCCACAATCGCGAGGGTAAAGGTGTTAAGTAGACTAAATATAGAGGTTTATCTACAGGTTGACGGTGACACCGAATCACCAGAGGTGCAGCTAGATTTTGCTAACTTGCTAGTTGAAGAAATGAAAAAAGCTGAAGCTATCGCCGCTATACCCCAGCCAGAGCCAGAAACACAATCGACGCCAAACAGAGGTATGGGAGAGAATGTTTTGGGATTAAAATTACTGGAAAAAACAAAATTCGATAAAATATTTAAATTAGATTTAGATAAAAGAGTTATTGACCAACATTGTTTTATTGGCTTATGATGTATTGACGCCTATTATACGAAACTTTCTTTATAAAAGCCCCTGTACAACTACTTTCTAGTATAGCAAGTTGTAACAGCAGTATATGCATGAACTTCGTTAAGGTCATGAAAAATCCATTTAATAGACTATAGTTAAATATTCTTACCGGTTCGTTATTTATATGATGTCACCTAAGAGTCGTTTTATCAAGAGTTGATATACTATCTGTTCATGATTATAACTGTCTAATTTTTATAATAATGGTTCAATTGGGATTAAAATACCCAGTGTTCTGATGTAAAAAAAATACTTAATACATGATTTATGTAACTTTTTGTCTGCAGGAATTTCAAATATGATGAATATGCATCAATTACCAGCGTCAGTGCTGCACTTGGGCACTGGACTGACTAATGGACATGCGAATGGCGCTGTACCGAATGGACACATGCACAACGGGAATATTGGCAACGGTTTTATTAGCACGGCTAACAATAAGGTTCGCTTTAATGTTTAGTCTTTTTGTTACTTTTTTATGTAATAGTGGGCAAACGAGCGGATGAGTTATCTAGTGGTAAGTGTTACTGCCATTGATATCTGTAATTCAAGCTTAATTTTTAGGCCCATACGACTTTGTTTCGCCTCTACCTGTCAAATTTAAATAATTGCTATCTAAAGTTGCGTTAGGGGCAACTTAACTTGGAGGGGAACTTGGAGTTGATGATGATACTAGTTTACCCCTAAAATTTGGAATCATAAATATATGCATCATTTTGACGAGAACAAACAAATTGCATTTAATAAGGATGATTTGATGATGAAGAAGTTAGACATAAAACCTTTTTCTTGTATAGTTGTAGATGTATTTTATTACAAAAGATATCATGATATAGGTGAAGCCGCTGATAACCAACGTGTCGAAGATCCCGACGGTGTCGCAGCGCATGCACGACGAGGCGCGCGCGCTCCGTGAGCGCGGCGCCGCGGAGCTCGCGCTCAACTCGCACATGTAGTCGTCACACCCGCCAAAACCCATGAGTATCCATTTTCAAAATCGCAAAACTGACAGCTCTATCGCCAATATCTACCGCAAGGGGCGCTACTGGGCTGTCACGTGACCACAAAAATGGCTGAACGTCAAATCAGATATGGCTGTGTGAACGAATGACTTGGTGTTTAGGAAATTCATTCGTTCTTTCTAAGGAATCAAGGAGATAGGTTTTGTACGACCGTTTTATAATATCGCTACATTAGTTATAAGAAGTTTACTTAGTAAGAGTTTAGTGTAATTTATAAATTTAAAGTTATACTATAAATGCGAAAGTGTATGAGTTTGTTTATTGTTTGTTACGCTAAGGTTGATCATCAAAAAAGTTCACCTTCCACGCTGAAAAACTACTGTTCCCAAACATACTCGCAAATATATAGTAATTTAATAAAATAATTCATTATAAAACATTCAGCAATAACCAAACGTGATTCCTTGACAAATTCATAATATTTTTAATCATACAGTAAGAAAATTCTATTTCAAAAAAAGTACTAAACATAAAATATTGTTTTAAGCTTTAAGGGGGTGAACCTAAGCCCTTACATTGAGTAGTTATCATTGATAGATATTTAATATCAATACAATGGACTCTGTAAGAGCTAGTGAAAAGTGCCGAATAAAATAGTTTTAGAATTTAAATTTATCAAATATAAAACTGGGAGACAATTGTAATTATTAAGAAAAAATATAGGTAAGAACAAACAAAATCGACTAGGATTAGTTCGACTTAGTCGACTCACTGCTCTTTAAAAATCGAATAAGGATAGGCGAATGATTTTATCGATAATTCGGATACAGAACATCCATTTTCAATAGTACGAGTCGAGACGAGAATTACACATGTATTATCAAACATTATCATGATTTTCTTCCTCTTTTCCCGAGTATAATAATCATATTTACTAATGCCAACGGTTCACTAAGTGGTTTATGACTACCATTACTCATGAACACATATAAATCAGGCTTCACAAGTTCATTGCTACCACTCATTCAGTGAAAAGCAACGCAAGAATCTCTTTACACCGGTTCTTGAAAAGCCTCGTATCACTATTGACTGTATGGTTCGCCTAGTAGTTTAGTGGTCGCCAAGCCGCTTTATACTGCGCCAAGCATGGCCGTACCCAGGTTCTGGGCCAGGGGGGGGCAAATCGGGATTTTTTAAAAGCACCTCGTCAAATAAATGGATATGAAGAAGGCATTTTTTTAAATAAATTATTTTAATATAGAATAGCTATTTTAAAAACCCTTTCGCAGTCCACTACTAGACATAGGCTTCTCCAATTAATTGCAAGGCACTTGTTTCGATCACATTTTAAAATAAATTTTCAAAAGTCTTCGGCAAAACAGTTTGAGATGAAACATACGTCGTGTGTTCAAAAAGTATCGCGAATTTTGTTTTTTTTCAAAAAATATTTATTTATTCATGAATATCTATTTTGTCCCCTTCAAAGTAATCCCCATGAGATATTATACACTTGTGCCAATAGTTTTTCCAATCTTCGAAGCACTTCAAAAAATCTTTTTTTTTTTATCTTGTTCAGCTCCTCCTTCGATGCCGTCTTTATCTCGTCAAGCGTAGCGTAACGTCGTCCTTTCATGGGCCTCTTCAGTTTAGGAAACAAGAAAAAGTCACAAGGGGCCAGATCTGGGGAATACGGTGGCTGCGGCATTATTAGCAATGTTCATGCGATGCTGTTTTTGGTCGCAATTGAGCAATTTTGGTACGAATTTCGCGGCGACCCGTCTCATGCCCAAATCATTGATAAAAATCGAATGGCACGAGCCGATCGATATGTTTAGGTCCTCAGCAACTTCTCTAACGGTGATTCGACGATTGACCAATACCATTTTCTCCACTTCATTAATTTTTCGTCTGTTGTTGAAGTGCTCGGGCGTCCGGCACGCTCTTCGTCGTTCACATCTTCTCGGCCTTCTAAAAACATTTTGTACCGCCGATAAACGTTGCTTCGGTCCAAGGTAGCTTCTCCGTATGCCACAGTCAACACTCGGAATGCATCCGCGCACTTAATTTCGTTTTTCACACAAAATTTTATACAGGTTCTTTGATCCATTTTTTTGAATAAGTAAAAATCGAAGACGATCCAAAACACGTGCAAGCAAAGCAGCTGTCAACAATTAAGTGAACATTCAAAATGGCCGAGCTTGTCGGCATAAGTTAGAGACATGAGTACCAACATAACGCCACAAAAAAATCGAAATTGGAATATACGTAACCCGCGAAAATTCAAAATTCGCGATACTTTTGGAACACCTCGTAAATGTTATCGTTAACAAATTGTTCTATGTACACTGAGCAAAAAAGTCCATTTATTCTATATTTGCCTGGTCTGGTGTCAGTATAGCAACATTCTTAGACTTGCTTCTTGAACTCCACAATTGCCTACAGGACTGGAGGCTAAAAGCAAGTGCCGCTAAATCAGCCCAAAAAACTTTCACTCTTCGTCA
Source organism: Spilarctia lutea (assembly GCA_916048165.1). Classification (NCBI taxonomy): domain Eukaryota; kingdom Metazoa; phylum Arthropoda; class Insecta; order Lepidoptera; family Erebidae; genus Spilarctia; species Spilarctia lutea. Next base: position 2,666,874 of record OU696473.1, on the reverse strand, counting down.
GGGTAACTGCCCGCAATCAGGCCGAGGTGGCAGCATAAGCGCTTATTTTTGGGCAGAAAAGGAACACTGGGATTTCTGCACAGGAGGGAGCCATCTACAAACCGTAAGTTGGAGGGTTTTCCTTTTTAGGGTCCATCTGGTTCTCCGACTTCTAGTAACCGAGACGGCGCGCGGTCCAGGACCAGAGTCAGTGGTATCCGGGGGGATTTCCGTACAGAAAAAAAGGGTAATTCGCAAGTAAAAGTCGGCGAAAATATCTTACCGCAACGGTTGAGTGTGTGAACCTTTTTGTTTTTTTTTGGTGGTTATGTCAGACTCGAACAGACTGTAAACCGCACACCGTTTTGGATATTAGAAGCCGGGGAATCAGGTGCACCCTCGGAAGGAAATCCCTGGAACCCCAACGTACCTCGGGCCACCTATGGTTTGTAGATGGCCCCCTCCTGTGTAGGATCCTGTTGCTCCTTTTCTATTTTAGAAAGGGGCGCGAGCACTTTGTGGAGCTCGCGCCACCCATGCTACCCCGGCTTGCTTTTGCTAGGGAGATCCTCACCTGTCGGGTAACAGGTTTATCGTTATCGTATCGTTTGGCGATCTCCGTCGCCCGAGTCGTCTGCGGTACCTGGCCCGATCCCATCTCCTTCGCAAGCATAACTGGCTCGCAGAAAAAAACGGCAGAGTTCTACGCGCTCTCGCTACGCAACATGGCTGCAATAATGTTACCAAGCGAGAGAACCCCCCACTCCGATGGTCGCTTCGACTCGCCCTACTCCGGACATTCTGCCAGCGTGTGGAATGCCGTGTCTACGGTCTCCTCAATCAATCCTCCATAACGGGTCTTACCGCCGCAATAACGGCGTGCCCAGCACTCGGTTGTCCAAGTCGTTCCTTCCATTCCTCCACAAGGACCTGGTGGAATTAAAATTTCTGGTCTTCGATTTCTCGAGTCTTAGGACTCCTACCTGAACGCCCGAACAAGTGTTGACCACATTTGTTGAGGGCGTCGCAATAGCCCGATATTGCTGGCCTTCAGGACCTCCGCCCATACTGGGGACCGCACAACTCCTGCGTATAGTCTCCTGCAGGAGTCATCGGAGCCCCTCATATTTGCAGTAACCGAGCCAAGCATGCGCTGCGCCAGCTTGAGAATCAGACTTCGGAAATGGTGTCCCATCGGCCTTCGGGTGCGAGCCCAATGTGGGCTTACATATAGACCGGTGGAAAAACCATAACAAAGCAAATGAGATGATATATCTCTGCGGCACAAAAACCTGCACTGGATGCTAGGACGAAACTACAAATTATTACTGGACAGCAAAATTCTGATATATCAGACGATAATTAAACCTGGATGTACGGCATACACTTGTGGAACTCCGCAAAAGACTCCAATATAAACGTCATACAGAGAGCTCAGAACAATATCCTAAGGTCGATAGTAAATGTATCGTGGTTTGTCACCAATGCGGAACTTCATCAACAGCTCTCAGTGAAAAAAGTGAGTCAGAAAGTACGACATGCCTCCGGAAATTTTATTTGTTGTAACTAAAATACATTCCAAATGAATGGGCATGTCAGTTGACCATAAAAAACTACATAAAACGACTCAGAAGATTTACTATCTTAGGACGATGATGAGTAGTTCTCCTCGCTAGAGAGCATGCTCTGAGCGTCACTGCGCTCGAACATCGCATAGCCCTAGGAGTTAGGACTGATGACGATTGCCGATCTTACAACAAGACAAAAAATGAATCTGTTTTTGTCCATAGTCGATCTTAGTCACGTTTTTACGCGTCTGAGTGTGCTTTATTATAATCGAGAGAATAAGATAGTAGGACCGTCAACATCTAAGGGGGGGCAGCTGCCCTCCCCTGCCCTACCCTGGGTACGCCCATGGCGCCAAGTATCTTAGGTTCAAATCCAACGTGGGACAAAACTTTGTTTGATCCACAAATTGTTGTTCTAAATCTGGGTGTTTTACGTGTTTGTTTCATGTATGAATGTAAAGTTATCCGAGACTTAGGACGTACACTTCTAATGCGGAAGTTAGAAACTCAATATGGCTCTCTTATACCTATTTTAAGATTGTCCCTTACTGCCATTTTCAAATAAGAGAGAAAGTAGACTAGTCAAACTGTATATCAGCACAAATCGAAAATAAACGTCACAGCATATATCTATTTTATACCAACATATTTATTAAGCGCAACGCACAGAATTGTATAAGAAGTGCCTTAGTTTAAGACAAGTGTAGGTATTTTTATAAATATTTAAAAAACATACTGTAGTTTGTAATCTACCTGTACCTTAGATTATTTACTAATTAAAAGTTGAAAAAATAATAATAACAAAATAATTATCACGAATGAACTATATTTATACAAATAGTAGTTATAATATATAAATTGTACAAAGAAAACGACTAAAATTTTACCATTGTATCGTTTTGTGACTAATTTTAATATATATGTTTAATTAATTGTTACAACTTTCAAAAATATTTAGCGTGTACCACACACTCACTACAAATTAATTAGTACGTAATGTTTTAGTAAATTAAAACCACGTAGAATAGTATCACTACAGAGGCCAAGTTAGAATTAGTCGATTAGGAAAAAAACTTTAGATCTAACTTAGTTTATATTTTCACTTGATATCTTATGCACTAATTTTGTACCTTAGTTTGAAATACTCAGGAAGTTATAAAACACTAGTCCAATTTTTATTAATTTATATATTAAGGTAGATTAAGTTATTCCTAAATTGTGAAACAGACACATATTGTGACGTTAGTTGTTACGCAACATCTTATTTTAACCACCTTAAATGTTCTCCTTCCCGATGTATTTTCTACGCTTGTTAACTCAAAATCGATCGATCAGGAAGTTAGTCGATTTGATTTTTTTTTATTTAAAAGAACATAGCTCCCGTTTTGATCTCATTCGAGTTTGAAGAAAAGTGGGAGATTGAGGACAAAATATTAAGAATGAATAATTTAATGGTCTACATTTAATGAATTCAAAAAAAGTATATTCTTAATGTCTAAATATCTATCTTTGGCATTTGGTATTTCATCTTTTAATTTGAAGGAAATCATTACAAAGCAAACCATCCTACTTATTTTTGATTCCAAAGCGACTCGACTAAGTATACCTATCGCTATAATTCACTACATTTTTTTTACTTTTTGGGTGAAATATTTTTTGTATTCTATTGCCACATAATAATAATGTAATGTTAATAAACGGAGAGTATAAATTAACTAATTGTGTTATGTTTATTTTTATCATTACAAAAGTATTCGTATTTCGACCATCGAACATTTGCATGTGAAGTAACGATTCTAAATTCGAAATTGAGTTTAAAAGAGAGCAATTAACGGTTTTCATAACGTTATCGAATTGAATTGTGTTAGCTAGGAAATTTTTATTCAGGCCTTATTTTAGAATCGCCAAATCGACCAATATAGTGCATGTCTGCAGCTTGTATACATTGTAACAAAGGTATTTTACTCTCTAAATGGAATTCTCCGAATCGATTAATCAAACTATAATGCTCGGTTGTAATTTACATTACAGACGAAATGTAGATTGCAGAATCAGATGAAACTCCCCGCTAGGAACTATGTATTTCTTACATCAATTTGTTTCTATCTGTTTTGAAATAGTAATAACAAAATTCAATACAAAAAAATATTTTTCGAGAATACGCTGTTTAAGTATACGGTAAACATATTATATTGGTATGATTAATAGATTAAGATTAAACAAAAAGATAATGCAACCATATCTTAATTTGTTAGCAAGCGGATCTTGTTTTGGGGATTATAAGCGTTAACGAAAGGTACATAAAGTTTTTTTTTTATATTATTTATTGCACCAGAAGAAGAAGAAACATGAATATTTAATTTGTTGATGTATTGTTTTATTCGCAGGTTAAAAATGAATTTATTGTATCTTTAACAGGAACAATTTTTTTTATGGAAAAGGGGGCAAACGAGCAAACGTATCGGCTGATGGTAAGCGATTACCGCCGCCCATGGACATCCCTAACACCAGAGGTGTCACCAGTGCGTTGCCGGTTGGGTTATGTGCCTGCGGAACCCTTACTCACTCGGTGAAACACAAAGTGACGTTTCTTAGTCAACTAAATATTTAAATGTTTGTAGATATTATTTAATTTAACCAATAAATCGGCACATTTTATATGAATAGTGCTTTATTGAAATAAACCTCTTGGAAATAAAATCGACGAAGCATTATTTAATTATTAACGCAAATAAATCCACATCACAAATTTAATATTTACGGTTTATTGTTATATAGCGGGTCTTTTTTATTATATGCGCGTCTTTTTTGTTATATAGCGGGTCTTTTTTGCGATAAAATTATTTAACGTTATCTTCTATATCCCAAAATTTCGAACGGCAGCCTGTAAATAGAAACGATGAATAGATATAAGTTGGAGAGCCAATCCAAGGTTCAATCTATACAAAAACTAGCCTATGTAGCCCACTTTTAATGTAGCAGTGTATGTAATCGACATATTAGTATTGAATTACTATTTCGCGCTGTGCCAATCAGTAATTCAATACTGCATTGCGGTATGGGGGGGGGCAGCAAAAACGAACCTCATTAAATAGAGAGAGCACAGAGAGCAGTGTTGAAAGTGATGTCAAAAAACCGATGAGATACCCTAACACGTGCCTGTATGCGAACACTAAGGTTCTCACAGTTCGACAACTGTACATATTGAGAGCAGTTTTAAGAAAACATCGGGCCGTGCCTCTTCCCGACCCAAAAAAACGCTCCACGTCATTGGCCTGCCGTTCAGTTAGATGCAGAACTGCCTTTGCAAAAAAACAAACTTCTAACGTAAGCATTATGTTATACAATATCCTAAATAAAATATATAACATTGCTCTGTAGGGGAACGGGTGTCATGTCCCTCCAACATAAAGGGAGTATCCTCCGACCAGGCGAGGTGATCATTAATGGCGGGCACTGCCCAACAGTTGATGTTGGTATGTTGTACAAATGATAATCGGTGCGAGAACTTCTATTGCGCGATTCAGGATTGGTAGTTACTCCGTGTAGTTACTTTGTAGTTCGCCACAGCTCCATAAACTTACATACACAAACATACACACTAACACATGTTGACACGCACAACAAAGCAGCAGATAGATAACAAATTTTGACTTTATAAACATACATAAAAAGGACACAAGGACTCAGAACAATAATTTGTGGATCAAAGAAAGTGTTGTACCATGTGGAATTTGAACCCCCAACACTCAGGTCAGTTTAACCATCACTACACAGTCCGTGCAGTCCAACTACTTCACTAATTACCTGTTGCCCGCGGTTCCGCCCGTATAAATCTAGTTGTCACGGTAAATATTAGCATATGTCCTTCCTCAATATTCTAGGTATCTCCTTGCGAAGTTTCATTGAAATCAGTTCTGCGGTTTAATTGTGAAAGCGTTACAGTCAGACAGACAATTCAATTCAAATTGCTCATTAATATATTACGAATTTATAATATTAGTCCGAAAGTATGGATCAATGAAATGGGAATTCATTCACGTGCATTTTCAAAACTTGCGATTGGGAATAGAGGAGCCGAGAAGCCTTTAACATTTTTTTTATTTTATTTATATATATTTATTTCATGTTTCGGACATCTAACACAACGCCATCTAGTCCCAAGCTAAGTAGAACTTCTGTTATGGGTACTAGACAACTGATATGAATACATATATACTTTTTTTTTGTAAATACATACATATTATACCTACATAGAAAACACCCAAACCCCGAAACAAATATTTGTAGATCACACAAACACTTGGTCCGACCCAGGATTTGAACCCGAAACCTTAAGCACAGGAGTCGCATTCACTGCCACTGCGCCACCGAGGCAGTAAAAAACATCCTAAGAATTCCAATTATAATCGTTTTAAAAATTTACATGTGCATTATGCTGGTAGTAAGTAAAACAAAATGCTGAATAAACTAATTTACCTATTTATTTTCATCAATTTACCTTCGTTTACAGAATAATATTTTTGTATGATTTAAAAACTTGCAAGATATAGGAGTCGCAATCTAGTCAATAAGCATGCACCTTATTGACTAGATACCTAGTTTTCATAAATTAACCAAAAAAAAAATTTAAACAGACCGACGTTCTTGAGCCAGGATGAAATGTCAGTGATCCGCGTCTATTTCCGCTTAGGCCGAAGTTTCCCGCGCTGTCAGAGGTCGATTATTGGCTGTGGCACAGTTTCCACGGCCTTGACCGAACTCTAAACCGCAGTTGGTCCGCATAGCTCGCGGTGTGCAAACGTTTCGTGCTGTATATTTATAAATCCTTGGGATCACGCGCCGTTTTTAAATTAAAATGGTAAGTTTTATAATAAACACATAATATTACCATTTTAATAACATTATAACTATTGCCATAAAAGTAAATGATGATATGGTATGGGAAATAATCTCTTTTATGTGAAAAGATTGAGATTTTCCTATATTTTGTATTTCAGATAGTGTTACGTCACTGTTTCTGTAATAATAGAGTTAAATAGAGTAGATAGCAGTGTGTTCTCGAGATGTGTGTATATTAAGAATCGCTACCACCGTGACTGGAATGCTAGGTCAATGAATAGAATTAAAAATAATAATGTTTAACATATCATAGCCAACTAGTTCTATAGACAAGGATAGGTATACGAGTACTTATCACTGAAAATTTAAAAAAAGAATTATCCTAAGCTTGTCAATTGAAAAAAAACAGTTAAGTGCATGATATTTGTGATATACGGAACAAAAATAAATTATTTTTCTTCATTATTTTTGTAATATTCTATTTAAACTAGCAGTAATATGAAATGTGCTTGTGATGTGAAAACTCGACGTCATAAAGTTAGTAAATCTTTATTGTTGATAATGTTCGTTGATGATAATTTACATGGTATTTTCTTTTCAATAAATTGCCTTTTGTTTAAGCACAAGTATTACTACAATATATTTTTTTATCCCGGTTAACTGAACGAAATAATCGACTCCACTGCTAATAAAGCTGCAGATAACAACTAATTAATATTTTTATTTTTAGGAGGAGATTTTAAATTTTAAGATTTCATCTGATTCTATAGTAAACATCTCACAATTATATTAATATTAGTGTGTCTAATAAATAATGGTCTATACTGCTATCATTGCTTTCGCCAGTTGCATAAAAATAAAAGAGAATACTCGTACAATTAAAAAAAATAGTTAATAGGTATAAGTGATGTACTACATCACATTATTAAATAATCGAACCCAAGGACATTGTTTGCATACTAAATAATACTTAATGATTTTGACATTTTGTTCAAACACTAGAACTTGCAATCGATTTATCAGCGATAATCTTTTCAATGCTGTTTAGGTACTCTTCACTAGATTAATAGTACTTAAATTACATATGATAAAGTTCATTAGCATTTTAATGAACACTATGGCGCTTTGATCAGATTAGGTTGATTTTCCGTGGGAGAATCACGCTTCGGCATAAATGGGCCGGCTCGACCGGAGTGATACCACGGCCTCACAGAAATCCGGTGTGAAATAGCGCTTGCGCTGTGTTTCACCGAGTGAGTGAGGATACCGGAGGCCCATACCCCAACCCCTCCCCCCATTCCCTCGCCCCATCCCCCAAAGGTCGGCAACGCACTTGTGGCGCTTTTGGTGTTGCGGGTGTCCAAGGGCGGCGGTAATCGCTTACCATCAGGTGATGCGTCTGCTCGTATGCCGCTTATACAATAAAAAAAAAAATAACAAAATGAATTGATGAAAACAGCATCAAAACAAACATTCTTCCGAGCCCTTTTACTAAACTAGGTTTGGGTCAAGTCAACTACGATTAGGCCATTTAACTAGCTCTTGGCTGCTGCTTCACCGCGACATATAAGACAAATAATGTGGCCTTCTATTGGTAAAGAATTTTCAAAATCGATTCAGTAAATCCAGACATTAACCCCTTACAATCTCATAAACTTTACCTTTTCATAACGGTATAGACAACCTTCCTCATCATACTCACAGCCCACTGATCGCAGCACTAATCGACGAACGCATTTAGTATTACAATTGTAAAAATGTCAGGGTCGCCCAATCGCAACGCCAAAGACAATCGAGTGAAATAAATTCACACTTGGGTCTCTGTATTACGGTAGTTACTGAGGGCAAACTTTGACTACACGTTTGGCCTAGTGGTTAAGCGGTCGCCACGCCGTTCCATACTTTGCCAAGTGTTGTGGGTTCAAATCCCGCATGGAATAACACTTTGTGTGATCTACAAATTGTTGTTCTAAGTCAGGGTGTTCTTTGTGTCCGTTTCATGTTTGCAAAGTCCCCTGCGACACATGAATAATGCCTAGTGCGGGAGTTGTCTTTTAGAAAAAAAAAATTGCAGTAGATAATCTTGTATTAAGCCCTCTGGTTACCATTCAACTATCCTACTTAGAGTTTCATCATCATCATCAACAGGCTATAAAAATTCACTACTGGACATAAACCTCTCCTTAGACAGGAGGCTGGAAAGGACGTAAATTAGGCCGCATCTACTGTTAAGTACTGGTAAAAAGGTACTCAACCTAATATCATTAAAAGATGGTCAATAATGTTTCGGATACTAACACACAACGCCATCAATTCCCAAACTAAGCAGATGGGTACTAGAGTACTGACAGAAATATAAATATATACCTACTTTTTCTTTCGTAAATATACACATAAAATACATAGAGAACACCCAAACTCCGAAACAAATATTTGAATATCATACAAATATTTGATCTAACCAGAGAATAAAACCCGAAACCTTATGCGCAACAGTTGCACACGCTACCACTGCGCCACCGAGGTATATTTGTTTACAATGAAATATAAATTAAAATAAATTTCTACTCTTGTAGAACCAAGGTAGTAACAAATTAATATACATTTATAAATATATATATAGACAATAGGTTTATATATGCAGACCACATTATCGTGAAGTGTTCCAATACCGTGCCCATATTATAATAGCTAGAATATATTACATTTGGCAAACATTCAAAATAGCTTCGAGGTGAATATATTCTTGTTCATGAGGCGAAACAGCCCGGTAGTCCGTGAAAAACCTGAAGAAAATGCGGAAAACACTATGATCACTGTAGGAAATGATAAAGGTATCATACAGTCGTAGAATGGATGATTTGGCTTCACGCCCATAATTTATATTAAAATAATAATAACTCCACATTGCGATCGTTTGATTTTAAGCTAGGCAGAACTTGATAAATTTGTACCTAACACACTTATATCAGGTACAGGTTTATACATATATATATATTTAAATAATAAATAAATATTTCGGACAATAAAGATTTCGGACATCTAACACACAACGCCATCTAGTCCCAAGCTAAGCAGAGCTTGTGTTATGGGTACTAGACAACTGATATGAATACATATATATACTTTTTTTTGTAAATACATACATATTATACATAGAAAACACCGAAACTCCGAAACAAATATTTGTAGATCACACAAACACTTGGTCCGACCCAGGATTTGAACCCGGGACCTTATGCACAGCAATCGCATTCGCTACCACTGCGCCACCGAGGCAGTCGAAGACAACACGGCCTCACATAAAACCGGTGTAAAATAGCGCTTGCGCTGTGTTTCACCGAGTAAGTGAGAATACCGGAGGTTCATACCCTCAACCCCTTCCCCCACCCCCAAAGGCCGGCAACCCACGTGTGGCGCCTCTGGTGTTGCGGGTGTCCATGTACGACGTTCGTTCGTTTCATCGTTTGCCCCAATTCCATAAAAAAAAACTACTCTATTTAATGTAAGGCATGAGCAGAATCCCACAGCAGTGGTGTAGTGACCCACACTATGGCGGGAAATACGCGTGGCTCTACTATCTTGAAAAAGTTCTTGTGATTCTGCTAGTAAGATGCTTATCTATACTAATATTATAAAGCTGAAGAGTTTGATTGTTTGTTGCCGGACCGGCCCATGCATGCCGAAGCGTGGCTCTCCCACGATAAAATTGTGTATATTTTTTGCCTAAATGTTAACATTCAATTCAGTTCCCAATTATTTATTAAAGATTGAGAAGTTTATTCCTCTAGAATTTTGGCTTCTATCAAATTTACGATCTACGAACACGCGTCAATATTACGTAGTAATGCACGTCAGAATATCAGAAATGGCTCTTAGTCCAACAAGACAATTTTCTCCAAAATGTTCCAGTTTAAAATCGTTCCCGGCTCTAAACCGTCGCTGGTGAGCGTTTGGCGAAATATACGATGTTTATTTAAAGTCAAAATAAATACATCGACAGTATGTTGACGTCGTTTTGGCGGTCACACATTGAAACGGAACAATAAGATGAAATCCCACTAGATAGAAATACACAAAAATTCGTGAAGTTCATAATACGATTTGTGTTTAAAAAATAGTTTTTCAATAGTTTCTGAGGCGATATTGGAATGAAACAAACATTTGGTGATTTTGGATTCGTGAAATCAAGGATAAAATTGTTTATTGTAGTGGTTTTTGGATTCTGGATGGATGTCAGGCAGTCATACTTTCAGGAGTTGAAAATTCAGGTATTGCATTAGCATGTCATACAAGATTCAACTTAAATTCTATGTTTTGTTGCATTTTGTAGCAATGAATATACATGGTTCATGTTTACTTATGTTATACAGATAGTTGCGAATGTAATCAATGAAACAAAAGCCAAAGTACTAAAAATTATTACTACTAGTCCAGGAAGCGTACCTGATTTGGTTTTTAAAAAAATCTACGTAGACTGGCACGGCACCCGAATCGGGTTCCCTTGCGTCGTGTTTATCATAGATGTCACATCTGTCTATATTTCAAGACAAGCTTTTGTATTTGCATTTTGTATTTTATCGTTCACGGAGAAAGTATTCCTTTTTTCCTTGCGGATTATTGCTTTTAAAATAATATCTGGATTATTCAAAGAAATTAGGGTCCTACAGAAATGCTACGTTTGGGTTAAACTATTCCAAAGATGGATTCACTTTTCGATTTATATTTTAGAAGAAAACAAAAAACAGACACTCTGTTACTGCAAAACAAGAGTTTAGACTAGTCGCAGTATTTAATTGAGGTTTGTAGGAAATTAAACTCAGCATTAAATTTTTCAAACATCACGGTGAAAGGTGGACGGTCCTGTTATTTATCAATGGGTTATTAGTACAAGGTTGTAGTCGTGTCTTGCTCATAGTTCACGAGATCTAGATCATGATAAATGATATTTATTTTGTAAGTAAATCTTTACAGATATTTTTACACGTCGGACTTTATAGCTAGAAGAGGCCAGCTATCTCATTGTAATCTACCAAATGTAACCTAAACATGAATGTACCTTTTGACGCATGTTATTGGGGAAACACATATAATTATTTTACAATTTGATCATTTATCTATAAACAAGAAGATAAAAAAATGCATTCGCATCTAAAGCAAATTTAGTACCTATTATTTTTAACAAACAAAGTATCTAGTCGTTTTGTCACTCCGTCACACGGACGCCTCAACTAAATATTACTTTAATTCTCGTTATGACTAATAATTATCGTAACGACCTGTCATCGTTAATGACAATGGCCTCAATTTGTACGACAGTGTCTACTTGTCTGTGTCGTCGTGGTTCTGAAACTGTCAGTGTCAAGAGTGACTGAAAATAGATTTGTTTTCACCGTGGGTTGTAAACGGTTCATTAACAGTGACCGCAATTGACATCTAAAATGTATTTGCTAGCGTGTTTGAAAGAAGTATATAATCTGTATATTTTAAACTTTTATCTTACTATGCTTAAGTAAAGTTTGGATAAATGTTTGTTACTCAATGCGAGGGATTTATTTATTTATTTTTGTTATAGGTTTTCCCACAGCTCGTGTGTACAAAATATATTGTGTGAAGTGATAAATGTAATAAGGCCTTACACACTTGCCAATTACGGGCCAACCAACATTCACCAAATCGTTACATATAAATTCAATATTTAATAATAAACTGCTCAGGGATAGATATAGTTAAAAAAATACCCATGAGGAAATTATCGTCCTTAGAAGCTTACTTCTTCTTTTGACGAAATGGCAACCAGCCGGATCGCTAGGATCAGCTATTTCTGCCAATGTCGTCAAGTCTTTAAAGTCTTCGTCATGATGAAAAAACATAAAAAAATGTGGATGAGTTGAAATGGGGACCGTCTTTCCAAACAAATGATTTAGAAGTCCTTAGAAGCTTATGTCCCTTATTAACTGTTTATGGACTCTATCTCGCGTGTAGGATTCTATTTCTGCGTTGATTACGCAGAAATTCCGCCAATGTGTTTAGAGAGACGTTCAGAAATTGATTGGATGGTGGTGATTAAAATTCTAAGACATATTTCATTTCCACTTTCTCTTAATTTGTATTATTGTAAGCTTATGTCCAGCAGTTGAACATTAAAAGCTGTGGATGTGATGTGACATTTATGGTCTAGATTTATCGTTATGCCATAAACAAAAAATCACAAAGCACTCATAAGGACTACCGACAGAAGTGAAAACTCAAAACAGTTGTTTAGGCCTCTATGCTCTTGAAATAAAATGCGTGATAAATAGAATTAAAAAAATATAGCTCTTGGAAAACGTTTGATGAAGATGACGCGAGTTCCATGATTTTCGTTTACCCAAACAGTACTCAACGCGCCTAAAGATGTTTTCACTTTAAAAACACGGTCTAGAGTGACTTACATCTAGTATCAATATTAATCCGTAGAGAGTGATGGTGAAGTCAGTTAAATACAAAAGGAATTACATCTATATGAAAACAAATAAGAATTGTAACAAAAATATTACTTATTTCTTTAGTTTATAATGTTACCATTCTTGATCCTAGATTTCCAATATACTTATGTTTCATTAAGATTATTTCCTATCGAAAACTTTCTGTCCTTGCATTATATAAGGCTTCATTTGAAAAGGGTTAGACGATCTAAAACAGGCAAGGTTTTATCTCAAGGTACATTTCCTGTCCGTGAGATGTCAAGAAAGGGATAACCTGTTCTTGACATTTCAGGGCTCCGAGAAAATGGAACAAAATTTAAAAAAATATTGTTTTTCCCGTCACGAAAAGTATGTTCTGTGTGGTGTTCACAATAGGATTCACGTGTTTGTTTTATAATTGAAATTAAAGTTTTCATCTAGTTGGACAGACATTTAAACATGTTTTATATATAGGTATCATGTTAACATTGGTATTTATTTAATTAAGAACAGTAATTTAAAAGTTTTTTCTATACAAATGACGATACTGAATACATTGTTATTTGTTAAGCGCGTCATTGTCATTTTGTATTTACCTGTTAATGTTTAATTAAATAGTTATTCCATCATTGTATATCTTATTGTGAAAATCTCACACCTCACTGCTAATGGATCAGTAGCTTTTAGAAGAATATCAGCGCTCTTTCCTTGAAGTGTCATTACGCGGAGTTAACAGCCGCTGCTTTTACTTATGTAGAGTCTTTTCCTTACTAGCAATTGGTTTAGAGAGACAAGAGATTTAGGATTTGTCTACAAGTCTTTTTTATCTATGTAAATATTGCAACAATTGGATGATTCTTTTTATGTGATTGTTACTGTCAGGACAAGGTTTGTATAGAAGAAAATTATAAGAAAAAGTGCGTGCGTACAAAGTAGACATGTCAGAAGTGAAACTTCTTTAGCAAACTAATTATTAATAAAAATAATTAAAGAGATTAATTGAAATACATTTATTTTAAATTGTTTAAAAAATAAAATAGTAAAATCTCAGATGATGAATATTAAATTAAAATTCGCCCTTTCGCTCTCTCTCAATTGGTTTCAATCGCTCTCTCCCTCTTCTTCGACAAAAACTACATATCTTCATACGTAAAAATGTTACCCTCATGCGCCTAAAGAAGTTTCACTACAAAAAACCGAAGAGTTTTTTTTCTTAATCCATGACTGTACACTCCCCGTGGAAACCTGACGCGCACGTTAATACCTACTTAAACAAGTTTTTCGGATACTTAGGGATAGCGGTAAACTAATGAATAAATCAGTAATGGCCGCTTTCAATAACCTATCTCCAATTTTAACTAGAGATAGGTTTTTGAAAACAGTCGTTCAGTTCAATGAATCAAGTCCCATATCTGGTTTTTGTCAAGTTTCGGTTTAACCAGCGTGTTTACTACATTCACAAGCACTATTTATATGCAAATATATCTCTATTTCTTTGTCTATCTTTTTTTGTATGTTAATATGTTCAAACAGCTGGCCTTAGCTTCTGGAGATAGTCAATTTAAGTTTGGTTTGCCCTATAAACCAAATTTAAAGGTTATCAAATTGAGTTTAAAGTGTTTGCAAGAGAGATATGGTACAGGAAGTGCCAGTCACAGAATCAATATTTTGTTTTTTTTTTAATATGGCCTTAAACTTGGTGATAAACGATTAAATAGGTAACCATATTGGAAATAAAGCATGCATTGTGTCAGTCGAACAAATATAGATAAGCCATCAACGTGCCTTAATCAGCCATGATCGATGAATTGGTATATAGGATATTAAATTGTATCATTTCGGTTATTTTAATATTACAAACAGACACTAATTTCACTTATTTGTATGTATGTATTGAAAATTTGCTTGTCGGTCAGTTTATTTCAATAATAATGGGCTTTCACTGCCAGAAAGCTGGGATTATAAAGTATCATTTAGACAATTTTTCAAAAAAATCGTAGGACACGACACAATGGTATCTATGTGATAAAACTTAGAGAGGACAGACTTTCGGTACGTATTCCATCCCCTAAGTCATTGAGGACCATAAATGTTACTTGAAATTATTATATAAATTTCTACAACAACTATAATATTGATAGATACGAGTAATTTCAGATTATTGACGTCGTAGGTAATTACTATCAAGGCAGTTAGAAAATCAATACACGAACGACACCTACGAACACCCCTTTTCAATGAAATTATAGCATATTAAAATATGATAACTGTATTTTTTACATTAAAATCAACTACGATTTTTAGGGTTTTTATTTGGGAGAAGTATGTGACTCGATCGCATTAATACCATGGCCTCATAGAAAATATTTGTTAATCTACTTTTCGCTGAATGTCGGAGCTTACCCAGACCTAAGACCTATCCTCTCCCTAACTCTGGATGCAGCCTTCGAAGGACAGCATCGCACCCAACCCCGTAGTTTTATATAGAAAATTTGTTAGGAAATTATCAATCATAAAAAACATTTAAAACTCTTTGTGTTAAACCTCTTTCAGATAACGTTTTAAAGACACATATATAAATCAGCAGTTGAACGTTCTGTCATTCGTTCTCGACAATGATATTTATCTTACAATATGTTTAAAGTGTGAATTATAATGTACAACAAAGTTCCACAAAGTATAACAAAGTAGAATTATAATGTTAACAATACTTTGGCCTTAGTATGTCCTTGGATAGTTTAAACTGCTCAGAGGATCCTGAAGAAAATTGCTTGGAACCATGCACTCTAGAATATGACGAAGAGTATACTGAGGTTAGGACGACAACACTAAGGGCCCCCGCAGACTGCAGACTTTTTATCGGCCGATAGTTTAGTCGGGTTAGGCTGAAAGTGCGCACACCGAGCCAACTAAACAGTTTGGTTGGTGAACAGGGCGCAGACTATCCAACAGCCGGCCGACTATTCTCGAACTAGTTTGTAACTGACTGTTGAAGCAGTCGCACAATGAGAATATTGTCGAGAAAAGTTATTGCTCTCATCATACTCCGGAGGAGGAAAATCAAGAAGAGATTCCGAGAGTATTGGGTGCATCCCATTCTCAGTGATAGATTAGTTAGTGGAAAATTTTACACTATGCATTCCAAATTACTTGATTACCCGAAAAAAAATTTCGCCTATTATCGAATGAGCATTACCAGCTTCAATGAACTTTTTATAAAGCGCAGGTCTTTTCTCCACTTCTTCAATCAACTTTTCGACGGAACTTTCTACAATCAACAATTGTAATTTGGGCGACGCCATATTCAAAATACACGCACATGACGCCAAATCACAGAGCGAACTGAACTATCGGCCGACTAAACAATCGTCATGTATGCGCAGGCGTGTATGCGCCAATACTGATTAAACAGTCGGCCGATAGTTGGCCGACAAATTAGTTTGAATGTAATCGGGTAGCCCATCAAACTTTTTTATCGGCCGATACTGAATCGCTGTAGTGTGCGCATATGCATTCCTCTCCATACTGATTAAGAAGCCGACCAAACTATCGGCCGATAAAAAGTCAGCAGTCTGCGGGGGCCCTAACACATTAAATAAAATTTAATACCTACCTTACGTCGCATCGTCACGAATTACAATTACATTCCAGTAGTTCTATGCATCTCACCTATATAACGAGGTGGTTTAAGTACCTTGGTCATAGAATTTTATGGGCACGGGAAAAGTTTATCCAGGCTTTGATGGTTAACCGTTACCGTTGTTTGCGACAGACATATTAAGAAATTACAGCAGGGAAATCTGTTTATAAATCTGATCACAAATCTACATTTTGTAAATAAATATATCAGTTAACAATGTCACATTAAAACGAATAATCATGATTTGACTTCATTTTTAGTCTTGAACCATTACAGAAATTTAAATAGTTTGGTATTTTCAAATACCTTTAGAATCAGTTTTAGGGAGTTAATTATTACATTTCTAGCACACGTATTAATCTACTATTGCAAGTTTTACTGAACAACCCGTTGGAAATATCTGCGAACCTGGCTATAGTTTACTAAATAGATAGTTTATTAATATTTCACTAAACATAGAAAAATAAACAAGAATGACATTACGAAAGCAAGAATAATACACGTGCGTAGACGCTTGCGTTGGCAACGGTACCAGATAGGCGATGGCGGGGCGATGCGAGAGGAAGCGAGAGGTGAAGCGGATTCCCGCCGGGTGCACTGATATTTCCGACGGGTTGCACTTTTTCTGATGAAGGCTGATGTAAACTGGAAAACGAGAAGTACTGCATATTTCAAAAATGCAAAGTCACTGTCTATGCCATAATTTAACCATATATCCTCTTGTGTTTTCAGCCACCAGTGAACTTTGCTGACAAACCCATCGTGTGGATCCTCGGTGGACCCGGTTCCGGCAAAGGCACCCAGTGTGAGAAGATCATCGCCAAATATGGCTTCACCCACTTGTCTACCGGAGATTTACTACGCGCTGAGGTGAAGAGCGGTTCTGACAGGGCCAAGAACCTCACTACTATTATGGAACAAGGTGATGCATAACTTTACTGATACTTTATCTGTACTCTACACAAATACAAATAAAATTGGAGTGTCTGTTTGTGATATTAAAATAACTGCTTTTCACTAAATGCATATGTATGTCATGTATACAGGGTACATATGCCAAAATATTTTTTTTGTATCTGTCTGTTTATTCTGGCTAATCGCTAAGGTTGGAATGGCTGGATCGATTTTGACGGGACTTTCAGTGGCAGATATAAACTGGATGATATAAGGAATAACTTAGGCTAAACGTGGGTAATACCGCGTAATAACGTATTAAAGCGTAAATTGTAAAATATTTTATTTTGATATATGTACCGTGCATACATACATATCCATCTATATGTCCTGGGTGTAAATCAATTCCTGGCATTCTGGTTCGCTGATCGCAAGATCATTAGGCCAGTTTATTTATTTCGTATTCGCCTTACCTACTCAAGCGATTACCAAAAAGATATGGCATATCTATTGTCAAGAAAGACTACAGAAAGCTCCTTCGCAAGTATAACTTGCTCGCCGACAGAACCATCCCATCAGTGGGTGACCCGAGAGGATTTCCTTACGAAAAAACGTTAACAATATCCGCAAAGGGTGTATTAATCTAGAAAATATAGGTACATATATTTCCTGCGAGATAGAGAAATAACTTTAAGACGAACGAAGCTGCGAGCACAAACTTGCCCACAACCAAGAATAATGCTGCAAATTGCTACTTATGGGAAATTAAATTCATGTGTGATACTTGTATACGTTGAAGTATCTATTAAAACACAACCGTATTCCAGAGACCTTGGTTACTTTCAAAGTCAAAGTGACAAAAAAGCATGTAGTTCTAACATTATATTATCTTCTAGGCCAGCTGGTGCCAAATGAAGTAGTTCTCGACCTGCTCAAGGAGGCGATGGAGGCGCGTGCCGCTGAAGCTAATGGTTTCCTCATCGATGGCTACCCGAGAGAGAAGTCTCAGGGTATTGAGTTCGAGAAGGCTATATCACCTGTCACCGTAAGTAACTCGCATTATATAATAATAATTGTAAGTAAGGCAGGAAGAGAGAGATGTTAAGAAATAGGAAGAGATATTACAGACTCTATCACTTTATATAAATCTTCTGTAGTGAAAAAGATTAGTAACATTTAGCAATAATGACCAATTAAAATATTACTATTAAACTACTGTGATCTTATACAATCATATTCGTCCCTGTTTTATTGAATTTCACATCTATACAAATAAATAAAATTAAAGTATCTGTTTGGTTTTTTTTTTTATGGAATAGGAGGCAAACGAGCAGACGTATCGCCCGATAGTAATGGATAGTCGCCGCTCATAGACACCCGCAACACCAGAGGCGTCACAAGTGCGTTGCCAGCCTTTGGGGGAATGGGAAGAGGGATGGGGGAAGGGTTGGGGTGTGGACCTCCGGTATCCTCACTCACTCGTTGAAACACAACGCAGGCGCTATTTCACACCGGTTTTCTGTGAGGCCGAGGTATCACTCCGGTCGAGCCGGTCCATGCATTCCGAAGCGTGACTCTCCGACGGTAAATTACCGGCTAAACCGATGTGAAATAGCGCCTGCGCTGTGTTGCATCGAGTGAGTGGGCGTCAACACACATTAGTCAATTATGTTACATTATTATTATTATAAAACCTCAATAACATTTTTACTGTAATAGCTTTTTTTTTTCAACTTCTGTTTTTTTAAGTTGATCCATAAGTAATTATTTGAAAGCAAAAAAATCAGGGTCTGGACACGTTTTTTTTTGTTACCAGGTCATAATCTACTTTGAGGCGTCGTCTGAGACACTCACAAAGCGTCTGTTGGGTCGCGCACTAAGCTCAGGCCGCGCCGACGACAACGAGGAGACCATCAAGCTTCGTCTGAAGACCTTCCTAGACAACAACCAACAAGTGCTGGACCAGTACCCAGACAAACTCTGCAGGGTAAGTGGCCAAAAGTTGACAGTTTTTTAACCGACTTCAAAAAGGGAGGAGGTTTTCAATTAGACTGTATTTTATTTATGTTTTGTTTTTTTACTGTGTGAACCGATTTTGATGATTCTTTTGTTTATTTTGAAAGCTGGTGCTACCCGTGTGGTCCCATTTGGTCCAGTTCCTGAAGTCCGTTTTTGTTTTGTGAAAATTTTTGGTAATTTAAATATAGCCTGATCTCTGTGTCAGATAGCTACGAAACCGACGAAGTAACTTTCAACAAGCCATTTTGTTTCTAATCACCTACGTATATTTACATTTTTACTTGCTGTTTAATCACAAACTAGCTGTGACCGTTCCTTCGACACGTGACATACGAGCTAAATCGGCTCGGCCGTTTTCGAGTTTTTGCGAAACAAACGAACAGCAATTGATTTTTATGTATAAGAAGAAGCTTATGTGCGATTCATGCTAACATTATAAATTCGAAAGTAACTAAACAGCTGCACCGATTCCAATGGAATTTGACGTGGAGACTCTTTTTATATTGAGGAATAGGGTACTCTACCTATACCGCGATAACTGATATGCATTATAAATAGTCACACCTAAGATGTACCTCGAAGTTCTAAAATGACACTAATGACAAATGTTACATAGACCAAACTATATTTTTAAGACTAGTTAGTGTTTTCGGCCACTGCTGTTAGGATGCAGATGCACTAAAGCTTCATAGGGCATTCAGGTATCAAACTAAAACAATAAAAATACGGCTAGTACATAGTTTTAAATAAAAATAAAACAAATATATAACCTTTATTCGTCAATTGATTTACTATTTTAACACCTGGCAACATTTCAAATATGACGAAAACAAAAAAAAACAATCAATCTCCAACCGACGACAGCGACTTTCGGATTTGGAACTCTGTTTTTAATACAAAAGCTGTCAAAATTACCTTCTCTGCCTGATGGAAACCATGAATAGAATTCAAGAGTAGTGACCACTATTCTCTTGATCATAGTACTTGTTGTCTTGTTGTTCCATCGTTAATTTGGTATTCGCGTTTTAACATTAGATTTTTATTTCCAGATAAACGCGGAACTAAGTGTGGACGCCATATTCTCGGAGGTGGAGAAGATTCTAGACCCAATTACCGCCAGCGCTGTGAATGTCGCGGCTAACTAACAACGCACAATCATTTAAATAATCTGTAAATACTCAATATTTTACATTAATTTTAATGGAATCGTAAATAAATTATGTTTTTGTTTTGTCGGTCTTTCATTTTTTTTTGCAAGAACAATATCACTTCAAGAAAGTGTTTGTTTTAATAATCAGTCAGTAAAAAATGAGGACTGCCGAAAGAAGTGAAAACTTAATACTAAAAATTGCAGTTGTTATTTTTTGGAGTTTCATTTCAATTTTTGATGTTAATTATAATTTGTTAATCTATGGTATGTATAGGTACCGTGCGGGCACACACATTTAAAAAAAAAAACTTGAGAGGTGTCAAGGGACACCCGGATGGCACGAAGTTCGAAATAGAAAGACGAAACGAAAATATCTGGCTTGCTTTCTATAAGAGAGATAGAGAGACAGACAGAGAAACATGCGCACGCCGCACGGCTTACAATAGCTTACTGTAGCAAAAAGTGTCGTTACCAGCCTATCGCAGTTCACTGCTAAACTTATTTATTGATATATTTTGTATTTATATTTGATATACATAATTTTAAAAATCATTAATTTACAGCGACATCTATATCTATCTATCTATATTAATATTAAACTACTGGCAACGACAACTATAACACGTAAATGTAAGTTCAGTTTCTATTCAAAAGATGGCGCTATATATAAAATTGAAAAATGTTTTTCACCAATTCTTTAAAAAATAATAACAAAACAATATTTTCTTAATAAAAAAATATTAAGACTTCGTTCCCATAACAAAAATAGTGAATCAAGCAATGAAAAATAAACTAATAACAAATATAATTTAAAATAGCAAAAAGTGTCGTGACAACAAAACGTGTCGTGACAACTTTTTCGTATGATTTTTTTCCGTCTAGCCCCCTTTCACAACGCGCGATAAGGAACTTCGTTCCAATATAGAAATTACAATGTGACTCGAGAATTATATAGGATATTATTCTTGTTTCATGTTGTTGCTTACGATAAACTCCGAAAATATCTACTGACTTTCAGGATTTTTTTAAATATGTGTTTTGCTGGAGTGTTAGGATAGGATATATAATATCACGCTTAGATCAATTCGATCCAAACATGATACAAAAGAGACGTAGACGAAGATGATTTAAACCTGGCTAAAAAAAATTAAGTTTTCTCTTTAATAATAATTAGGAATGTCCTACGCGAACTTCATCCTCAATGGCTGAAAACGTATATTTGCCTTAGTTGATACGATGTGATCGATCTATTCGTTCGCCCTCCACAAGAAATAACAATTAAAATTGTTTGAAAACCCCCCTGTGAATAAATATAAAACAAAGTCCTGCAAATCCTCAAATATTCTGAATCGGCTAATGAGAATACTTTTAAATCAAACCAAATAAACAATATCGTTGAGCAAATTAAATAGCGCTAAAGAAGTTCTCTTTAATGACATTTGTACCTAGCTTGTGGACTTTCAATATTATATTCAATAACCTAGAGTTCAAAAACAATAAGGTAAATGAATTAAAACTGTTTTACAATCGACAAGAAAATTCCATTGCAGCAATTTTCTTTAGTACAAACAAATAAAAAGTATTCTGACATTTGTCAATCACATCCCATTTGAATAGAACCTAACATTGCGTTTTTTATTTCTATATGTTTCAAGTTCCCACTGTTTTAAATTTCAATAAATATAATATTAAAGTAGCAATCAAAATGTAATTTTAAATGCTTTAGCCTACACTATCTTCACTACCTCAATTATGTCAAGTCAGAACAAGCCAAATATAGAGGAAAATAAGTGTACGTTACCATGTGTATTCAAACATCTCCTTTGCGCTAAGGTAAAAAAATGTAATATTTATATTACAATTAACAAAGAGACCAGCTCTTTCCTGGAATGTCGATGTTCATTTCATTTTACAAGAGTTTAAACCAATATTCGCCTACTTAATTTTTTATTTGTATGCACGGTGTTTAGGAACATATCCAGAAAGATGGCCTTAAACCAAGTGCCATTAACATCTACGGCCATCGTTATTGACAAGTCAGTGCACTCAAATAAACTGACAAGTATTTAGTTCAATCTTTAAATACAGTTTACCGTCAGGGTTGCGGAGTTTCGATGCCAGTCGCTCCGTGTAAAAACTGATATTCAAATAAAACCGCTTAAACTAGTAGCCGACCTCAAATAATTTTCTTATAGTCTTAAACACACTCACAAGTAATATAATCAGCCTATGTTGTCATAAACTCAATAATTATTTTCAGCCACCACTGCGCCTCGCCAACAAACCCATAGTATGGATTCTAGGAGGGCCCGGTTGTGGCAAAGGCACTCAGTGCCACAAGATAGTCGCCCAGTATGGTTTCTGTCATCTGTCGACCGGTGATTTGCTGCGTGATGAGGTGAAAACTGGTTCTGAAAGAGGAAAAACCCTTGCTGCTGTTATGAAAAAGGGTATAGAAGAGTTTGTCAAAATGTTTTTGTATTTTTTAACCTTAACTGTAGAACGTAGCAAGAATTTTACAAATCCATTCTTTTGATTTCAGAAAGCTTGAAAAATAAAATGCAGAACTAATAAAAATTCTGCCAATTTCATTACTTAACCTCACTTTTCTCATTCAGGTAAACTAGTCCGCAATGATGTAGTCCTGAAAATTTTGAAGGAAGCAATAGACGCTCGCGTTGCCAAAGCCCCCGGATTTCTTATCGACGGCTACCCACGCGAAAAACACCAGGGTATAGAGTTCGAATCGGCTATCGCTCCTGTTACCGTAAGTGTAAACTGGAGTCTTTTAAATTTGAAATCCTGATCTCTTCTTCATAAATAGCATTGGTAGTCATTTTCTGACAGTGGTCTATAGCTGACGGTATGTTTTATCTAGAAAATTCGATATATTGTCCAAAAGTTTTTTAGCATTCTGCATTACTTTATTTGTTTCGTCTAGGTCATACTCTACTTTGAGACCTCAAGGGAAAATCTAATGAAGCGAATGCGTGGCAGAGCGTTGACTTCAGGTCGATTTGACGACAACGAGGAGACAATTCAACTACGAATGCAGACCTTTTTCGAGAATAACCAACAAGTACTGGATCAATACCCTAAGAAATTGTGCAAGGTACCTACTACATGAATCAAAACTGTTATTTTAAACAGGGTGGATTGGTTTGTATAAAAAAGTTTGGTTTATAAGTTGTTAATGGCTACGAATGTCCGACCTAAATGTACCGAAACACCGCAGGTGATAATGTATTGCACAAATTGGTTATAAAAGCGCATAGTGATGGATCATGATGGTGATAAAAGTGATTGAGTAGCAGTCATTCTGAATATCAATTCTTAAAGAATGATAATTTTAATTACTTCTTGGTTTTATATTTTTTTATTTGTAATACGGTGCAAACAATGTGTCGCCTGATGGTAAG
Source organism: Spilarctia lutea (assembly GCA_916048165.1). NCBI lineage: Eukaryota > Metazoa > Arthropoda > Insecta > Lepidoptera > Erebidae > Spilarctia > Spilarctia lutea. The sequence continues at coordinate 2,642,917 of OU696473.1, read as the reverse complement.
CGATTACCCATAGCCACCCGCAACACCAGAGGCATCACAAGTGCGTTACCGTCCTTTGGGGGATGAGGAGATGGATGGGGGAGGGGTTGCGGCTGTTTCACACTGGTTTTCTGTGAGGCCGTGGTATCTCACTCCTGTCGAGCCTGCCATGCATGTCGAAGCGTGGCTCTCCAGCTCTCAATTATGCTTTACTTTAATAGGTACAAAATAGTAATGAAACTGAATTATTTTCAGATAGATGCGGATCGCTCAATAGACGCAATATTCTCTGACGTGAAGAAAATTCTCGATCCGATTGTGGCTCGCTTGCACCCTGACATCCTTACACACTGAAAAAACTTGTTTCTTGAAACTCTGTATCAATTTTACAACTTATGTACTACACATTTTTTTGTATTATTACTTAATTAAACTGTTTTAGTTCAGTAACTCAAAATAATCTTTATATTTATTTATTTATTTATTTATTTTATTGAATAGTAGGCAAACGAGCAGACGTATCACCTGAACCTGAAGAAGAAATCACACGAAAAGGTAAGCGATTACCGCCGCCCATGGACACCCGCAACACCAAAGGCGTCACAAGTGCGTTGCCGACCTTTGAGGGATGGGAAAGGGGAGGGGTTGGGGTATGGGCCTCCGGTATCCTCACTCACTCGGTGAAACACAGCGCAAACGCTATTTTACACCGGTTTTCTGTGAGGCCGTGGTATCACTCCGGTCGAGCCGACCCATTCATGCCGAAGCATAGTTCTCCCACGGTTAATTAATAATAATAATAAAAAAAATAGTATTACCTTTATAAGTAATATGGTCTACAATAAAGAGATTATTATACCTGAGCCTTTTATGTCGGTTGGATGTCTAGGGCAGCTGATCAGATTAGTAAAAGAAATTTTGATCGTTGGCAAACGTCGAGTACATCAGACTAGGGTTAGTTAATTAGATACAAAAAACTGTGCATCTTGATAATCTGTCAATTTCAGCGTAACTTAAGGAAAAAATCGTTACGTATATTGGAGCGCCGAATACGACAAATCAATAAAAAATAGTACAGGGTACAAGGTTGCACCCCATATGATTTTCTGACAGTGATCAATTCTTGAGAACCGAAAGAGTAAAGGATGTTCACCAAACTTCTTTTCTTTTGTTTCACCATCATTTTTAAAAACTTAAGAATAAAATTTTGGGTTACATTGGCTGAATGCACAAATTGCGCAAAGCCAGAGAAGAAAAATAAAAGGTTTGGTGAGTAGCGTTTACATTTATTCAAGATACGAGATTGACACCTCGCTGACGTAGGATATTTCACTCCTTAGAATATAGCCCTTTGTCGATTCCGCTAAACTGCTGAATAGAGTCCTTGGCGTGATACAGATGCGTGAAGGAGTCACAAGAACGAGATTCGAAGATCAGCAGTCGGCGAGTGTTTGAAGCGTAATCGAAAGTTTTATCCCTGATAATTTAGGGATCCCCAACTTTTTACTTCAACGCTAAATCTTAAATTTTAAGCCTTCAAAATGTCAATTACCGTTGCTAATTGTTTCAAGGCAGTTCTATAGACGTTAAGATTTATGGACCAGCTTTTGCGTTTTCGACTTTAGCCTTCGCCGCGATTGGATCAATAATTTCCGTCACCTGAGAAAATATTGTATCTGGAGAGGCATCCCCATTGATCTGAAATACAAAATTTTATATGATGACTAGCTGTCCCGGTACACGTTGTTATACCATGAATATAAAAAAAAAATAAGGGTTGGTCACCCTTAACATTTAGGGGGGTGAAAAATAGATATTGTCCGATTCTCCACCCTAGTCGATATACACGCTAAGATTCACGAAAATCGGTCGAGACTTTCGGAGTAGTTCAATTACGCACACCGTGACACGAGAATTTTATATATTAGATACTTCCATTAGTATTGGTGATTTAGATGCAATTGAATAAATTTTTAGAGTTTCACAAATTTGGTAAGAAGTTTTTTTGCAGGTTTTTGCTACTCAATACATAATTATGGTAACATGATGTGAATAATCCAATTAAGTAGTTTTATTTACAGTAAAAATTAAAAATAGTTTAAGTTATCAGTTTCAAAGTCAGTTTATTAATAAACTATCTTCAGTTTATTTGTCTCAGTTACAAAACGAAATCATTCCATACAAAACTGATTTACAATAACAAAATTTTAAAGGAAAATCCAATAACCTAACCGCCACAAATATTGCTAGGCCATCTGACCAATTTAATAATGAGAAATCTTTTGAAGATTACACAACGCGCCGAACAATTTATTATAGAATAAGTAATTGAATTAAAATAATTTTGCATTATGTATATCTCAAATTATAGCAGCTCAGACTTGTACATCTCTCTAAGAACTTTCCTCAACTGATCTCAAAACCCTAAAAGAAAAAAAAAATCGCTTTTTATCGCTCACCTTTTTAAATTTTATTTTGTACTCATTAATAATGTCTGGGACCTTGGATAAGAAGGATTGAATGCGCAATTTGATCGCTTCCTCGGGGTCATCAACATGACTGGGGATCTTGTCCTTGCGCGCCATTAAACGTTTCAGAAGTTGATCAGGGCTTGCTTCTACATATAGTATGACCTAAAGAGTAATTGCAAGAATTCTTAAGAGAAATCAATTTACTTTACAGAATGTTCATTTAGATAGGTTGTAAAAATAATAATTTACTTGAAAGTAATATTATTTATATGATGATGGATTAAAATTCCAAAACCGACTAATGAAGCAAAACTACATAAGACAACATAGACTACGGGCCTGTATCGAAAATTGATGGGTCATGTGAACCACCAGGGAATTCATTTGATTTCAGACGGAATCGGTTCCATACAATTTCAATATCTCTTCTAATCCATTATCCTGCAACGCCGTACAAAAATTATGTGACAAGGGAGAAAAATCAACGGTTCCTACTCCCTCCCCTTCACCTATACTCAGTTGGACAACTTCCAAGTGACAGCATAGTGTTGAATGTTATTGTTTTATGCCCCTGTATCTTTCTAAAAAGTCTCCTGTTGGTTCACATGACCCATCAATTTTCGATACGGGCCCGTAGTCTAACAGCACTGCAAAGAGAAGGCAAACTTGACACATATCCTATTCAAACATGAGTGCTTAGAAATATTTAACTAACTTAATTAGTAAGTACTTGCTTGTTACTGTTAGCTTCCCCATAGTCTCTAGGTATTACTAGAACCTTTAACATGGCTTGACATTCCTCTATTAGCGATTTGATATATTTATTGTATGTAAAAAATGAAATCTTTTTTGTCTGCAATCTGCTTTTAAGTATATGCATATGTTTATTTATAAGTGATGTGTGCTTTGTACATGTATCAACAACTTAAATAAAATTTTGAGTAATGTAAATTTAAATTGAATATTGTAAATATCTAATTATTCAAAGAGTAGGTAACTTATTAAATTTCTAGCCATTTCTTCTTCAATAGGAATGCCATTTTGGAACCGCGCAGCTAGTCATTAAGGTACCGTTCCAAACGTACTTGAACTGAAAATATTTCCATTTCTAAAAATAATATGCCTACGAGTACTTACTGATGGAACAGCGATGATCTTCTCAAAAGCTACACCTTGGTTCCTGTCGCGTGGGTACCCATCTATGACAAAACCTTTAGTACTGTGCATAGTTGCTAGCATCACATTTTTGACCATATCCAAGACTATGTCAGTTGGAACTAGACCTCCTGTGATCGTAGAGTTATGAGGGTAAATTATATTGTTAACATATTTTGATGTTTTGCTCGTAAATTACTCTAATATTAAACTACTCCAAAGATTACATTTTAATACACATTTTACACACTACACGTTAAGCCGCCGGTCCCGGTTGTCATGAACATCTACGGCAATCGTTATTGGGAAGTCAGTGCCCTCAAATATACTGACAATTAGTTCAACCTTCGAATTCAGTTCACCCTCAGGGTTGCGGAGGCCCGATGCCAATCGTTCCGTGGAAAAACTGATATTCAGGTAAAACCGGTTAAACTAGTAGCTGACCTCAAAAAATCTTTGGAATAATAAAGACTAGGAAGAAGGGATTAAATTAACTCCAAAAAAACATTACTACATGTAAACTTAAATTGCAGATAATCTTTAGCTACAAAATTTTTGGCATTTGTAGTTTTTGTTTAAAAATAAATCTCGTGTCGCGTGAGACTTTATAAATATACACGAAACGAAAACAAAGAACACCCAAACTCAGAAGAACAATTTTGTTCTCCTAAGTCTGGTTTGAACCTAGAACACTTAACGCAATAGGTAACGACGTGGTGCCCGTTTAGACCACTTCATCATACGTGCAATGATATAGTATACCGTACCATATTATGGTATACCATATGCATTGAATATTTTTCAGATAACCCAGAGAGTTGGATGTCTCTACTGATAATTGTTAAAGTAGGCACATATTTATCAATAATTTAAAAGTTTTACAATTAATTATACAATCCATACCCCGAGCTAGAACAGTGTTGAGGCACTTGGACCTATCCGAAGAACTGGCCGCCTCAGCGCGCACTATGTTCCCCGTAGACACATGCGTGTATTCATATTTGTTGGCAATTTTCTCACACTGAGTACTCTTGCCGGCACCGGGACCCCCTATGATCCAAATTATGGGCTTTTTGTTACTATTGATTACTCTCTGGAAATAGAAGAACATTTATACTAGTTATTTAGTATAGAATAGTAGCATTACCTGTTATTGTACTTACCTCTTATTATTGTTCAAGGAATTCTTTCAAAATACTCGTATATGCATGTATTTTTAGTATTTTATTATTATGTTTTTATTAATAAAAATACAACTCCCGCTTTAGGAATATACATACTGTGTCGCGGGGGACTTTACAAACACATATGTAACGGACACAAATTACACCCAGACTCAGGTCAACACTTTGTGGATCACACAAAGTGATGTCCCACGTGGGATTTGAACCCACGACACTTGGCGCAGCAGCAAACGGCGTAGTGACCGCTTAAACCACTAGGCCAACCGTGCAGTCTATTTAGGTATTCAGAGTACTATCATTTGCGGATCATACAGAGTGTTGTCCTATGTCGGGATCGGTCCCACGATACATTGAAGAAGTAGGAAACGGCGAGGCAACCACCATTATAGCATACGTGTAGTCATAACATTATTGCACGATTTAATTTAGAAGTTTAGTTTCAGTTGCGATGTTAGGTCCACCATTGAAGTTTCTAATTAAGAATGGCTCGATATAAAGAATTATATATGGAAACAAATTAAACACTGAAATACTTACATTGTTTTGGTAAGCTTTACATTTTGGTGACATGCATGATAAAGGACACGGAGGTTGTTTGTCTATCACAGGCTCTTCGCAACTTATACACAATTTCTCCTCCATTTATCTGCTAGTCACTATTCGGCTATTGAAATTATATTTGTATGGGGTTTTAAATTATATGAAAAAGATATGTTTGATAGTTTACGCTGGTTTACGCCATTCTTTCTATTCCATAAACTAAATATATTGAATGTCAGATCAGTCCAAAATGAATTCAGCACAGTGTTGAGTTCTTTATGGATCAATTAGAAAATAAGAGGCTTGGGAAACAGTGTGTAATTACTAAAGAGATCGATAGAAGTGAGACAAACATAAAAATTTAAGTTCATGTAAGTATACGTGGGATACGTGAAAAGAATTCGTTATCAAGTACATTTTTATCACGATAGTATGTGTTTGCTCGCTGCTGAATAAAGGCGCGAACTATCCCGAAATCGGGCAGACTGCATTCATCCGGTGCCAGCAATTTTTCTCAAGTCGTCGGTCCATCATGGCGCAGGGCGCCCTACACTACGTTTACCTAATAAATATCAATCTCCATTTTAAGGCATGATGACTCCGCGGCTATCGGTGCGCCTAAAATCTTACCGGCTTACTTCCATTTCAGCGAGTTGATTCTCTGTACGATATCGGAACTTCAGTTCTCTATCGACTGTTTCGTTGCGAATTCTATCGACTAGAGAAACACTCAACATCGCATGCTGAGAGACTTTAAAATTGTTAACCGGTCCAACGGTCAGTTTCCACGTCTCGGCTCTGTCATCACAGACGACATCAGTTAGGAAGCACTGATCAAAAGCCTTGGCTTGCAGTCATTGTGGGTTCGACAATTCGAAGATATGACGAAGCTTCCCATTTGCTGCCTCTCCCAGACGAATTCTTCTATCAGTCTCCTGATCATAATTGTATATTAAGTGCCAAAATTTATTTATTTTTTTGTTGACAGGGTCTAAAATCTCTTGGAACCTCCAGTTCCGTGTGGACTCAAAAATTCAAAAGGATGTGGTCTTTTTAAAAAAATCACTCCAACGGTCACTGTCAGATGCTCGAACTATGGATTACCACACTACAATGTTTTATTTTTGTCGTCTAAAGAGAGATTTAGGTAAAGAGAACTGGCCTTGAAGGCAGCGACGAACGGGCGGAAAGTCTACATAACCGCGACGCCGTCGCTTCCACGCCCGTTAACTTCGAGACCGAAGCATTATTTAAATAGCCTTATTTATTTGTGTTCTTTCGACCAGTAAATAAATTTCTATAAATAATGTTAAAAATTCATTTTATTTACGATTAATTAACTAAACATTACATCTTATTGTAGAAGAGTACAAAGTAATAAAAATAATATGCTTATCCTCTAGTGTTTCAAACAAAAACATCACTTATGATAAATATAACCTTTAGACTACAATACTGGCTTGATTTCTAATTAAATATTAATTATTTAATATGAACTGTATATAAATTATATTCAGTATTGTAAGACACTTGGAATCATACTATTTAGGATGTGTTTTTTAGAACTATAAATTAGGATTAAATCGCTAGAATTTCTTACAATGGCATGTAATAAATGTTTCAACCATCGTGAATGATTGGCAAAGAGTCGCAGACTCAGTTGCGTTGGTTAGCTAGTTGCGTTATAAATACTTATCAGATCCAAAAAAGACATTAAAATATGAATTTGGAGAGGTCTCTGAAGTCTGGAGAAGAAATCTATCATTATCTATCATCTAATCTAAATTGATCACCCGAATTTTATGAATATTTGTTAAAGAGCTCGTCTTTATTTTTTATATTATTCAAATTTTGGTCAAACTTCTACGAAGCCTAAAAAATACATAATCTGGTTAACGCTAACCGGTAGAGGCAAGTACACAACAGTGCGCTTGCATGTTCACCTTCCGCAGTCTTTTTGTAATGCATACCTGAGCAGACCTTGTATCCGTCAATCTGTATATTATCTATCGCATCAAATATATGAGTTCGTCAATGCGAGTACTATACTTACCATTAAAATTAAAAATAACTGAAGTTAACATTGGAATTAGGTCAATCCATAACCATGATTTTAAGACCTATAGACAGTTTTACATCAATAAATTACGTCTTAAAGAACAGAAGCTCTCAGAACAGTTATTCCTATATCGTGATCTTGTGTTTCTGACATTTTCGGGAGTGAAGCGCATACGCTTAATTCATGATGAATTGAATTAGGAAAGTTAACTTAAAAACGTACTCGTGAAGACATAGCTTCAGCGGTTTCAAATTTAACAACTTATAAATAGGATCGTAATACTTACATCCTTTTTAGTTTTATTTTTACAAAAGAAATGAACTAACCTACAACGATGGAAATAGTTTAGTCAAGGATCAAATTCCCAATCGGTCAAAAAATCGAAAAATGTCATAATGTTGGTCCAATCGGTCGAATATTTTAGTTCACGTCATGGTAGGTCACGGTGCTGTGGCATCGGTCGGCGAGTACCGTAACCGAATATCAATTGTTTGAAGTAATCTTTTTGACGGTTCTCTAGAGGTAGAGGTAGTTTAGAGGGTTTGCTATTTTGACAGACTGTGATTTTCACGAATTTGACCAATTCTGGATTTCACTATACGCGACCTAACGGTGAAAATGTATCACACATTTATTTTCATCATCATTAGAATTTCAGGCATAAACATGCTACAACTTTAGTCGACTAATATTATTTAAACTTAACTTAAAACTCTGGCCAATTACAAGGTACAATAATAACTAAAGAGGGAGTAGAGACTCCTCTTGTTCCTTCTCCCTTTGTCGGACAGCAACAGCTGTCTCCACTAAGAGGTATAGACACTTGAACTTGTCCTGATCTCCCTCCATTCCTCGAGGCACCACCTGAAGTTATTATCCCGAGTCAAAAAATGTAAATAAATAATTTAGAATAGACTTTATCTAATACAAATCGAAAAATAAATTAAAATAAAATAGAGAAGAAAGAAATAATAACTGTCAGGTGATGCCGGCATTAAAACACTAGATAACCAAAACGCTAACAAAGCTATAATGAAAACCAAATTTGTTTGATATAAAATTTATTTACACAACAAACAGAAACTCGTCTAATAGCTAAAAACAAACAAAAATACTAGTTCCCTTAGCAATATAAAAGTACGTTGATTTTATAGAACTATGTTTTAACACCGACGTCGCCTACAGTAAAATTATAGTACACAAAAATAGCTGTTCCCAAAATGTTATTGCAAACTGCTCTGAAATTTTCACAAAAATAATAATACAAGATATATTTATACATATTTTGAAATTGCAAATTTCATTAAAGCATCTTGGCATTGTTAACGGCTAAAAGTGTGATGTGTGATCAAATACAAATAAAAGTATTTAAGTAGGTCTTAATAACAAATTCAAATAGACACTAATTAAATTTGTACCAAGTAACAACTGCCTTCCACAACTAACAGACAGATGACCTGAAGAAACTATTAAGGACATCACAGTTCTTTTAAGTTTATTCATCAATAAAACATATGTAAAGTAACACACATTCAGAAGAAAGTACTAAGATTAATTTCCAACGTCTCCTTTTCAAACGACTATTTGTTTTGATTCCACATAATACTTCTAAAACAGAGCAACACTTTATTAGGGAGTAGCCTACGCTGGCATTCCGCTCAATGTGTGTGTAAAATTTTAATGTTTTGTTTTGATTGTTATGTGCCCGTTCGTGAGGTCAGGGTTCACGAGGTTAAACGACGTATGTGAATCATAAGAACGGCGATCAACAAGATGTGGAAAATTTTAAGGAATGGGAAAATTACCACAGCCAGGCCGATCAGGCTCGTGAGGATGCTTATATTCCCCATATTCCTATACGCGGCTGAAACTTGAACTTTACATTTCGCAAAGTCCAACTTTCACCGCGTGGTGTGTGGTGAAGTGGAAGTGGAATGGCATAAAGTAGACGCTTTGGAAATTTGGTGCTGGAGACGAATGCTTTGGTTTTCATGGACTGAATTTCGCACGGACGTCTCAATACATCAAGAACTCAGTATCAAGCAGCGTCTGTTCTCAATAGTACAATCTCGCAACCTTAAATTTTTCGGACATATTTCTCAGCGTGTCGATCAATCCATAGAACGCCTTGTCGTTCAACGAAGAGTGGAAGCCACTACACCCCGCGGAAGGTCACCTACGCGTTGGATTGACCAGATCAAGACTGTCGTGGGAGTTTCGGTGAACGAGTGCAGCAGAATGACCTCGAACAGACAGTAGTGGCGGAATGCCGTGAAACACATCACATCTCCTAAAACCGCTACATAGAGAATACTATCACTCTGTCAAGAGCGCACCGGATGAGAAGTACAAGTTCGTAGTGATATGCGATTGTTTTGTATGCGTATGTGTAAAGATTTCCAACCGCAAAAAATGACAGACTGTTGTGTATCAGAAAAACACGCTATGGCTACTCCGTTCGGTGGCCCGTGTTGCTCTATAGTCTGAAATGTCACCACAATGTGCTAAGTGTTAGTGTGGCACCACATGTCAGTGGTTGCCACTTCGAGTTCCACAGCGACTGGGGGTGGCGGGGACGGCTGTCGAGGCGGGCTCACCTGCATGCGCCTGCGCAGGGGATGAGGCAATTGAGGCAGATGCGCCAGCTGAGGATGACTGAGCGCCTGCCAATCTTCGCTACTCGATACCGCTTCTGGGGCCTGGTCGGCCATGTCTTCGGTGGTAGTGACAGTTACCACTGAAGCTGTGCTGCTATAAGGAAAAGTAATTATTGAATAGAAAAGACATTATTTTACTTGGGTGAAAAGCGATCACGTAAATCAATTGCTCAAAACATTAATGGCTTAAGTTAAATAGTAGTTCTAAAAATTTAGACAGTGTTAGTTAAATATGAATTTAAACCATTGACATGGAAGTTTTAAGGATAAAATTGCAAAGTTCACAATAAAGTCATCAAAAAATTCAGCTTTGCAAATCAAATAGCAATGAATTGAGCAATATTTAGCAAGCAAACATTAAGCGTCAACAGTTGTCCATTGTTATGGTAACTATGCATATATTGTTGTTTGGGCTTTGTTAAAGTTTTACTTTGTTGAATATTTACACAACAAAATTATAAGAGAATTCAATTTTACTCTTGTCTTTCCTATGTGCAATAAAATCAAAGTTCACTAACTCTCTGGTAGCTGGATGCAGATCGTGATCCTCAGGCCCATATCGTATGACAGATTGCCATACCGAAGGGTCATATTTGACCTCCTCTTCGCTGATGGTGCTTGAGTAACCCTCTTCTCCATCTCCTAGTTCATCACCGTCACTTCGGTAGACAAGCAAACCATCACCGTAGTCATGAGCTCGACTGTCTACAGCATTCTATAGATACAACTTGAATTTTATAACCTTAAATAAATAATTGTGACAAAACTCGGATGAGACAATTCTAAAGAGGGGGACCACCAAAAAAGACTCATTGAAAATGAAACGAATAAGCTCCCTCAGTCATTGTAAAGTTGAGTTCGTCACATTCTAAAACGTCATTTGTGATGTTCATTTCTCATTGCCGAAATTTTCACATACGAAAAGTGCTCTTTCTAAACATATCCATTCAAAAATGCCATTTCCAAATAGGCCTTTTCGAAAAATATCATGACTGAAAAAGTAAAATTCCTACATGCTATAGTCTATTTTTAAATGATCGAACCAAAGAATTGCAGAACATGTAACACAAACCTCAACAACAATGCCATCCCACGCTGTCACTGTTACGCTATCTGGTGCAACTCTCAGTCCTGAGGTAGATGCTGCGCCAAGTCCTGAGGTAGATGCTGCGCCCAGTCCTGAGGTAGATGCTGCGCCCAGACCAACCATAGGTCCCACTCCAGCCATGGCGCCAGGTTGTTTCCTACCCCTTCGGGATATAGTGTAATGGAGAGGGTCATGACCCTCCCGCCTAATCATCTCGGGGAGGATACGGCGACGAGCATTTATAAACCAATTGCATACCTAAAAATATTTAAATATGTTAATTTTATTATTTGTGTCTGTTATTCGCATTTTTTGGTAGCCAGCAAATGACCAGACGAATAAAATTATGATGAGTAACGCTACCTATGAATCTAAATCAAGGAAATGGATTTGGATCATCTCAATCGATAAATAGCGATGAAAGAACGTCTTATCACCTGTTTTCTACGTAAGTAAATTAAAGAAATTAGGAATAACGTTATTCACTCAAAAGCTTGGTAAGTTCTTAGCGTATTCGAATGTCAAAACTGTCGTTAGATGTCTCTGACAAGAAATTCTTGGCCCGGAGTATGGTGGTGTTTCCGGGCCTCGGAGAGTACCTTAAGGTGTCGGATCTTGTTGTACGGATAAGGTAATACGAAATTCAATGTGAGTTTATTTATACAGTCACCTGCAATACAGTAAGATTGGCTTCTTGACTGAGCGCTAGTTTCTCCGCGTCACTAGGATAGGCGTTATACCGATGATCGTACAACCACCTCTTCAGGATCTTAACAGAATGCTTCGGTAAGTTACCGCGTCGCTTACGTACTGAACCCACAATCACCGTCTACAAAATTATTGCTAGATCAACTACGACGACTTACGATGATCGTTGTATAATATACATACTTATTTAAATTGTAATATGACAGCTATGAACGTATATTTAAAATTCAATTCAAATCATTTATTTTATGAAGAACAGATTATTATCTGCATTAATTACCAATATTTGAATATAGTTAGTATCAAGTGCTATTTGCCCTTTAAAGCATTTGATGTTAGCTTTATTCAAATACAGGATCCAGACAGACCAATGGTGGATCACTGTGAACTCGTGGATCGAGATAGTGGATCCTTATTAACAGAGGGGACTTTATTTTCAATTTCAACTAAATTTCAAGGCTGGCTTGAGACTACGTACGTCTCTGATGTCTAAATAATTTTGATTCTCTTCGTTTGCATTTATAATCATAATGATGTGTAAAAATGGTTATAAAAGTACACAAGCTGAATTATAAAAGTCACCTTTGTTCACCTGTGTGAATCAATTCCAAGGTGAAAAAAGGACACCGCTAAGTCCAAGTTTCAAGGTGATTTGTGGAAACTTAAGATTACTTTATTCAACCTGGGTGAAATCACCCAAGGTGTAGAACGTGGAATAAGGGGCTAGTACACACAAAAACTAGTACATACTTAAGTACAAAACTCGAGCTTTGCATGTCGGTTCAGAGGTATAACGTTTGTTGAAGACACAAATTTTGACCAAAAATTATCGAATTCGTCTAATTGAATGAAAAGACATACCTGAGCATGTGGTGGCGGGGGCGGATGCCTGGGATGCGTCATAATAGGATGGCGTCCCTCCGGATCCCAACTGGTTCCGGGCTCGTTAGTACGTCGGTGCGTCATGTAGAGCGGGTGGTCCCTGACCTGTGGCGGCGGCGGGTGCCTGGGTTGCGTCAAGGCGTTGTGGCGGCCCTCGGCGTCCCAGTCCGTGCCGCTCTCATTGTCGTCCGTCGATGACGTCGACGGGAAACGATCGCGCGCTAATACAATTAACAGAGGAGGATTTTCATCATCGTCAACAGCCTTGAATAGTACACTGTCTGACGTACTAATTTAATACTTTTTACTTTCGTGAAATTTATGTAGGTAAAGGTCCATAATTTGTTTTAGTATCATATAATGAGATTTCTGAGGTCAAACCAAACGCAGTGAGTTCGACTGAGTATTTTTATTTAAAGCTTATTTACTTTATGAACAAGAGATTTTTGGATGTTCAACAAATTTGAGATTTTTTTTACCAGTCCATCCATCCATCTATTACCATTTTAACAGTCCTATTTACTTACTAGAATAATAATTCTTATAAATAAACACTATAATTTAAAACAAATTTAATGGTAAAGCCAGGAAAGTAAATTATTACTTAATTCTTTGAACAAGCTTTCATATAATACAAAGCATATTCAGCCTTTTCGTGTCGTGACGCAAGCCAGTCGAACCTGGTATCGTGCAATTCGAGGGGCGTATGTCCAGCTGTGGCCTGCGATAGGCTGATGACGAAAATTGGGAACAATTTTAAACTGTAACCGTGGTTAAAAAAGCGTAGTACATATAACTAGGCCGTATGTAGAATTGTAAATGCTACCTTTGCTTACACAATAAAATAAAATTATATGTACAAAGGAATTTTACCTAAACTTAATTACCATAACTATTATTGTCACGTGATGACGCTTTTTTCAAGTGACGATGTCTGTCTCTGTCAAATAGGCTCAAAGTTTTAATATAACTACACCTACAAAATGCATCATCAAGAACTGAGTCTTTGTATGTTTATGTACTTACGCAGTTTGATCTTCATAACTTTGATCACGGATCTAGGCAGCGTGGCGAATTTAATAAATTATCAACAAAGTGGAATTCGCGCCACCAAACTTCACGCTTTTGACATTAGCTGCCAATTAATAACATTTACAATTGACATCACAAAACTATCTGAAATAATGTTATAAATATATAGAAAATAATTATGCGATGATTAGTCAAAGACTGCTCTGTTGGGAATGAATTGTTTTAAAAATCGATGCGCTTTTGTGACAATTGACAACGACATGCATTGTCATTTGTCATTTTGATAAATTTTTGAAATTTGGAAAAAAAGAATTAATTTCAAGCCAGTCGCTTGCAAAAGACAAATTTATATAACCTCTTTTTTTGATTTATATTAAAATTTTTGTTAAATTTTGAAGCTTTTTGAACATTTCATTTCTTTTTTCTGAATATATTGTATCTTGTCATGGAATTATTATAAATTGATGGATTACTATTAATTCTCAGTCCGGTTAGAGGATCAGGTATGTGACCTTGAAATGAGTATATCAATGTCTTTATGAGAGTTCTTATGTGCCTTTGTTATCTTTCTTTTCAATGTTTACAATCTTTTCAAGATTCTCTGCTTTTACGTAGGTGAGTTAGAAAAAAATGTCTCAAAAATGTGTGCACCTTTGCGTTATGCTTTGAGATTATAGGCGTAAATTTATGTATGTAACAAAGAATGTAATGCAGACGCATTACGTTCGAAAAGGCATTTGCAATTGCAAATAAAAAATAATTAAGTCTCACTATAAAAAAATATAATTGAATTTTTAATAAAATATGAAATTTCCTTGCGTTGTCAAGTCACCAACCTATTGCATTTAAATTTTCAGTATTTTACATTACTACATCAATTTTAAAAGGCTTTATTTGAAGTGAAATTAGTTATTATCAGCAATAACCATTAAAAGAAAAAGAAAATAGGTTAGGTCGCGGCCAGCGTATTAGGGCCGAGTAAAGATTTTCCTCACGGGCCACTCCGCTGCCTCTTTCCCCAAGAATGCGACTTTACACAACAGCCAAAGGTGTAGCCAGGTTTTAGTTTCTTTTCAAAAGAACAAAATGACTACTATCCTTTATCTGTAGATAATATTGTTATGAAAAAAATATCGTGGAAGAAAGGGAGGGGAGGTTGAACCCCAAAAGCTCTCCCCTAGCTACGCCCATGTCTATAGCTGTTGTATAGGGAGCAAACGAGCAGACGTATCACCTGATGGCAAGCGATTACCGCCGCCCATGGACACCCGCAACACCAGAGGCTTTACCAGTGCCTTGCCGGCCTTTTAAGAAGGAGTACGCTCTTTTCTTGAAGCGTTGAAGGTCATATTGCCAAACAAGTCAGACAGCAAATTTTTCAATGTAGTGCTGTTTTATGATATACCTACCTAAATAAGCTTGAAATGAATGCCTCTACTGTACCAGTTTTGATTGCTTGTTGTCCTGCACGGCTTCCTACTTTAGTAGAGTAAGATCCCAAAGCAATCAGACATAACTTATTTTCAAATAGATGAAACCTTAGGTTCTCAGTAGCATCTCATGTTTTTTGAATACCTGCTTGCTTTTGGAACCCCCGTTAGTGACGCCTGGGCAGGCACCAGGTAAGAAAGACAACTAAAAATAAGAATTACTTAAATTATATGTCTGATTTTTATAAATGTTTAGTAGTATTCTAACCCATAAACAAAGATTGTCATAAACTTATAACCAATAAACACATTAGTATATTTTAAAACCTTTTTAGTGGCACATGTACGAAAAGCCGTGATTGTTCTCATGAACAATTTAGTTTTTGGAGATCGTTTTTTATTTTTTCGAAAAACGGTCCGCATTTCGTGTCATCCACATTTTATATATTTTATCATTAATTTCATCACGACGAAGATTTGAAGACTCGATGACATAATTTAAGACTATAAATTCTTGACATTGGCAGGATTGCTAATCCGAGTGATACGGCTGGTTGCCATTTCATCAAAAAAAGAATTTAGTTTTTAATGTTCTTTTAAACATTTACCATTTAAGTAAGGATCATGAAACAAAATTTTGTAACTGGCTCTGCGAGTTTCGGTTTTCTATTTTACTGTCTTATAAATTCTTCAATCATATTGGTGTTGGGGCTACCCGTGTAAAGATCAATAGTAAGATATAAAATGCAACAACTATAAATATAATCATTTAATTAATATTAAGTGAGTACTTCAATAAAGAAAAATACTATTGAAACAGCCACATAAAAATAGTAACATTGTATTATAGCAAAATTCAATAATCTTCATCTTTGAGCTCTACGGGGGCTTTCGTAAGGGGGGTCGAGAGCGGTGCTACGGCAGGGGCTGATACAGCTGTGGGGGGTCCAGGGTCCGCCAATGGAGAATCCGGCCTCTTTTGACATTTCTCTATCGTATCTGACAGGATTTCTTTGAGAGTCGTCGCTAACGCCTTTGGATTGCCGCTGCTGTCCAACTGTTGGAAATTAATAATTGTGATTCAATTGCGTGTTCAATAAGTGTAATTAAATATTTAGTTGCCCTAGTAGACAACATTCTTTTGACGATCTGTGTTATATATGCGTAATTGTAACTTTGTGAGATGTCTTTGGGAACACTTAAAAGCAATCTACAGATCAAATTAATTACACGTGTCATTTTCAGACTACTGGCTTACAACATTAATCATAAATTTATTTGGTACCTACCGTACAGAAATAACAGAATTAAAATATTGAATGACAGAACCCTAGTTTTGTCAAATCACAGTCTCGCAAAAAAAGTCGTATCTTCACCAACAGATTTTGATAGTCCAATGCTGGACATAATCTCATCTTAGAAAGGGAGCTTAACAGTCATTAACTTAACAGTATATATATTTCCCTACTAACCGTGATGACATGACCGCCAAATCTTTTGTGGACGTTCTTAACTTTGTGGGCGGCTTCCCTCACTATCTGTCGCGCTGCATTAATCTCGGACTCTGGTCTGCCTAGTTCAGACAGCTTATTCTGCAGTCTAGTTGCGGCGACCTGCCAATAAAAATAGCCGAGGATCGAACTAA
Source organism: Spilarctia lutea (assembly GCA_916048165.1). NCBI lineage: Eukaryota > Metazoa > Arthropoda > Insecta > Lepidoptera > Erebidae > Spilarctia > Spilarctia lutea. Next base: position 2,626,088 of record OU696473.1, on the reverse strand, counting down.
GTGGTGTGAAATTAGAGAAGTCTGTGTGTCCAGCAGTGGACTGCGGTAGGCTGATGATGATCTGCAATAGCCTTTAATGTCCTTATTAAGAAGATTTGCCTTACTATATAAAGCTTAAATTGAAATTAATACATGAAATGGCCGTAAAGAATACCCAGACTTAAAATAACTATTTGTGGATCTCCCACAACACTCGGCGCAGTTGGAAACAGCGAATTCACAGCTTAAACTACCAGACTATTCGCTCAGTGGACAGTCATAATTAAAAAGCACGGGCTTTTATAGTTCTAAATAAATCTAAGTGCTTTTAAAGGGATTGTCTTACCTCGTTGTCGACTTCAAGCGCCACAATCTTCTCTGGCCACTTGACTTGTCTGTTAAAAATGTTAGACATCCGTGGATTCTTCGGGAATCCAACCAATATAAAGCCCTTGGCTTCTGCTTGCTGCAGCATTGCCTCTTTTATGAGGTCTACTGTCATTTGCTGGAAAATTAAAAAGTTTAAAACAATTTTGCCGCTATAGTCCTTAGTGAATACTTGATTTTTTACAGAAATATATTTTTATGAAGACTTGGATCTCTAATTAAATTAAATACAACTTTCCTTGACCCGGAGCCTCTTCATTCAGCATCGTTATACAAAAATAACTAAATAACAAAATCCCGCCCACAGCAATCTGAACTAGCATAAGTTATGATAATCATATTACTAGATAAACTTAAAATATTTAGTATTTTTAAATAGAAACATACTCTTCTAGATGAAATATGTGTAAGTTTCTAACAGCGTTTTATGCAAAAACAACACACATTTTGTATAACGTCAACTGACTATATATTTAAATACATACATCATATACCTTATACATAAATATAATGGACCTTGTTTACTGATTTATTTGCGAAGAAGTGGGAGTAGCCCCAATACTATAATTAATTGAACTAACATGCTATATATATACCAGACGTAAACACCCTACATCCATATTTCAAGAATAAGAAAGAATATGTGTAGTAGAAAGAACAAACCAATATTTTAGCTTTAGAAATCGGATGTATTCGACGACCTGCCATTAAAAATTATCAGCAAGTTCCAATGTAAATTCATGTAGCGCTACTTTTCAGGTTTACGTTAAGAAGTTTGCCTTACCTCAGGAATATCTTCCTGTGCTTGCAACTTATCAGCTATAAGCCGACCTCTGGCCGTGTCTTTCTGTGCTTCGGCCCTCACCAGCTCACCGGGCCTGATCATTGTGTATCCAGTGATATTGGACATGGTCTGTGCGACAGTCTGGTTGCCGGCGCCCGGTACGCCATTAACGAAAATGACTGGGAGATGCCGTATTGGCGTCATGTCGTATGCTGTGTCCTCCTGGTTTTAAAAGAAATTTTAATTTCACGTTTCATCTCAAATTGTTTAGCTTGGTTTAGCTTGGCAATTGTAGTTGCCAACACCTTATTTCGAGGACAACACAAGTTGTGAATCGGACAAAGTGTTTGTTGAATTCGAACCAACGACACTTAGCGCACTTAAAAGCGGCGGGTGACCACCAAAACCACTGCGCCATTCGTGAAGTCAAATTTAAATTTAATAGCATTCTTCCGACTACTATTTAGCAAAAAAGCAAGTAAATCTTTCTACTACCTATTTTCTTTATTAAAATTTGAAAACAATTTTTCTTTTGTAAGGAAATAATCGTGAACTGTATATTAATTAGCCATTGTTTTACGGTTTCCATACGTTTGGTTAATAACGTAACTCATATATCACTCAATCTAAAAGACCACGTTCCAACATGCTCGTAAATCGCTAAATCGTAGATGTTACCGTCTGTCAGAAAACGATCTGTGCAAAAAACGTTCAAAATTTAGGCCTAATAAATATAAATTGCTTATACCATTGCGTAACCCGTGGCAATTTGTCGACGTGTCTATATTTGTGGAAGTCGACACCATTTACGTCACACCATCATACCAGACCAGAACAGCACAACTCACCTCTTCATTGCGCCTAGAATAAAAACAACCCATTGTGTTGCCTCTTGTTTAAATCGATGTAAAATTATTTATTTTATTCCTCAACAAAATTCAAGTAAAATGACATCTCCAAATAAATGACAGTTGTTTAAATGGACCCCTAGATTATTGATGGTTTTCGAATAATATTTAATGTGGACAGTATTAATGAATAAAGTTTAATAATAAACAAATAACAAAAAGGTTTGATACTGTTTTTTTTTTATCTACTACTAGATCTTTTGTTCAGTGAATCTATACTACTCAATATTAAACTGTTATTTTTAAATAATTTGACAAAATACTAATCACTCAGAGCCTATTTTGTGTTGACTGAATTGCAATCGAAGGAGACTGTTGGATGCGAGCAGCACAGGACTGAATAATGATTCAAAAATGGGGGAAAATTATCACGCTACTAAGGCTTAGAGCATTAAACCAATACTACGGGCAAGAGGAGACGCAAACGAGGTTGCGTGGGTCAGCTACTAATGTTTAATCGGGAATCGAGCAGCTAGACCAAACGAGCAGACTTATCGCCTGATGGTAAGCGATTACCGCCGCCCATGGAAACCAGCAACACCAGGGGCGTCACTACTGCGATGCCGGCCTTTGGGGAAGGGGAGGGGGATGGGGGGACGGATTATGGTATGGGCCTCCGGTATCCTCACTCACTCGGTGAAACACAGCACAAGCGCTATTTCACACCGGTTTTCTGTGAGGCCGTGTATTACTCCGGTCGAGCCGCCCCATTCATGCCGAAGCGTGGCACTCCCACGATGAACTTTATAGCCCGAACCAGTAGCAAATAATTAAATACTTCCTCTATCGGCACTAATTCAGGGTCAGATGTCCCATAATTCGTTTATCCAACAACTTTGAAATAGTAATTTTCTGCATGTAATTATTGTGTTGTGCGGTCATTTTGCTGTAATCTTATTGTCACTGATCTATGCTGAATGAAATTGAAAAGATAATAACTATTCGTAGTCAATTGTTGTAGAAACATGACTGTGGCACACTGGCGCTGTTGGCTGAGGTCAGTCCATATATTATATAAGGTCAGTCGTGGATTGTTAAGTGTTCGTGAAGGTACCTTTTATTTTCGGTTGTGAAGTTTCAAACATTAGCACTAACAAAAAAAGAATATTAGTGACCAAATTAATGTTTGTGTATTTGTAATCACTCGAATTAGTTCCTTTTAAAAGATTTAAAAAGTAGGGATTATGATAAATTTAGGTAATTTTAAAAACAAGCACTTATAAACTATGTTTTTAATGTAAAAGGTAGTGTTGTATTATGAAATCGGATTGATAGAGAGTTTGTCAATTTTTTTTTGGCTTGTCCTTTATTGTACAGCCGATATGTGATTGTATTTTGAGTAGGTAGTTATTTAGTAGTTATTTTGTATTTTTGTTGTTATACTTTACTACAATTAGAACATTGAACAGATCTCATTTGTAAATATAGTCCTAAGATCCTTGTAAGTATCGTTAACTCGCGTACCTACCCCGGAGCTTTTATAATTTTCATAATTTTTACGGTTTCTAATTATTAAACAAACGTTGCATACTGGGAAACGTGTGCTTCAGGCGCATTGAAAAGCAAAACACAAACTTCCATAATGAATTTAAGGATACTAAATACATTGTTAATATTAAAAATTGTAATACAAATAGCAATATCCAACTTAGCCTGCAATGTAGACTCGCCATCAGTCTCTCACTATCATCTTATAGAGAAATGCTACCGATCGAAACTCGGCATAGCTGCAAAAGCGAACTTTACATCTTTAACCAGATGTTTAAAGTTTGGTATTGAAAAGAGAGGCCTGGCTTTAAACTTTAGCCCGCCAGAAGCGTGGGAAGACAGTAAAGAGGACTTGCAATATACTTGTGAAGTTATCAAGTGTGCGGAAACTGATGGTGGATTGTCTTTGGTGAATGACACTAGATATGACTACTATAGCCTTTATGGGAAGCCCTTACGTAAGTTCATATTTCTTAATAGTAACTTGAATAGTGAATTTATGCCTTCATGTAGAATTGTTGCAAAAAAAACCATAGTTATCATGCCTTTATTTATTTATCTATACCATATATATCTATACTAACAATAAAGCTGAAGAGTTTGCTTGTTTGAACGCACTGATCTCAGGAACCGCTGGTCCGATTTGAAAAATTATTTCGGTGTTGGATACTCCGTTTATCGAGGAAGGCTATAGGCTATATATTATCACGCTACTACTAATAGGAGCGGAGCACCAATGAAGAATGTTTAAAAAACTCGAAAAATTTTAACGCTACAGGCAATAGAAGACGCAAACGAGGTTGCGTGGGTCAGCTAGTAGTACAAATACGTCTTAAACTTACTAGGATATGTCTTGGTTGATTTCAGGTTCGACTTTATATTCATAAAATGTTCTGTTGTTATTTTACCTTTTTTTTTCCTCCTCCTGGTGGCATGTCGTACTCGAACCGACTAAAACCACACGCAATCACGCGCTAGGCGTAGCGTAGGGCGCTACGCTTACTAAAGGGCGCTGAAAGAATAATTGCACATGTGCGCTTCATGGGCTAGGGACACCTCTGATAACTCCCTTCTCTAAAATTGAATAAAATATACTTCTTAGCATATCTTTCATCTCGAAATTTACAACGGTTGATAAGTTTTTTTCCTTTTAATCTGCAATCAGCTTCAGCTATAAGCAGATGAGTTCCACGTATATAAGTTTGATAAGTAGATAAATATTATGTTAGTCATTAAGTCTACTTCGTATAAATGCAGAGAAGTTAAATAAATAAACTAAATAATTTCTAGCCCACGTGAATTCAACCTGTGTTCCAGCAACTGGTATGTTCTTCCTCCTAACAAAGAAACTAAACTATACTCTTGCTTTTCGAGAGTGTAAAAACCTAACAGCAGTACCAGCTGATATTACTAGTGAACAGCGGACTGATGCGCTTGCGCAGGTCTTGGCAGGAGCGAGTATTGATGCTGCGTTCGTGGGGCTCAGGAGTAAAAATGGCAGCACGTTCGTGTCTTCTAATGGTAGGTCAATATCTTCAAGATTTAATTATTTTAGCACTTTCGACATTTTTCCGACATTAAAAAACAACGGTTAAAATGCAATTTCAGGATAGCTTATAACTTTATGTTAAAAGGATCTTCATACTTAGATGTAACTCAGACAAATTGCATAAGAGTATCTTAGAAAAGGCCCATCTCTTGTCATCATCTACCACTATGTATAATTTCCGCCACACCGTAAACTCCAGTTATTTAAATCTCACTCAATATGGTGACATACAACTGATGACAACTGATTGAGAACTTAAATTATTTTAAACATTGAACCACCGACTTACTAAACAGTTACGAATTACGAACAGGTGTTCTCGTTACCGTTCTACCTTAATACTAACACATTTCTTATTCCCCAGGAAATGGGCTAGATTGTATCACTTATCGAGCTTGGGCTCCCGGCCATCCCAAAAGACATCGTAATAAATTTGATTGTGTACTCATCACGCGCCATCGTACTTGGTTATCCACATCGTGTAAGAAAAATCACCCTGTACTGTGTGAATTGATCCCTGGTGGTCCATACAAGAAGGGATCAATATTTACTTCGAGAAATCAGAAGAGTAACGGTTGGTACTGAAATATCATTTAAAAATATTATTCCGTCACAGATTTTCATTACTTGGCAACTTACCTTATTTTATATCTATGAAACTCTTTTTTGGCGAGTATATAAATTTTAGAATAGAATAGAATAGAATAGAATAATCTTTATTGTACATTACATAAATAGTTTACACAAAATAATCCATGAAATGACTGACCATGTACAAATGGCGGCCTTATTGCTAAAAGCAATTTCTTCCAGGCAACCTTAGGATAGAAAAAAGCACTGAAAGAAAAGAAAACAAAACGAATTCATGGGCAGTTTAGTCAGTTTAGTGCGAGAATAAACATAATGCGAAAGAATTTAAGTGAATTATATAAAATAATTTACACAATAAATATTAATTATTATACATATGTACTCTAATATTATGGAGGGTAGAGATAAGGAGTATCATCTGTGTACATGAAAAGTGTCCGTCGAAATGCATTAAATTAGGGTGGCGCCACATTAGCATCAGAGTAAACTTCTTAAAATCAATACACATACTTTTTCATAAAATTGAATGATAAAAAATCAATAAACGTACTATTCACAGTTCAGAAAATAAAATATATTTACTACATTATTTTGTAATACGCAAGTAGTGACAATAATGTTAAATTTTTTAACTCGGCGTACTTCAATTCGTTCACAATTGCTACATTCATACCATACCATTAGCATCAGAGTAAACTTCTTAAAATCAATACACACACTTTTTCATAAAATTGAATGATAAAAAATCAATAAACGTACTATTCACAGTTCAGAAAATAAAATATATTTACTACATTATTTTGTAATACGCAAGTAGTGACAATAATGTTAAATTTTTTAACTCGGCTTACTTCAATTCGTTCACAATTGCTACATTCATATTATACCCTGTGTCTACACCAGCGCCATTCTGGAAGGTTTTTGAACTGTTATTTACAGCTTATGCTGGACACTTTTTTCAATTTTCTACCATATGAGATAACACTCCTTATCTCTACCCTCCATATCTAATATAAATAAATACATACAAGTTTTAATTATGACACGTGCCAAAAAAAGCACCACTTAATGGTGGTGACATAAATTTCGAAATAAATATGTTAACTTAATATTTTGCTTTTTAGAAACCATCTTGGTAATTGATGACAAATAAATATTCTCTCTCGGCCACTGCAGACATATTTCAAGAAAGATATTGAGTATTTCAATTTAAAGAAACTGAAATTATGAAATGGACAAACAACCATTCCTTGTCAGTAATATTTTCTCAGAGGTTTTCGAGGACAAACGGACAAAACATTTTTAGTGGGCAAGATTAAGGAAACGTCAATCTGTCAAATTTGAAATTCTTTGTTTTCCTCCACTCTTCTGTCACAGAGCTGATTAAAGATTCAAAGCTATTTTCATTTTTATTTGTTTACATTTAAATAGCTTACATAAAAATATTTTACTCATTGTTATATTATGGGGCAAGGTAAAAGTCAATTTACCGAAGAAGAGCTTCAAGATTACGAGGTAATTTCATTGGCTTCTTGTGAATTAGTGTTGGGTGTTATTAGAACGATTAATAACCATTTCCTATTATTTTCAGGATCTTACTTATTTTACGAAAAAGGAAGTGTTGTAGTAAGTCTCTGAAACATTTTTAGTTATTTGATACATAGTACTTTCATTCTTTTGTAATGGGTGTTTGGAATCTAGTCATAATTCAAGTCTATTTTATTTCTTAAACTCAAAAGTTAATGTTAGGCTGAAATATGATTATCTTTTTGGTCAGCTAATTTTGCAATACTACCATGTTCTTAACTCTGAATAGTTTTTTTTCACTTTTGTTAATGAATTATTTTTTGGATAATCTAATGTTTTGTAACCCTGAATGCTGTGCCTGAGAACAACCAGGTCCAAACTGAACTCATACCATGTTCAATTTCTTCATAGTGTGTGATAAACATGTGCATTCTTGGCAATTTATCTTATTTAGTAATATGTTAGTATAATTTATTTTAATCTGTAATATATGTAAATCTTTACTTAAACATAAATTTGCAGTGCACACCAGAAATTCAAAGCCCTAGCACCTGAGAAAGTCGGTCACAACAAAAATGCAAAACTGCCAATGGCTAAGGTCCTCCAGTATCCAGAACTCAGAGTGAATCCCTTCAGAGACAGGATATGCAAGGTATTCAGTTCAAGTAATGATGGAGACTGCACATTTGAGGACTTTCTTGATATGATGTCAGTGTTCAGTGAGATGGCACCCAAAGCTGTGAAGGCTGAACATGCATTTAGAATATTTGGTAAGTTTAAGAGCATTTTTAATATACTCTATGTTTTTGATTGTTTGGGTTTAGGCACAACAAAACTGAAGAAATAAACATATGGGGAAAAGATTTTAGCATTGTATGAACACCTTTTATATAAACACCACACAAGTAACATTAAAATTAGTATATCAAATGAGTATTAAACATCATAAACATCAGGGAACCTGAGAGTAGTCCATTATTCTTTACGGCTGAGAGAAATTCTTTTCTGTACAGTTCAATAATGACTCATTTTTCAAAAATGTTCCAGATTTTGATGGTGATGACATGATTGGTGTCTCAGATTTACGTGAAGTTATTGAACGACTTTGTGGACCTGAACTGAAGCTGAGCGACTCTGAAATCCAGCAGTTAGTACAAAATGTACTAGAAGAAGCTGATCTAGATGACGATGGTGCACTTTCATTTGCTGAATTTGAACATATCATAGATAAGAGTTCCGATTTTTGCCAGTGAGTACCTTGAATGCAATATTTAGCATACAATTATTGTATACACCTATATTGTTAATTGGCCCTCATTAAAATCTTCACCGATCCCATCTCGTCCAAAGTTTATCTATACTAATATAAAGCTGAAGAGTTTATTTGATTGTTTGTTTAAACGCACTAATCTCAGGAACCGCTGGTTCGATTTAAAAAAATATTTCAGTGTTGGACAGTCCATTTCTCGAGGAAGGCTATAGGGTATGTATCATCACACTAAGAACAATAGGAGCTGAGCCCCAATGAAGAATGTTTAAAAAACGGGTAAAAATTATTACGCTACGGGCAACTAGTGTATAAATAAAATTAATACATGTTAAGGCCTTGTAGTGCATGGAATGTGGAATCAATCCAAGTAACTGTATGGATGGACAGACAGTTATTTTGCCTAGCTCACTATATTAATGTTTCCCAAATTTCTGATTTATCAATAAATATTATTTTTACATTTCCAGTGCATTTCGAATACGACTGTGAACAATTGTGAAGATCTGAAAGAATACTCAATGCAGTGTGTCTCAAATTACTCAAACATTCTCAAAAGTCTCAAACATGTATTAGTTAAGGTCATTTTTTATATACTGTATAGTAAACCATTGGCATAATTGTATGTTATGGTAAATGTTGTATTCATAGATAATAAAACTGTTTAATAATGTGTAAAGTAACTTTAAATATAGCAACACATGTGCAAATACACATTGAATAGTATATGTCCTTTTGGTCTCGAAATACATATAGTATCTGTTTGTCTTTGTCTGTCTAGATAATTTTACTTAATTTTACATTTGGTTTAGTACAATCCATTGAGATATGCAAAGGAATTACTGATAACAAATAATGCTACAAAAGTTGAACTGAATAGTTTATACATTTTTTATCTGTTAAAGTACATATAAGAATTCTCAGCAAAGAATCTAATAATTTTTAAGATAGTACTATAAATATGCATCTAATCTAGAATATGCATTTACAAGTCTTCCTTATTTTTATTGTCAATTGTGTAAAAATCATTTTTATAAATTATGTACTAAAATTATTTATGTGCTGTTAATTTGTTTATTTACATTCATATATACAGCTCAGTTTGGAGCTTATAGGACAAGGAAAAATATAAATGAAAATATATTATTTCTCATTTCTTCTGTGGAACATGACTTGACGGATGGCATAGTGATCCAAACTGTGACCATGCCGTTTTCTAGTGTTGTGGGTTCAAACTCCACAGAGGATAGCAATTTATGTGATCCACAAATTGTTTTTTGTCTATTCATAAATATTTTTTTTATGTGATTGACCTTTATACTCTGTAGAAGCCATTTAGAAGTATATTTTTAATGTTTATATGTCGGGCATTCTTGATGTGTAACATCTTTCCTCTCCCATTGTATTCTTGAAGAAGAACTAAAAACAGTGTAGCACGAAGCCGGGAAAGACTACATCATGTGACCAATGAGGTGCTAGAAATTTCCAGTAGACAGTGGATTAGATATCAGATGTTACACGTTAAATCCAATTACTGTAAAGCCCCGGACACGAAGTCCCCAAGTTTCCATGCATAGAAGAACATAGCCTCGAAGCCAGTGTTACGGGCAGCAGTGGAGTAGCCTACATTACTGCACTTCTCCACTCGGGCTGACTTTGTGTCCGCTGCTTTAGGCTCGTTTATTATTTGGATACATTTTACCAATATGTGATATTTTCTTAAACCATTTCTGGAATGCCAAATATTGCAAAAAAGTATTAATATATGATTCTCTTGAATTCGTATTTTATTGTATTACCTACTAGCTGATCTCCACGATGTTACTCATGGGTAGGTACCTTATATACTCTCATCTGCATTTAATGAAAGCAGTTAATTTTAAATTAACAACAGCTCCAGGTTCGATTCTCGGGTCAGACCAAATCTTTTTATGACCTGCAAACATTTGTGGTGTATAAACAAGTGTATTTACAGAAAAATTAAAATGAAATGTATACACAGGCAGAGCTGCAGGCAAAAGCTACAATTCTGTTTAAAAAAACTAGACTACTTTACCAGTTGCTCCAGTGACCAATCAAGTTTAAATAAAACACTTTGATTAAAGGAATATAAAAAATATTTATTACATAAACTTATCCAAAAAACAGTGAGATACTGCTTACTCTTGGTATGACAGTAATCAATTCTGGAGATATCCTGGCAACTTCATTCTCATGAATATCCAAGTTGTAAAGAACGATACAATGATACAAAGGAAAGCTACCGATATAAGTAAGATTCTGTTTAGTTTAGGTGTAGACGGGTTATGTGTACGATCCATAATGATGAAACCAACGCCTCCGAGAGAGAACAGGAAACTCGAAGCTAATCCTTCCATGATATATTGCCCATTAACACGGTTGGGCATAAAGGCAACCGGCCTACTGTGTCCATGTTCGTCGGTCGTCGAACCCACGCTAGGCGGCTCCACAATCACGTCGTATATAATTCCTGGAGCAAAAAACGTGTGTAATGTTACCTCAGAAAATAATCCAATAAGAATCATATTAGGAAACACTCAAAAACACAAATCTAACCTCCGGTGACCAAAAAGTATGATAATAGCACCAATGAGAATGTAGTCATAGCGGACGGAGGTTGCAGCCATGTCGGTTTTTTTATCTTAATATTAGGAATTTCGAGTACTGTGAACGGGAGGGCAAATAAAGTTTCCATTATTATAAATAACTGCTATTTGCTTAGAAACCGACAAATTTGATAACGCCTGTTGACCGTGTTGACGTCAATGACAGTTCTACTCGTAGTCACTGACACTCTTACGTTTCGGTTAGTTCTCTATTAATTATGTGGACTTTGTAAAATGGAATTAATCCAGATATAAATGATTATGTGGCTAAGCTCAGTCATTATTAAGACAGACTATTGAATGATAATGAACTTGAATTTGTATAATATTGTCATTCATAAATAATACCACGTAATCTTTTCCATTGGATGTTATGAAGGTGAAATTAAAAAAATCTTATTGTATCAATGTATCTACATTGTAATATTTCATGTCAGTTCATTCACAACTCAATGATTTTTACTTGGAAAAAGTAATTTATCTGTTATATTAGTTAAAAACTAGTACTATGAAAATTAAAATACCAATAAATTTTCAAATTTTCTTTTTTCTGCTTTTAACGGAATGCGTAAAATATGTTTAGGCTACGCCAATGAAAGCAATTCTTTGACATTAAATGTCTGCAAATCATTGGCTTAAATTTAATAATCGATTGAAGTTTAAATATACATCCAATAGGGTTTTTTATCTTGCAATTTTGATACCTGCAAAGAAAACGAAACTTGCCAATGAAATGTCAAATCAAACGATTCGATTTATCATACGAAAATTGAGCAAAAGTTCGTTTCCACATTTTTTATTATTTGGCGACGGCGTAATTTATTAAATTATATTTCATTTTCAAAATGTGTTATTGTGCTTGTGATAAGTGATCAGTGACAGTTGCTAGTGATATTCGTTTTATAATCGTGCTTTTGGAGGAGTTCTGAAAATGTACTAATTTTACTCACAAAATGATATGGACTGTGGATATTTCACTAATATTACGATGAAGGGTGGTCTGTGTATTATCTACACGTCTTTACTGACAATTTCAGTGCTTTCTAGGTAAGTTTGAACATTGTTTTCATACACCATACATAGAAATGGTCAACGCAGCTGTTTTTACAATTACTTATTACTGTCCACAGCTGTGCTCTCTTCATTTTGGTAGTTTCGGAAGCTCTTCATGGTGAGGGAGACCCTAAGGTTGATCTATCTGGGCTGCATAATGTCAGCCAGAAAACGGAGATCAGTGACCGAGATGTCGACCCTGGAATTAGTCCTGAAACATCGTTGGCTGAGGACACGAAGACGGAAGAAGATCGTGAGATAATTTACCCGGAGGCATTATCTCTGAACTCTGTAACAACAGATGGGTAAGTCTTTTTGTTTATCTTTCGAATGTAGTGAAAGTGTTCTGTTCTGCTGAACGATTTTGTTGGCCTTCAATTGTTTTTTGTTTATAGTTGATACCAGTCTTGAGTCAAACACTTCATTGTTTATATTTTAATCAATTAACTTCTATAAACAATAATTTTAAATCAATGAGTGGTCTATGGTTGACTAGATATTTTTTATCTATTTTGTTTTAAAACTTCATACACTGTACTCATAGAGATTAAAAATTAAGCACTGTGAGTAGTGTATGTAAACTTCTATGTATTATGTATTTTTGCAAGTTTTACATTTGCAAGTTGACCTCTTTATAGGCAACAATACAGTAAAAATTATGATAGCTTTATGATAAATTTTCTCAAGTTAGATAAGTCTGGTTTAATCACTAAATAGTTGTAGTTTAAATTACATCTTAATATAAATGATTTTATCTATATAGGTACTATATACTCTTAAGAAATATATATCTATATAACAAAAGTACTATGATTTTGTAGCGTATGTTTAACACTTAGAGATAAATATATATGCACATAGCTCTATACAATTAATTTTACTTTCAGTTATATGAAAGTACCTGTTCATCCAACTTAAACAAATTTCACGGTCTCTATGACAATTTGATTAGGCATTTTGTAGAATAATTTTATTTTAGCATTGTACCATTAGTACCCTATAATTGTGCATTAAATCATTATTATATGTATAATATTCTCATTCATGATTCTCAAACTGTTTAAAATATTTAATGAGAGTATTTATTTAATTCATCACTCTCCCTCCTAGTATAATTTTACTTTCATTAAAGCTGAATATTATAAGATATATATGCATTTTATTTAAATACTAGCGTTTCATGTGTGGTTATTGCTTTAAAGAATAGCCTATACCTTCCTCAAGAATGAAAGTATCTCCATGCAAAATTACATTGAATATGGTGTAGCAATTTAGCCGTGAAATCATAACAGAGTTACTTTCCAATTAACAATCAATATGGACTATCTGACCCATGCAACTTTGCCTACATCTCTCCATTTTTACATCATCCATATTTTCTCACCATTTAAACTTACCCCGTGACTTCCACAAATATTTCAAGATCAAAATTTATAAAATTACTTTTGTCATAACCGAGTTTTAGTAAGTCTACAGCAATTTATTTTTACTTCTAAAATTTGTGTGACCAAATCAAACTAATATTGGGACTTTACTATAGTTATAGTAAGTTAAATTGTGTAGTAATCAGTCTTTATGGCCTTGAGTTTAATATTAAACTGATATAAATAAAAGAAGACTTGAATTAATCACAATAATTGTTCTAAAACATAATAATAATCATTAATATTAATCTGGTCAGTATCAGAAATGAAATAGTATTTAAGTTTAGTATAATTAGACTACGTATATCAAAACGTTTGATAAATAGCCTATCAAATGGGCCATTATTAGGAATCTATTGACATCTCATTCAATTCTGGTTCTTGTTGAAATGGTACCATATAACATAGTCAGCATTTAGTAAGTAGCATTAGGATGTGTTTCATAATGTCATTTGCGTGTGCTAACTGTATCCTGATTTGATACTAGCTGAACCCCTCTGTGCTACCCGCGGTACGACAATAACCACGAGCAACGCCGTGAGGCGAAGCTAGTATCTTTATAAATTGTAGCCTATGTGTTATTCTGTTGTATAAACTATATTATTTTAAAGTTTCATCAAAATCCATTCAGAAGTTTTTGCGTGAAATAGTAACAAACATCCATCCATACTTACAAACTTTCGCGTTTATAATATTAGTAGGATATTAAATTAAGCAATTAAAAAGATATCTTTAAACCTTCTTTCTTTTTAAAACAATTTAGTTTTTGTATACACATGACAGTTTAAAAAAGTTCCAGATGTTAAAAAACTAGAGCGTAAAAACGAACGTCGTCATCACTTACGTATGATGTACCGTTAAAGATTTGATGGTTATTTTTCTACGTATGTATATAACGATTATGAATTCACCTAAAAAAGGGATAAAAATATGTGTTATCTAGAATATGTCTAGGGTTATCGACTTCGCGGCTCATTCAATTGTTTTATTCTGTGAATACGTAATGGTACTTCGTCGACAGAAAATAAGTCAGGCCATACGCACGGTTTTTACACGTAGAAGTTTGTATTGTACGAAAGTAATATACATGTGAAATTATACATAAAAATATAAAACATAGAATGACAACTAGTTATTGTACTTGAAACCAGCCAACTATAAATTCTTTGCGGGTGGTTAGCTAGCTAACTAACCACCCACAATGCACCTGTATTGTGCAACAATTACATGAATCAGTCATCTATTATACCTACCTTTCACATACAGTAACAAATTCACCAATGATTCTACTCTTTATAATCTAAGCTAATAAATAAAAAAGTGCAAGTAGTTTCCAGCGTAGATGCGAATTCAGTACATAATTGATTAATAACTTTATAATTGATTTCACATACACACTATTTGTAATTTTAAATAGGTATGTTAATGATTATATGCATCTGAAATTATTTTTAAAAGTTGATTAAAAATAGCCAAATACTTTAACTACAAATTTTACCTTGTGAGAGCTATGGTTTGGCAAAGGTATGTGGGCGGGCTAGGTTAGGGTTATTCAATTCTTCACACTTTCTTTTTAAACGTGAATTAAACTTAGTACTCCTTTTTACGTAAGAGACTAAGACCCAACAAAAATTATTGAATTTTTATCACTGGGCGACTGCGGCTGTTCGATCACAAACTAGTCAACATGATTACCAGGCTCTTGGTAAGCCATTTTGCGTTGCTTTGCACCTAGTGATTGAGGTTTTCTAAGACCCAAGGTCTCTTAACTGGATGGGGCAGCAACGGGCGCACACACACAAGTGCGTTGACACCTTTTGAGTCCTATGGTGTCCGTGGTAAATGACCCGTCTATTCGTTTTCTCATACCATTTAAAAAGATAACTGTCAGCAGAAGTCTGGTTTAAATCAATTTGCATAATATATTCTTGTACATTGACCTTGCGGAGAACAAATTTACAAGTTTGGCCGCGTTTTTTGCTTATCAATGTGATGTCCGTGTTGCGTACTGTATGTAATATTAAAGCGAGGAAGTCCATTGTGTAATTTAGTCGCCTAATGTAAATGTTTAAATTAAACGGTGTGAGAAATGTTCTCAAGCAGGAAAATCTTCTTTGGTAGAAAACATTTCGTCATCAAATTGCTCGGGACCACATTTAATGTGATTCAATCAATTAGTTAATAATAATAATTTGATACATTTTATACTCGGCCACTCGATCGCAAACTAGGCCTAGTTTGTACCATGGTTTCCAGACTGCAGATATAGGTACTTCTATATTCACTCCCCTTAAAAAAATTAAGTTCAGGCGTGTCGCATAGGTAGACTTAAAGCCGACCCCACCATTTTTTTTTGTTGACGGGGTGGAAAAGCCCTACGGATCTCCTCCTCGGGGATTTAAGAGCCAGGAGTATTTTGTGCTTCATTTAAAAACCACCCAGTCAGCTGGACTCCCGCGTTTCTTGTGTGGGAAAAAGACTCGGAGAAAAAATAATATATTTCTAAATACACACGAGAAAGTACCTACTAAAATACAATTAAAAGAGTATTGTTTATGTGTATACGATATTTAGTATGTATATAATGAGACATCGTCGACATACATCGCATTTATCTTCTTTTGAAGCGTTCATTGACACATAACTCGCATTTGGGTCACTTTTTTACACCTTGACAGCGCCCACATATTTACATCTATGTATAAACATAGTAACTGTTCTCAAAAAGTAGACGTGGGTGATAATATAATCAGTTTTTATCTATGTTTCCGCAAAATTTTGGCCGGATTAATCGGAGTTTTGAGTGATCGGAACGTCGTCACCTTATACCATAGAAAACAATAAAACTCACGTCCAAAACCCCATTACTTATTATTTACCTATATTTAGTGCTCTATGCCACAATTAACGATGTCTAATATCGTGGGGTCTGGTATTTGGAAAAGCCAGTCGAGAATTGTTTTGGTTTATTTTTTATTGAATAGGCGTCAAACGAGCAGGTGTATCGCCTGTTGGTAAGCGATTACCGCCGCCCATGAACACCCGCAACACCAGAGGCGTCACAAGTGTGTTGTCGGCATTTGGGGGAAGGAGAGGGGGATGGGGGGACGGGTTGGAGTATGGGTCTCCGGTATCCTCACTCACTCGTTGAAACAAGCGCAAGCGCTATTTCACACCGGTTTTCTGTCAGGCCGTGGTATTACTCCGGTTGAGCCGGCCCATTCATGCCGAAGCGTGGCTCTCCCACGATGAAAATTGGTTGGCCACGGTTGGCCGGTAATCTACTGTTTGATCAGAAAATTTGGTTTATAGCCCAAAAATCGAGAAAGGCCTATACCTAATCGATATAACATAATCTATGAAAAACAAATATTGCAAAAAGAAATAGGGAAAATGTATTCCTTTTGTAGAAGGAAGTCGGGCTCCTAAGACATACACGAACTTGCCCTAATCAGCTAGTGTAGAGAGACAGAGATATTGTCATATCATCATTATGATGAGTAGAGCTGCTATGGCTGTATTAGGAACATGATGAAGACTGTTATCGTACCATGGACATCAATTTTGTGGGGCGACAGCTGTCTAACGTGTTATGTAAAAATCCTGCATTCAATATATTATCACACTTGTTATTACGAATGTTATAATTATTCAGTTCTGACCGCGCTGGAGGTTAAACGATTCTGTTTTTTCTAAAATGTACAGAAATTGTATTTAAATCACATTTCAAGTTACTTTTATTACGTAATTTAATACAGATTCACTTAAAGCGGACGGTATATTTATAAAAGATGCATATAGTATTTGTATAAGGTTTTATAAATTGTTGAAGAATATATTTGCATCTTAACAATTTATATATAATTCTACCGTAAGTTGCAATTAACAAAAATGAAAAACTCCATAAGTAATGTATTTATTTATACGTAAATATGTTTATTCCTAGTAGCTATCCCTTTTAAGGGGTAAGACTCCGTCACCAGGCTGAATATTTCATGAATCGCGACAGTTAGACAATTTAAAATTTTCACAGATGATGTTTTCCGTTGGTGACAGACGGACAGTCAGACAGACGGACTGACAGCGAAGTCTTACTAATAGGGTCCGTGTTACCCCTTGGGTACTGAACTATAATAACTGGATCAATTTTCGACCACCGGTTTTAATACTAGACCGTTTTTTTTTTTTTATTGAATAGTGGGCAAACGAGCTGGCGTATCACCTGATGGTAAGCGATTACCGCCGCCCATGGACACCCGCAACACCAAAGGCGTCACAAGTGCATTGCCGACCTTTGGGGGATGGGAAAGGGGATGGGGGGAGGGGTTGGGGTATGGGCCTATGGTGAAACACAGCGCAAGCGCAATTTTACACCGGTTTTCTGTGAGGCCGTGGTATCACTCCGGTCGAGCCGACCCATTCACGCCGAAGCATAGCTCTCCCACGGTATAAATATATACCGTGATAGCAATGCTATACTATAGGTATTCCTATGGGCATTTCCAAGTACTTATACATTTTTCTGTAATTAGTCACACTCAGTCCTCATAACTGAATGTTGACCTGATCACAGACCGCAAAGTCAAAGTTTACGTTGACACCACTCGATGAGTCAGCATGATACAGTTGCAGTTGGATAGTTGTCACGTGTATTTCGTGTCACTTTCATGCGATTGCATATTGACAGCTGCAAATCCACATGATCATGTGACAATTTGTCGATTGATAACTGCGCAACACTATTACTTTGCATAAACATAATATGCATATGATATGTGTGTAAATAACAAATTTCATATTAAATCTAACCGACTTAAAATGAGAAAAGGTTTGTTTTTTGTGTATAAATACTGCCCCCGTTAAATATATTAAGCCGTACGGAAATATACACAAGTTACAGCATGTGTGATAGGGAGGAGTGGGGAGGGGAAAATAATTGGTAATCAACTTTTCCTTGGAAGGTTGAAAATCATGCTTATTATTAACAGATGTTTTTTTCTCTAAATGTTTGCGGCAAAATAGTGTTTTTGCTAACTAATGTTAAGTTAAAAAATTAAAGCATACATATGCGCTAGCATAGATATTTAAATAGTAACCTTTGTGTATATATGAGGAATTTAAACTATCCTAATCTAATCCCGCCCACACGCCCACCACTGAAAGTCCTGTACACCAGGATCAACAGCAGTGACCCATGAACACAGCGAGTTATGGCACTCGGAAAGTCTCAAGAAAAATTACACTGTCTTGGAGAGGGACTGGGGGAGTTGAAAATATACATCAAACTACCTATGTTATATATTATAAAACAGTTTTATTATACTTCTACGGTCAGCAATTAATAAATAAATAAATAAATATTTCGGACATCTAACACACAACGCCATCTAGTCCCAAGCTAAGCAGAGCTTGTGTTATGGGTGCTAGACAACTGATATGAATATATATATACTTTTTTTTGTAAATACATACATATTATACATAGAAAACACCCAAACTCCGAAACAAATATTTGTAGATCACACAAACATTTGGTCCGACCCAGGATTTGAACCCGAGACCTCATGCACAGCAGTCGCATTCGCTACCACTGCGCCACCGAGGCAGTCAATTGAAAGTTAAATCGAAATTGAAAGTTGCGATGTACATAAACCATTCCGTTTTTTGTACATGCTTATTACTATCAATAAACGTAACATGCTATTGCTATCGGTACGTCGCTATTTGGCAGTATTTATGAGTGACGTTAGGTACCGAACGTGTGAATCCTCCTCTACCTTCTAATTCTAGAGAGGCACTGAATATGCAGTAACGCTCTCATAGCACTTGAATTACAGGTGTTTAATAATAATAATAAAACGTATTTAATATGTTAAAGTAGATTTAATAATGAATAATATTGTACCGATAGTCGTATCTGCTTACGGATTGATATAGGCTCGACCAACACCTTAAGAGGCTTACGTTAGAAGGCAGTCCTCCTTGATACGGCTCGTATTATGAGGTTCCTGTCTTTGGAACCCTAACCGGTTTCTTGGTCCCTGTACCCGAAGTCGGTGGTCTACTATGACTTAATAAAGAGAATATTAATAATATTTAGGAAATCTGACACACAACGCTATTTAGTCAATACAAGCTGAACCCCGCGGTGCTACCCGCGGTACGACAATAACCGCAGGCAACGCCGCGAGGTGAACCTATATCTCTATGAATTGTAGCCTATGTGTTATTCTGATGTATAAGCTATATTATTGTAAAGTTTCATCAAAATCCATTGAGTAGTTTTTGCGCGAAAGAGTAACAAACATCCATTCCTTTTATAATATTAGTATAGATTATTTTTTTATTTATTTATACAAACTTCCTGCAAACATATTGCACAAGGCGGACTTAATGCCACAGGCATTTTCTTCCAGTCAAACCTTTGGGTGTTGCAAAACTGTGTTTGGCAGGCGTGACTTAATAATACGATAGATTAAATTAAGATATATTACAATACTAAGTATTCTACAGATATATAAACATATTCAATTTATACATAATTAAAACATCTAAATTAAATATACATATACATACATACACACATATACATAAATACGTATATATAGATTATTTATTTATTTATTTTATTTATTTAAAAACTTCATGCACTTATGTACATCGGCGGACTTAATGCCTTAGGCATTCTCTACCAGCCAACTCTTTCGCGCAAAAAAAAAAAAAAGATTATGTGAAATGATATACCGTCATTCACTACATTTTTATTCCTGGTGGTAACGTATCATGAAAACGGAGTGTCACCACCTCAATTCGTCGCCGACTATGGAAGCAAACTACGCAGAACATAAGCATTGCAAAAACAAGGAAACATGAAACAAATCCTGTTTAAACCTCTCTGGTATAGCAGAACAAACCTTCCTTTCTCAAGAGTCCAGTTGTGTTCTGTTAAAGTTGTTGATAAAGTCGCTTCAATATACTCCGTAGGTATATGTCTTTACTTAAACACTTAAGAGATTGATATCAAACATAAGATAACGAACCGATAATCTTTCAAACGAGACTTTCCAATCGAAACCTGTTAAATGCAATACCTGCACCTGTTATCAGTGATATATAACTGCACGGATGACGCGGACGTAGTGGTTTATACTGTGGGCACGCCACTTTCTACTGCGATGAGTGTTGTGGGTTCGAACCTTAGGTACAAAACTTTGTGTTGTCAACAAATTGTTTTTCTGAGTGTTCTTTGTGTCCGTTTCCTGTATATTTGTAAACTCCACAACGAGACAGGACATATTCCTAATGCGGGGTTGTCTTTAAAACAAAAATATGTACATTTTATTTCGAACAGTTACCTAGTAAAAACCAATGAATATTCATCTATTTGAATATAATTGTTAAATGCATTGCAACGTTAAGGAATGTAATAACTAGTTGTAATTGCTTGGTAATGAAAGCAAACTGGGGTGTTAATCGTCTATTATAGTGTTATTAGCACTCGTTTTCATCGTTTTAACCTGCATTTAAGGTCGTAATGCTCATAGTCTGATGATAAATAGCCTATAATATGCCTATATTCTATTCAACCCGATTGGTAGTTGCAGAGATTTGTGCGTACAACAAACATTAATGCCTCGGCTTTGTTAAATCAAAAAAATATGTTTAAAGAAAGCCAAAGTTTGTGAGATTGTATGTAAACATGTTCGTTCTGCACCACTCTAGAACGGATCTAGTTGTAATTTAGCATAAAGATATGTTTATAGTTTTTATAGCGAAAACAGGTGTAATCACTTTTTCATAGTAGTTCCAAATATTCAAAGCAGTTGATGTTTTTGTGGAGGAACGGGTATCATGTCCCTCCAACACTGCCCAACAGTTGATGTTGGGATGTTGTATATATGATAATCGGCGCGAGAACTATTTATTGCGCGATTCAGGATTTGTAGTTACTACGTGTAGTGCGTTACTTCGTAGTTCAGTGTATCTTCGGTAGGTGGCGCTGTAGTAGGTTATTGTTGTGTTATATGTGGAAGTCGCCACATTTTTCATGCGATGACATGCCCGTATACTTGATACAGTTATGTGATGAGCTATATAATGAGCGTTGTGAAAATATATTCATATCTGTATTTTAGCTGTAGTAGTTTTAGTAACGTAACGTAAGTAGTAAACCTTTAGTTTTCATTCGGTGATAGGTTGTTTACGATTGAGTGTTAACCTAACGATTTGGACTGTATTATTTTGAACTGAATGACCTCCAACCACGACTACGTCTCTTGTTCCCCGTAGAGTGATATTAGTAGTAACAATAGCGTAAAACCAACCAAATTTCGTACAATATAACTACGAATATTTAAACACTATATGTTTAAATATTCCGAAACCAGTTATTGTTAACAGATACATAAATAATGTCTCAAAATGTTAATATGTTGAAATGATTACCGTTTTAGTAAAAATCTTTATTTTATAAATGGTCGAATTAAAACATTATACTAATTATCAACAGCCCTTAATAGTCCACTGCTGGACATAATCCTATACTCTCTACATAGAAAGGAGGTTTTGGCCTGCTATACCACGATGGCCAGGCGGTTTAGTGTATATTGTATTATGTATTATTATTAGTATTGTATGTTCCTTCTCTTTGCAGTGATGTTGACCTGCAAAGTTTTGTCTCATAGTCGCCTCTCACGACACCCATGCGATGAGTCGAGAACTAATTCGATTTCTACAATTCGATAAAACGTGTTTTATACCTTTAAAGGGCATTAGTTTGCACCAAGAACACAGTAGTTATTAAAGATCCTCTTTTTGTCAACGGTGAAAATGCTCGATATTTTTTTATATCTGGTAAGTGAAAACTAATACTGAAATTGAAACGTTATCTGTCTTTGGTAACAGCACCTGTCTGTCGTCGTTTATAAAGCGTTAGGCTAATTAAACTATTGCTATAAAGCATTTAAAACTATTGCTCTCATAAGAGGTCCATGTATAGGTACAAGAGATCGTGACAGATACAGCATCTCTTATATAAAACATTACGAAATCGAGTTTAGAACTGTAATTATATATTCAATAATAGTTCCGTGTTTTGTCTGGAGGCCATTGAAGCAAACATTATGCATGACTCGGGGTAATAAGTAATTAGAATGTTATTTAATATAACATTTCTTTTTGGACCTGGGTCGATGACTTCCGAGCTGTCTTGAGATCTGAGTTCTGAGCTGTTTTAAATTTTTCTTTCTTATCTGACCTGTGTTTTAATATCGTGACTTCCTGTTAAGATAATTGCGTAAGGCTAACCTGTCGTAATTTAATATTAATTAGATGCCATTGTTTAGTGATAGTAATTTATGAAATATATGAATCTTTTACCTTTAACTAAAAGTCAAAAAGGGCTTTTCTTCATCTTTGACAGCTTTTCTTTATTGCTGCGACAGTTTGCTAACTGACATACGTAAATCAAATATACTAGTCAAAAATTAACAAAAGATTTCATTCATTGCAGTGATAACCTTTGTAGTTTTTTTTGGTTTTTTTATTAACACACGCATTCTCTTCATCATACATTTGTCATTGGCAGAATTGTCGATACCGGCACAAATGGCCATATCAAAAAAAAAAAAATACTAGTCGTCGCTCGGCGTTCTAAATTCGATCATAATTCATTTTAGTTATTTCTTTTAGCTTTCTGCTTCTTCTCCTCGCATAATATTCGTAAAAAGAGATACAATTTTTTTGCTTCACGTATTAAAATTTAAACTTTTTTGAAATTATAAGATTTTTTCAAGTGTGTGGTCAATGTTAAAATATTAATCTTAAGTAAATGATAATAAATTTTTGGACATATAACACACAACGCCATCTAGTCCCGAGGTAAGGCACAGCAGTAGTGTTACGGGCACTAGACAACTGATATAAATACTTTTTTTTAAATACATACACAGAACAACAAATATTTGTAGATCACACAAACAATTGGTCCAACTCTGGAATGGCACCCGAGACCTCGAACACAGCAGTCGCATACGCTACCACCGCGCCAACGAGGCAAAATCGAAAGAGGCGAATCTTAAAAACATTGAATTGTTTCCGATAGATAAAATCGATGGCTATCGTTAACAGTACATCGCTATTATCGATATTAATATATAAGTAATTACTTAAAAACCGATTATGTTAATCATTTACAATTAATCATTTTAAGTACTGACATTTTAAGACTGCCTTATCAACTGGTATAAATATTGTTTATTTACAAAAGTTGTATGTGTTACCTGTTACGATTCATGCATGTGTTAATTACAAAATGATGACGAAATACATAGTTCTGTACCTACAGCATCGAATCAGGAAGAGATTAGAGACTTTTAGGTGTATGTAATATTATAACAGTAAACCTCATAAACTTCAACTTAAAAATGAGAATTTGTGACACCTGTTTATATGCTTATAGTTTTTATATGAAACTAGCTGAGTCCCGCAGTGTTAACCGCGGTACAACAACAACTGCGGGTAACGCCGCGAGGTAAAGCCAGTCTAAAAAGTAGCCTAATTTACTCCATATATCATCAGTCATCTACCAGTGAAAGTTCCGTCAAAATCGGTCCAGCCGGTCCACAGATTAGCCGGAACAAACAGACGGACAGAAAAAATTGTAAATAATAATAATTTAGTAGGTACATGTACCGTGCGTTTAGTAAAAAGCGGTTATTTAACTATTACAAACAGATACTCCAATTTTATTTATTTGTATAGATTCTTTAATTAAACCCGTGCCTCGGAGCACGTTAAACCGTCGGTCCCGGTTGCCATGAATGAAACTTGGTAATCGAGTCAGTGCCCTTAAATGTACTGACTGCTAGTTTCACCTTCAAATACAGTTCACCCTCAGGGTTGCGGAGGTCTGATGCCGGTCGCTTCGTGGAAAAACTGATATTCAGGTGAAACAGGTGGAACTATTAGCCGACCCCTGTTCTTGGGATTAATAATGGCTAGGAAGAAGAGAGTATAGATTGTTTAATTCTTAATATTAAAACATAAGTAATGTTACTCATTTATATTGTAGTTACCAATTATTATTGTAAACTGTTAAGAGGTTCAACGTTGAACTAGCTTGTCTTTATACATTAAGATCAAACATTTCATTTAGATAAATTTAGATAAATTAAGTAATGATCAAGTGTTCCCCATTGTGGAGATGCAGATTGATGTTATGAATATAACCATTGTGAACTACACAGTACGCTCTACAAACTATGAACATCTGGTTTTAATGAACTGTGATTGTAGTTTAGATTGACTTAACATAACCTATTGTATATTCATTTAAAACGGACAGGAGCTGGTTTGCATTTTGAACTAAAACCGTTTGATTAAAATTATTTGTAGCTCTGTAAAGTTATGCTTATGTTATGTGGTTACAATGATAAAAATTACCTTTTATTACAACTGGTGTGTAATAAATATTTCGGACATCTAATACACAAAGCCATCTAGTCCCAAGCTAAGCAGAACTTGTGTTATGGGTACTGGACAACTGATACAAATACAGTATATATGTATATATTTTTGTAAATACATAAATATTATACATAATAAACACCTAAACTCCGAAACAAATATTTGTAGATCACACAAACATTTGTTCCGACTCAGGATTTGAACTCATACCAGTCGCATTCACTACAACTGCGCCACAAAGGCATTTAAAAAGACCCTTGTGAAACTTGAGTTGTGACGACACATGACTATTTCAGTCCACTACTGGACATAAGTCTCTCTCATTGCATGTATGGCATCACATTTTGACCTTCTGGCATTCAGCTCCTGGCAACCATCTAGCGCGATTCGTCATTCCACCTGCCTGCAGGCATCCTACACTACATTTGCCGAGACGCGGTCTCCACTCTAGAACTCTTCTACCACAACGGTTGTCTGTTTATGAAAGTTCTTACTCTAATTATATTACGATCTTAATAGTTAACTTTCATTTTGATACCTAACTAATGATTAGTTAAAAATGTTGCATAACAATTGATTATTTTAAGTCTTAAACAACACTACTTTATCTAATAAACTCGTACACTTATCAGGAACTGTGATTGCTTCCGGAAAGCACTTACGACGAGATGTATTTCTATACCTACCGGCCGACTAGCTTAAGAACACTTACACTAGAGGTTAACGACCGCAAATACCGAACAAAAAATAACCTAACCATGAGGCACAAAAAATACACTCTCACTAAAGTGGTACCTCGAAATTCTACAACGTAACTCGCGAAAAACGAAATGGTCATCTTCTAGTGCGATTACTTTTTAAAACTATGAAGAAAAACAGTGGTGTTTACACATGTATTTCTTGATGAAACTAAGTGACTACTGATGACTATGAACACTTGCTTATCAAAAACACAAATCAGTTGTCGCCCTTTGAGAGTCCTACCTTCTTCGGAATAAGAGAGAGAGATGGCTGTCCTACAGTTAACAGGGGGCTGTTCACTCCCCTGTTCAAAAGCTGCGAAGCATGCCCAGGATCGGTTTTCTATCGGAATAGGAGGAATTTAAAAGCATGTCTCTCGTGCTTGTTTCTCAGTAGAAAATGTAATAGGTATATCAGGATTCAGGAAGTAGAAGAAGAACCACTCGAAGTATCATCCGAATAAGCCTTCTGAAGTTAGCTTGTACAAAAAATGTGTTTTCCTCTAACAACATCTAATAAGTGGTTTTCGATTTCAATGCTCCTTCAATATGTCGAGATCGAAAGTGACTAATAAAATAAACTCAAGTACTGAACGGTAAAACCAATTCTATTGTTTGTAATATTTGTTATTGTACCTAGTGCATTACATTTGTAATCGATAAAGAAAGTGAGCGAAAGGAGAATGCGCTTACTGTTGTCAGGATTATTATTTCTAACGGAAACTAAGTCATTTTCTAAAATATCGTTTAGTAATTTTAAGGTTATGTTAAAAAATTTATTATCAAAATGTCACAAGACAATATAAATAACAAGTATAATTAACATAATGATATATATTTGGGTATATTCGTACCATCCTACCATTTTTTTTACGTATTTTTGACAAAACAAGTAAACTCGCCGATTAAGACTACGCTAAGCATGGCCTTTTTCTATAAAGCATCATGGAAGCAGCAGTTGTTTCGCGTTGACCCTCTTCCTGATATTCTTCGGAGTGGTCTGGGTCTAACAACACTAATTACCTATAGCGTTGAATTCCTGAACGTGAATAAATCCTAATGATGCTGAAGTTAGTTTATTTATTACGCTTTCAAGCCTAAAATACTAAACCGATCATCATAAAACTAATTTCAATTACAGTCAGAACTTAACTAATTAATGATGCAAGATTTACAGGACTTGAGTGAAACTATTACAGACGGTAAATGTTGATTCATACTACACATAAATACGCACAATATAATTTATCTTTAGTTATAGTAGGTACTTAAGTAAACCAAGTTTTACAATCACGAGAGGGTTGGAATAGCTTTATGGCCATAAGCGGCTATGTAAGCTTATCAACTTGGGCAAGCTTAATGGCCTCACGTGTTCTAGAAGTGAAATCGTGACGTTTTCATTAAGATGGATGACTTCCCCAGTGTGACGTTTACACACCTGATTGAAAAGCTCGATATTTCTTCTTTGAAAATCACCCAATTACTAATGTAAAGGTATGTTATCATACCTTAAATGACTTTAGAATAACAGTAATCTTTTTTTTTATGCCATTTTTTTTATATTGTTGCAGCGGTTTAGCCGAAAGCGTAAAAGATAGACCGACATAATAACTTGTAAAATTTTAGTGTGGATATTTGTGTAGAAAATTTACACTCTGGCGGAAAGACTGCGGCGTATAAAACACCCGCGATTTTACTTACGTAAAAAATCACTCACGTAAAAAGGGATAAGCTTACGTAAACCCAATATTTTAAGAGGTAAATGGTAAAATTGAATTGCATTCATCTATTAGCCCACGGACTTACACTGCTGAACGAAGGCCTCATCGAAAGAGCCAACCATCCCGGTCTTGGGCAGGCCGCATCCATTCACTGCCATCCATTCTTTTTCATAATTGGGTTGGATAAGGGGATATTGCTTTATCAAATGAATTTTTTATCATATCGCCAACCACTGGTGGACATTGGTCTTTCCAATTATTACACCACTTGGATCCTCGCTTTTTTCTTATTAAAATAAAATTTGAAAAAAGGGGGGGACGTGCTGAAAATAATGACAATCTAGGTTTCTATTCTAAGTCTAGGGCCAGTACATAATGACTGTGATCTATCACAATTATATACCTACGTCAATGCTATTGACCGTGTAAAATATAATATGTAGATACTCGTAGTTTTCAACATTGCAATTGTACGATAGTGGACAGGTGCGAGTTAACTCAAAGCGTTCGGTGTCATAAATATATGATGATGACTTTGGCAATGGACGCTGCGAGGCCGAACAGAAAATATTAGCGCCAGCTGTATTTGTTACATGTGTGATGTATAACATGTTGCCTCTCACTTTCACGCAAATTTGAGCTAGTGATTTTTGGTAAAGGATCGGAAGTGTATGAATTAAGGAAACGTCATTTGATGTGTCATTCTGTCAGGACGCCGGTGTGATTTCAGATGAAGAAAGAAAAGCATTTCTTTTGTCGTAATAAGTCGTAAATAATAAATGAATAGTAAGTTCTTGATTTTCTAGGTGAATATATCAAGATAGGTAAAACTAATGCAGTATTTAGTAAAATATACTAATATGTAGATAGTTTTCAACATTGCAATTGTACACAACAGTGGACAGGTGCGAGTTAACTCAAAGCCTAGTTAAGTTGACTGCCTCGGTGGCGTAGTGGTAGCGTATGCGGCTGCTAAGCTTGAGGTCTCGGGTTCGATTCCCGGGTCGGACTAAATGTTTGTATGATCTGCAAATATTGTTTCGGAGTTTGGGTGTTTTCTATGTATAATATGTATGTATTTACAAAAAAAAGTATATAAGTATTAATATCAGTTGTCTAGTACCCATAATACAAGCTCTGCTTAGCTTGGGACTAGATGGCGTTGTGTGTTAGATGTCCGGAATATTTATTTATTTATTATTTATTTATTTTTGATCTTCGGCTGCCGAAAAGTAGCAACACCACCGGACTGACGGCTTAACGTGCTCTCCGAGGCACGGGCGGGAAACACCGTTATCTTCCATACTCCGGGCTGCTATTAAGAATTTCTTGTATGAAAAACCCAAGAGCAGTTCGACCCGGGAATCGATCCCGAGATCTCTTGATCTGCAATCGCTTACGCTAACGACTAAACCAACTAGACACACGTTAAATAATAATTATTAATATATTCTTTTGAACTTTAATAGTATGCATTTTCAATCTGTATATATTAGTGCTACTATTTCTTATTTAAACGACTGTCCATTATCCTATTGCATTTTGATTTATATAATATGTTAATAGTTTATTTATATGTGCGCTCCAGGGTCAATTCAATGAGCAAACTTCATTATGTAGCCAATGTTTATTTAAAGGGGTTATAGGCCATATAATATGCTAGGAGCCATATGGGCCCTGCAATAGCTATAAACGACTACCAATATCGTAAACCATCGGTAAATACAGGAATGTACATTTTCTATATGTACGGCGTACTACAGATAGTTTTCCAATAGGTGCACTTGAGAGCAATGTATCTGGTCACAAAAGACGCCTAAAAGTGTACTGATAATTGATGTTTAGAAGCTGTTTAATGAAATAGCTTATTTTAAATAATTATTAACATTTATACTTAAAATAGATCACAAAAAGGTAAAGTATACCTTTGCTTAATAATAAATAAAAGCGTGTTAAAAATTAAAATAAAGTACTAAAATATTTTTTTTAAAGTTTGAGTATTGCTGTTAAAAAAATCGTAATAAAATAAAATAATTGTGCAGGTTTTGACATGGTTTACATAAATTTTCCGAGCTTAATGTAATGCACAATTGAGAATTGATTGAGTAATATTACTTGAGTTGAGCCCGCTAAATACGAGCAAAGTATCACACAAAAACTCACCTTTATCATATGAATTATATACAAAAATTTAAAATCAATACATTAAAAACTATAATATTAACGAGTCCTTATATGTCGATTGTATATAGAGCATAAGGTCAATGATCTTGATAATGCGGTTTAATGATAAACTACTGTTGCAATAGAGCATAATATAACTGATGGCCTGAATTTGGTTGACTTGCAGTTTAATATATCAATCAACCAACCAACAGTCTTTAACAGGCCAGTGGACCTATTCCTCTCCTCAGAAAGGACGTTTTGGTCTTCCATACGACGTTGCCCAGACGGGTTGGGTTATATTAGGGTAGTAATCGTAAGAAAAAATATTGTGTATAACAAAATTAACAAGAAATAAGAAATTGTAAGACTTTTAAAATAAACCCAAACAAAAAGAAAGCAAACATGCAAATAAAATAATCTTAATATATATAAATCTCGTGTCACAATGTTTGTCATCAATGGACTCCTAAACCACTTAACCGATTATAATAAAATTCGCACACCATGTGCAGTTCGATCCAACTTGAGAGATAGGATAGTTTAAATCTCAAATTATAGTCGCAATTTTAATTTATTGATAATTATTTGTCTGTTATTATTTGACAGTCACAATTATCTGTTAACTCCAAATGATTCTAACAGATGTCGATACCTTTCGACTGGGTTGAGTAAGTAATCAATAGATGGCGCTGCTATGGTAAATCTATAGGCTATATTTTATTTTGGAAAAAAATAGGGTTCCGTAAGATATTGGGGTTTTTCGGACACAAGGTGTAAAAAATCAACTCTATATGGGGGAAAATTTTTTGCTACGGGCAATAAAAGACGCAAACGAGGTTGCGTCGGTCAGCTAGTAGTATAAAATAGAACAGTTTTTTTTAGAATAGAATAGTATAGTACAGGCATCCCACCT
Organism: Spilarctia lutea; assembly: GCA_916048165.1. NCBI lineage: Eukaryota > Metazoa > Arthropoda > Insecta > Lepidoptera > Erebidae > Spilarctia > Spilarctia lutea. The sequence goes on along the minus strand of OU696473.1, from coordinate 2,595,498 downwards.
GGAACAAAGTATGAAAGGCAGAGTGAGAGAAAGAATAAGTATGTAGAATAAAAGTACGAGAGGCAAACAAGCGAGAACTGGTATGAAAGGTTTAGTTTAAAGTAGGCTCCAACTATATATTGGAGGTGACAGTATTCAAAAAAAAAACCCCGGGGGGTGAGGGGGGGTGACGGCACGAGGCCGTTTCCACGCGTAAAAAAAAAGATAGGGTTTGTTTCAAGTTTTCCTCCTCTTTCCAGCGGTGTCATCCTGCGTAGTTTGTTACCTTAGTCACCTCTTACGACACCCATATGACAATCATCAACAACCATAACGTTCCACTGCTCGGGTCTTCTCTCAGGAGAGGGTTAAGGCCATACGTCCCCACGCTGGCCAAGTGCGGGTTGAAGACTGGCAAGACAACGTTGTGGCTAAGTAATCTTGCCGATGGATGTTTTTAAGCCGCGCAAAGGGACCGGATTCGACTGATTAACGTGACCTCCGAATCACAGAGACGCTCATGATAACATGCCACCAGCGGTCATCCATCCAGGTACCGACCGCGCCATCGTTGCTTACACTCGTTAATTGTTTCTAATAACCGAGTGCAATTGGGATATGAGCGCCTCCTGTATATGACGATATCTCTCCGTATTTTTAATCTGACACACACGAACAAGTCAAGCAGATTCCGCAAGCGAGGACAATAAAACCGCTTGTACTCGTATAGTTTTTTTACATGGCTCTTCTCGTGACACCGCCAAGGTTAAAATTATCCGATTTTCACTTTTAAATGTCATAGGATGAAACTACTTTCCTCACTTAAAACTACATTGTCGCCTTATGATTACACCTGTCGTAGATAGATAGTACTCTGTGTGTGGTGTTTGGATTCATACATCTTGCTAATATTATAAATGCGAAAGTAAGTTTGATTGTTACGTTTTCAGACGAAAACTACTTGACTGGTACACATATTCTTGGACGTGTTAAAAGTAACATAGGATACTTTTTATTAAATTCGAGCGATCCCGCCGCCGAAAGCTAGTAGAAATATAAATAAAAACTACGTCATAAAATATAAACTTCATTACTCCTTTTCTCTACAAATAAAATAGGATAAAGGACAAGATGATTAATATAATTTATATAAATAAAATGTGTTAAGCGAAAAACTCGACCAATTTGGTTATTTAATTTTTTCAATATTTTCGTTAAGGCACAACGAAGGTTCTAATGGAGAGAAAAAATAAAAAACTGCGAGGAAAATAATAAAAACGACACTTTTCTTTTTCCATACAAACCATGGAGTAAATCTATGGTTTGTATTAAAACATCTATCTATAACGTTACACTAAACTAATGCTGAATATCGCCTGATAGATTGCATTAAACAAAATAAAAAAACTGTGTTAGTGGAACTCAGTCTTTCGGCTCAATATCAAAGTTATAAGTAAAAACTAATGTACCTTTGTATGTCTTATATCATAACATAACATTCACTTTATTTTTAATGAATAGGGGGCAAACGAACAGACGTATCGCCTGATGGTAAGCGATTACCGTCGCCCATGAACACCCGCTACACATCAAACGTAACTGAATATCATTTTAAAATACAAGACATTAATAGGTTTTTGAATTCAATAATAATCTATGGGATCAAACCTCGATAAAATAAATATGTCCAATATCTTCGATTTCATCTAAAAACCTGTTCTCACTATTAGCGCGATCTCTATGTATCTTAGCATCTTATCTTGAGATCGTCGCTTTAGTTCATATAATTCTTGCCTGTGCTTTATGTACCTACTTGCTTTTCTCGCTTACTTGCATGTACGTTTGAAAGTATCACGTGTTCAGTTGCCGCACTTTGTGAACTTAATGTCTTCGCAATCGGTCGTTCAACTTCTAAGTCGTTTGAGTTACTATGGGTCGTTAAGATTGCGTGACTTTAAGGCGAGTTATGCATTTTGCTTTTGTACTTAAAATTTATGTCACGTGTAATAAGATTAACATTTTTATAAAAAAAAATTAAGTGAAAATGTGTATTATTTGAAAATTTTATTGTAGAGTGAATTGACCACGATATTTTGTCCTTCGTCAGTCAAGAAAATCTATATCCATACTAATATCATAATTTCGAAAGAAACTTTGTCTGTTTGTTGTTTCTTACGCTTTCACGCTTAAACCGCTGCACTAATTTCTATAAAATTTGCAATGGAGATACTTTGATATTGAGGAAGGACATAGGCTACTCTTAACTGTGATAACCGATATACATGCGGGCAAAAGCTAATAAAGTAAATTAATAATAAATAAATAAATATTTCGGACATCTTACACAGAACGCCATCTAGTCCCAAGCTAAGCAGAGCTTGTGTCATGGGTACTAGATAACTGATATAAATACATTTATACTTTTTTTTGTAAAAACATACATATTATACATAGAAAACACCCAAAATTCGAAACAAACATTTGCAGATCATACAAACATTCGGTCGGACCCGGGAATCGAACCCGAGACCTCAAGCACAGCAGTCGCATACGCTACCACTGCGCCATAGAGGCAGTCGATAATAATAGTAATGTATAATTTTAAATGCAAATGACTGTAACAAAATATTTACATTCATACCTTAAATAAAAAAGTCAGTTCTGTAGACTTCTGGACTAGTGGACTTCTGGGCTGACAAACCAATTAACATATTTAATCTAAATTCTTTAGCAATCGTTGACTTTAGTTTAATCAATAAAATTCAAAATGGTTTCAAACACATTATGTATTTTAAATGTGTGTGATATATTATCATTATTTATGACTTCTTTAATTAGGGGTTTATTACTATTTAGTCTTTTAAAAAAGTAGAAATATTTATATAATAAAATATTTTGTAAGCGCTGAAAGTTATTTTGAAAAGAGTTTTATATATTTTTAATGTTCCAAAGCAATACTAGGAAATTGGTATAGGTTGTTTTGTAATAACTTTGTAACTTTGTAATAACTTGCTGGAAATGCTTTTAATAGCTTAGAGTGCTATAAATGGCCTATTCAATTACTTCTAAAGTTAATTAATAATAAACACTTCATTTATTAGACATGATTAGGTACTATTAACTTATTCCTTAAATGGTCAAAAGCTATCTGTGTGGTTGTTTATTCAAAAAGTCGAATATTTCTTAATACTATCTAATAAATACGACCAATTTACTACACTACCTTCAAGAAAAGAGCGTACTCCTTGAAAGGCCGGCAACGCACTTGTGATGCCTCCGGTGTTGCGGGTGTCCTAGGGCGGCGGTAATCGCTTACCATCAGGCGATACGTCTGCTCCTTTGCCCCCTATAACATAAAAAAAATACTTTTAGTTAGTGAAAAAATGTGATACGTGGTTTTGGTAAGACATATTTGAGTATAGTCTATACATGATGATTTACATTTTATTTTTAAATTAGGTTCGAGTTGTCTTCGAGTTTCCGTAGTGACGCAATGTCGATGACACTCTTAACAGCCGTTAGTCCTGCTCAGCTGGAGTCCGACTGGAAAGTGATAAATACAAAGTTATATCTACCGACTTTCATTATTATATTCAGCAGTGAAGTCTCTGTACTACTTAAAAAGGCAAAAACAAATATGTAAGACAATAGTATTTACGTATATTTTCATTGGTTGTAACCTTACAAGTATTGAACCTCGTGAATGAAACACAATTAACCGGCAAACATACATAAAACGTCTGATGTTAGTGGAAATATATGGTCTGCTTACCCTATACAAAAATGATGTCTTTGTATGTTAAATGTACATCAAGTATCCTACTAATATTATAAACGCGAAAGTTTGTAAGTATGGATGGATGGATGTTTGTTACTCTTTCATGTAAAATCTACTCAATGGATTTTAATGAAACTTTATAATAATAAAGCTTATACATTAGAATTACACATAGGCTACAATTTATAAAGATACTAGCTTCGCCTCGCGGCGAATTAAATTAAATTAACCCTACAATTTGATTGTGTTCTATCTCGGTTTAAATAATTACATGAACGATTGAAAATGACACACACTCGCAGCCGGCAATACAATAAAGTGCAGTCTCTCAGAACTAGAACAATCTCTATTCAAGTTTATAGTGGCAATGAAAATCTAATCTCAAATACACCACAATAAAACAACTAAACGGTTATGTTATTCGTAATGAATTCGTTATTTACGATTGTTGTAGGGAAAGCCGATTCAACGTTGAATGTTCGTAAGACACGGGCTGTCTACTACATGTTCTCGTTTTCTCGTACACGACTCCGAAAGTGAAATGAGCATGTTTACCTCAATAAATCACTGCTTACTTAGTAATTGTCGGTGTTGTTTCATCCACATTCTCACGTTTGCCAACTAGACTGTTTGAAAATGACATCGTGACACATGGTAGTCGCCTGATTTGTTTTTAATAAATATTTTTAAAATAGAAAACTGTGCTCACTTTTTTTCTTATTTTATGTTTAACATGCCTCACTCTAACACTCACTTACTGTATTTAGTAATAGTTTCTTAGGGTTCCGTACCAAAAGGGTAAAAACGACTACTAAGACTTCACTGTCCGTCTGACTATCACCAGCTAGGAACAGTGATAGCTAGACAGTTAAAATTTTCGCAGATGATGTGTCTGTATGTACTGTTGTCGCTATACCCACAAATACCTATTAAAATAAATATAATAACAATTAAAATAAAAGATATAATAGTCACAACGGAAGTATTTTTTTCGTTTTATGCTCGATAACAATAACAGCAACAAATAGACACTTGAAATGTATAGATAATGGTACCGAACCCATCGTCAACGGGTATGACTCACACTTCGTCGATTTTTAATAGAACCTTAATTAGTAAACGATTTCTTGAAGATGCCCAGAATCTCTTTACTGAGAATAATATCCCGTGGTTAACACTTTTTACACGTAATAAATCAACAATGCTACAGCACAATTAGAATAATTTCTACTCTGATATCGGATTAAGGCATAAATACTGAAACAAGAAACGAAAGAGCTTTTAGTTTTTATGTTGCGATGTTTTAATTATTATCAGCTAATAAACAGTAAACTTGCCAGTTATAAGAAGATAAGTTTCTTAGGTGGAAGATAATATCCCCAAGAAGATTAATGCTGCCTGCCTGATTTTAAAGACTGAGTGTCTTTGTATAAGAAAATACGTATATTTTCCAAAACTACCACAAAATTTGCTGCTTACTTATAAATGTAGGCGCGCTCTGCAATCGAGAAGATTACTCTATCCCTTACTAAATTATGGAGGCCAAACCTTTCACTGATAAATATATTGAGGTTAAACCTGAAAATGTAACGTTACAGCGTCGGTATTTTATCATTAATATTTAACGAGCACCTGGTTCTAAAAGTGAACATGTCGAAGGTCGTAAACTGTTATTATCTTCAACTAACTCTAAGAAAATACTCTGTGAAAAATTGCAACTATGTTTCATGCTCATTGTCGCTTAGATGTTAAAAATGTTGAACCTTGAACTGACTGCTATAAAGTTTCTTTTCTAACCACATTGAAGGTGTGAATGAGGCTTTTATTGTAACGTATTACTGGAATATAATTCTTGTCGTTTGACAAGAATTATATTCCAGTAATAAATATATAATACTTAATAAAGCTGGTAGTTTTACCAGCTTTATTAAGTAGATGATCTATTATCAAATAATGAATAAATACTTATTCTTTTGTTCAATTAGTCGTGATTAGTATTTATTTATACTAATATTATAAAGCTGAAGAGTTTGTTTGTTTGTTTGAACGCACTAACTCAGGAACCGCTGGTCCGAATTAAAAATTCTTTCAGTGTTGGATAGTCCATTTATTGCGGGAGGCTATAGACTATATATCATCGCGCTAATACTAATAGGAGCGGAGCACCAATGAAGAATGTTTTAAAAACGGGGGGAAATTTTCACGCTACGGGCAATAGAAGACGCAATCAAGGTTGCGTGGGTCAGCTAGTATAATATATTTCTTGAACGATTTTCTGAAAAAGGTAATTTAAGAATTCGTGCTGCTATCAAACTGAATTGATACTTTCCCTATTAACGCATCTATTTACTAATCAAAATAACTACCCGCATCATCTCTTGTCATTACAAACGCAATCTATTTGTTAGAATTCACCATTGTATATACAACTTTACACCGACTCCACGGAATCCAGTTCAAATAGCGACGTCTATTTCCTGACAAACCCTTTTATCTACACTACAAACGCGGTACTCTAACGGTGCAATGACTACAATCCCCGATACCAATTCAGTTTTCCCCCATAAATTACATATCACATCAGGCTTAGGAACCACATTAACCACTGCCATATACCAACATAGACATATCGCGCGGCACCTGGACTCACCTAGTTGAAATCTATTACGCATTGGCTGAATTATAAGCATTATTACTGCCGTTCTGTACTGAGATAAATGTCGGCTTTCTCCCCGCCCACGCGTTCAATGACAAATGTATATAAATATATATTGTGTTCTGTGAATTATATAGTAAACTTGTTTGTTGGGATGGTCCACAAATTATTGAAGTTTATCATAATGTTCGTTTTTTTTTTATTTCTAAGTGCGAGGCTAAAAATCTGCACGAATACATTTAGTAAAAAACACATTTATTTTTCTCTCATCTTAACGTAACGTAACGTTTATTTAGACATGTTTGAGACTAATACATACTAAAACAAATGTTCGGGCCATGTAATAACATATTCAAATCTCTGACACTAGAAATGCTAGCTTTTGAATTAATTATGTATAACAGACAACTAAATACTCTTTAAATTTAAGTAATATAATTTAGTTGTCAGTTTTTTATTACTTTGATTTTTTTCAAGTTTAAATACTTTACAAATTAATAGTTACCTTCGCATGCTGCCGTTGCCGTGATTAACTATCCGTTTACATAACACGATCCGACTTGGATTGATTGCTCTCTGCATGCATAAATGCAATATCAAGCCCAAGCTGTCCAATCCACAATCAGCTATATTTGAACTACACAAACAGTTTCTATGTAAGGTATTTGAACTTTCAACACTCACACTACTACTGACGAAAACGAAATAAGCCGAATTTTTGCAATTGTATAATTTTAGATGCTTAACTGAACCATGCTTAACTGAATGTGTTATGTCCGCTGAGATATCCCACATCGCCATAAGTCTTTTCTTTATCTTCGCACTTGATTTAACTCTACACCATGCTAATTCCAATACGTAGTGGCCATGTACAGTAAAATAACTATGGGTAAAACTTTTTCTTGAATTGCCCATAAGAAATTCCAACATAAACACAGACTCAGGTAGTCTCAACAAAGTGAAAATGCACTTGACGACGGTTGATAGACAGCACTTGAAAGTCTAACTCTAAAGAATTCGTAAACACTTCGCACATGTATGTCGTTCATTATTGAGAGATGACAATATACATACACTTCGTAGCTTTTCAATTTCTCGTACAAACGCTTCTTTAAAATCCAGTAAGAGCTTTTCAAATTATCTAATTGCATTTTTTCTATGGAAACTTGTTGTTACGATAGACGACGACGGTCGGCGGTCATGTAAGTTTAGTGGTACATATTCGATTACTACCCAGTTTAAGTAATTCTGTGATGAGCGCTGCCCCAACCATAGTACAGACTCTTCCTATATTGGGTTTGAAATCAGACTTTTTATGAGATATATTAGATATTAATATCTATTGGACCAGTTTGTTCTTTAAATTGACTTACTACTTTTAATACTTTTTTTAACCTTTATTGCTATTCCAGTACACTTACCGTCAACGTTCCGTATACACATATGGAGCTCCAGAGTCCAACAAAACAACAAAACCATTTTGATACTTTATTTTTTTCCAAAATACACAATACACTACTCTTACTTCTGTAGAACAATAGCTGTACTGAAGTAGGAGTTAATAAACAGAGTTGGTATTACTTCTGATGTCTCCCTGCAAGGCGAATGGACCGTTTTCATTAAACCAGTGTCATAAACAAATTATCACAGTTTCTCCTTTACGTTTTATGTCGGTTAATACGAAGGAAAGCTGCTCAAATAATTAATAATAATTTGTTCTGTTAATATCTAATATGTTACTCTAGTTATGGCAGAAAATGTATTAGTATTACTATACTTTACCGCAGTTAACACTAAATACTAGTGACGCATATTACTAATAAAATAAACGCTCGAAATATATTATCCTATGCATTAATGTTCATAAAAGGTGTAAAATTTACGAGCATATCAAGACTTAGAAATCCAACCGCTGAGCTACAAAACTGAAACCTATTTTGAATGTATCGCACTGGTTTGCAATAAATGTCTATTATGAAATATAGTAAGTACATATTGTCACTCATTATAATTGTACTTAAAATGGGGAAAGTCTCGGATCTTGTTTAGGTACCAGTATGATTTACCTCGCAGTAACGGTATCTATGTCAACTACCTCGTGGCGCAGTGGCAGCGTATGTGGCTGTTGTGCCTGAGAATTCAGGTTCGATTCGCAAGCTTTTGTATGATCTGCAAATATTTGTTTTGGAGTTTGGGTGTTTTCTATAAAATGTATGTATTTATATCAGTAGTCTAGTATCCATAATAGAAGCTCTGTTTAGCTGGGGACTAGATGGCGTAGTATGTTAGATGTCCAAAATATCAATTTATTTATTGATTTGACTAAATAAGATTACACATTCTAGAATATAAACTTAACAATATCTGAGTTTTACAGTCATAGGACGAAACCTATCAGAATTAAAGTGAAATAAAATAGAGGTATAAGTACAGGTGACTTTAATTCTAGGATGTGTTTTAACAAGTTTCATCAAGTGCCGTCAATCGAGAATATATATCCAAGAAGATTATGGTCATGGTTATCGTTTATCAACAACAATCACAAACCAATTAGTAGCGAATCTGCATTCACAAACTCACTTGACCTCAGTCCTCAAAATTAGCGATTTAATTTTGTGTCACCTATATTTTTATTCTTTACGTGCCAGTATTAATATTTACACAATATCCATAGTAATATTATAAATTTGAAAGTAACTCTATTTATCTATCTGATACCCTTTCATGGCTTCAACTCAATCAAATTTCGCTTAGAGATACTTACCGAGATACTAAATTCTTGAGTAAGGACACTCAACTCTTTGCTGAGATAACCGACACACACGCAGATGGCAAAAGCTAGTACATCACACTATCCTTCCTTCTTCCTTATATTATAAATGTGAATGTAAGTTTGTTTGTTATGCTTTCATACGTTGTACATACATATTCTTTGCGGTATTAGAAGTAACATAGGATACTCTTTATAAACGCGAGCGAAGCCGCGAAAGCTAGTTATAAATGTAAAAATTACACCTAAATTGTACCTCATAATTTCTAGAATTACTCCTCTAATGTTAGGTAACTAATTAATTGAAAGATTCAATAGAGTTTAAAAATAGAATAAAACTTGATGCTTTTATGGAAGTTGAGAAAATACACCATACTTATAAATCAATTGTTATAGTGTCAATCACATAGGATCACATGGCAGAAATAATTTATTTACTCATAACATTTTGTAAAGCGGCAGTAATTCTCCTACTTTATAGTATAATTTCGTAGACTGTACTTGTAATGACCGTTTTAACTCGACGAGACTGCTCGGTACCTCAGTGCTCGACACTTAAAACGCTCTCTTAATAGATGGCTGAAAAACGGACGGACGGACGGACCTCAGAGAAAAACGGATGCTTAGTAATTTTTTCGCTGCTTTTCACTATTCATCTGCATTGGCTAGCCATATTTATATTTGTGAAATCCAATATTTAATATAAAACCTAAAGTCGTAATCGAAATCGTCCTCTCAAATCAGGTCTACCTGTTAAACAAAGCCTACCTATGTCCTATATGTTTTAATAACATCTTCACACATCCGTATAAACAAGTTTGATGATCACAGGGTATTGTTGTCAGTTTATTTATTCAACAAATAACAGGTCTGTTGTCATGAACTACAGAATAGTCATGTTGTTCATGCTAATACCGCATGAGAACACAAGACATGCTTTGAAGTAATGAACTCTAAACTTAGGTCGGCAAATTAAAATTTGAAGAAAATATTTTATACTAGGCTTAATAATCTAGCTAAATAATGATTTTATTAAAAAAATACGGGCATATGTATCGCCTGATGGTAAGCGATTACCGCCGCCCATGGACACCCGCAACACCAGAGGCGTCACAAGTGCGTTTCCGGCCTTTGGGGAATGGGGGAAGGGGTTGAGGTATAGGCCTCCGGTATCCTCATTCACCCGTTGAAACAGCGCAGACGCTGTTTCACACCGGTTTTTTTCTTAGGCCGTGGTATGAAAGCGTAGCTCTCCCACGGTAAAATATAATATAAATCAATTAAATTTAAATTGTTACTAAATTTGTCTCTTCCACTGCCCCTCCATCCGTCGGCGCTGACCCTAAACATTTATATTATTTAGAATGCTAACGAAAAACTTACCCAGTTACCCCCAAATCTGTCTATTGATTCCTAAGTGATTGTCAAAACGTTTAAAGCATATACCTACAATTTTTTAACGAGTATTCGGCAAATAATTCTTCCGGACTAACTAAACATTACAGAATCAGTCATATTACAATATCAAACATATATTTATTGAATCTCGATTGTGTGTGACATTATCACGCGTCAATACCATTTCTAATATTTGCGAATCAAGCAACTAAAATATAAGTACATACTTGATATCTTTCGTGACCTTGTATAATGGCTTGTTTTGACCTAAAATCAATGTTTGAACACAGACCAGAATAGATAGTGCATACAATGATGTGATAAGTGATCTGCTTGTATTGATAATAAAAAAAAAACTAAACGTCCAAAGTGTGACCACACTCAGTCATTTGTTAGCTTTTCATTCAGTATTTTGCATGCAAACATTTATTTCCGATATAAATATGCGTTAGGAATAGGTATTATATATTACTAGCTGAACCCCGCGCTGCTACCCGCGGTACAACAACAACCGCGGGAAACGCCGAGAGGCGAAGTTAGTATCTTTATAATTGTAGCCTATGTGTTATTCTGATGTATAAGCTATATTATTGTAAAGTTTCATCAAAATCCTTTTAGTAGTTTTTTCGTGAAAGAGCAACAAACATCCATCCATCCATACTTACAAACTTTCGTGTTTATAATATTAGTTAGTTTTAATTACAATTGGATTAGGCAAACGCAATGTAGGGCGCCCTGTGGCACGATGGACCGACGACTTGAAGAAAATGGCTGGCAACGGATGGATGCGGACTGCACAGGACCGAGATGGTTGGCGCTCTTTGGGGGAGGCCTTCGTTCAGCAGTGGACGGCAATAAGCTGAGAGAGAATATTAGATTAGATTTAAACATAACGTAATATTACATCATCATCATCATCAGCCTATCGCAGTCCACTGCTGGACATAGGCGACGATCGAACTAAGTGGCGTGCAATTGGAGAGGCCTATGTCCAACATTACATACATAAACATATATACATTCAAGTTCAATATCTATTACTTCTACTAACATGATAGAAAAAAGCTTATTATGTACAGGGGACATGTTACCATCTAAATTAATTTAAACAACGTTTGATGTTTTGAGATAAATGGTCAATGACACAGGTTTGACTATCAATTTTGTATTATCAAGTATGTAGTTTATCAATAGGTACTCGTGTATGAAAAAATATGAAGTGTGGGGAGACATTAATTATAATGTGGCGACTTCCACATACAACGGCTGTCCGTTGTATGTGGAAGTCGCATATGACAAAGCCATCTACCGAAGATATACTGAACTACGGAGTAACGTACTACGCAACACTACCAATCCTGAATCGCGAAATAGAAGTCTTCGCGCTGATTATTATACATACAACATCCCAACATTAATGTGTTATGGGTACTAGACAACTAATATAAATACATACATATTATACATTTGCAGGTCATACAAAGATCTGGTCCGGGATCTCGGGAATCAAACCCCGAGATCTCAAGTGCAGTAGTCACATACGCTACCACAGCGCCAACGAGGCAGTCACAGTTCTGTTACATTGTTCAGTTGTAAATTCGCGCGTGGTTGTGAAAGAAAACACTCTTAATATTACATAGGTCACTGATATCCACTGTTATAAAGTGATTTTTACACTGGTACTTTCATTGGTAACATAAAACGCGAATCAAATTAGTTATTACGAAGAAAGAAAATCAACCGATGTGCGTAATTTAGCTAAACTTCTACTATACGTAAGCCTATGTAAACAGTAGGTACATTTACGATTAAACTCACATCTAGTTGTCAACTCGATGCTGTTCGCAAACACCGTACTACCTAAACTACGTACGTAAAACAAATAATACCAAATGTATATATATGGTATAGGAAATCTTATTATCCATGAGATTTATCGTTACTATCGTAGTCGTAAATTGATCTATCGTTAAAATCCAAAGATTATGTGACCGTTATTTCCCATCGAGGTTTAAGTGCGGTTTCTCCACTTCCCGATACTGCTGCCGCTCGGTGGTCTAAACCTAAATCTAAATTTCCTTTTCGTGTTATATTTTAGTACCATTTTTAACTATAAAAAAAAGTTACCCATTATTCATAAACGTTATGGAACTTTAAGCAACGATTCTTTGTTATTTTCAACTTCAAGGATGTTAGTTCAAAGTTGAATATAACTCAGAACTGTAGCTTAAAGTTAAATAAATTTTATGCTTAATGGAGTTTTGCTAAACATCATCGTAATGCAGCTCGGGAAAGTCTGAACCGTTTTTTTTTTTTTTTTATAGGTACAAAACTAAGAAGAATTGGAAAAGTTACCATGAAGGAACTTTAACTCCGTGTATGTATTTGTCTTTATGAAAAACGTATCAGATCATTCAGACCGATGAACTAATACATCGAAGATTTCTTTTTAGGTAGTGTATTTTTTCGTTTCTTTTAGGAAATAAATATGTAATATCTAATAGATATACTAAATAAATAAACATACTAAAGCACTTGTTACTTATTGAAATTTTAATAATAAATTAATATAATACACCACAACACCAAATAAAGTAATCACACGGACCTCGTTACTTTTCCAATTATAAAACCACTTACAATTCTGAATAGACACTTATTCGAATGATATACGTCTAAGAGCTTATAAATCATAAAATATGTCAACAATCGATTATAGTTTAGTACAGGTATCTGTTTGCCCCCAGCACCGATTATTTTCCATATCATTACGCTTTTCATCTTCTCCGAAGACGCAAGCTATCATAAATTCATAGGATATTTACCAGGCGAATGTAGGACATCCCTACCTCAGGCTATCAGACTGCATGTAAAAGCATATATCGTTAAAATATGACATCATTTCGTTTGTGCAATGAATTCACACAGATAAATTTATTGTTAGAATTGTAATGTTATTGTTAAGGAGCTTAGATTAAACATGTATTTACGTTACTTCTCCCAAAACATTGATGTTTAATCTAGTCCTTTTACGGTATTCGTATTTATTCATGGTTATTGAATTATTTTAAACTAGCTTTTGAGCTCCATTCCTGTGTTCCTCGGTTATTGCAGTAAAGTACTCTTTAGGCTACTGCCTATGTCCTACCTCAAGAATCAATGTATATCCGTGCCAAATTTCATTAATATTGATGTAACGGTTTTTCCGTGAAAGCAGACAGAGAGACAAGTTAGTATAGATTTCAAGAAGATAAAAAATTGACGAATGAAAAACAAAAATAAAACAGTAATACACCACTCTTTTCACACTGTCAGAAATTCACGCCTAAGAGCCCCCACGAACTGCAGACTTTCGATCGGCCGATAGTTTGGTGCGGTTCTTAATCAGTATGAAGATGGATGTGAGTGCGCACATTATAACGATTCGGTATCGACCGACAAATAAGACAAAAGCGAACCCGATCAAACTATTGGACTTATATTTCCAACTCCTCTAGTTTTGTTCTGATTAATTTTGTTGCGGGTTCCAAGACAATTTAAATATTTCCTGGAACTTCCCGAGTGTCATAACTCGGTGTGTTCGTTGGTAACTGCTGTTGATCCTGGTGTAAAGGAGTTACAGTGGTGGGCGGGATTAGTAATGTAAAATAATTAACCATGTAGAGATCTTATAATAGCTGACACATTCTTGGTAAATAAACCAGGAAAGTAGAATCGTCAGTTTATTTGTAATATTCTTCTGTAACACCGTTATTTTTATAAGGTACTGATCTGAGTATTATCCGGGTTGCAACAACAACCGCGGGGCAAAGTTAGTTTAAAAAAATAGTCTAAGTTACTCCTTAATACATCAGCTAACTGCTAGTGAAAATCCCGTTAAAATCGGTCCAGCAGTTCTAGGGATTAGATGGAACAAACAGATAGACAAACACACACATTTTTTTTATGTACCGTGTACATACATATGGATTTAGTATAAAGCAGTTATTTTAATATTACAAACAGACACTCCCAATTTTATTAATTTGTATAGATTTTAAAAAATTACATATTTGACTCTTTTACAATCAATCAGTTGTTATTGGGCGTGGCAGTATAGATTTCACACTGATTAATTCAGATTGGAATATCAGACGTCGATCTCGGTTCTGTGGCCAAACCACTTCGTTATAAGAAAAAACACGCGGAGAAAACCATCTCAAAGTTATCACTTGTCACTAAACCCTTTCTAATGATAATCTGAGTGGACAATCCTCAGGTAGTGGATACTTACTGTATATATATAAAGAGAGGAAGTTGTGGTACAACCGATACCTTTTAGATGCGTTAATGATTGTATTAACTGGTTCCAATTGTATCCAAATATGGACCTTATTGCTGCTTTATTAGCGAAGTGATATAAAATTGATGGCGACCATGATGTTTGTAGAAACCGAGATATTGCGACAAAGCGATTGAACAAGACTCTTATACAGTATGATAGAAATGGTGTTGTTAAAAGTTTAAGCCAAACAAACATTGTGCATAAATATTGACAAGAGAAATTTGGCTACGTAATTATTAATCTTGTATCAATTGCTAAAGAAATGTTGAGCAATGGGTTGATAATGTACGTAAATATGAGGGCTAAACACGGGTACACATATCGGAGGTTCATGTCTCTTTTTATTTTTTATTTTTTTATTTTTTTTTTATTGAATAGCGGGCAAACGAGCAGACGTATCACCTGATAGTAAGCGATTACCGACGCCCATGGACACCCGCAACACCAAAGGCGTCACAAGTGCGTTGCCGACTTTTGGGGGATGGGAAAGGAGATGGGGGGAGGGGTTGGGGTATGGGCCTCCGATATCCTCACTCACTCGGTGAAACACAGCGCAAACGCTATTTCACACCGGTTTTCTGTGAGGCCGTGGTATCACTCCGGTCGAGCCGACCCATTCATGCCGAAGCATAGCTCTCCCACGGTATAAGAAGGCAAACGGTCAGATGAGACACTTGATGGTTAGTAACCACTGCTGCCGATGTAGACCTGCAAATCAAGAGTCACAAATGCCTGCCCAAACAAACAGATTTCTTAACATACAAATATTATAAAGTACCTCTGCATGTTACGTTTGACCTATAAAAATATGATATACTTTTGATATTCGAAATAGTATAGGTATATTATTGAAATCGGAAATTCATTTTAATAAAATTTGGCATGTACACGATACGTTGAATCGTGAAGAAGGATATAGACTAATCTTTATCGTGAAAACCGACCTACATACATACATGCATATGCATACATACAGGCGGAGTAAAAGCTAGTTATAGTCTTATAATTACAGCATTAAAAATGACTTTATTGTAATATGTACCTAAATATATACCTATTTGATCTGTGCAATTTCCTGTCAGAGCTATCATAAAATCATTAGTAGGATACTAAAAGACCTTTTAATTACGCAGTACACGGTTCTTGTAGAAAGTTCTAATTCTAATAAAGAAATTATTAAAGCACTCATGTTGTATTAGAATGGTTAGAGTAAAATATACGGCGGGAGTACTAAGGTCATCGACGGTAATTTATTTATTGTTAATAACATTACTTTAGTGTAAATTCAAGTGATGTCTAATGAGAGAAAGTTCATCGCTTGGTTAATATATTTTAGCTTTTATAATATACTAGCTGTTGCCCGCGGCTCCGCCCGCGTTTATGTCGGTTTTTTCGTGTTTTTTCGCAGTCGCGGATATGTGACTGATGCAAAAATTAGATAAAAACAATCCTTGATGCGGATTATATATCATTCTAAAATTTCAGCTCGATCGGTTCAGAACTTTTTGAGTTTTTGAAGCGTACACAAACCAACATAATATTTTTATATATATATAGATTGTCCTTTTAACGGAATGTGTGAACACAGAGTAACACCACTTCTGTTACTGTGGGTGTTGTAAGAGCCGACTAAGGCAGCTTACTATGCAGAACAACAGCACTACCAAGAGAACACCCACCCATATGCCCTAATGATACTCATCATTTTTCAACATGGATAAATAAATAAATATTTCGGACAATTTAACACACAACGCCGTCAAGTCTCAAGCTAAGCAGAGCTTGTGTTATGGGTACTAGACAACTAATATAAATACATATATACTTTTGTTGTAAATACATACATATTATACATAGAAAACACCCAAACTTCAAAACAAATATTTGCAGATCATACAAACATTTGGTCCGACTCGGGAATCGCCGAGACCTCAAGCACAGCAATTGCTTACGCTACCACTAGCGCCACCGAGGAAGTCAAAATGATGGAAGGATGTTCTTTAGATTTTATGGTGTATCATTCTTGTTGTGACGGATTAATAGTACGAGCGGTTACCACCCATAGCCATCCTAAAGGTGTCGTAAGAACCGACGTAGGGAGCAAACCACCACACGCACCCCGAAAGAACACCAATCCCTATGGTCAGCATGCTAGACCAAAACCTCCTTTCTAAAAAGAGGAACAATTATATAATATATGTAGTTTCGGACAATTTATTAACACACAACGCCGTCTAGTCCCAAGCTAAGCAGAGCTTGTGTTATGGGTACTAAACGACTGATAGAAATACTTATATACTTTTTTTTTGTAAATACATACATATTATACATAGAAAACACCCAAACTTCGAAACAAATATTTGCAGATCATACAAACATTTGGTCCGACCCGGGAATCGAACCCGAGACCTCAAGCACAGCAGTCGCTTACGCTACCACTCGCGCCACCGAGGCAGTCAGTTAAATATAGTTCACATAACAAATGTTACATGAACAATATAACAAATTAATGAAACTCAATATTTTATCGACAGAGATATTCAAATCAAATTACTCGTGTATCAATCATATATCAAAACAGTTTCATCATCAATTACATTTTCGTTTTACACTCAACTGTAGGTACTTAAGTGTTAGTCGTTTAGCATAATGGTATGTTATGCTGATGATCCCTCATATATAGTGATTGAGAAAGAAAGTGAACTTTCACGCAGGAAGGTTGGACCACCAAACAAATTGCACACCACGGCTAAACCTCTGTGATGTTAACGTATTGTTAGACTTAGTTTATGGTCATATGATCATGGATTTGACTCTTAAGAACATATATGTTTTTTACCGTGGGAGAGCCACGCTTCGGCATGCATGGGCCTCCTCGACCGGAGTGATACCACGGCCTCACAGAAAATCGGTGTATAATAGCGCCTGCGCTGTGTTCGTGAAGATGCCGGAGGCCCACACCCCAACCCCTCTCGCCATCCCACAAAGGCCGGTAATGCAATTGTGACGCCTCTGGTGTTGCGAATGTCCATGGGCGGCAGTAATCGCTCACCATCAGGCGATACGTCTGCTGGTTTGCCCCCTATTGCATAGTATATAAATACTTGAGATATGATCCTTTATGTTATTACATATAAAGTCACACTTTTTTCGCAGAGAAGGTACGTAGAGAAAATTGATCTTATATATTCAGTAACTTAACGCAAAATGTGATTTCTTAATGAGTAATGTTGTTGCTATAGCTTCAAAGGTTCTATACATATTATCAAAATTAGAAGTAAGTTTTAAGATCAAGACTAATGCGGTACGTAGTTTATTTATATTTCATATTGTCTATTAACAATACGTGTCACATATGTTTTAGAACCGATCCGAACGAAGCTTATACAATACAACACCAAGTGATAATTACAACTAAGGCCCTTAACTATACAAACTGGATGTACCTAACTACTCGAGAATCGAGTTCCCAATAATCGACTTTTACTTGTCAACTAGCGTATAAAATTGATTCGCATACTACGCGAAGTGTACCGAGATAAACAAGTTTCCTAAAGGAAAAATCGCGAACGTTTCCAAGACCGAACATTATTCTGTCGCCAAACTAATAGCTCTCTCTCTTCATATACAACAAATATAAGATATATTCACAACCTGTAATTATAATAACTATTAACTCTCTAGACGTAATTATGTTGGTTTATACAATAATCAAGTGTGGTCTTCAATCAGAGGTTTCCTTGTCATCAATCTTGAACGTTCAAACGGAATGCGATTGGCTTTCACTTTTGTAATAGACTAATTGCGATTTGCGACGTTACCCGCGGTTATGGTTCTACCTTTACAAGAACTATAACAGCGCGGGGCGAAGCTAGTCTTAAATAAAAGAAGCCCAAGTTACTCCTCATATCATTAGCTATCTGCCAGTGAATGTTCCGTCAAAATCGGTCTAGCCGTTCCAGCGATTGATAGACAGATATAAATAAAATAAAAAATTTGATGGAAGTACCGTATTTTCTTACGCATTTAGAAAATTTTGCTGTTTTAAATTGCAAAACAACATTTCAATTTAATTGTATAGATATTGCGACACTGTGTTGTTTATTTAAATAAGATTGATTTGTAATTTTCAGGCAGCCAATTTACGCTTTCAATTGAACTAAGAGGAACGTAAAAAATGCAAGATTCGTTGCAACATTGTTTTTATGTGGTTCTGACGTCAATGCATAATGTTATAAGATTTGTTTTTAAGTAGGTATTGTGAGGTTTTGTTAGGACTTTGAATTTTACTGTAAAAATAGTACATTTTTAAATATTATTGTATTCTTTGTTCTTTACATGAAAAATAATGAGTGAGTACAGACAACCAAGAACAATGATTTACCTTATAGGCCTTATTGACTTTGTAGCATTAGAGATACTTGCCTAGTGGTCGAACTTCGAGTCGTAATTTTTTTTATTGTTTTTTAACTTCTCTTCTGCTTCCCCCTATATACTTTAACTGTACTTATTTTCGTTATAGAGGTACAAAGATTTTCCTTCACATATTAATCCTATTAATATTATAAATAAATGCGAAAGTTTGTAAGTAAGTGTGTGTATGTTTGTTACTCTTTCACGCAAAAGTATTGAAATAACATGATAAGTTAAAATTTATAGAGTTTTTATAATTTCGTTATAATATAACGACAACTGTCAAGTAAGTCGGTAAAGTATCAGCCCTCGGAGAGCTATCTTTATATCGATCGATTTAGCGCTTCGCGCATCTAGCTAAATAGCTTTTCTTATAATAAGTTTCTCTGTTGAGTGAAATAATAATAAACTAACTATTATTAAACTACTAGCTAGGTTCGCAGATATTTCCGAAGGGTTTTATTGTTGTATTTGTAGAAATTGTAATAAAACATATACAATTTACCACTTTCACTGACAATAATGAAGTCTGTTTATTACTTTGTTTTGAGAACTCTTTATTGGTTCATTTATTCTGTTAACATTGTTAAAACCTTTCGTCATTAACACTAGATGAGTTTATGAGTTTATCATACATACAGTCACGCTCCTTTCCCAGAGGGGTAGGCAGAGATAATTGATCTCCACTTACTACGGTCCTGACACACCTCTTTTGCTTCATTCACAATATTCACATTCATTAATCGATGCATACATGCTCGTCGGATTTTTATCATTTTGAGTTATATTGTCCCGTCTTTGTGTCTTTATTACATTTATCGCCATGAACAGTTTCTCCTTCAAAACGAGTTTTTAATTAAAGCTAGTAACGAGTTTTTAATAAAAGTAGCCTACGTTAATCATTTCTTATCTGCGAGTGAAAATCGCGTCAAAATTGGTCCAATCGTTCCAGAAATTAGCCAACCCAAAAAATCCAGATATTTTTTTAAAGCTGTTTTTATATGGAAGTACCATATACAACTTTCAGGTCCATTTATAAAAAAGTTGTTAATTTGAAGTAACAAACACTTCAATTTTATTTATTTTTATAGATGAGTTAGAAACAAAAAAATTGAAATGCAATAAGAAACAATTTATGGTTTATACTACATAAAATAATAATGACAGCATCAAACCTATTGAGCGTCTCACGTTCTTTTTTTATTGAATAGGGTGCAAACGAGCAGACGTATCGCCTGATGGTAAACGATTACCGCTGCCCATGGTCACCCGCAACACCAGAGGCGTCACAAGTGCGTTGCCGACCTTTTAAGAAGGTCTGGGAATACCGCAGGCTATAGTTCGTTCCACAATTTTGTTGTGCGAGGCAGAAAGTTCCTAGAAAACCGCACAGTTGTGGACTGCCAGCCATCTAAGTGATGGGGATGAAATTATGTCTTTCTGCTGTCGCTTTGTCATCTTTAGTGTGGCTGAGCGCATACTGCTGCAGCCATAGAACCTCCTATTTCAAGTGCAAGCAATATGTAACACTGGGTTTTAGTCGTGATTAGTCCGACAAACAGTCTCGCCAATAACCTCGAAATAACGCTTGCGCTGTGTTTCACCGAGTAAGTGAGGATACCGGAGGCTCATACCCCAACCCCTCCTCCCATTCCCTCTCCCCATCCCCTCTCCCCATCCCCTCTCCCCATCCCCTCTCCCCATCCCCTCTCCCCATCCCCCAAAGGTTGGCAACGCACTTGTGACGCTTTTGATGTTGCGTGTGTCCATGGGCGGCGGTAATCGCTTACCATCAGGTGATGCGTCTGCTCGTGTGTTCCCTATTCAATAAATAAAAAAAAAACCTCGAAAGGTCCAATCAGAATCTGCACTAAAACTTAATAGTCGTTTGCTTCCGAAAAGAGTTACGAATTACGATGTTCAATACAGATAGATGTTTGTAGTAATCAGAGGACTATAAAATGCTCACATAGTACCGAGTACTTATATCACTAGAACTGGTGACACACCTGCACTTACCCACCTTATTATATAATTTTATTACCTTCTGGACTATTTAGAAAGCTATCAGATCTAGTACGACTTCCACTTATGTCGTAAAGTGCATGCATATACTTTCAAAGAAAGTACCTGGATGACAAAGCTTTGCTTGGTATGTTCTTTTTGGTATGATCGATTGGTCGCCCCTGAAACCCCTTTTTTTGCGGTAATCTCTCGGATACCACCGACTGCTGGTTATGTCGGACTGGAACCTACTAAAAACCGTACACCGTCTCGGGTACTAGAAGCCGGGGAACCAGATGCACCCTCGAAATTTTTTTTGTAAATACATAGATACATATTATACATTGCCCGTAGCATAATAGTTTTCCTCCGTTTTTGTAACATTTTTGGTTAGTGCTCCGCTTCTATTGGTTTTAACGTGATGATATTATAGTTTATATATGGACTATCTAACACTGAAATAATTTTTCAAATCGGACCCGAAGTTCCAGAGGTTAGCGCGTTCAAACAAACAAACAAATCTTTCAGCTTTAAATATTAGTATAGGTAGATGATAACACAGCTATTGAAAGTTACATCATTATTTATTATTTGTATCTGCAGACCATTGGACAGTTTTATTTTTATTGCTCGTTGACTTGTTGACACAGATGTTTGGAAACTGTATGATTTTTATTGTATGTATAGAATTCTATGCCATATTCTTCTTAGGTATCTCATTATTATTATTCATAGAAGTGGAACTGTGCTTCGGTACATTTCTACCAACTAAAAGCTAGGCCTACCTCGGCATTTTGATAAAATGATAGGCCACCTAAGAAACATAATCAATCAGTTTATGCCGATAAAAACTACATCATCCAGAAGAATATATGGTTACTGTTATTTTTCTAACTTTCTCAGCTTGAGCTCTCCTATCTTTTCTATTTGAGAAAATAGATATTTGTATAACATGATAATTTTATGTATCTAGTGTTTCGTTATGAAACTCATAGCGGTTTAGTAAATAGACCTTTCTGTATTGTTCTTTACGCACTTGCAATCTTTGCATAAACTTGTCAGTGCGTTGACGTCCCAGTGAGGAGACTTTCACGCACTTCACTGGATCGTCAACACACATACGAGTGCAAGTGCAAATGAACAATGGTATACAATAGTGTTTATTAACAAGTTTCCAATGTATTGGCACTTTCTTGATTTACATTTATGAAAAACATACTTACGTACTATAATGTAATCAATGCAAAGTGCAAATAAGCGCTGGTTTGTTTAACTTTGTAACGTGGGCGACTGTATGTATAAGTTATCATCATAAGTTTCATTAATCCACTGCTGGACATAGGCATGGCTTAGCCTAATATGCTGGCCAGACAGGTGGGTTTAGGGTCTGTGTCAAGTTTTCCATACCCCTAGGATGAACAGAGGTGATGACAATCCGTATTCTTAATCCATTACCACACAGACATGTAATAATTACTTAATATGTTATTGGTAATAATTTAATCTAGTAGTGTTAAGCAATTTTTTCTTCTCTCGACTCGAGTAACAAAAGAATTTCTGTAGGTACTATTCCTCCAGTGAAGTACTCCCGATTCAATAAGAGCACCTTCAAGATGCTAAATCTATTTATTGATTTAGTTAAACTAAAAAACTAAAACTCCAGCAGTTGTTACTTAGTAGTATTTTTGTCAATGTTTTTTTTTCGTTTATATATCAATCTTTTAGCTAAATATAGGTATTGTCAATATAAAACAGAAACAAGTATTTTTTACCTTCGATAATGCTTTTATTTAGTCTTATTAATAAACTTTACTGATAACAATTTTATTTTGGAACCAATATCATGATAGATACAGCTATGTAAACAGATATTGAATTTAATTTCATAGAAAGCTGTTGTTATGACATTACAAACAGACACTGAAATGTTATTTATTTGTACTGAATGTGTTACGATTGACATTCATACCTCATTGCCATATGGTGTCCTTCAGATGACAATATCGCCCGACGTTACACCTGATCGATAATGGCGTCTGGCTTTCCAAACAACCTTCGAGGTCACGTTTACCTATTGATTTCTTCCACCAAATTGTATTATTTGCATTACTACTGTTAAATAAATAATAAATGTATAATATAGATTGTTTTAAACGTCTTTGTAAATGGTGTATTTGAAAGTGTCTTCGTAAACATTCACAGTTTCCTTCTTTTGTCACTGGTGGCGCTGTTGCTTCCTTTTTGGATTGAAGACATGTCAAGTCGTTACGTCCTCAATATATTAACTCATAAAAATAAATCTAACATTGGGTTTCAATTAAAATATTACCAAAACCCAATAACTACTTTGTATCTACTTTAAAAATATACAAAATTTCATAGTAACCTCACGTATAGACGTTTGATCCTAAATTACACATAACCTATACTAGAGTAATCATATTGAAATATACTTATATGTTTCTAAACACATTAGGCGCTCGTAGCTAAGTAGTAACCGAGTGGGGTGGGTGGTAACTGACTGCAAAGTTATACAATCCTAGCCAGGTCACAGCCTCTAGACAGGTAACCATTCTTAACATATTCACACCCTCCCTGCCTCGGAGAGCATGATAAGCCGTCGGTCTCGGTTGCCATACGAACATACTTCAGCAATCATTACGGATAGTTAAACTCTGTATTGATTTTTTCTACAGTACCTCCTTGGGTTTTACTTGGGTTGTGGTGGTAAGATGGCAGTTGCTCCACGTATAAAATCCAAGATCAGCTGTATGGTAGTAGAATTAAAGCCAATCAAAACCTGTTTTGGTATTAAAGGTTTAGGAAAATAAAAATGAATTTCTAAATACATTTCGCAATTAGAGTTAGGTCATCGTGGATAGACATAGGTGGGCCACGTGCAGTGTCACGCCCCTCGGTACCCTGGAGGGAACATTAAACCATCGTTCACGAGCTAGTGTCACGAACACCAGTGATAGTAGCGATGGGATTCCCTGAACTCTTAATTATAGTTCTAAAAATTTAGCTCTAGTCATATTTTTATTGAATTTTAGTCTGTGTATACATAAATTAGTTAGTATATAGGTACATAAAGAGAGTAATACCTATAATAAGATTGTTCTTTAAGGTTTTTGCTTATAATAACGTATGTTTCTTAATGCTATAGATCAGCTGGAAATAGCCCATCTAAAATTTTATATTTATTGGAATGAACATGATTGAATTATAATTGTTATTAAATTATTAATTAAACTTTTCTACGATAACAATTATACATATTTACTAGACCCCCATACTCTTTATGTGGCTGTTTATACCAATCTTAAACTTTAAGATATTGTTTAAAAATTACATCTTTCTGCATTGATTCTGCATACAGAGATGGTTTGAAAACAAAAAAAAACAAAAATAAAACTCGTTTATTTGGAACTATTTACGATATAAAATTTAGCAACAGACCCGACCTATAACCGATGGTACAAGCCATTTTTTATAATTAGTTTAAAATTTTCTACATAAATATACTCCTAAACGTCCACACAGTTCTATGCAAATGCAAATACAGTCGACTCTCGTTAATTCGAAACTTGAGGGACTCTTAAAATATTACGAATTATCGAGTGTTTGAAATATCAAATGGTTCGAAATTTGTGACAGAAAATAAATAAAACTTCGAATTATTAAATGTTGATCAATTATTATTTTTTAACTGCTATTCTATAACAATGTCAAAAGTTTAGAGGTACATTCGTGTACATACATACTCGTATGTATTAATAATGTGAATTAATTAATCTTTCGAAAGAACTCTGTTATAGTCAAACTAATCATAACAAAAACAAAGGCTCGTGTACTCGTACGCTGATACAAGTTTGAACTTACAATCTTTCCGCCTTTTTCTCTCTGCAACTTTGAATTGTCGAGTGTTAGACGCTTATGAGTTCGAATTAACGCGTCGTTTTGTTATATATATATTTTTTTTTATTTTTTATATAGCAATGATTTTTTTGTTCGAATTACCAAGTGCATAAAAATGTACTGATTTAGTTCGAAATATAAAGAGATTTTGTAGGGAACTCGTGATAACTTTGAATTACAGAGAGGTTCGAATTATCGCAGGTTTGAATTAACGAGAGTCGACTGTATGCACACCTACATTCACTAGTATTTATCAACGAGTGTTATCTTCACGTTGAGGTCGGAAACTTTTCAGCCCACTTAGTAGAAATATTAGATATGTATCCTTAAATGATTATGTTTTTGTGGTAACAAAAAAGTGAAACAAAATTCGCAACGCAGGATAGCTGTTAAATGAACAAGACAATCGTTACTCTCCAAAAATACTAAAGTCGTCTAATAGACGAAATGAGTTTTTTGGCGAAGTGCTAAACACAACAGCCTTCACAGACAGTTTATTGATTATGTAAATATTTAGCTGCAGCTATTGCTATTATTTGTATTACACTCACGAAAACAATTTTATGAACAGCAGAAGCAAAAAGTAACACGCAATAAAAACCAGTCGGAGACATTTATGTGTGAATATTCTTGAAAAGTGTAGAACTGTAGATGTTTTGATTTTAATTAGTAATACGAGTATGTAACTAATTTGCGGATTCCTCCATCAAGAAATTATAATACATGAATATTTACAAAAATGACTGCTTGTGAACTAAGCACCACAGTCTCGCATCTGAGTACCAAAACTATTTATTATTTTTAGAACAGATTTTTAATAGTGCTGATATTGTTTGGAGTGACTCGGTGGTGCAGTGGTTGCATTTGCGACTGCTGTGGTTGAGGTCTCGGCTTCTAAATCCTGCGGTAATTTGTTAATGTTTGTTTCGCAGTTTTTATGTGTCCAATATCCATGTATTTATTTACAAAAAAGTACATAAGTGTTCTATCAGTCAATTTAGCTGTCATAGTGTAAGCTCTGCTTAGTTTCTTCCTTGTTGGCATTGTCCGGGTGTCCAAAATATTTTTTTTTTATGTAAAAGGAAGGCAAACGTATCGCAACATCAGAGGCGTCACAAGTGTGTTCCTGTCTTTTGGGGGATGAGGGGTCAATTTATTATTATTTTTAGCCCTCTGCACTCGTCCTTCATATAAACATATTTTTTGTAAAAAGGGTTATAAAGATTTTGCTTCACATATATTAAAATATATATTTATAAGTATGTTTATGCGCAGTCTGGTGACCATAGTATAAACCTCGCATAGTGTGAGATCAGACGCTCAATTATAACTAATATATAATTATAAAAATAAACAGATAAATTCATAAACATTTTAATGGTATGTAAAAGGTTAAGGTTAGCAATATTGATGTCATTGTCATTTTATTAACAAAAAAAAAGAATTACCTTTCCTCGTTTTCATTATTTGCTTAGGTCATGGGTCATGTGACATACCTACTGATGTGTGCAGAATTTTTTATGTTGCTATTTATGCTCGTGGATATAAATTAAATATATACTGTAGTTTTTTATTTTATTATTCGTCTTTGCATATTTAAAGTTTATCGTATCGTATTAAATTACGAGGGCTGACGGTATACGGCTCTATCTACATGTTTGCACAATATTCTTGATGTTCTCCTAGCCGATTACGGCCACGGCGGCCAGTCTCAACAGAGACTAGCCAACGCAGGAGATATTATAGTGCACAAGTGTGTGGGCAAACACAGGTGCACTCTCTGTTCCCCTCTCTCATAATCTGATGGGACGGTTATCCGGCACGACTGGAGACAGATCAGGTGCAGGACCGACAGCTTTACGTGCTCTCTGAGGCACAGGGCTTCAGACTCCAACTTCCAAACTACGAGCTGTTATTAAGTATTTATTTAATCAGAAAAACTCAATAACACTTTTGACCCGACCCGGATTTCGAACCCGAGACCTCTTGATTGGCAAACGCATACGTGGTTAACGTTAACTAATAAATTAGTATTATAAACTAAGAACACAATTACAGTTTTTATATAAAGAAGAATAACGCGTTGAGGTAATTTAAAATCAATTTCACAAAAATTAAATTTACTTATTAAATAAAATTTAGAGCGTAATCTTTCTAAAAAGGCCGGCAACGCACTTGTGATGTTTCTGGTGTTGCGGGTGCCTAGGGGCGGCGGTAATCGCTCACCATCAGGCGATACGTCTGCTCGTTTGCCCCTTATCCTACACGTTTAAGGTTTATGTCTTTAAGGTAACCTTCCCACATTTTCCTTTTCTTATTTCGTAAATACCTAGTACTTATTTATTTATCCTAGAGATCGCTTATCAGGTCGACTGTTGACAGTTTTATTTGCTTTGCTTTGATCAGTATGATTTTAATTGTATAGACTTTTGTACTGACTATTTTGCTGATTTTTTTTCACGTATCAATGCTTTTTATTTTCATAATATTCAATAATTGTGCTTATTAACTGACCTTTGCGTATATTAAAATTTATGTTAAACTTCAATCTTTTACAAGAACAATTTCAACTCCTTTGAATTTCACGCCATTTCTCTGTATAAGCGTCAATAACCATAATGTCAGTTGTAAAATGGGTTCTAACCTGGCCTGATGCCTTTTCGTGGGTGTCCAACATGGCGACTAACCCATAAGCCAATGTCAAGCTGTAAAACTCAATTTACTCACCCATTACTATTACTAATTCCACTCGAACTGAAATAATTTTCCGTAAAGTTATGTCTCTCCTGTGCAGAACAAGCAAGACACTGTTTTCGATTCATGTTTCGATAAATATAATAAGATACTAACACACAGAGTTGTACATGCATATCTAACTCTTATTCTTGAATCGTGATGTTTTTTTTTTGTTTTTTACTTACTTTTGGTAGTAATTATCATATTGTGGCGACTTCCACATTCAACGTAAACCGAAGCACACTACAGCACCATCTATCGAAGTTACACTGAACTACTGAGTAACGTACAAAACAAAACTACTAGGCAATCCTGAATCGCGCAATTGAAGTACCCGCGCCGATTAGCATAATATATACAACATCCCAACATTGATATTGTATATTTACCTTCGGGCACTGTCGGTCACCTTGCCTGGTCGGAGGATCCTCTCTTTGTGTTGAAGGGATATGATACCCGTTCCTCCACAATATCAACAGACCATTGCTAGACTTAATATGTTCCTCAATAGCAGGAAGGCTTTTGAGGTAGTTATTATAAGGTACATTAACTTTTTCGGTTACTCAACGTTTCGAATTACGACGACCGTGGAGATGAGTGGATCGGTGAGAGCTCTATAACGCTTCCGCGTAGTGTGTTTCGGCAACTACCCGCATTTTAATATTATTTTATGTAAGTTCGTACTGCGACAAACAATACTTAAGACGAATGTCAAATATTCGAGTACTGTGTATTCGTAAGTTGTACTTGAAAGGTAATATGTTCATGTAATAAAGTTCTATTACAAATTGATTGCTATACTGCTGCAATGTACCAACAATCGGCAGTAATATCTTAAGTATGTATTACCGTTCTTTATTTTAACTTGCAACACCGACGATATTGATTTTTACATCAAAATGCATTTCGCATAAACTGCGTCCGCGCTACTTTAGCCTATATTGCAAAATGGAATTATTTGTCTTTGGTTTTGCAATGGCACATATAGTTTTGTTATGGCACTGAGTGCCTTTATCGTTATTAAAATTTTAAAGGCCTAAGACACTTGAATGTCCCTTATGCATATGATGTCCTTTTGAAGGATAAGTGGCAGTGTATTGAGCTTCATAAACGTTATTTCAGTCGATCAATTCAGTTTACTCATTCAAGAAACTATTAAGCCTTTGTGATCTATTGTTATCATAAATTTTACTCAGTAAATATAGGCTAAAAACATTTAAATCACAAAATTGTCCTTACATTGCAAATTATCTTGCAGTCGTTACTGTCAGTGCGTTAGGTTACTATATAGCTTCAAAGCTGTACTCTCGTGAATATCATGCATGATTGCACGAAACTATTTTGTGTTAAATAATCGTATCGTTAAATTCATAAGAAGATTAGCGACCGCGCAATTAATGTGCTAAGAATGTAAACAAAAATTATCTTCGCTGATAAAATATAAGATTCGACATTCTTTAAGTTATTTACTTGTGATATGAGGCAGTATCTTTTTAAGTTTGAGATTTGTTTATCATATTTACTTAATTAAATTATGTATATTTATCATAATAATACTATA
The DNA here is from genome assembly GCA_916048165.1 of Spilarctia lutea. Taxonomy (NCBI): domain Eukaryota; kingdom Metazoa; phylum Arthropoda; class Insecta; order Lepidoptera; family Erebidae; genus Spilarctia; species Spilarctia lutea. The sequence goes on along the minus strand of OU696473.1, from coordinate 2,565,961 downwards.
TTATAATACATCGTTCCTCTCGCGCAAAAAAATGTTTTTTTTTTCTTTTTATTGAACAGTGAGCAAACAAGCAGACGCATCACCTGATGGTAAGCGATTACCGCCGCCCATGGACACCCGCATCACCAAAAGCGTCACAAGTGCGTTGCCGACCTTTGGGGGATTAGGGGAGGGGGAATGGGGGGGAATGGTTGGGGTATGGGCCTCCGGTATCCTCACTCACTCGGTGAAACACAGCGCAAGCGCTATTTCACACCGGTTTTTTGGAAGACTTGTACTTGTACTTTGTAGTTCTGACTCAATTATCATCACTGAAAATTTAATAGTGTCTATAAATATCTATGCAATTATTTATACTCCACTACAGTTTAATCAATATTTATTTTTCTTTACATATTTATCTTACTCGTGTAATTCAATTTGTCCGATGAAAATACGTAATGTGTCTGTGGCCTTATTGCTAGTGGTGCGTGAATTTTGCAACACGATAGAGTAAATATTACTTCATACCTACTAGGTATTATACATAATCTGTGTGCATTTTTGTGCATTTAACATGCATGTAAAGATAAATTAATATCACGCGATTTGGTTCTTTTGGATCTTTTGTTGAAATTACATCAGAACCGATACACACCTAGATTATTAATTTCAAATCTGCAATTGTGACGCAAGCTGCTGATGGTGCAATACGCAATATCTTTCCTTTACATACGTAAAAAGTATGTTTGTTTGCCATCATAGTGATATGAATAACAGAAAAGTGTGAGATCTAGCGACGCAAATACAGATTCAGTCGGTTCCCACTTGCTAAATTACAGATTTCCGACCACTTGAACTTTATTAATTGATCTTCTAGTCTCTTGCTCTGATATTGCTATGACAGAATATTATCTGACTTTATATTAAATACGCTAACAAAAGTTCGTTACATATATGTGAGAGGTCCGATAGTTCAATCTCTCTCTCTCTTTCTCTTTCTCTGCCCTTTCTGACAAATGACTGAAGACGCATGTGCAAGTCCTCTGTACAATTTTTAGTTAATAAATTGTTTAAAGTGCATCTTCTAAGTATTAATTCATACCACCACGGTACTTTAAGTGCAAGTTACAACAATAAATACATACATACATACAGGTGAAGCTAATAAAAGCGTCTAAAAAACCAAACTTTTAAAACTTTTCTTAAGAACGCCGTCCAACTATTTCATTTATTCACCACACACTTCATTTTGAAGAAGTTTTTACTCATTTCACATAAAATGTATTTTTGGTACATAATCTATGATCAAAAACAAGCGCATTAATATATTTTCTGTAAAGCTAAATTTTGACATAACACAACTACATCTGACAGTTCATGTAGGGAACATCGCCAAGTAGAAACTTGCCAAAACTGTATGTTTCAATAGCTGGAAATTAATATACTTACTTTCTGTCAACACCTGCGCACGCGCACGTACCTGTGTATAGGTAAAAGACAAAGTGCGTTGTCATATATCTAGATTTGATTTATATGTATATATATATATTTTTATGATGAACTTTTGCCCGCGGCTCCACCGGCGTGAAGCTCAGTCATCGCGGTAAAGATTAGTCTTTGTGCTTCCTCAAGTATCAAAGTATTCCCATTATAAATTTAATTGCTATCGAAGCAGTGGTTAAGCCTCCTAAACGTCATAGACAGACTAACAGAGTTACTTTCGAATTAATAATATTAGTAAGGATATCAAGAAATAATCGTTTTGTACGAAAGTTTGGATCCTGATTGGTCAGAATGCATGACTTAAATCTCTTAATGCGAATGTGCTGTACTGTATTGCAGTAGACTAGCTGACAGTTTTAGTTCAGTTAAACTTATTTTTAAATGAGTAATTCATAATTACTTATTTACACTGTTGTATTTAATTTAACATCATAAACATTGATAGTATAATATTATATAAATACAAATTCAAGGTTACTAGCCATTCATATACTTTCTTTATGATAACTACAATCCCTGTCATAATACGAGTACTCTAGAAGCGTGTGTTCGTATTTAGATAAGATATATAGTATTTGAACTACGACGACCTATAGCAAGCGACCACGATATACATATATTTAATTTGATAACAGTAAGCCTATAAATTATTTTATTATTTTTAATTAGCAAGCAGCTTTTTGATAATTTTTGTAATGTAGAACATTATTTTAGGAAATTAAAATGATTCGAACAAATGAACCACCAGAACATCACAGGTACCAGTTTTCAGTGTTAAACAATTAATTCGATGTTTTTCAATGAGAATTACCAAAGCTCAAAATATTCTATTTTGCCTCACCCAAGATATTTGCCTCGTTAGGAATGAATCAAAAAACAATTTGTAAATTACACAATGGAAAACGCAGTAGAAATCGGCGTGGCGACCGCACTACGAAACCCGTGCAATCCACTCAAAGGATGGCAACGTACTTGTTATTTTTCAGTTGCAGGTGACCACGATCCTCATGGAATACTGAGTCTTTCATCATCAACAGCCTATAATAATCCACTGCTCAATATAGGCCTCTCATTAGAAAGAAGGTTTTTGTTTACAATACCACGCTGGCCAGACAGGTTGGCAAAGCAATGATGTTTGCCTGTATAGTTTGTCCCTCAGTCTTAACCAATACGACCTTCAAGAAAAGAGCGTACTCCTTCTTAAAAGGCCGGCAACGCACTTGTAACCTCCTCTGGTGCCTCTGCCAAGCCTCTGGTGTTGCGAGTGTCTATGGGCGGCGGTATTCGCTTACCATCAGGCGATAAGTCTGCTCGTTTGCCCCTATACAATAATAAAAAAAGTCTCCTTTTACGACAACCACGGGGTGAATAAGGGAGCTGACACTCCGTATTCTTAAACATTCACCACACGGACAGCTAAAATTTTAAAGAGTTTTTAAACCCTCACTGAAAAGTTGAACTGAGTGTAATACCATACCATTGTAGTATGCTAGAGTTCATTTGTAACTTAATAAATTCACAGTGTTATAAACAAAAGCAGAATAATTAAACAACTCGACTTCAAACAAAGCAGTACAGCCCTTTTTGACTCACATGTAAATATTCATTAAAAAGATGTGACTCATGGTTCCTGAAGGATTTATTTATATAAAGTCGTACCACACTGACTGTATCACTTTTGCACGGCAATAAGTGAGTGACCATCACACTCAAAGTTTGTAACAAATTCACAGTCGTCTTTCAGTATGTTATTTTACAGGGGCAAATTTTCATATGTTTATAATTTGTTGGTACTTACTGGCTCTGAGAAAATTGTTTTTTTACTTCGATAGTATGATAATAATCTTTAGAAGAGAAGAATGTAGGAAAGAACCGTACCAATCACCTAAGAAGAATGAATTATTGGCGTATTTATAGCCCTACATTAAGTTTATTCTTGTTAAAGGTACTCAATTTTCAATACTGTTTATACAGTTTGGAAATACGATAATACCTATGTGCAATCAATATGCTGCAAATAATAAACCGGATGGATACGTTTCAGACGCTGTATCAGTGTACATATCGTATAAATTTCAATGTTAATTAAACTTGGCTTGCGTTAAGTTTTAAATAAAGTATTTTATTCATGGTAGACGCGGTTTTTAGACGTTCACTGAGCTATATTTACCAATAGGTTTGTTTATCTATGTTAAAATGTTTCAGTTGGCTTTGTGCTATAGTGAGCGGCTGACAGGCAGTCTGACAAAAATATTCGTTTTATTTTATCGAATGTGTTCTTAAAATAAACTATTAACCATATTGACGCAACGGTGCCTCAAATAAATGAATACAATTTGCTCTCCGCTCCGTTGAAATAATATTGATCACGTTGTCTTTGTTGCTATTTTTAGGTTAGCAACGGCAACCGGACATAGAAAAAAAAGCCGTGCAAAATTGTATTGCTACAATCACGGTTTTATAGCGATCGTAAATATCGATCGATGTACATTCGTACTTTTGCGACGAAACGACTAAAAGTAGAACAAAATGAGATCTAAACGCACTTTGACTAAAAAGTCATTTCCGACTTCGGTATAAAGTTAGTCACTGTAAATTACAGCGCCAAAGTGATTTATTAATCTTCCACGGCAGTTTTGAATTCTGAAATTTCTTTCGTTTCATACTATATGCCAAGAATGATTAGATACATTCCTTTCAGGAGTAAGACTGGGCTCCGGTCATACAATTAAAAACCAATACGATTTCACAATGAAGTGAAACATTGCGTGGAAGAGGATGCATTTTTTATGTATAGCCCTGTCAATATGACTCTACTCTGCCTGATCGAAAACATAAGCAGAATCCAAGAGTGGTGGTCACCATACTCATTGCGAATGCAGACAATGCAATATGGTGATCCACACTATGGCGGCCTAGTGATGCTTCTGCATCATTCAAGTCTAAGACCACACGTTAACACCATCAAAATTCACAATCCTCGTACTCGAATCTACAATTATTAATTTTCATTAGATCAAAACATTTTAAATGAATCATGTTTTTTTATTCTGAATTGCATTTTAGCATTGTTGCAACTTTTGAAATGAAAATTGGACACGGTGATTAGTACTTTATTTGTTTTATATTTGCTAAATTTAGTTAGCAATGCCTCATACAAAAAAAAGTTCAATGGATTTTATTAAAATTGCTGTTTCCTTGTGATGATGTAGTGAGAAAATATCTTCGTAACTTTTGTGCTGCAAGTTAATTACCCATTGTTTTGTTATATAAAAGATAAATAAACTTCAAGTGTCTTCTTAGTTAGTGCAGTCGTCTTTTCGGTTCGTCAAACATATAAATAATATTACGAATAAGCATCTAATAACAATTTACCTCTAAGCTAGGCATAATGAAATGTTTTTAGAGCAAAATTTCTAAATCTCAAAAGATTATGTTAGTACTCAAATCAATTTGTAAACAAATTCCACACGATTGTACCTCATTCATGGTCTTTCTGTAGTATAAAAGGGAAGTCGCTTCCGCTGTCTGTTCGCTTATATCTTTTAAACTACAAGTTTTCAGCAACAGATAGAGTGATTCAAGAGGAAGATATATTATATGTATAATACAAGTATTATCGGAGAGAAAATCTAAGATTTTCAAAAACTTTCGTGTGAAGCCGGGCCGGGTCGCTAGTATTCTATAAATCGAAATTTAGGTTAACATTAATTTATTGATACTTAACACAACAAAACGATCGAACAGAAAATACCATCGCTTTTAATTTGACACTTAATTTTGTTTATGTCAGTTATAGTAGGTACTATTTTTTTATTAGTAGGTGCTGCCACCTGTAAAAAGTAATTCATTTGGTAAAATAATGAATTAATCTTTTAGATTTGTGTATGTAAAACAAATATCACAAATTACACAGAAACTTTCTACATCCTTACTAAAAGGCAACATTTTAGCTTTTGTTAATTGTTTGATTTAGAAGTACATATCGTTCATTGTTTAGAGTTAGTTGATGTTTTGGCACAGTCGCCAACTGCGCTGTAGGCATGCCGAATATGTAAAGTATTGTAAGTGGTATGTACATTATCCGAACTGAATGTTGCTCATAGTGTGACAAATGTTAGTCAGAATTATCTTGCTGTAATGTGATTTGCATTTGACGTTATTTTTAGCTATTAATTAATGAAGAAAAAATAAAAATTGAATTTATTAAACAATCTATTTTTAACGTCTTATCTATTCCCTGGTCTGACCAAATGTTTGTATGGTCTGCAAATATTTGTTTCGAAGTTTGGGTATTTTCTATGTATAATATGTATGTATTTACGAAAAAAAGTATATATGTACATATTTATATCAGTTGTCGAGTACTCATAACACAAGCTCTGCTCAGCTTCGGTCTAATCCGAAGCTGAGCAGAGCATTATCATTAGCATTGTGTGTAAAAAAAAAATTAGTTACTAATACTAGTGTTTATTTATTTTTATTGAATATAGGTCGACAAGTGTAAACCCTCCTTAATGTCTCTAAACTTTCGTTTCAACATCTGTAGTGTTAACGACAGACTGATAAGAAGTGCGTTGAACCTTTTAATAGGGAACTTATTCATTGTTTGAAATAATTTATATTTAAAACAAAGAATATATTTGTGTACAATAATTAGAACATTACATTTAAAGATCAATGACTTTATACTTTAGTTTCATTACTCGTGAAAAAACTATAATAACTACTGTTTTTGATGTGATTGACACTTACAGCTATGTATCTCTTTTAAAAACACTACACCAACACCCTTTTGCTCAGTTCAGTACACACTAGCTTTAGCTTGGAGCTCAGACCGCGTGTAACAAGTAGCCATGTCCGCCGCTCAGCCGTCAAGAATCAAAGTATGCTAAACTTCATTAAAATTGATATAGCTGTTTAGCCGTCAAAGGGTAACAAACAGCCGGAGTTACTTTTGAAATTGTGGGTGAGGTTACCGTATTACGAATTGTATCGCCATCCTTAAGGCCACGGTCTAGAAGACAGCAGGCGTGGAGGGCGACAATGTAAGCCCGCGCCATTGCTCGCAGCCTTAGCTTCGAGGCCAGTTCCATATAAATCTATATATCAACACGTGCCGCTGTCCCCGCCGCTGCTGCTGACTTCGTGTCCTTTTCAATAGTAGAAACGCTCAAATAGAAGCAACGCGACACATTTCTTGAATTGCAGGTCCCTTACCATCACCACTGCTATTCGTTTGAGCCCTAGGCTATACCATTAAACAAAAATATTTAGGGCCAATTTCACCAGGTTCTGATCAAGTTTTAGATAGTTATCTACCAGGTAAATTTTAAAAATTTAACTGATAAACATACGTATATTCGACATATTATATGTTTCTATCCAAGACCATGAGTAAGTAACCGAAATCTGTAGTTTTTTTACAGATAAGTAGTATAAATAAAATAAATAAATAAATATTTCGGACATCTAACACAACGCCATCTAGTCCCAAGCTAAGCAAAGCTTGTGTGTTATGGTTACTAGACAACTGATATAAATACATATATACTTTTTATATAGATAGATAATACCCAATCTCCGAAACAAATATTTGCTGATCATACAAACATTTGGTCCGACCCTGGAATCGAACTCGAGAAGCACACCAGTCGCTTACGCTACCACTACACCATCGAGGCAGTAAGTTGAAATTAGTCTGTCAGGGACTTTATCAAGAAGTGGCACTAAAACTTAATTTGTTATTTTATATTTTTGTGCCTTTCTATACCTTGCACAATTGTTTTTCTTTTCTTTCTATGAACTTGCTAACGCAATCAATAGCAATTGTGCAAATGGAAGGTAAGTCGCAAATTGTGTCAACATTAAACAATACCTCCTTGATATGGCGTATTGGCAGCTGCGAAAACATTTTACTTCCATTATATACGTATGTGTATTATACGAGTATTATTACATAAATCTGCGTCAGATTGCAAGTTCCGAGGTCACTGGGTTCATCCCCGCTATTTGTAAATATTTTCTATCAACATGTAGTGTAACATATTCTTACTAACACATGTCATCATCATGATCATCATCAGCCTCAGCCTATCGAAGTCCACTGCTGGACATAGGCCTCTCCAATAGCACGCCACTTAGTTCGATCCTTGGCTTCTTGCATCCAGCTCCTGCCAGCCATCTTGCTCAAATCATCACTCCACCTGGCCTGTGAAAGTCCTACAATACGTTTGCCGAGACGCGGTCTTCACTCAAGAACCCGTTTACCCCAACGGTTATCGGTTCTGCGGCAAATATGGCCAGCCCACTGCAACTTCAGCTTGCTAATCCTGTGGGCTATGTCGATGACCTTGGTTCTCTGCCGGATCACCTCGTTTCTAATACGGTCCCTTAGAGAAACGCTCCCTTAGAGAAAAGGGCTATCCCTTTCCATAGCCCGCTGAGCGACTTTGAACTAACCTAACACATGTACATTATGAAAATCTTAAGTCTCGCAGGTCGCAAAACAATTCTTATACCGCAAAAAAATGTGAGGACTAATTGTCAATTTGATTAAATGACTTGTTAACTGACCGTGTTGAAATTACCTAACTAGAAAGTTAGGGTGTTACATGTGGTATTTTATTAAATGGAAAATGTTCATTATTTTATATAGGACCAGCTGACCCACGCAACCACGTTTGCGTCTTCTATTGCCCGGAGCGTAAAAATTTTCCCCCGTTTTTGAAACATTCTTCATTGGTGCTCCGCTCCTATTAATATTAGCGTGATGATATAAAGCCTTCCTCGATAAATAGACTATCCAACACTGAAAGAATTTTTCGAATCGGACCAGCGATTCCTGAGATTAGCGCGTTCAAACAAATAAACTCTTCAGCTTTATAAAATTAGTATAGATTTTATTAGGATATCCACAACAACCAATTCCGTGTTGGCTGCATCATCATCGCATTAGAATAGAATAAAAAATATGTTATGAGTATGTACATAGTATTTAAACATTAATTTTAATTGCTAGATCATATAATATTAAATTTTATCACATTTAAACAAGACTACATTACATCTGGCGCATTTCTTAAAATCACTTATGCCAAGGTTGCACTCTAGATAAGAGTAGCAAATTCAAGTCAAGCTACAGATCTTAAGCTATAAATATAGTGCGCAAATAAAGCGTTATCTGTTTTAGTAGCTTCTATTCCAAGACGTAATAATGCCGGTTTTGAACCTGTGACCTGACTCAGTTGTCGCACAACAGTCCCGTTCAGTCTGTCTGTACGTTAGAAATATGACCGCAATAAAATTGTTCTATTATGTGTTCTGTGGCTGTTGGCATATCTATCTCTGGATATAGTAATATACTGAGACTTGCAGAAATAAAGAATATCACGTATTGCGTGAATTCGTTTTATTTAGGATCAAAAAGTTTGTTTAAACAGTTCTCTAGGGTTTTAAATTCGATAGTTAAGTATTTTGAAAATTTATAGAGCCCATGTCATCCGGGCTATTGTTACGAATGTATTGATATCTCATTTATTGAAATCAGTTCAATAATTTTGGCACTAAGGATGAATATACAAACTTGAGTACCCTTCACTCCTCCAAGACTTTATTTTGAGGTAAACCAGGTATTCCGCAATAGACTCACTTGTGATAGAAACTAGTATGGCTTTTAATTGATCCGACTTTGAGATACTATACTGTAAAGTTACATGTACGAGTAAGACCGGTGAGGTGAGGTGATGAGCAGCGTGTCATCTGCAGGTCTATCTACCGCACAACATAAAAGTATCCCCAGAAGATGAACTTAACTACAGAGGATTACTGTTCTTTTTAAATGCTCTTCCAGGTTGCCAAGGTTGGCTAACTTCTTGTTTTTCGCCTGGCAGAAGAGATTGATAGGCCTGATACTATATATAACTGAAACTCAATTATTTCCGATACTTGCAGTAATTCTTTAACAAGTAGCAAAGTCGCGGTGTCATATGCTGCGTTGGATTGGATGTGTTATGGAGACCAAAGTTACTCTACATTGTGTTTCATCATTGATTTTTTTTAAATTCCTTAATAGCTCTCGATCTATACAAATTCATATACAAATCGAATGATAAATCATTATAATGAGTTGCTCAACCAAGATCGCTACAGTATATCGGCTTCCGATTCTCGTACGTAAATCATATTAGGATCAACTACATGTGCTTCCGCGCTCGTGGGCCCGTGTTCTCTCCATGTTTTATACGATCACGTAATATATGACCTAGGGCATATTGATGCTGCCAATACGAAGAAACCAACTTAAGTGTAGTATTGGAAGCTATTATTCAAAACAGTATTCATGTTGAATCGGTAATATAAAACGGTTTATCATGATAGGTGTATCAAGATGCGCTTCCACTAGCATTTCCGTCAGTTTTGTTTTAGCTTGTTTTGAGAAACAGTAGTTTTATAGGAGGGTGTACATTCTTAAATAATACTGCACGAATGATATAGTGGTTTAGAGGTTATCTTTAAGTATCGTGGGTACGATCGAAACTTTGTGTGGTCGTCAAATTAATGTTCCGAGCCTTGGTTTCTTTGTATGTTTTAGAAAGTTCCCCGCGCAACGCAGGATATATTCCTCTGCGTGATTTGTCTTTTAAATTTAGAGAAAAAACAAAATCATTTACCTTTGTCTGTAGTTAATCAAAAAACGGGGAAGCATGTATGCTCCCGGTGTGCTTTTTGTAACCGGTAAGTAGTTAAATTTGAAACTCACTCAAGTAAAATACAAACAAAGGAGATTTATATCTTTAGTGTGCTACTAATACATGATGACACCTTGTACATACAGGTATAGGTGTATATGCATATAGGTATTCCGAAAAATATACTTTCATATTACATACGACTCTGACCTAATTGCATTTCAACTTAGTTTTGCTCAGAATCACCTCTTTTGTAACTTAAACTGCCCTACTCTTAAAAGTGGGTATGCTTTCTTTCGTGTACCAGTTTCTCTTCTACTCTGCGTATTATTAGTTTAACACAGTCTTATATAATAGTGTAGTTATCATACTAATAATATCTTGGACTAAATTCTATTTGAACTTTAAATGTCAAAATTGTGTGTCAAGAATCTTACTGGCGAGTGTTTGGATAATTAAATAAATGTTCGTTGTAGAAGAGATTAGTTACCAGAGCTCCTGGGTGGTGGAAGTCACTTTCTATCATACGATCCGTCTACTGGTTTGCTCCTTTCAAATCAAATTAACCTAAAGCCCCCTTTTAAACGAAGGTCTTTCCCAAAGAGCGTCAACTAGGCTTTCGGCAGTCCACTTCTGTCCGCTGCCCGCCAATTTTTCCAATTGTTGGTTCATTGTGCTCCTTATACTATCCATACTAATATTGTAAATTCGAATGTAAATTTTACTGGCTATATGGCTGGTGTAATTTACGGCTAAAACCACTTCACCGATTTCATTAAAATTTGGAGGTACTTTGTTTCTTAATTAAGGACATAGGCTACTTATTACAGCGGTATACACGCAGGCGGAGCCACTAGTAAAACACAATAAATTATAAATGAATTTTTAAATGTGATATTTAATGCCTACATATATATATTATATGAAATCAACAACCTTTAACAGTCCACTCCGTCCTTTGTATGTTAATAGATATTTGTAAATTTTATTAATCACGTTTCTTTTCTTTTTCAGGTAAGTTTCCGAACTAGTACTGCTAAGTTGGAAGTACTGCTTTTCCGGTAAGTTGTACCGTCAAACAGTCAACCAACTACTAGTTAATTTTTATCTGTAGTATCTCTAAGTTGTGAATTTTGTATTGATTAGTAATCTTATCAATGATAAGAGTTATTAATTATAATGAATAAAATGTTTAATTTTTATTTAAAAACCAAACTATTTTTATAAACATGTACTGTAACTTGTGAAGCCTCTGGTGTTGAGGGTGTCCATAGGCGGCTGAAATCGCTTACCATCAGGTGATACGTCTGCTCGTTGGCCCCCTTTTCTTCTGTGTGGAAATTCCCTCGTATACCACCGCCTGGTGGCATGCCGGACTCGAACCGACTAAAACCTCATGCCGTCTCGGGTACTAGATGCCGGGAAACCAGGTGCACCCTAGAAAGCAAAACCCTGAACTTCTTCCTGTGTGAGCACCCCAATGTTCCCGCTATTGTCCCCCAGGGCGCGCACACTCCGCAGCATCCACGCCGTCACCCGGGCCTGCTTCTGCCAGGGCAACAGATGGCCTCATCGGTCACCCCGAGGCTTCCGCTAATTTAGGACGGAGATCGTTCTGCGATCGCTGCTCGTTTGACCCTATGCATAAAAAAAAACATAGATTACTAAAAATATTAATCTGAATTTTAGTAGTAGTCAGGTAACAATGGTAAACAAGCTTATGCACAAAGAGTGTGAATACGTAGAAATCAAATGTAAGCATAAAATACTAAGTTTTTCACCATTTATTTATAAACTGAATTTTAATCTGCTATATTTATTTATAAATAACTGTTTAATTCATATAACTGCTTCACCTAATTTGAATAATACTAGTCTGGCCATAAATACTGTTACAATTGAAAATAAATAAAATATTACTTTTGAATTTAGAATCTGTCACATTTATAGGATTGTTTATTGTAAGGCTTACTCTACACGCCATGCCAATTTGGAGTCCCTAAAACAATCCATACGATTGGCAGTGAAGAATTTTCCCATAGAAAGAGTGCGTGCTGTAATATTGATAACTGGCCTCAACGTTTAAAGGACTGTATTGCAGCCAATGGAGATTACTTCCAATAAGCTTTACATTTTTGATGGTTTTATATAAATGTATTAAACTAACGCAGTGTATTAGTAATAAATGTTACGTATAATAAAAAAAATGTTGTTCTTTGTAACAATATTTATGGCAAGACTAAGTAGATTTAAGTCAATAATAGTTTCTAGAAGCATTTTCTGACGATAAAAATTGATTCTTATTATCATCTTGTTGATAAATTTAAGATATTTATTTGTTTTGATATTGATCTTTGACTCTTTTTTTATTCATATTACGCATTAATATCGACTCATTTCTTGCTATATGTTAAAAAATATAATATAAAACACAAACTGTCCCGCGCAACTTCGTATATATCTTTTAAAAGGAAAATAAAATTTCCCGTTTTTGCAAATATTATGTACTCAGGTCCTCCATCTATATACCTAGTCTTTCTTTCTACAAAAATGCTCACATATAAATGATATAGAAAACGGACGTTTTTTATTACAACATACTATATTTCCGGCCTTATGGAAACGAGAGGTACTCCCAGACCTCGTTCTGTATAAAAATTCTAAACAAACTAACTAAGATGCAAGTACAATTTTCCAACCAAAAAAACGAACCTATGCACTCATGGTCCCACGTTAACTTCACTATGAGACAATATAATATCCTTTCTAAAGCTTGTAACGCAATTTTGCGAAGATAACACATCCGTTACGATCTACAGAGACAATCGCGAAACCTAATGTCCTACAACATAAAACTGTACTGTTACTGATAAGCAGAACTCAGATCAACAATGCTCATAAATAAAAGCCATTTGGTGGATCAATAGTCGATAAAGAGCCCACATTAAAATAGGCTAACGTCGTTGAGAGAAGAATATATATTACTAACGGAGTCAACGTCCCGTGAACGGGACGACGGGTTAAGTAGGTTAGCGGACCCGGTCTGTGCACTTCCGAGCGAGGATGCTGAATATTTCAGGGATTTCGAAATGTACTACGAGTAATGCTTAAATATGTGGCAGGCCTGTGTTTAGGCTGTGTACGACTCCATACGAAGGTGTGAATCTTGAATCATTAACAGGTGTAAATGGAGTGTCACACTACTGAAACTAACGGGACATCTTTGTTATGCTGGTGTGTGTGTAATTCTGTCAGTATAAGATAAATTTGTGACTAACAGTTGGATACTATTATTTTTTAAGCTTTTACAACTTTAAGTCCAACTAGAGATTTTAATAATGTAAGATAAATATTAATAACTTTTAAAAACTTGCTTTAAAAAGGCCGACTCAGATTCTATACTGTACTCGCATAGATTTTTATTATTTTGTAATTAATCAATGTTCACGGACTTAAAATAAAAAGACACCTCTGTTTGTTTCGGCATTTGTTCCCAGAGTGAGTCTTAGGAAATGCCGGTCTCTTCTAGCTGTTAAGTCCGACGTGTAAAAATATCTGTTAAGATTTACTTACAACGTAAATATCGTTTATCAATAAACAACTCGTTTAATTGTCTAAAGAATAGTTCTCTAGTTATTTTTATCAGCTTTCTTCCTTTTACTCTTGCGGGCATTTAAAAGGAATCACACAAAAAACATACAGAACGATAGAAATAAATTACTTTCAATAAACCATTCTAAATCACATTAAAAATGTAATAAGTTAATTTGTACGAAGGTTAATATGCCACTATATGGGAATTGGCAAATGTTAATTCGCATAATCGACCACATTTATTGCGAAACTTGACTATTAGATATTTCAAGGAGATTAATAATATTGACCATTTAGTCACACGTCAATCAGGAAGGGTACCGGAGTTAATTTCCTTCATGTACTAAATTATAACCTTGGTTTTACCTTTTTGAAGTGAAACTTCTTTAGAATCGTTGTGATTTCAAACCGGATGCAACGGAAAAAACGACAGGTAAGAGACACAAATACAAAATGTCGCCTGTAATTAGTGAGCCAGAGCGAGAGAGCAAATGTCGGTCTCATTCTTTTGTCGATTTACTGAAGTTTCACTTCTATCGTGTGTGAATCGCACACACACCTCTTTTTTACTATTATCAAAACGAAATCCAAGGCAAATATACTCATAAAATAGTTTTTTCTTCTATAAATTAGCTCTCAAAGCAACTCCACTCAATCTGATGTAATTTGAGTAGAATTTAAGAGTGGCGGTGACCAGCCTCATTGTGAATGCGGACAATGCAGCATGGTGGCATTTTAATGTACTTTTACACGCCCACTTGGAAGACCCGGTATCATAAAGGGAAGGAAACACGTACGCTGGAAGTGAGTTCCAGGTTAACTGCTCAGCGAAGGAAGGAAGATCCGAACGGAACTGCTATAATGATTACCTACGTTTAGTCGTGCCCTACTTATACTTAAAATTAGTCACTCTCAATTACTATTACTTTCATTGTATTACAAACACAATGTAACATGGTCCCTTACATTTAATGCCATTATAACTGACACTTGCTTAGACTTACGTTACATAAGATCTCGATGTAGTCCCAAATATCAGGTTGCCACACATAAATAGCTAGTTGCAGTCGTCTATGTCTAAATAATATCATTAAGTAGTTGCAACCCAAGACTTTAAGTAGGTACTTAAGTCTAAAGCCAGTCTAAGCACAGTAATTATAACTTCACAAATCTCGTACACTACCGTCTAATCTCCATAGTCCATGTTTTGCAGAAATTGAAAAAGCAAATTTTTTTTTTATGGGATAGGGGGCAACGAGCAGACGTATTGCCTGATGGTAAGCAGTTACCATCCCATCGACACCCGCAACACCAGAGGCGTCACAAGTGCGTTGCCGGCCTTTGGGAGATGGGAAGGGATGTGGTATAGGCCTCCGGTATCCTCACTCACTAGGTGAAACACAGCGCAAGCGCTGTTTCACACCGGTTTTCTGTGACGCCGTGGTATCACCCCTTCCGAACCGGCCCATTCATGCCGAAGCGTGGCTCTACCACGGAATGTTTATCAAATACGTTATAAAAAGTTAACGGTAATATAATTTACACCTGGCTTAACTGCTTTTATTTTTTTGTCCATTTATGCAAATTTATTATGAAAACGTGATAAGCAAAGAAAATCACATAAATCTTTACAGTTATAATAAGACCAAGCTTAGGATCAGATTCCTTTCTTCCTGTTATCTCTATTATTTCTCTTGACGAACATTAACAGAATCATATAACATCTTCGAAACCATTAAGTTCAAAGTAACGGCTTGGTGTCGTATCATTATTTCACTTGAATGTAATTACAGTATAATTGTCGTACTTAACTGTATATATCTTTACTTAAATTCAGAGGGTTAGTCGTAAGAATTAGTCGTTATTCTGGCCATAATAGTCGCATTTGTGTAAATTACTAGAGTCAAGCTGTTAAAGTACACAATGTAAATTGCTGTATAGTGCATATTAGTTGTTTATCTTACATATAATCGAGGGGAACCAATGTACTTAAACACATAAGGGCCACACTCAATCGGAATTAAAGTACAGCCTCATGGAAGCTGGTCTCAAGCAGATTCGGAGTTTGGCAGAGAGCAGTACTGCCTCGGTGGCGCAGTGGTAGTGAATGCGACTGCTGTGCTTGAGGTCTCGGGTTCAAATCCTGGGTCGGACCAAATGTTTGTGTAATTTACAAATATTTGTTTCGGAGTTTGGGAGTTTTCTATGTATAATATGCATGTATTTACAAAAAAAAAGTATATATGTATTTATATCAGTTGTGTAGTACCCATAACACAAGCTCTGCTTAGCTTGGGACTAGATGGCGTTGGGTGTTAGATGTCTTAATATTTATTTATTTATTTATAGTTATTATACTGCTTTGTGTGTGGTTACCGGAGTCTACATCCTCGCTCAGTACACCCTCCAGACGAAATCTTAATTTGACTATCATTAATTTTTTTCGAATTGAAAATTTCTTAAAGCACTTTGAGCACTTTTTGGGTGAACAAAAATCATGGAACGTGCGTTATCGTAACCGAACGCTTTCCATGAGCTACACTTTTTTTTTACTTCTTTCTAACCCCTGACGCAAAAAGAGGGGTATTATAAGGTAGACGACGATGTCTATCTGTCCGTCTGTGTGTCTCTCAAACGGATGGACCGATTTCGATGCGATTTTTTTTATTGGGGAGCCAGTTTTCCTGCGGTGGATATTAGCTATTTTAGGTTAATATCGGTCCAACAATAACAATAAGAGTATAAGCTCTTTTAGAAAATTATGTAAGGCACTTTTGGCGTATGATTAATTTAGTGTTTGCGTAGGGGGTTTTTCATTTTTTTTATTTGAGCTTGTTATCGCGCATTTTATTTAAAGAGCCATAAGGTTCATTTCAGGTAAGCTTAAATAACTGTTTGTTTATAATTTGGAGTTTCATTTTTGTCGGCAGTCTTCATGACTGCTTTGTGTTTTTTAGCCGCTCTTCTCTTTTTTTTTCTTTTTTTTTTCCTCTTTCGAAAATCCCCTCGGATACCACCTCCTGGTGGCATGTCGGACTCGAACCGACTAAAACCGCACGCCATCTCGGGTACTAGATGCCGGGGAACCAGGTGCGGGGTACCTCGGGCCATCTACGATTTGTAAATGGCCCCCTCGTCGGTGGAAATCCCGGTGTTTCCGTTGCTGTCCCCAAAAGTTGGGGCGCGAGTGCTGTGGTGCAAGTGCACCCCCACCCGAGCTGCTCTCCTCCTACATATAAACTTCAACCGTGTCAAACCCAACACTTCTCCGTTCGCATTATTTTCGTAAAAAGAGGTACAAAAATTTTGCTTTACGTAATATATAGATAAATAGTTAAACGAGAGAAACAAAATTACCAACGATTCTGCGAAGAAAGCTTTTAACGTTATATGAGTTTTATTTAAACGTTGTTTGAATCATTTCTTTGCTCATTACGTTATTTCATACACTGATTAACCTTTTCTAATCAAGTCTCTTGTTGAGAATAAGTGCAATAGGAACGGTGAATAATCACTAATTTTATCAAATGATACAGCGGGAGGCAGACAAAATTGTTTTTTACGTATAAAAATAATGACCTGCCTTTTGTTAATTCAGTGCTTATTCCTATAACCTTGAGGAGTACAAATGTTCACACCCTTGAGGGTGATCTGTGATCGTTGGGAGACCGCAGGTGAGACCGGAGGCCAAATGATGCATGAACATCTCAATAGGCCGCCATTGTGTGGGTAACCATGCTGCGTTGTTGTTTTGGCATAATAGAGTCACTTTGGCAGGCTCATATATATAAAAAAGTACGTTTTGATTTTGGCAATTCACTTACCTATAAATTTCGTACCTAAACTCAGTAACGTAATGGGCATGTACCGGCCCCGGGTCACCACCTGACCGCTTACTTACGTAAACTATTGTTTCCACACGATTAATTCTAAATACCGCCCATATAAAGATATTCACGCCTTAGAAAGTACAGAATTCATAATTAAGTTCATCTGGATTTATATGACCTGTGGTAGTGACTTTGAAATTGTTTGTTTTACATTGGTATAGTTTAAGGATTAAAACAAATGAACGCAATTTTGTGGAATGAGCTGTAATAATGGTACTAATTTTTGCAGTTAAAATCATATATGCTATGTAGGACTAAACTGGCCATGAGGTCGAAATTCGCCCATAAATGTTTAAGATTGTATAAAAGAAACTTAAAAGCTCGAAGAGACAAACTTCTTAGCACTCCATGGATTCACCGTGCGGATGCCGGGTCCATCGTGTGGCAGAGGGACAAAATTTAAAGCAGTTCCCAGGACTTACGACCTAGGTGTAGGTATAAGGAGGCCCCCTTTAAGGTGCGCATCAACGCTCACCTTCACTGCTCGAGTTTTCCGCCCTACCTAGCCAAATTTGGTAGGAACCTGTTAGTGCAGCCTTGGATACTCGTTCTAAAATAGAACGTACTGCAGTTCTCGACAGGCCAAGGTCTTTCAGAAGGTTATAGAGAGATTTAGCTGGTATACCTCTCGCTCCTACTTCTACCGCGTATAAATTAACCACATAGCCATTTTTGTTTAGTTCAGTTGTTAGATCGTAATATTTATTTAATTTTATTGTATGATCTTTAGGAATATTAGTTTCCCACGGAACAGTAAGCTCTACTAATATTATGTGTTTAATTTGTCTAGAGAAGAGGAATATGTCCGGTCTGGATGACGAAACACCAACATCCTCTGGGATTTTATAGTGCTTATCATACGTATCCATCAAAATAGTCCAGTCAGGTGCAGTACCTAGGATTGAGAAAGGCTTGCTTTTAGATTTGGTAGTGGAGCCATCCTTTATAAAGTTAAATTGTCGTTTATTTGTTGTCAATCCTTTTTGGGCTCTAGCTACTGAAAGACTTACTGCTTCACGTATGATTTCTAGTACTCTATCATGTCGGCGTGAGTAATAAATAACCCCTATCAAGCAGCACTCTGCAACCTACCAGTAAGTGCCTAGCAGTACCTACTGCCTCACCACACGTATAACAAGATTTTTCAGATGCTTTCCCCCATCTCACTAGGTTACTTTGGTCTGGGAGGGTCATTTGGAAGGCATTAAGATAGAATTTTAATAGGGCAGGAGACCAATCATATAGCAAGGTGCGCCATTTCAGGGCTAACGGGATGCAGAACTCACCTTAGTTAACCACTCACTTTGCATTTCTAGATTCATTGCATGCACTTTATAGTTATCATTTGCATCTTGTTGTATAAAGGATTTTATTGTTTCTCGGTCTCCCTTCTTCTTTGCGAAACCCAGCCCGACTCTATTAAACTGTGCACCAGTCATAAATTGTTTATGGAACTGAAGTCTTGACTCAAGCTCTGTAACATATTTATCTTTTGGGAGTGATGAGACTATTTCGTCTTGGGATTGTCCCATGACATGTCAAGAAAACTGTACTGAAATAGTTTGTGAGTTTTAAATGACATGGGTGTTTCTTTTGTACGCATTTAACAAGAAAAATATCCATATAAATAAACTTAATACACAACACGTTGTCTCACTTCTAAATGCAGAAAGTAAATTTGGAAACATAAGTTAATAAACCGATTTTTGATGATAAGGAGTAGTTACCAATTACTCTGTTAAACCTGCCAGCTTCCCCGCATATTACATGTCTTTTATTAATGTTTGTCATTGCATAATGAAGTGTTCATTAAAGCTTATGTCATTATGTTGTCGAACGACATGTTAAAGTGACATTATGTCGATACATGTCACTGTTGGAGAGATTTTGATTAACATGTTTCATCAGATGTTAGTCTTGCAAATATTTATGTTGGTAGTGAAGCCAGTATTATGAATTTTCATCACACAGGACATATAATTTACATAATTGATTGCAAAAAGAATGATCAAATGATCGTCATTACCTGTTTATCATTTTCCCAAATCTATAAGTTGGCTCGAACTTGCACATGTTGCAAAAAGAAAATGTAACTTGTAATATTTCCATTTCCAAGTTTGCTTTCATTGCCAGTCGTTTGCCATATACTATACCAACTCGCATGAGTAATGTCAACTGTTCGAGGTGGGACAAATGAAACAAGGAAATTCAGTTAAGCAAAACGAATAGGAGGTGAGAACTAGGGCTTACTGTTACCGCTCTTTCTGGATCAAAATATAATCCCTTAAGATACGTCTCGGCGAAGAATTTAGGTTACAAATTTAACATTGCAAAGAGTTTTGTTTGGGACGAGTGAAAAAGATAAATTGGAATATGAAAAAATCGATAATATGTGAGACTTAGAAATTATTCCTGGAAGTCTCAGATGAGAGAAAAACTGCAGAGTGCCTTAGGGGTCTGCAAATTCTCGGGTTAATTGAAATGCAAAAAGAGCAGTTGTGTTGATAGTTTATTTTGTACTAGCTTCGCCATAGGGTGCAATACCGCCGCAATTATAAATATATATGGTATATTAAAAATATGCGGTATATATATATAATAAATATGCGCAATTTTGTAGCTTTTGAATCGTATATTGTTCACTATTTAATTGGCTTTAATTTTGTTTCGAACAACTTTTTTTTTCTGAAATAAAACTAACCTAATTTACTCCATTTACATGATCAACTATCTGCAAGTGAAAGTTCCATCAAAATAGGTCCAGGCTAGACCGATTTTGTACATTTTACTGAGTTTAACCGGAACAAACATAAAAACAAACAGAAAAAAGATTTTTTGACATAAGTACCGTAATTTAGTAAAGCCGTATTTGTATAGATGATGTTTTAAATCTGACAGTTTTTCTTTGTGTGAACACCCCCTCGGGATCGAACTGACTTAAACAGGGTGTGACACGCATGCACGAGCCTTCAATGAAACAGCTTTTAGTAAAAATATATCAAACACTTTACACTAATGAATGTATTTCCGTTAACATCCAGACTCATTTCACCACAAGCGTTGTGTTACCCTGTCATATAAAGGGCATATTACTATACACCAATCTATATTAAGAGAGAAAGCTTTTCACTTAACACCACATGAATCATTATGAACAAATCCAACATCTAACTTATCTGTTAGATAGTTTAATTCGCCTTCTACGTCTTGATTATCAGGCGGCACAGTCACGACCGCTTCTAAGCATGAACTATGATCTGTGACTTAATATGGGAAACACGGGCTCATAGACAATAGAGTTATTGTTTTACTCAGAGGTCTTTATGAGAAAATTACTTTTTTAAATATTTTTTAAGCTAGTTTTCAAAAGCAGTTTGCACCGACACGCCTGTTTCTGTTACGATTCTAGGTAGCTACGGTTGTCATGCCTAGGTCTATGAAGAGCGGAGGTTGTTCAGGAAGCCTAGCAAATTGGAATAGTTCTAAACTTCTCCTAGTCCCACTCTGCCCTTCGCTTATAAAACTTGTTCGTAGAAGAATGTGGCCCAATTCTCCGCTCTTTTGCTTCGCACCATGATCACAATTATGAACCACCTTCTAGTTCAGTTCCTTTCAGTAGTTACAATTAATGTGCACTAAATTATAATTGATTTTTATTTATTATTTAACATATTGAAACATAGTGAAAGGTGAGAAGCAAGTTGCTAGTTTAAATTTCCATATCGGTGCAACATCTTCCAATTTCTCTGCGACACGGAGGGGCGTGACTTGTGGTATCGGTCACCCATCTACGGGCCTGCCTCGGGCTATGTTTCTTAACCGAACTGACTGCCACTTTTAGACGTCATGTATCTGCAAGGTATATGTATATGTGTAATTGATTCGTTTATTGTGGTTTATGATTTTGTACAAATAACATAGAAAACAAGCACGTAAGGTAACGTTAAACTCCAAAGATTTTCGAACATGTGAACACAATAATGCATATTAAAAAAAAACAAAATGTTTCGCAGCGAAGTGTGACCACCTAGCCAATTGCAAGCGTTTTTCTTTCTGCAATTGTTAACGCCTAAATTCTCGTGTGTTATTGGCTAATGACTTTGTATAAGATGATACAATGACACACAAGAATTTAGGCGTTAACGATTACGATGCGTTAAAGGAAAACGTTTGCAAGCCGGCAACGCACTTGTAACGCCGCTGGTGTTGCGGGTGTCCATGGGCGACAGTAATCGCTTACCATCAAGCGATACGTCTACTCGTTTGCCCTATATACAATAAAAAAAAGCTAGGGGGGCAGGTTACAGCTAGTAAATTTTATCTAGTTGATTTGACATAGAGAAATAGACAGATTCCACAACACAACACACTACACATCTACTTTTTTCAATAATATTTATGCCTCGGCAGTTATAATGCGAGTTCAAACTTAAAATGTTCACACACTAAATAAACTAAAGTTCCCTTTTTTGTTTACCACATTGAATTAGAATTGGTAAAAAGTATGCCAAAAATTAAATCTATCTCGTAAAATAGACTTTCACATTCCAAGCGTCTATGTGCATGTCTTTCAAACAACCATTGTTAAGAATTTTAGGCAATAAGTTTTACTTGTTTTATCGACTTGTTCTGATGTCACTTGGTACATTGAGTTACACTAAAAGAATATTGAGCTATTAATTATCTCAATCATAGAAAGTTAATAGTTATTTTCATATAATTTTTATTATATATTCGAGTCTTAGCCACCTTCTTATTCTAGACTTTCACTCTATCTAGAGGCAATCTTACTTTTGTTTTCCAAAATATTTTTCCATTCAGAAACCTTTCTTTATCTTATATACGACTACTGACGTTAGGTCCAACAAAAACAAGTGTAGGTTCGCTCTGTTTCTTCGTATTGAATCCCGCAATCAAGAAACATTTTTTAATAGAAAAGAAAACGACGTCGGTTGCTTCTGTTTTATTTATAAGTAAATATTTTCGACAAAAATAGCAAGAATTATTTCTAACATTCCAACTGTCGCAAAAACTAGAGTTCAAGATCACTGTACTGAAATATATTGTATTATCTCAATTAAGAGCAGCGGCGCGCCTACTGACGTCCAAACACGTCACTCAGCACATCACACATCCATTGGCCCGGACACGATTGTTAACACGTAACGTGGCGTGTATAGACGTCACTGACGTCACAACACTGTTGCTAAGAGTGAATGGAAATGAATACCGCTATTGTTTTAGTGTTAGTTATAAAATAAATGAAGTTCGCAAATTACTTTATCCAACGTGTAATTAGTGCTATTGTGTGATTTTCAAATAATATGTTTTCCCTAAATGGTTTTTTGACTCTTATTTGGTAGTTGTAAAGATTTATGATGTAATTTTATAAGTTTATTACTTTAAATTTAATTTACTTCTTTTTATTTTTAACAGATTTATGATGGGTAATAAAATTGAACAGTAACTTTAATATCATTAACCTGCCATGCTTGTAGTTTTATTAGCGTGTCATTCATGGTCATTGGACTGAAAAAGTTCTAGAACAAAAATGATTTTCCTTATGAATGGAATCTATCAATATCGAGCGATCTGCTTAGTAGAAGATTCGCGAACGATTTATACACAGTCTTTAATATTATAGTCATTGTGTAAATAGTGTGTAACAATTCCGATAGTTACTATTATTTTCTACGTCAGATGACGATACAAATAGGTATGTTTGATCATTTTACATGTGTATACGTTTGTCATCACATTTGTGCCGTAATCATGACGAAAAATATTCTACTTAGCCGGTTCAACCATTCCAGAGATAAGCCAAAACAAACAGACAAACATTTTTTCTATAATTTACTTTTTTGATGTAAATATCGTTAAGCAAAAAAACTGTTACTTTGAAATTACAATCTGCAGACAAATTTAAAGAATTAGTCGGCATGTATTTGGAAGACGTCAAATTCTGGTGTGACATATCTTATTTTTAGTCAATCTAAAACATTTTGAACGTTCAACAATATATATATTTATAGTTGAACGTTCATATACATTAGAATAACAATGGAAAAATTGTGGTCTAATTTGATTAACCCAACTAATTTTGGTTGTGTTAAATACATGTACCTATACGTTTTTAGAGAAAATTATATTAAATTTTAGTTAGTTTAGTTTAAAGATTGTCCTTTTCAAGTACTGTCAAAGGTTTGTTGATATTATTGATTGTTTAGACAGACCAAATTTACGTTAGCAACCATTTTCCAAAACTTGCATGGTTATGTAGTCTCAGTTATATTGTATTTTAACTTATTATTGTTTTGTCATTGCTGTTTCCTTGGTAATAATATCCTGTTTGTGCCATAAGGATGACATTCTAAATTAGGTAGGTACATAGTAAATTTTATTTATGAACGAGGGTTTTCCCTCGTCTTTAGTAGCGCTTTATATCGATTCTGTATTCATCTGGTTTTTAACTTTTGTAACTGTTACTTGCTTTAAAAAAATAAATAACACTGTTATTTATCTTATCAAATATTGAATCATCTTAACGTATTTTATATATGCGAATGTAAGTTTGTTTTTCATGACACATTCTTCATGACTTGGTTACTGATTGTTAATTACGGATCAACTGATGGTAAGCGATTACCGTCGCCCTTGGACACCCGCAACACCTCAGGCGTCACAAGTGCGTTGGCGACCCTTGGGGGATGGGGATGGGGTGAGGGGTTGGGGTATTGGCCTCCGGTATCCTCACTCATTCCGTGAATCACAGCGCAGGCGCTATTTCACACCGGTTTTCTGTGAGGTCGTGGTATCACTCCGGTCGAGCCTTAGTTGGTTCTTACGACACCCACGAGACAAATACATGTGGTCATACTCTTCTCTTATTTCGTTACCAAAAGTATTCCCTTTAATATTAAGAATCAGACCACGCTGCACGGTTGGCCGAGTGGTGTCAGCGGTCGCCATGCCGCTTGCTACTGCGCCAAGTGTCGTGGGTTCAAATCCTACGCGGTACCTACAACACTTTGTGTGATCCACGAATTGTTGTCCCGAGTCTGGATGTTCTTTGTGTCCGTTTCATGTATGTTTGTAAAGTCCCCCACGACACAGGATGTTTATTCCTAATGTGGGAGTTGTCTTTTTAAAAAAAAAAAAAAGAAAAAAAGATTTACTACACGTAGGGTTTAGGGATTTACTACACGTAGTTTAAGCGGTCCTCACGCCGCTTCCTACTTCGCCAAGAGTTGTAGGTTCAAATACTACGTGATACACAAATTGTTGTTCTGAGTCTGGGTGTTCTTTGTGTCCGTGTCATGTATGTTCGTAAAATCCCCCGCGACACGGTGCCCTAGTGCGGGAGTTGTCTTTAAAAAAAAAGATTAGGAAATCAGTATAGCTATATAGTGCGACATTTCCGAACTGGTACGACCTTCAAACCTTCATAAGGAGAGAGTACTCCCACCTTAACGTCTGGCAACACAGACTTGTGGTTTTAAAGCTGTTTATGATTGATAAATCGAAAAACATTGCGTATGATAGCCTAATATTTAGAATTGTGAAGACTTTTAGCATATCTGCAATGCAGATAGCTTGCTTGTATTTTGCAAGTATTACATCAAAGGCCTGTACATTTAAGCTTACTGTTTTTTTTTAACTTTAAAATCCGTGATAGAAATATTACTACCTATATGCTGTATAAGTACATAAATTACTTTCTTCAGGGATATATGAAGACCATTCTTAAGAAAACACCCGTTATGAACTTTCTATTAGTTTTAGAGATTGCGGTGAAGACTGCTTCATTGGTGTTCATTTATTGTTCTTAATTAGAGTTTCATTTGTGCAACTGTTCGCACATCGATTCTGTAGCGGTATAATAGTGCGAGTGATTGCGCGTTACTATCGGTCAAAAAGCTAAAGACCTATGTGTCAATTTCTTGGCAGACTGTGAATTTCTCGTGTACAACCTGTTTGCACGTTGCTGCGAAAAAATATAAACCAACCACCATAAATTGAACTTTCTGTGCTTTTTATAGAGCTCATTTTATATTGATACAAATTGTGGTTCGAAAACCAATTTCGCTCTCAACAATCGACGCAGTACTCGGTAATAATTCAGTACGGCGCGTGACTGCGCAGACGAAAGACGTGCATGTTACGTTCGAACAGAAAATATATCTTGTATTAAATCGGACGCGATCGTGAATTTTGCTAAGTTTAAATTTCGTTGATCGAATTCGTGTAGCTTTCTATATTTTATTAGTATTCTAAAGTGTATGTAGTGCTTGGAATATATGTTTGGATTGTGGTATATCTTCTGTTGACGTGAGTTTTCCCCCAACTCTGGGTAAATCCCTTTGCGTGTTTGCAAAACATAGATCGATCACTTAAAACTACGTTTTTTTTTGCATATTCTAACCTCTTTGCTGTGCGCCCTCTTTACATGAATTAGAAAAAAATATATTAAATGTAATGACATGTAAGGACATGAAACTGACAGTATTGCCAGCATTTTGTGAACTTTTCGTTTAGGTTTATAATTAAAACATAAATCTTTCATTGCTTCTTATTCATATTTCCTATTTTTATCATACCAACAACCAACCTTACTATACAGTTTAACATATACAAATTATGAACTGCATTATCCACGTTAACACTTAATCGATTAACTTATCAGTTACATTTGTAACAGTGACCGCTGGGATATCGATTTTAAACGTGTTGTGAAAAATTTATACGTATTTCTCATTGTTTTATGTTATGTGTATAAGAGGTCACCTTGAATTACATATACAGTAGTACTGATAAAAATATACTCTGTTATAAATTTACAATGATTTGTGTAGAAATGGCAAAATATGTGGGATTTGATGTAATTAGACTGCTGATAAACACACTGATATAGTTCTTTATATACACAATGAATTACTTAAGATTTTTAGAGTAACTTAAGGTACTTTTTAGACTTACTGTCAGTAACTTATTTAACAGTCAGCATCACTAAGCAGTTGCTACAAAAACCTGGTTGGATTGAATTATTATTTGATTGATTGGCTATAATCCTATGTCAATTATAATTAATAATTATTCACTATTATAACGATAAGGACTATTAGTGACGTACGAATATCTTTTATAATTGGAGATAAGCATATTGATAATGTAGCTCATTAGAAATGGTTGCTAAGTTGCAAAATTGAGAAGGAAGGTAGATAACATGGGCATGAATGAAATCTATAACTCCAATAAATCAGGGTCTTGTCCCTGTACCTCCAAAGTGGCGGTTTGCGAGATACACAGAACTTCTCAGGTCTGATGGGCTATCCCACGCCAAAACCAACCATTAAATTGAGGTTTGAATCTGGTATCCAACAAAAAAAAATTTTTTTGGTGTATATCCTGTGTGCTGACATTATCGCATTGGGTAATATTGGAAGATCTTAGCCCTTCGGCTCACAATCCTAAGTCATAACTATACTTAAACTTGTAATAATGTTTCATAAATTCATACGAATATAATAAAGAAGTGATTTATCCTTTATGACGTTCCAAACTTGTTCAAATTTTGAAGGCTAACCACGACTTAATTTTTAAGACTATAAGTATCGAATCAACAAAATTTTGACTATAATTTATGTACGAGAATTACCCTTCTGGTCTAATGAAGTATAATACAATACCCTTGTAGGTAGTCATACTAGTGATTTCTAAATGGATTAACTACAAGTTACAACTGAAGCCATATATACTATCTGTTCCCCGTGCATTTGCACGTGCATTGCTCACTGCTATGGATCGTAGCGTGATTTAACATAATTTAATTTATTATCTTCTTCAATACTCTATAAGATTTTAAAAATGTAGTTGTTATGGATTCGGTCTCTAAATCGCGCGTTTAAATTAAGAGACAGTCAGATAAAAAGCTGATCAACATTTTTTTGCACATTGATATAGATATTTAGGAGGATATCGTAGATGTCATGCATTAGTATTTAGATCACATCCCTTATTAGATTCCTTCTTTCTCCTCGTTTTAAAAAAAATGACTGCCGCATTAGGCGCATATTCTGTATCGCGGGGACGTTGCATATTAATGAAACGGACTCAATGAAATTATTATTACTATTATTCTATGATTATAATCATATACATTTATTAATATATATTATATATTTTATTATAAAAATGGAGGTTATAGACTTACCTATTTTATTTTGAACTGAAGAAAGGAGGAGGTTTCCAGTTTGAATGAATTTTTATATTCACAACCTAGAACTGTCATTTATGGACTGATTTGGATTTTTTTTTTATACCGGAGTGTACTTCCCTTTATATTACTACGAGTATATTACTGTGTATAATATGTATGTATTTACAAAAAGGTATATTTATATCAGTTGTTTAGTACCCATAACACAAGCTCTGCTTAGCTTAGGACTATGTAACATGTGTGCATTAATAACTATCAGTGTGAATTAATTGATATAAATATTTCTGTTAAGTATTAGAAAATAAAAAGTAAAAACAGTTGAAGAGCTCTTAGAAGAAGACTTCGTTTTACGATAGAGTCAGCCATTGTGAATTATATGACAATAAATATTTTAATTTCTTTGTTTTTCTTTCCTTTCGTGTAGAATAAATGACATTTACCATAATTAATGCTATAAACTAAACATTAATATTTCAATATTATATCCTAGAATTTCATAATTTTATTGTATCACCTAGGGCTATAAAAAGAGCCTGTGACCTTTTCTAAGACTGTCCAAATATTCACAAAAAAGGTTGTAACCATTTCGGAGGATTTAATAACAAACCGTGACATGAAATTTTAAATATTAGATTTTCATTCAAAAACATCGATTCTGAAAATTTTAAAGCATTTCATTCGTCTGCGTCTGAAGGACGGTAATGTTTTTCAAGCGTATGTGTGTATGTATGTATGCATGTGTGTATATATGTATGCATGTGTGTATGTATGTATGCATGTGTGTATATATGTATGCATGTGTGTATGTATGTATGCATGTGTGTATGTATGTTCTTTTCTTTGGCATGCCCGACATGGCCAAAAACCAAAACGGCTGAGATGATTTTTGACATAGGTATAGGGTAAAGTAACGTTGAATTCAACATAATTGTGATAGGGACATAGCGAAATTAGTTATGGAAATGATATCCGCAAAGTATAAAAAGGGGGATTGTTTTTTAGACCTTTTTAAAAAATATGTATTATCATATCACGTTTATATTATTAAATATAAATCACACTAATATTATAAAGGTGAAAGTAAGTTTGTTTGTTACGCTTTCACGCGAAAACTATTTAACATCATGAAACTTTGTACACATATACTTGGAGGTATTAGAATTAACATAGGATATTTTTTCTGAAATGGAACCGAAGCCGCGGACGAAAGCCAGCGAAGATAGAAGTATTTCAACACAAATTGTAATAAAAAGTGTACCAATTATATATCACCCCATAGTATCATTTTCTCGCAAGAGTTTATTCAAGTCAGGAATTAATTAATAAAATATAAGAAAATTTCTATGTATATATTATGTTATATTATAATATTTAGTCAGACTTAGTACAATAACTTGTAGATCACACAAAGTGTTATCCTATGTGGGGTTTGAATCCACAACACTCAGCGCAGTAGAAAGCGGCGAGGCGACCGCTTAAACCACTACGCCATACCTGAACTCCGTGATTTTAACTAACAACATAGACGGACAAGAAATATATGGATATCTTTTTCAGAAACGAATTCTTTAAAAGTCCAAAGTTCCATAGATAATATACATAATCCAATTACGTGTTGAAATCCAACATAAAATTTACTTTTACCAACCTGCCAATACCACTCAGAAAACACTATAAATAAACCTTAAAACCTTTACCTCGAAATCCAATATCTGAACAATAACTTTAACAATATAACGAAACGAAATGTTAGGCATTTGGTTGCTGTCTAGAGATAAGTCACGTCTTGCGAAATTGTCAATATTATACACTCAAGGTAATACCGATCTAATGCGACCGGTATGGTAATTATAACCTGTTCAGGACTTTGGTTACAAACTGATCTTGATAAAAAATAATTATGTTTGATCCATAAGCAGATTCCAAGAGTGGTGGTCACAGACAATGCAGCATGGTGACCCGCACCATGGCGGCCTAGTGATGCTTCTGCATCATTGGCCTCCGGTCTCGCACTAACCTACGAAACACGACAGCACGAACGTTGTCATTTTACGTTGATTTTCTGTGCGGGAACAATACCGCCCCCGTCGAGCCAAACCCAACCGTGCTGAAATCCGCGAATATTTAAAGGAATTTGACTGCCTCGGTGGCGTAGTGGTAGCGTATGCGACTGCTAAGCTTGAGGTCTCAGGTTCGATTCCTGGGTCGGACCAAATGTTTGTATGATCTGCAAATATTTGTTTCGGAGATTGGATGTTTTCCATGTATAATACAGTTACATTACATTACACCCAGACAAAGAATAAATGATGATGTTACCGCTTAATCATTGGTCTTAGGTGGAAGTCGAACCCAAGACCTCTGGCCTAGCAGCCAAGATTACTGACCACTAGATTAAAAGGCTACTGAAACTTAACACTCACAATAACTTAAAGATTTATTGATGTCAAATTTTATGAATTCATGCACATTTTTAAAATAGGTAATTTGCTAACAAAGAACAGTCAAACGGAATCTTAATCAAATATTTTTAAGGACATGCAATCGACATCAACGTTAAATGGAGATTGCGAATCAGCGTTGCCAGTTTTTTTACTGCTACATCATTGCTAATTCCTATTTGTAATGTAATGGAATTTTAACTTTTTTAATGGCTGCCGATTTTATTAACTACCTTGGGCGTCCGTCCAGTTATCCCCAAAAAGCGGGACGTCTGGCAACTCTGATGCGGATCCAATTACAGCTAAATGCAAATACTTGTTTATATAAACAAAAATCTATTTACGTTGGTGAAAAAAGAAAAAAAAAACTGTATTCTGATTGAGTATTACTTTTAAGTAAAGTTATAACAAAGCTTCAGAATAATGTATTGGACTATATATCTGCGAAACTGCTAACGTAGAAAGTTTTACTGTACCTAAATCACCCACAGAGTTACTAAGTGTTCACAACATAAAGCTTTTATGACACGCCTTTCAAAGCTAGCGAAGTATACCACAGACTGGTACTATAATATGTTAATTAATTCTCTCGTTTAAACAACACAAAATTAAATTAGTAATAGGTAATACGCCACGACTAATAACCATTATATTTCACACTAAATTATCTCTGTGGTGAACAGATTATAATTTCACCTATCGCTGTGAGCTGAAATATATAAGATACGATTATAGTCAACCTAATTTCACGACCGACGCACACCGCCCCGGGATATTTTCAATTCACCCTTTAAAGGAATATAGATTGACAATCACACAATCACAATAGTCGAAATAGTTGTAAAAGGCGTGAAAGCTACCTAATTGACGTTTCACGGGCGCACTGTAAATCTGTATTTTCTCCTTGAAATAGAAAACTTGTTAGTTCGGCCCCATTGGCACGATTTACATACATAGTCCGCCCAACGGGCCTAGCTTGCTATAGACGTACATAACTAAGTAATTATTGTAAGTGAAATCTCACAAGTTTATTGGTATGTAAAATAATTAACACAATCGAATTACTGCCTTTTGCATGGAGTTTCAAAAGAGAGAAATTGATTGGTTCTACCGCTGTTTAGTTTATTATTTATCGTCATTAACAGTCTTTAATATTCCCTTAGAAAGGCGGTTTTGCTCACCGTGTTAACCAGACTGTTTGGTATGTGTTTTTTCAAGTTTTCCTTTTGCGCAGCGATTTTGTTCTACGTAATTTGTTTTTTTTTAATTATTATGTAGGGGGCAAAAGAGCAGACGTATCGCCTGATGGTAAGCGATTACCGCCGCCCATGGACACCCGCAACACCAGAGGCGTTACAAGTGCGTTGCCGGCCTTTTAGGGAGAAGTACGCTCTTTTGTTGAAGGTTTGAAGGTCCGGCAACACCGCAGGCGACACAGCACAGTTTTGCTGTGCGTGGCAGAAAGTTTCGGGAAAATCACACAGTTGTAGACTGCCAACCATCTAGATGATGGGGATGAAATTTCTGTCATTTGTTCCCTTAGCCGCCTCATACGAAACCCCTCCAATCCATCCGTGGGATGGACCAATTGTAGTAAATATATTTTCGAGGGTAGAATACTATTTATCCCGATAAATTATTTTCTACTTTTAGTAATGATAAATCACTACGGGGCGCAGCTCATCTGCTCATATTTCGTTGAAGTAAGTTGGTAAACGGTTTCATAGGAATAAATAATTCACAATTCTTCAGCGTTTCATATTAATAACTTAACTAGTGCCAAGGAGTGTAATTGTTACGCCATACTTGGAACCATTCAACCGAATATAGCATGCGATATTGCCAATGATGATGCAGTATCTTATGTAGGCTTCGTTGTAATAGGTTTAAAAAAAATATCATTATGATTTGTTTCAAGAGTTAAGTTTATTTCTTTGAATGATTGTTCTTCAAAGTCTTTGGAACTCTTCCAAAGTTTACCAAAATTCGGTTGAATGGTTCCAAGTATTTAAATTAAAAAGTATCATATCTAGAGAGGTTGTAGATTATATAACATCACTATACATATAATTGTCTTAGTGGCGCAGTGGTAGCTAATGCGACTGCTGTGATTGAGGTCTCAAGTTCGATTCCCAGATCGGACTTATGGTCTGCAAGTATTTGTTTCGGACTTTGGGTATATTCTATGTATAATACGTACATATTTAGAAAAGAAAATGTATATATTTATATACCTATATATATGTATTTATATCAGTTGTCTAGTAAACATAACACAAGCTCTGCTTACCTTGGGACTAGATGACGTTGTGTATTAGATGTTCGAAAATATTTACTATTATTTATATAATAGTAAACTCTCGCACTCACTGCACTCGATGAAATCCTACAGGAATCGACTAGCTAACAATCCAAACATACTGACTGTGCACTTGATGAACAATACTTCAACATTCAAGAGGCTAAAAAGAAAGTACCCTAGAGATTTATAGGGATTTTAAACATAAAGGGCGTTTGTCGCTGGACTGACTAGCCTGCAAGACTAAATGCTTAAATTCCTAACCCTATGCTAAATGTTCGTAAGAAACAGATCGCATTATAAAAAAATAAAAAATATGTAATGATTTCTGTCCTTACAACTATTTTAATATAACGGTATAATTACGAGTATTTACCTTTTAATACAACCGTACAACATTACACAACAACGTATTTTTCTGTTTGTTCCGGCGACTAATTTTTACTTTTATTTTGGAATGAAATGGAAAAATGAAATGGAAAACAATATCCTATTCAAAAGCAACAAAAACCGTGGGGCACAGTTAGTTTTTACACAGTTCGTATTTCAAACATTGCACTGTGATGAAATAATGTGAGTAAAACTGTATATATTTAATAAATATCGTATGTTTTTTCAGTTACTTAAGCCTTAAAAGCGTTTACCACAAACTTATTGATGTATTTGTGCTTTTATTCTCTTGTATTTACTTTTTCAATAGTTGAAACGTCATGTCGGACGCTCGCTGACATCAATCATACTGCTACGTTCGTGTCGTATTAAGGTCAGGGTTAAAATTGGAAGCGACCCAAGATTCTACTAAACTGAAATGGGTATTACGTATTTAGGAATTCCCTTTTATATACTGATAAAAGAGCTTTCTATTTAGGCATATTTTATTTGTTTAATACAAATAGTTTTTTTTTTGTTAAAATGTTACATGATCAATGTATGATTCCATGGTCAAAAAACGAACGTTTCTTCCTTCCTGTGCCGGGCGGTCAAAACCTGGAACTCACTACCTGCGTACGTGTTTCCCTCCCACTATGAACCCGGGTCCTTTAAGCGGAGCGTGAAGAAGCATCTCACTAGGCCGCCATAGTGTGGGTCGCCATGCTGCAATGTCCCTATTAGCATTGAGGATGGTGACCACCACTCTTGGATTCTGCTCGTGCTTTCCATCAGGCAGAGCAGAGTCATTTTGGCAGTTAAGACAAAAAAAAAAAAAAAAAACGAGAAAGGCAGATCAGGCCCTCTTCACTTAACCTTACTTCGTAAAAAACATTTTAAAGGAATGCTTCACACGCTTTTCTGAAAGACCGTCGAGTCCCCCCGTTCGGGCCGGGTGTAATAGCGTGTAGCGAAACAAGACTCTCCTACGAATAAATTAAGTTTCTTTTTTATTGAATAGGGGACAAACGAGCTGATGTATCGCCCATGGATACCCGCAGCACCAGAGGCGTCACAAGTGCCTTGCCGGCCTTGGGGTGATGAGGAGGGGATGGGGTATCACTCGGTGAAGTGCGCAAGCGCTATTTCACACCGGTTTTCTGTGAGGCCGTGGTATCACTCCGGGCGTGCCATTCATGCCGAAGCGTGACCTTCCCACAGTAATTTATTGAATGCGGTTATTCTTATCATGTATTGCAGTACTTATATCATATGTTATTTTTACATTAATAACCTTCGTACACAATGTTTTTACAATTCCTTTATCGATGTGACTAACGCCATTTTCTCTAGTAATAACAGTTTTGACTTTAAGCTTTTGCAGCGCATGCTTCGGTATACGATAGTCACTTATTAACGTACACGTGTTACATGACGTTGCACCGATTGCAATTAAATTCGGCATGAAGATACTTTGATTTCGAGGAATTTCATTGCTGCGATAACCGAGAAACACACGGGCGGAACCGCGCGCAAAAGCTAGTCATTTATAAATGCAAATTTATCTTGTTCGGCTTCTATTGGTCTAAGCGTGATGTTAACTGTCCTATTTTAGGCACGCAAGCAAAACATACATTAAAACAAAACGTGAAAGTCGATAAGATTGTTTCGGAGTGACACGAAAATTATATATATTGCAATAGAGATTATTACAGATGTAGAATCAACGTCCGAACGAATGGAATAAATTTAATCTTCAGTTCATTATTCTAGAAGTATAAGAACTTGGTCACTCTTAACCCATAACGGGCTAGCTTGCAATTTGTAACCGCACAGACCAAACATCTCAAGCCGCATACATAATTTGTGGCATGTCTCAGTAAAATGAACGGTCGTACCGCACACCCACATGTCATGAGTAATATAGATCCGTTATTTGGGTCAGTCTGTAGAAAACCTTGATGCAACGTTTTAGCGAGACGGGCTCTGTCACTTGTGTGTGCAATTTTGCGTATGGTACTAACACATTATCGCTATCTTGATTAGGTATTAGAATAGTATTATGAAGTGTTTTTAAGTACATAGATACGTGATACCGTGTCGTGACAAGCGTCATATCTATAATGATTCTAGAATGGTTGATTAAATAAAAGAGAATCTTCATAATATATTATTTACCATTCTGGTTAGGTTGTCCTTATAATAACTACTCATAATTAAATGCAGAACTTTCCTTACACTTGTTGACAGTCTACATACTACAGCTTTTTTTTTGTTTTTCTCCTTTGAAAAATATTTTTATAAGGCTTGAGAATAATAATAATAAGATCCTTACACATTGACACACGACTGTCTGGTCCCAAACTAGAAAGGACCTGTACTATAAGTAACTACTGATAATGTTTTCCTAACCGATTACGGCCACGGCGGCCAGTCTCAACAGAGACCAGCCAACTACGCAGGAGATATTATAGTGCACAAGTGTGTGCGCAAACACAGGTGCACTCTCTGTTCCCTCACTCTCATAATCGGATGGGACGGTTAACCGACACGACCGGGGAGAGATCAGGCGCAGCACCGACAGCTTTACATGCTCAGCACGAGGTTCAGACCCCAACTTTGAAACTCCGAGCTGTTATTAAGTATTTCTATGATCAGAAAAAGTCAATAACACTTTTGGCCCGACCCGGGTTTCAAACCCGATACCTCTAGATTGGCAGTAACATTTTTTTTTTTTTTTTTTTTACGTGTGGAAACCCCCTCGGGCCGTCACCCCGCCGGGGTTTGCGGCGGGGCGGTGTGTCGGAATCGAACCGACTAAAACCACACGGTGTGCCAACTCTGCGCCTGAGAAGGGAGGGGTCCGGGAATCGCAGATATTACACGACCGGACGCCTCCCAGCGCCTGCCCGCACTGAAGCGGGCACCGTCTGTTGTTAAAATCTCGATTTAGGCGACGCACGGCACACACGTACATCGCCCCGTCGCGGTTGGCCTGTAATGCGGATGGAGGGGAAAACCCATCCCGTCCATCCGCGGCCACACTCAGGGCGGCATGAGGCGCTGATAGGCGCGCCTCCGCCGCCCCGTGCGCCGGCGGCGGATCGGGTCCGAGTGGAGATCGTCCTCTCGGGCCTTCTCCGCCGCCTCCTTCCGCGAGATTACTTCCTCGCAGAAGGTCGCGACCGCGGTAAAACTGCTGTCGCTACCGGCCATGGATAGTACGACGGCCGGTAGCGACAGATCTCCTCCGATGACTGCAGTGAGGGCCCGGCGCTGCTCCGCCCAAGCGGGGCAGAACTCCAGCGTGTGCTGGGCCGAGTCCTCACTGCAGTCGCAGTGGTGGCAGGCGGGACTCAATTCCCTCCTAGCGACCGAGTGCAGGTACTTTCCGAAGCAACCATGCCCGGAAAGCACCTGCGTCAGCCGGAAGGAAAGGGTCCCGTGCTGCCGCCCTGCCCACTCGAGGATGACCGGCTGGAGCGCCTCCACGGTGGCAAAGCCAGCGCGTGGAGCCTCCAGCCGGGACGACCAACGAGCCATCGTGGCTCGGCGAGCGGCTTCACGCCAATCGCGTACCTCTTCGGGCGGAGGACGATACCCGTTCTCCGCCCGATATTCAGCCGCTCGCCGATAAACTTCGGCGAGCACTTCCGCCTCCAAATCCCACGGGGGCGTTCCGGCCAAGGCGCATGCCGCCTCCGTCGAAACGGTGCGGTATCCGCGTATGGCTCTGACTGCCAATACCCTCTGAGGGCGCCAGAGGCGCGCCTTATTCTGGGCAGTCAGAGCCGGGACCCACACCGGTGACCCATAAAGGGCCATCGACCGGACCACCCCCGTGTAGAGGTTCCTAGTAGCGACGCTGGCTCCACCCAAGTTGGGCAAAAGACGCCCAAGGGCGGAGGCAGCGCCGACCAGCTTCGGTGATAGCTGTCGGAAGTGCTCGTCGAAGAGCCACCTACCGTCGAGGATCAGGCCCAGATACCTCATCTGGGCCCGATGGCAG
Organism: Spilarctia lutea; assembly: GCA_916048165.1. NCBI lineage: Eukaryota > Metazoa > Arthropoda > Insecta > Lepidoptera > Erebidae > Spilarctia > Spilarctia lutea. The sequence goes on along the minus strand of OU696473.1, from coordinate 2,528,968 downwards.
TAACATACGTCAACCGCTAGACCAATAAGGCAGTTAAAAAGCCTACTGTAAATCATACACATATATATAAATACATACTTAATATTGATAAAGTCAGACATAGAAAAAAATACCCAATTAAATAAGATTTTTCAGTGAGAATCGAACCCATAGGCCCGTCGATTAATAAATTATCTCACAATTAATTCGATTCGATTCGTCTTAAAGCACTTTCACTGGACGTTTAAATGGCTTAAGTGAGTATCCTCTCTTGTTTTAGTAGTAGAGTAATAAGACAAGGATGATTGTGCTATTCAATACAATTTCACGCATGGATCACAATTTATTGCAACGATTGCCTGTTTAAACATAAACGCTTTAATTAAACCACATTAACCGGTTCTGTTATTTCTTTATCATTAGAACATATATGCAGAAAGTATTTACATTAATTTTAATGTTGTAACGAACATTAATATAATTTTGCACAATTTTATACCAATAATGCCGGTTGAAAATTAACGTAATTCAGCAATTAAAGTACAAAGACGTTTAGATGCAGTTGAGTGTATAAATATACACACACATAATGTGTGTATATTTATACACACACATATAAACACTATATATAATTTTACTTAATACTAGCTGACCCACGCAACCTCGTTTACGTCTCTTATTGCCCGTAGTGTAATATTTTCCCCCGGTTTTTGTAATATTTTTCATTAGTGCTCCGCTCCCATTGGTCTTAGCGTGATGATATATAGCCTATAGCCTTCCTCGATAAATAGACTGTCCAACACTGAAAGAATTTCTCAAATCGGACCAGCGGTTCCTGAGATTAGCGCGTTCAAACAAACAAACTCTTCAGCTTTATAATATTAGTATAGATAGGTATGTATTTTTTTTATGGTATAGGGTACAAACGAGCAGAGGTATCGCCTGATGGTAAGCGATTACCGACGCCCATGGACACCCGCAACACCAGAGGCGTCACAAGTGCGTTGTCGGCCATTGGGGGGTATGAAGGCGGATGAGGGGAAGGGGATGGGGTTTGGGCCTCCGGTATCCTCAATCACTCGGTGAAACACAGCGCAAGCGCTATTTCACACCGGTTTTCTGTGAGGCCGTGGGTCTAACCTACCCATTCATGCCGAAGCGTAGCTCTCCCACGGTAAAATCGCCCATGAATAGGTAAATATGCTTATACAAGCACATCAAGATCATCAACAGCCTTAGATAGTCCACTACTGGACATAGGCCTCTCTTAGAAGGGTGATTTTGGCCTACTATACCACGCTGCGCTTACCAGACGTAAATTATATTAATGGGTAGTAGGTAGAGTAGATAAGACAATATCTACAGTCGTTTCATCATAAATCACTCTGCAGTATCAGATACGACCTTCAATCCATTAAGAAGAGACCATACTCCTTTCTCAAAGGCCTACAACGCTCTTGTTACTTCTTTATTGCATGTTGAAATCGCAAATATCTCTGTTTGAAAATAAAGACGCAGCCATTTATAGCTATGCGTGTGTTAATTCTTTTTATACATCGATGATGAGTTTATAAAATATTTTTTCTTTTGCTGTCACACAGTCATACGGCCTGTTTTATTAAAAATAACTGAGCACGTGACTCATATATATTCATGAAGACTATTATACACTCTTGGTCTTTGTACCGTTTCCGCTGTTATCCAAACATAGAAGGTTAGCGGTACCTCTCATTCATTAGGTATCTATACCGACCGATGTTTGAACTTGACTGCACTGATGGCTTAGTGCCACTGTTCTGAGTGTTTTTGGTTTCACATGTAACAATACTTTGAGTAGTCTACAAATTGTTTTTTTTTAGTGCGATAGTTGTCCTTATATGTTGAATGTCGGAAACAATAGTTATAATGCCCTAGCGTTCTGATAATCAAAGTTATCTAAAAAAGGTAATCTTAAATTGTGGATTTAATTTAAAAAAATACGTTGTTTTGTACTTTTTCTACGTATAAGAAGTGAAAGCGTTCATTATTAAAATATTTATTCATGAACTAGGCTCACTACTTTTCTATTTATGTTGTTTGTATAATGCTAAAATCGTTTTCGCTTACAATGATCTTTTACCTATTAATGGTATATATACTAATATTATAAAGCTGAAGAGTTTGTTTGTTTGAACACGCTAATCTTATAAATCAAATATCATCACGCTAAGACCAATAGGAACGGAGCCCCAATGTAGACTGTTTAAAAAACGGGGGGAAATATTACGCTACGGGCAATAGTAGACGTAAACGAGGTTGCGAGGGTCAGCTAGTTATTGAATATATTTATTTAAAGACTCAGTAATGTGTGTGTGTGCAAAGACTAACATAATAACTTGAAATAAGACTTAGCTAAAGCTGTATATACTATTGATACTTTTTATTTGTCCAAGCCTTTTCCGTAAATGAGGTTGGTGTCGTCTTTAAGTGTACGATATAACTGGTGGACCTACACAACCCAGGTACAAGGCGATATCGGACACGAAGGGATCTCCATGTGTTAAAAATCGTCACTTATCATAGACTGACCTGGCTAGGATTGGCTTAACTTTTACTACTGAACCATGAGCATCTCTTCCATTACTATACTATTGTGGAGGAACGAGTTTAATGTCCCTCCAACACAAAGGAAAGATCCTGTACTTATGATAATCGGCGCGAGAATTTCTATTGCGCGATTCAGGATTGGCAATTTCTTCGTATGGTACGTTACTCCATAGTTCAGTGTAACTTCGGTAGATGGCGCTGTAGTATTTTATGTTGTATGTGTGTGTGGAAGTCGCCACACTATCAAACGAAATTTTATCACTTATGCAATAATACTTCAAATTATAACACATGTAATTGTTCTTCACACTTCATGGTTGTTTTTATCGTAACTATATATATATTATTATCCTATTTATCTTATCACAGCATGGCTTATTGTGTATGCTGGCAAATACTTTAAGTTTCTTGAAATTTCTCATATCTGTACCTCACGCGATTTTTACTTGATCGTCAGAATAGGTGATAGATAACGAATTTACGTTTCTAAACAAAATAATTTTATTATCGTGAATGTAGATACTGTTATATAATATTAAGTAAATCATTTTAATAGTATATTATCTAATTGTTAATAAACTACTCGTTTTAGTCTACCTGTGCTTTCACATGTGATAAATAGTGTAGATTTTTCAATAAATCGATTTTGAGTCGATACTGGGTCGATTTATTGAAATGACTGTACATGATTATCGCCATCATGTCCACCAACATCTTAAGAGAAACAAGTGGGTAATTATATTAATTATATTATAAAAAAAAACTCTTTGTGTGTTCGTGTGACAAGTGTTCTTTTCTTATTTATGGATTAGGAGGCAAACGAGCAGACGTATCGCCTAATGGTAAGCTATTACCGCCGCCCATGGACACCCGCAACACCAGAGGCGTCACAAGTGCGTTGCCGGCCTTTGGGGGAATGAGAAGAGGAATGTGGGAAGGGTTGGGGTGTGTGCCTTCGGTACCCTCACTCACTCGGTGAAACACAGTGTAGGTGCTATTTCACACCGGTTTTCTATGAGGCCGTGGTATTAATCTGGTGGAGCCGGCCCATGCATGCCAAAGCGTGGCTCTCCCAAGGTAAATAAATCCTTCATTGGCAAGAACACCGATCACTTACGGGACCGTAGTGTTACTCCGATCAATCCGGGCCGTTACCAAAGCATGGCTCCCAAAATTAAATTATTATCAAAATTACGGTGTTAGTCTGTTTAATTATAAACAATAAATCGATGTAAATCTATGCCGATTAATCCTTTGTTGTAATACGATCAATCTATCGACCTTCACAAGGAAATACGATCTAGCCGTCAGAACAAAGGCGAACATACATCTCAAGACTCGATGCTTTTATTTCATTTACTTCTTCTAGAATGTTCTTAAATACATAACTGGAATATTTTAAAACCCTACAAAACCTGAACATAGCCGTTACATACAATTGTAAAATTCTATAAACTACTGTCTATATTTTTCCTAAAACTTTGTTTATAATGTAAACAGGTTCAACAGCCTATGATACCTGTAAGGAATATTTATTTTGTATTCCAAATAAATATCACTTTATGAACACTTTTAATGGTTATCTAAGTAGCAAATCCATACTCAATACCTACAAATAAATTAAAATTGGAGTGTCTGTTTGTAGTATTAAAATAACCGCTTGTTACTAAATGCAAATACACGGTATATATACCAAAATTTTTTTTTTTAATGTTTGACTGGCTGTTTGTTCCGGCTACCTTTTTTAGACTAGGTTCGCCCCGCAGCGTTACCGCCGGGGTTCAGCTAGTAATAAACAAAACTGAAGTGTCTATTTGTAATTTTAATTTAACAGCTTTTTACTATATTACACAAAAACCTATTTTTAAGTTTGTTGTGTGTATAAATACATTTTATAAATATATTTATATATGAGAGATATAAAAAAATGAGATTTTTTAAGAATATTTCGTAGAATAAAGTGAACTTAACGAAAAATATCTTAAAAATATATGTAAAAAAAAGTAACGTGTAGTAAGCTCACATTTTAATATATTTGATTGTATAAAAAATTTAAACTTGCGTCAAAATGTATTTAGCATATAGATAGGTATAATATATCTTTCCTGGTATGTAACTCAATACAATGACAGATCATTTTATACATTTCAATATGCTCACGTCATAATGAATTGGAAAAAAAAAACTGTATTCTTTATTATTGAATTTAACATGGCTATAGGTCGTATTTTTAGGGTTCCGTACCTCCAAAGGTAAAAAACGAAACGCTTATAGGATCACTTTGTTGTCCGTCTGGGGGGAACGCGTGGGGGATCAAGCCCAAGGTACCTTGGAGCTGTAAAAACAAACTCCTAAGGCAACTCAATAAAAAGGTACAGCCGTTTATGCTGCAAAGTTTTGATACTTGCAAGGGAATCTAAACCTACAAGGCACTTCCCATGAACTCAGAGTAAATTAAAGGTAACGAAGCAACATCTTCTAGCACAGATGTAGGATAAATTACGAAAATAAGGTTTTTTTTGTTACTTGTTTGCACGGAGTCCTCAGTGCGCGAGTCCGACTCGCGCTTGACCGGTTTTTTTAATCTAATGAGTATTCAAACATGCGGTTTGCCCTATTAAAAAAATATTCAAACAATCAAAAATTGTATTCTAAACTCAATAAAGGAATTGTGAAGAAAAAGAAATACAACAGAATTGAAAACTCCTCTTTTGACAAGAAACTGAATTATGGTCGACTGACGCGATCACTAATTAGTATCATACATATATGTAGGTATATATAACATATCATTGTCCATATTAGTCGACACAAATAAGTCTGTATTAAATTAACCTTAAAATTAATACAAAAATCAACTTTTTGTGCTTTTTGCTGTTTATTGTTTTGCCTAAAATACCATTAAAACCTAAAATAAATATTCCGGACATCTAACACACCACGCCATCTATTCCCAAGCTAAGCAGAACTTGTGTTATGGGTACTAAACAACTGATATAAATACATATATACTGTTTTTTTGTACATACATACATATTATACATAGAAAACATCCAAACTCCGAAACAAATATTTGTAGATCACACAAACATTTGGTCCGACCCAGGATTTGAACCAGAGACCTCAAACACAGCAGTTGCATTCACTACCACTTTGCCACCGAGGCAGTCCTATAATATACCAGTATTCAAATTGATGTAACGGTATTGTCACTAAAATATTCGGGAAGATACTACCTGCAACATAGCCTTCACTAGCGCAGGTGTTAGAGAATCCTATAATGTATTGAATGTACTTATATCAATAAAGAATATTATTATAATCCACTAAACTACAGTTCAGCTTAGGTCTTGTAGCCATTTATTATAAAATATTGCCTCCATTAATTGCCTTACGCAATCATTTACCCGCGGGGCTAAGTACGGTATTTCGTTATTATAGCTGACATATATCTCTAACTAAAGCTCAGAATGTTGGAGAAAATTTGTGTAATGGTCCGCAAATGAATGGATTAATATTATAAGCATTGTAATTATCAGTGAATCAGGCTAAATGTGGTAGTTATATATTCTTTATAGTTTTGTCCTACACTCTCCACCAGTAATGGGTTGTGAGCTAGAACGCTTAATATCTTAAAACTTGCAGGTCTTTAGAAATATATCTATTTTGTTTTTATGTTTATATTTTCCTCGATTATATCAAAGTTCTTTATAAATAATCGTTTCTGCTCTTTGCTGCTCATTTGATTTATAAATCGGAGTAATATGTAACAGGGACCAATTCTTATTGGGAAAGTAGTTATATATATCTGTATTTAAAATAAGGAAAACAGAAAGGATGAGGGACTTAAACTGATGTCAGATAGCGAAACGGGGCTTTAAATTCCAAGAACAGGAAATACTCGTGTACCCATAGGTCTGTCAAAGGATTGGAGAGGTTCCAAGAAATAGCAGGTCAGCAGACCTAGAATGATTGACTGATTAGGATGATCAAACAAGTGACAAAAACTGATAATGTTTTTATGACATTGAACAATACACCATTTCACATAGGTTTCAAATCTGCTACAGACTCCAAAACAAACAAAAAAATGTGTTCAATGCTCCATTAAAAATTTAAAGTATGTGTATAAAGATGGAATTTATCTTTTTAAAGAATAAAATTAAACACTATTCCTAGTATCTGTGCTCTCCATGTATCGATTTATTAATCAATATACTAATCTAATCGATTTTATGTAACTCGAATCGTAAGCACTTAATCACCAAACCATCATCAATTCTACTTTCCCTGCCAGTAATAAAAGCGTATATATATTTATTAGTACCATCATTATAAACATTCACGTTACACAAGCCGTGAAATGATGTTTTCACAGCACACGCTCGCACTAGGTCAGCGTTGTTTTGGTCGAGTCTCGTAAACGACCAGATTAGAATTGAGTTTAATAGCCTGAAAACTTCACACAGGACGACGATTTACGTATGTTTTGGAACAAGTGTAGAAGAATGTTATTACTTATTTAAATTTAAATACAAAATGTTTGGAATCCCCGAATAGTTTTGATCCCGACTATCAAGAGGAGAAGGGATTTCCCCGGAGGCATACGGGTGTAATAGCCGTATTACCTATTTACAATGTAATACCACTTACAAAAGTATTTAATTATTTTGCTACAAATGAATAAGCGATAATATTGTTATAGAAACTTATCAAATTATATTCAGGCAAAAGGTATATTAAAGTAACCGTCTAAATGTATGTTTATTTTCAGAGAAGTAAATAAAACCTGCATATGTTAGGCTTATGTTTTGATAACTAATATTATTAAAATAATTAGTAATATTATCATATAGAAGTCTGTACAATAATCAGGCGACAATGATTTCACAATAAGGCAATTGCTAGTCAGCTATTATCCTGACAAAACGTAGCATTCCTCTGCTAAGCCTTACGCCACCCACGATCCGCTCGGGTTTTAGAAATCTAATTGTATTAAATACCAATAAACCTGATCTTGCAAGTTGAGGCAAGAAGTTTAGCAAAATATTCAATGAATATCTAGAGACCCAAGACCTAAGAATCATGTACAACAGTTGCATAATGAGTAAAGATAGTGACAATTTCGCCACCGGGCCTGTAAGACAATGCGCAGTAAACTCTTAATATTGCTGTTACATTGTCAGATAGTAATGAGCCGCCCACGAATGCTCGGCATACGTAGGATTTGACTTATGCAAAATCTGCGTGTCCTTTGCATAACACGATCTGCCTATTTACAAAAAGGAGGGTTCTATAATAAAAATCAAAAAAAGTCTGTCGATTAAAGTGGCATCTTACACAAGCTTCACCTTCAGTTTTTTAGAACCTTTTTTATGACAAGCTCTAACTTCTGATACAAGGCGACGTTTAATATTGATGTTCTAACGAGTATATTGGGTACTTTGCAACTGGTCGACAATAACTCGATTTTCTTTCTCTATCTTGCTTAAAAATTGTATCTACAAAAGCTACGTAAAGCCTAACATAGAATCGCCTCGATTTATTAATTTGATTACAAAATGGAATGTATATGACATTACTCGATATATTACTCATAAGCTATTCATTTGATTAAAAATTAACGACATTGCTTTTTGTCAACACTTCGACTATGAGCGTATATACTTTTACTTTAAGTAAATTAGACAGTAGTGTTTTTGAGGTAGTTTCATTCATTAGTATATTAGTATGTTTATCAGTCGTCTGGTTAGTTAGAACACGCTTTCTACCTACTTCTTAATCAGACACTTTGTTACGATGTCTTAGATTATATCCGATTCTTATTGTCTGATACAAGAAAATTCAAGCTTTAGAGATTTAATACTAACCAAGTATTTTCTCTTTGATATCTACTATCGTTGAGATCGCATGTCTGAGGTCCATTCTATTGATACAATTGATTTGTTGTTACAAATAAATAGCCTGTAGATTTTGATTAATTATCTTCCACCTTGGTTCGGACGTGAATTTATGACTGCAAACTGCTTGGCCGCTTGTAAGTTTATGACACTGCGAACTTCACAGGGATTGTGGATATTTATTAGCTTTGATATATAAGCTATTTATGGTAGAGATAGCTTAGTTTGAACAGATTTCGCAAACGAGAATCTGAAATGTTCGTTTTGATTTCTGGACTGTAAGGGTATTGAATTTGTGTTGAAAATGTTACTGAATCCTTATGAAAGGCGGTCATTTAAGTTTATATTTCGAAAGTTTTTAGTGTCATCATTCATCAGGATTCTAAGTGTTGTTAGTGTGTATTATGATCAAAGGAAAAAAAACTGAATTTCAGCATTTAAAGCACATGTTAAGAGTATTTTTGAAAAGGAAACTGAGAAAAAAGCATAACCGTTCAGTGCATGCCTAATGTGAAGGTCATTGACTCAATAATGTCGTCCCACTCATGCGGTTTCCGCTTCAAAAATATCTCCAGAAAGATTTTTATTCTTTTTTATACGAAAATTACAGATATCATTTCCTTTGACATCTGGTTAGAAGCATTTGGCGTTATTTTGTCCTTTTTATATTTTTCTTCAAAGTTAGAACGACACGACACTTACGAGTTCATTTCTTTGATCCCTTGTTTAAAAAAAAGCACCACATATTTTATTCTTTGGATTTGCTGAATAACTTTTGCAAAAAAGAATCGTGAAGTTCAGCGTGACAACATTTCACAAATCACAAACTGCTTAAATCTAGCCTTAATGCATAAAATTGTAATTAACTACCTGACCCACGCCACCTCGTTTGTCTTTATAACATTTTTCATTAGTTCTCCGCTCCTATTGATCTTAAAGTGATGATATATAGCCTATAGCCTTCCTCCATAAATGAACTGTACAACACTGAAATAATATTTCAAATGAAACCAGTGGTTCCTGAGATTTAGCGCGTTCAAACAAACAAATAAACTCTTCAGCTTTATAATATTAGTATAGATGTATTTACAAAAAAAAAGTATAAGTCATGGGGACTAGATAGCGTTGTATAATAGATGTCCGAAATAGTTTTAATATTTTATTTCATATAATAAAAACGAATTGATATCCATTAATGTTTTTAAAAAACACCAGATACGTTAGACCAATCTAATTCATTTTAGTACGAGTATTAAAATATTAATGTGAGTCCAAGGAAAGTTTTAAAAGGTCTGACAAAAAAAATAAGCAGTTAAGTTATCAAGTACATAGACATAAACGCTTTATTACGTAATTACTATGTGGTGTGCCGTTAAACCTTTACGTCAAATAAGGGCTATAGGATGGGACGCTTAACATACAAAAAGTAGCTAGACTTTGCAACATTCCGACTATGCAGGGCATTCAATGCACGACTGCACCCGCTAAATATATCTACCTGCAGGGGATCGGCCACATACACAATCATGATTAACATATTGCATATGTCTTTCATACTAACAGGCGTATTCATAAACGTTATTTTTAACTTTAAGCATCGGTTCGGTGTTATTTTCTACGTTATTTAAGGACTTTCTTACTCTTTATTTATTTACTACTGTTTTATTTGAATATGCGAGTACTATATTCTTATTAGTATGATGTGAAAGTTTGTGAGGATGTTTGCAAGTTTGCTACCGTTTCACGCAAAAACTGAAGGAATGGATTTAGAGGAAGTTTTATACTAATGTGTAACTATCAGAATAACACACAGGCTTCTTTTTACCGCTATAACCATCGTATATGGAAACTATAACTCCCGGACACATGTAGCTTTATGAAAAGGCTGCTAAGCTTTTGGGATGATCTAGGATGATTACAGTAAGAAGATGACAAAATCCACGTACAATGGCCCAATCAAATGCTAAGTGCGGAAACTGCCCGGAAAAACCAAACCAAAGCAAACCAGGTCGGAGTCGCAGGCAAAAGCTAGTATTTGATCATTTACACCTTTTGGTATTAACCGTTTCGTACAGCAATATGCTTGTCGCCTATTACCTAATCAACAATCTAATAGGCCACTGCAGGACATTGCCTCTCCTCAGTAAGTAACACAAAGTATAAACGCAACATTAGTCCGATAACAAAATAAATAAAAGCTAAATTTTGCTCTTTAATATACCTTTTTCTACCTTATCGTGCATAAGAGGTGAGTATATGTGTATATATATGAGTATGTGTGGTGAGTTTGTTTATGTGTATTTGCTAGTCGAACTTAAGGCAATTTGAAGGTACTTTTAGCATCTGTTAGTAAAGCCTCCCGAGCTTATCATTCTTCCGTCCTGGGATACGAGTATTATTCTATTCTAGCAGAATATGCCTACGGCATTAAGTCAGCCTTTGCAACATCTGTGTATAAAGTTTAAATAAATAAATGCTAGACTAATATTGACGACAATGTACTCGTATAAAATTAAAAGCATTTATTTACATAAAGTAAACTAATTTAATTTTAATAAAATTGATTGAGACCCACCATTTTCTTTTATAATTGGAATAGTTTCTAAAGTCTTTAAGGCCGATTCCAACCTCTTTGGGAAAAAGGAATTGATATGGATTCTAAATTGGTATTAATAATTCAATGCTTGCGTGGACTTTAATATTAAATTTATTAAGAAATAACTTACATTGTTTATATCCTTTTCATTTCTACTTTGGCATTTTGATCATATGTGACTTTGGCTTTACTTGATATCCATACTAATATTATAAATGCGAAAGTACTCTGTATGTCTGTTGCGCTTTTATGGCTAAACCGTTGCACCAATTTCAATCACATTTGGCATCTATATACTTGGAAGAAGGATATAGGCTGCTCTTACGTTTATCGTCATTATATATTACAAACAAGTTACATCCCCCGTTTCGTTAGCCAATAATTGCTATCTATGGTCATTGACATTGAATAGATTATATCTATGGAAATGAAAAAAATAGCGCTTTATTTACTAAACGCTAAATATTTTTAATAGTTAGCGAGTTGTTGTTATTTTCAATAACAACAACTCGCTAACTATTAAAAATATTTGTATTATCATATAAGACATGAGGGTACTTAGTAAGTCATTAAAATTACATTTGTACACAACTTGACACAGTTGTAATTGAGCCGATACTTAACGCGATACTAATTCTTAGCACAAAACAATATGTTTCATATATATAGCACTGGACTATAAAATATGGTTGATCTGATCAAGTACTCAAGAACATGTACAAAGGCGACCTTAACACATTATTTTCTTTCAGCGAATTTGTGGGGGGAAAAGATATCACACACCTGCCACAAATAACTTCGCAACACCCAAAGGTTTGTCTCGAAGAAAATGCCTGTGGCATTAAGTCCGCCTTGTGCAACATGTTTGCAGGAAGTTTTAATAAATAAATAAATATCAACACAAATTTTTAATATGTAAACATGGAGATTTCCACAAAATATGAATCAATTATTGACCTCCCAGGTAAGCAATAAATCTCCAGCCTCCGTCTAATCTAACCAAGCACCATAACCTACAAAACTAGACGTTTTAACGAACCTGTACAATTCACCGGCCGTTTCCAAACATAGTTTATGGTCGCTCCTTGTACTAGCTAAGTCTGCAACCAGACCGCCCACTTAGGCCATTGCTCCTATAAGGGGAAAGCAGGAAAGCTGCACTGACTTAACAAATTGATTTGCACTAAAACATCAATACCTGATGAATGGTGAATGAATGATGATAAGGTGGGAAGCGAAAGTGATTGATGTTGTTATATTATCCGAAACATTTGTATTAGTGATAGAGATTAAACGAGATTTTACACTGTGCTTGTACGCCGTGCTACGTATCGCCTGATGGTAAGCGATTACCGCCGCCCATGGACACCCGCAACACCAGAGGCGTCACAAGTGCGTTGCCGGCCTTTTAGGAAGGAGTACGCTCTTTTCTTGAAGGTTTGAAGGTCGTATTGGTCCGGGAACACCGCAGGCGACAGCTCATTCCACAGTTTTGCTCTGTGTCTGGATATAATTTATGCATTTTTGACCTGTTTGCATATGGATCATATTTGCATAACATGTTCCAATTAACTCTGTCATATTTGGTAGCATTGAATTTATCGCAACAAGCACTGTAAACGTAGGCTACCCATTCAGGGATATCTGGTAATGAAGTCATAATAGCTATAGGAAGGAAGTATTTATAATTTCAATTCAAACTAAAATATGTTGCCTATTAGTTTAGTAATTGCTGGAATTTCACGCCAAAAACAAATTATCATAATTTGTAATACCTAACAATTTCCGTTTGAAATATACTACATTATCATACTATATCCCCAAAGGGTTAAACAGGCGCATATTAAACCAAATTTTAATTGCTTATTAAGAGTAAGCCTATTGGCGTCAAACAGGCACTCTGAGAAACAGATGGGAAATAAAATAAACAAATAAATATTTCGGACATCTTACACACAACGCCATCCAGTCCCAAACTAAGCGGAGCTTGTGTTATGGGTACACTAGACAACTGATATAAATACATATATACTTTTTTTTTCTAATATACAAAAAAAAATGAAATCACAGCTGGTGAAATGGAAAGGCAAGACTTACTTACTCTAGATACTTATATGGATTGGGGGAATGTGAGCATTAGCTCGAAGTAGGTCAAGTTTATGTACCTATAACTCTAATTTGCTATTGTCGGGCAGTCTAAATCCTCTTTACTTGTTAATATGGTCAGGGAGAGTCGGATTCTCTCTCTCTCTCTCTCTCTCTCTCTCTCTCTCTCTCTCTCTCTCTCTCTCTCTCTCCTACTAAAGCCTCCTATGCGATAATAACCACCCCTAATTAACACTTGCACTAATCACTGTGTACTAAAATAAACGTATTAATTAAACGTTGCAATGCGGTAACTTAATCTGATAACAGTTATAATTAATGATTTTAATTAAACAATTTACTTGTCTATTGATTGTCGGGAACCGGTAATTTAACAATTACCGTATGGCACCGGACCGAACGGTATTTAGTTGTTAGTTAGTTATTATTTATTGCATTACTGAACTGATCTGACAAATTGGACATCGAATTAACGGCCTCGTTGGTCTGACGGCTGACAAATGAGTCTGCCGATCTAGAGGTTCGTGGGTTCGAATCCCGGGTCGGGCCTAAAAGTGTTATTGAGTTTGGAAGTTAAGGTGTGAACCTCCGGTCCTGTGTCTGATCTCTTCCTGGTCATGTCGGATAACCGTCTCATTGGATGTTGCTAGTGAGGAACCAGAAATTGCACTGTATTTTCGTACACACTTGTGCACAATAATAAATCCTGCTTAGTCGGCTGGTCTCCGTTGAGACTGGCTGCCGTGGCAGTTATCGGCTAGGAGACCATTATGACAAAGAATATTATAAGATCTCATACACGACAGTCTAATTTTAAAATAGACAGAGCCTGTAAGTAAGTAGTCTACTGATATATGGCATTAAGTCCGCCTTGTGCAACATGTTTGCAGGAAGTTTTAATAAATAAAATAAATAATAAATATATATAATTATATATTATTAGACAGTCTCCGTGGCGCTGTGGTAGCGTATGCGACTGCTATGCTTGAGGTTTCGTGTTCAATTCTCGGTTCGAACCATATGTTTGTATAATATTCAAATATTAGTTTAAGATTTTTGGTGTTTTCAAAACTGCATATGTAGGTACTTACAAAAAGATAATATTCTATCAGTTAATCTAGCTGACATAGTACAAGCTCTGCTTGGTTTGAAGCTAGATGGCGTTGTGTGTCAGCTATCTTAAATATTAAATACTACTAAATTCATAAATGTATAGGTACTTATTTATTTATCAACAAACAACGAATAAATATATCGTGCTTATCACACAGTTATTTGTCCTCCGAATCCATATCCTCTGTCTCTCTTCTTTTTGGTAACTTTTTATGGGTCGTGTAGTACATTTGATAAATTACATTGCTGCCTAAGGGCCGATAAATTTGCAGATGTCCATCGACACACTTGCTCGAACACTATAAAACAAAATATAATATATATGTTTTGATGACATAACGTTTATAAATAACAACTCTTGGACTGAATGGGCTTTTTAAAAACAAAACGACAACCACTATTAGGAATATATCAAACATACTAAAAACGGACAGAAAGAACACCCAGACTTCTGAGTCTTGAACCCATGTGGGGTTTGAACCCACAACACGACGCAGTAGAAAGCACGTGGCGACCGCTTATACTTACTTCAAACATACAAAGAATGGCACAAAGAACATCCAATCTCCAAATAATTTTGCTTTTAATAAATTATTACTCGCAAGAATCGAACCCACAGTCCTCCACGAGCCGAGGAGACCTTAACAATTTCGCCACCCGTGCAATCAACATCAACGTATATAAACCAAAACGGGCTTAGAATTTACAAGCTACAGTTAAAACAACATTTCAAACAAACAACCAACTGCTAACAATTTCTATATTATTGTCAGCCTAATGAAATGCAAATACTATTCAATATAGTACCTAACGGTAGTTATTAGAGGCACAAGCTTTGAAACTATTTAATTGGTTTATTGCCCTGTCCAGATAAGAATGAACTTAATCAATATACTTAGATCGGCAGAAATAGTGTCGTATTAGGTAATGTAAGTATCCGAACGAGTTGCGGATAAAGTTTAACCGGTATCTGATTTCTTTGGAATGTTGCGCTCCAAATATAAATTTGAATGTCGAATGTTTTTCTTGCGAATTATGAGCGACCGCATTTTTGTGTAGATTCCGAATAAAATTGTATTTGTTTATGTGTAACATCTTTTGTCTTCTTTTTTATGGTCTGTATGAGTGATGTTTATGAAAAGGGACGGGAATGTGTAACAGGAAACCAATGAACTTTCGTGGCGCTACACTTAGCCGTTAGATAGTGTTTATCAGGGCAAAACAATCTGATTTTTATAATGATATATAAAAAATATATTTATAAAGTAGCTTGCAGCAAATCCTCTCGCGTTTACATGGGCGTAACGCGTTCATTGCGGCCTTTGTGTTATTTTGGTGTATAAGCTATATTACTGTAAGGTCTCATACAAATCCATTCAGTAGTTTTTGCCGGAAAGAGTACAAACATTTATATACATTATCACAAACTTTCTCATTAATCTTATTGTAGTAGCAAGGATTCACAATCAGAAATATGTGCAAAGGAGTTAAGTGATAAAGTTGAAAATATTTTTTTTTCTTATTCATGACAAATTTCATACCAGTAGAATTGGTATTTATGACAAAAGATATTCGCTATTATCTGATTATCTCGTAAATAACATTAAATACCAGTAATCTAATATTATCACTGATAACAGCTTGTAGTTGACTCATGAATGCCAGGAAAACCCCGATATATAATTTTATATCTAGATATACACAATTTTCCTTTGCCATTCAGATTTTGCCTTAAAAATTCCGGAAAAAACAACATCATCACAAACAGGCTAGAAAATAATAATAGGAAGTATCTATCATGCGTTAAAGAAGTTTAATATTTCATCTTGTATCGTTTACAGAAAACTAGTGGTCGCCCAGTAATCGAAATTCGACCATAATTATTTTAGCTCTCTACATCCTCCTTCATTTAAACTTTTAACTTTCTCCCCATCCACCAAAGGCCGGCAATGCTCTTCTGAAGCCTATGGTGTTGCGGTTCTCCATGGGCGGCGGTAATCGCTTACCATCAACCGATACGTCTGCTCGTTTGGCCCCTATTACATAAAAAAAACTGTATCAAATTTCATACTCCTCCTTTCACATAATTGTCTGCCAAAGTGACTCTACTCTGTCTGGCGGTATTTTCCGCCTACACGTTAAGCCGTCGGTCCCGGTTGTCATGAACATTTATGACAATCGTTATTGGGAAGTATGAAGCCCACAAATATGACAACTACTTCAGCCATCGAATTCAGTTCACCGTCACGGTGCGGAGGTTCGATGCCAGTCGCTCTGTCTAAAAACTGATAGTCAGATAAAACCGGTTGAACTAGTAGCCGACCCCAAATAATGTTGGGAATAATAAAGGCTAGGAAGATTATGATTAATGCAGAATATAGAATCTAATTATTTTTTTCCTATCACCTCAGAAGCATCTCCACTGTAATAATAGTGTGTGTGGTACCGATTATTATCATCATCATTATAGTTTAATCCACTGCTGTACGTAAGCCTCTCCTTCAAAAGGATGTTTTGATCAATATGTTATCAATATACCTACATATTGACTGCCTCGGTGGCGCAGTGGTAGTGAATGCGACTGCTGTGCTTGAGGTCTCGGGTTCAAATCCTGGGTCGGACCAAAATGTTTGTGTAATCTACAAACATTTGTTTCGGAGTTTGGGTGTTTTCTATGTATAATATGTATGTATTTACAAAAAAAAGTATATATGTATTGATATCAGTTGTCTAGTACCCATAACACAAGCTCTGCTTAGCTTGGGACTAGATGGCGTTGTGTGTTAGATGTCCGAAATATTTATTATTTATTATATTATTTTATTAGCATATACTTTGCGTGGGAATGGAATATTATGTATTTATAAATATGATTATTGATCTCTTCTGTAATTATATTTTAACGACTATTTTTATCTACTCATACTATGAAATTTATTTATGAAGAAAAATCTTCATGGAAAGTCCGCAAAAGCCGGTAATGCCCTGAGGCCTCGTGAATTGCAGGCGTATGAGGGGTTTTTTCGCTTTCCATCAGGTAAACTGTTTGCGCGTTTGCCCCCTACATCATAAAAACCCATCAATTCAAATTACGTATACATATACTCAGCATAATATAGGCGTTTGACGAGCCGTTGCTTTCCCTTCGGATATTAAAGCGAAAATATGTAAATTTGTAAATTCTTATAAAATTAACTTATTTTATGAACTAACATTTTTTTGTAAGGCGATTCTCTTGTTGGTCCAGTGGTTAGTAACCCTGTCTGCTAAGCCGTATTTCGTGAGTTCGATTCCCGTTCATGACAAAAATTTTATGATGTGTACGATCATTTATTCTGTGTCTGGGTGGGTGTGTTTATTTATAGTATATATGTATTTAAAAATATTTAAATATGTTTATCAGCAGTGTGTTAGTTTGGGATCAAGTTTGAGATGTGTCCACTTATTATTATTAATATTGTGTTTATTACATTATTTCTATATTTTTTATTCGAATCGTATCCGACTTTAGACTGCCATCCCTATAATTGCGTGTTTACTATTTCTCACGAGTAAAGTTTGCGTCATCCGATATCTGCAATAGATATCGCGTATTATCAGATACACGTGGTTCTGTTATGCGTGACGCCCACATGCCAGAAGTGTACGATCTTCATTTTCATTGGTAACTCGTCACGGCTTGATGACGGTGAGCGCGTTGAAGGTGTGTTTGATAAATGTTATCGGAAAGTGACGAATTTGATTTGAAAACGAATAGGACTGGTACTATTACTCACTAGTTTATCAGCAGCCTTGAATTGGCCACTGCTGTAGTAGGTCAGTAGAAAGGGTTTTTGAGCTTAGTAGGTTCCTACGACACCCACGTAATGAATAGAGACCACTCTGCTCTTAATTCTTGGCCCCATAGACGGATTTATAGTTTATTAGTTTTTAGTTTAAGTTCTCTGATTGCTTTGGTAGGTACATTATTATTTACTTCACTGAGGATTAACTTCGACCACATTGGGCAGAAATAAATAAATAAATATTTTGGACATCTAACACACAACGCCATCTAGTCACAAGCTAAGCAGAGCTTGTGTTATGGGTACTAGACAACTGATATGAATACATATATACTTTTTTTTTTGTAAATACATACATATTATACATAGAAAACACCCAAACTCCGAAACAAATATTTGTAGATTACACAAACACTTGATCCGACCCAGGATTTGAACCCGAGACCTCAAGCACAGCAGTCGCATTCACAACCACTATGCCACCGAGGCAGTTTATATTCTATTGCTAATTTATTCAGAAATGATCATATTATATTGCTAAAATTTTGTTATTCATGTCAAACTATCAAATAGAAATTGTGTTTCTTATCTATTCTGTTAAAAAAACCTTTTTAATTGTAGGTACAATTAAAAAGGTTTTTTTGATGATGATGATTAGATACCGTTTTCTTATCATAACTACGTAAATGGGTTTTGTTAATGTAAATGCTAATTATTTTGTATAATTCATATACATATATACATTATTAGCTGGACTAGTGCCTAGTGGTTAATATATCCAATAACTGCTAAACCAGAGATCCACCATAAGGTGCCATAAACAAGGATAAGTGATTTATTTTTTAAAAAACAAGCTTTTCAGTAAACGTCGACAACGCACTTGTGACGCCTCTGCGATACGTCTGCTCGTTTCCCCATATTCAAATAAAAATTGTAAATAAAAAAGTAACTTTCAAGCCCTTTCATTTTATAACCAACGCCGCCATTTTGTTACGGCGGCATTTTTGGATGAATAATAATTTCGAATATATATAATTGCATTGTCATCAGAGCAAATTTCAGCTCAATCGGAAATCGGGAAGTGAATCAAATTTAACGTGTGTGATTTGATCACAAACGTACATCTTGACAGGTGAAACTAAATAAAAGCTTGTAAAAAGTTAAGAAATGCCGGCAACGTAAAACTATTGATAAAACTTATATATAACTCTTTCACTCAGGCCATAATTACGAATCCATTGACACCTAATTAATAAAAATCGGTTAAGTATTTAAGGCGCTATGATGGAACATACGTACACTGTCAAACCTATACCCCTCCTGTTCGACTTCGCCGTACTCTGGTAATAAAGTGTGAAATAATAATAAATAAATATTCCAGACATCTAACACACAACGCCCAAATCTAGCCCCAAGCTAAGCAGAGCTTGTGTTATGGGTACTAGACAACTGATATAAATACTTATATACTTTTTTTATGTAAATACATACATATTATACATAGAAAACACCCAAACTCCGAAACAAATATTTGCAGATCATACAAACATTTGGTCCGACCCGGGAATCGAACCCGAGACCTCAAGCTTAGCAGTCGCATACGCTACCACTACATCACCGAGGCAGTCGATAAATATTTTTTGCCAAAGAATGGAGAATCTATTCTGCGTCGTAATAAGTAGGGTAGTCTGTCAAATGATGTAAGAGTATGAAGACTGTAATTACACGGTTTAGTGGGCTCTTCGCCGATTGTGAGGCCTTTGACAATTGGAGCGGTATACGAGTTATAAAAGTATCATTTATTTTGTAAGAAAATAATTATACAAGGGAAAGTAGATGATTGTGTTTGGTCGTAGTTGTATTATTCTATATAATAAATAAAACTGAACAGCCTTTTACTATATACGACACTTACACCTATTTTTATTTTTTTTGCCTTTTTTTTTCTTTTTCACAACGCCATCTAGTCTCTAGCTAAGCAGAGCTTGTGTTATGGGTACTAGACAACTGATATGAGAATACATGTATACTTTTTTGTAAATATATACATATTATACATAGAAAACACCCGAACTCCGAAACAAATATTTGTAGATTTTGTACAAACATTTGGTTCGACCCAGGATTTGAACCCGAGATCTCAAGCACAGCAGTCGCATTCACTACCACTGCGCCAACGAGGCAGTCAGTCTGTTTCTTCCGGCTAATCTTTGGAACGACGTTACCGATTTTGACGGTACTTTCGCTGCCAGATAACTGATGATATAAGAAATAATTGAGGCTACTAATTACACGTTAGCATTGCATCGCGGGTAACTCGCGGCTCAACTGGTAAAAAAATATGAATTCTCTGGGATAATAAATATCTATAAGTAGTTTCTTAAAATATGAGATTTAATTTACATAATACATTTATTGTGTTAGAATTTATACTTCTACACAAATAAAATAAAATTATAGTGTCTGTTATCACAATAACAGCATTTTGGTAATTGCATCTCAACTTAAACACTATATTTATACCAAAAAATAAATAGTTATTATTAAAAAAACACCGACAACTTTTTTGGACGAAGTCTTGGGTTCACTTGATAATAATGTTTATCAATATCACGAGTCCTTTGTCACCATTTTCTTAATACAAATATCCAGCCTAGTGTTCCACCAAAAACAATATAGGTACGCATCTGGTTATGCAAACACAGATTTCGTCACCTCATTCGTTTAGCATAATGCTTAACACGCCGTACTCAAATGAAACAATGAGACTATATTACTCAAACGTTTTGTATGCATTAATCCTTACCTAGATAATGCAGTTAGGACATTTCGTCGTGTAGTAATTGTAAAGAGCAATAAAATATTCGTCTATTACAAAATAAACTAGATATTATCTATGACTCCGCCATATTGTTTTCTCGCTAGAGTGTTCCCAGTTATCGGTGGGTAAGAAATAAGTTTTCACTTATAATAAACAGATAGTTTGACATTGGACTCGTTTATTTTCAAGTCCTATTAACAGTAATCTATGTTTATCCTAGCAGCCCGCCTCGACTTTGCACGAGCCTGAGAAGATGTGCGGCTTTATTTTTTTAGACGGAAAAAAATATCGGATGTGTGCGATTCACACACGATAGAATTGAAACTTCAGTAAATCGACAAAAGAATGAGATGAATATATAACAAGCGTAGGATAATTACAAAGTTTATTTGTTCAAAATGAAAGTATTTTGATTAATTTATTCATACACACCGACTGCTCTGTCGCTCTGTCTCACTAATTACAGGCGACTTTTTGTATTTGTGTCTCTTACCTGTCTATATGTTGATGGCAACAATGTTTATTGCGATAATTGTTAACTTCTTTAGGTATCTATAATTGCATACATTTAGAACTAGACCACGCATTTATCTATTTATTAGATGTTATATCGGTACTTAATTGCTATATATTATATTACTAGTTAAACCGCTCAACTTCCTTGGTGACTCTGAAAGAAAAACTTTGCCCATTTTTTTTTTTTTTTTTTTTTTATTGTTGCCGTTGCCGACCTTTGGGGGATGGGGAGAGGGAATGGGGGAGGGGTTGGGGTATGGGCCTCCGGTATCCTCACTCACTCGGTGAAACACAGCGCAAGCGCTATTTCACACCGGTTTTCTGTGAGGCCGTGGTATCACTCCGGTCGAGCCGGCCCATTTATGCCGAAGCGCGGCTCTCCCACGGTGATTTTGCAATATTTATAATTGACCCTCGGCTCCTATTGAAGCTTATGTGATGTTATTTGGCCTATAGCCTTCGTCGATATATGAACTATACAACAAATTAAATATTTTTTAATTTGAACCAGTATTTCCTGAGATGAGCGTGCTCAACCAAATAAGCTCATTACTTTAGTTTAAATTATAACGTATAAGGTGATTTTTTCCTATGCCGACGTATCATTGTAATCTGCGTTAGATTGACTGCACGGTTGGCCGAGTGGTGTCAGCGGTCGCCATGCCGCTTGCTACTGCGCCAAGTGTCGTGGGTTCAAATCCCACGCGGTACCTACAACACTTTGTGTGATCCACGAATTGTTGTCCCGAGTCTGGATGTTCTTTGTGTCCGTTTCATGTATGTTTGTAAAGTCCCCCACGACACAGGATGTTTATTCCTAAGGTGGGAGTTGTCTTTAAAAAAAAAAAAAAAAAAGATTACTACCCTTCATTTGTTTGGGGTTAGCACAATATGTAACAATGCAGGGGAGGAGCTTTTGCTGATTACGCCAAATCTACTCACGAATGTAACGGAAAGAAAGAACTAACTATCAAAACTGTTTTGCTAAAAGCAATCCTTACGTATTACATCATTATAACATTAAAGTCAAAAGATCAGAAAATATAATACAATACATGTGAACATGAATACCGTTTTATATAATTTATTACACCCTCATAAGTTTGGTAATTACCTTAAGTGCTTTCCATGAGTTACTGACAAGTTCCATTCGACATGCTATATAGTGTAATAATGTTTTGTATCGTTCAGCACTTTACGTAACTAAATATTTGTATAGACTAGACTTCTAACAAAGGTCTGTATTACTTAACAGGGCGGTCCGTGAATATATTTTAAAAAGTATTTGTTAGTGATACACTTTCATAAAACCAAATACATAACAGCTATTGTTATTAAGCATCCATTGTAAGAATTTGGAAAAACTTGTTCACAAAATGTAGCGGCAAACTACTGTTGGGACAGGCAGGGCGCTGAGGAACGGTGACGATACGGGCACGTGTTGTATTCTTAGACACAAGTTTATGTCAAATCTCAAGCAGCTGTCGTCAAGGTGCAGTGTATCACCGTCCGGTCTCGTTCACTGTCTGCCCCATCCTTAATAAAAATCCAGTTTACCAAAATGTGCGGTCTAATCGTGACATACACAACTGCGAAATTTATTGTCTACAATATCTCTAACACAACCTGTGTTTTGCAAACATCCATAAAAGCGTACTCCTTTATTAGGTCTTACCACATATACATTAAACGTCTGAATGGACGCTAAACAGTGCAGAGTTAAATCGAACTTTAAACCTAAGAGGTGAAGTTGTTATTTCAAATAGTGCCAGTGACATAATATTATCAAGATATTGGGTCAGTAACAAGTGCCCTTATACTGTGGAAAGGTTGTATTAGTTGGTGTGCGGTGTCGTGTCGTGTCGTGATAGGTGTATCGGCGCGTCGCCAATGCCCCGTCGGCGGTTACAGGATGTCGCCGCCGCGGGCGCTGCTGGCGGTCCTCCTCATATGTCAACTGCTGTCCTACGGTGGCCACCAAGGACTCACCAAGATATTCTACACGTAAGCATACGATATAAATCTAATATTAGAAGGTAGTTATATCTTTACGGTACTGGAACGATGGATTCTCAAAGTGTGAAGTTATGTTCAAGTAATGACCAATTGACGTCATACAGCTGACACAAAGAAGAAATAAAGATAGGTATGTAAACAGAATAAAGCATTGATGGATCGGTTTATGAAGTAATGGAAATAGCACACGCTTTTATTTTGATAATAATAGAATTAGGGGATAGAGTTAGAGCGGCCACCAGTCACCCTAGCAGAAGCAGGCCGGGATGGTGGCGCGAGCTCTGTAAAGTGCTCGCGCCCTTTTATAAATAGAGGGTGGGTATGTTAGGGTTCCTACACAGGAGGGGGCCACCTTCAAACAGTGGATGGCCCGAGGTACGTCGGGGTTCCAGGGATTTCTTTCCGAGGGTGCACCTGGTTCCCCGGCTTCTAGTACCTGAGACGGTGTGCGGTTTTAGTCGGTTGGTGGAATCAGAGGGGATTTCCGCACAAAAAAAAACAAAAAAAGGGGGATAGAGTTAGAATAGGGTGTGACCTTCATGAAAATGTCATATTGTGTTTTTTTAAATATAGCTGCAATGACACGTTTATTTTTAAAGCATAATTTCTAAATAAAATTTAGATAATTATCAATAATAGTTATTCTTAATAATTGTCATCAATAAACAGATATTGTCTTTATCTAAGTTGTAATGCATTTACAAAGAAACATTTCCGATGCAATAACTGATAATGTTGTATCCATATCAGCTAAATGCATGCTTTACAATTAAAGCGAAACACGTGGTGATAACAATGTCGTAAATATAGATTTATCGAAAACAATCGAATAAAACATTCAGTTCAGTTGCACTATCGATAAACGACGGGAAACTCCCAGGCACCGTAGCGGTGGGGTGGTGTGTTGGAATCGGACTGATTAAAACCCTAGTCTCTTAGCCTTATTAACAGCTTCACCTAAATATCACACTAGCTGACGTGAGTACTTTTCACAAAACGAATAATTTTCTCCGTCCGAAATTAAGAAGAAAGCGAGAGGCGACGTTCTATAGCGTTCCTCGACAAAGTGGCTATCCAACAACTTTTTGTTTCTTAAATCGAATCTTTACTTACTATAAATAAATATTTCAGTCATCTAATCCCAAGCTAAGCAGAGCTTGTGTTATGGGTACTAGACAACTTTTTTTTTGGAAATACACATAGAAAACATCCAAACATCTAAACAAATATTTTCAGATCATACAATAATTTGGTCCGACCCGGGAATCGAACCCGAGACCTCAAGTACAGCAGTCGCATACGCTACCACTACGCCACTGAGGCAGTTAAATTTATTTGATTAGGACGTTCAAACTAACAAACAAACTTCTTATGTTTATAATATCAGTATAGATTAAACTAAGCAATATCCTCTGTATCTACTTATTACAAACTAATAGTTTCAGTTTGGACGAGAAATTCTTTGTTACATAAGTCATTGTAGGGCAGAACTTTATTCTTGTAGTTCTAACAATGCCCCAGTGTGTGAATTTTGTTTATGAACTTAATTAGTTAATTATATTACTTGTACAAGTCTGACTCTGTTGGCTAATAGCATTGAATAACCTATTACCCGTCGGAGATATCTGCGCACTCGACTGGAATGCGCTTCACCTCTCGTTTCCCCACGCATCGCCCCGCCTTCGCCTATATAGCGCCATTGCCAACACAAGCGCCGACTCACGTGTATTATTCTTGATTTTGTAATCTCATTTTTGTTTATTGTTTCTCTGATCAGTGAAATATTAACTCTCTAGTTCGCATGACGTTATTAAGCTAGGTTCGCAGATATTTCCGACGGGTTGTGTAAATATTTGTCCAATTTCGCAAAGAGACTACTTTTTAAATTATTGTGTAACAAGTATATTACAGGGTGATATTTTGTAAAGCTATCTGAAGGGAAAGTACTTTTAATATTGCATTCAAAGATTTCCGAAAATTCGCTTGCCACACCCGGAAATCGAACCGACTAAAATCTGTAAAAATTACACCTGTGCTTTTATTGCATCGATCGTTAGATTAAAGTATAAGTATGAAATCTCTTTAACAAACTTGATAAATCAAATAAGAGGAAAAACAATAAAATTTTAAATTATTTTGATTATTTACAAATATGGTAAACTAACTAATTAGTTGCTCGAAATGGGCTCCATTTTCTTGGATACACAAATATATTCTTCCAACGAATTCATTTCTTTATTATTATTATATTATTTCAATGATTCCTTGCCACAATGTGGCACAATTTGATGAAATTAACAAGATAAGATCCCAGATTACTTCTTTGAAGCGGTTTGTATGTAGTGTAAAAAATGGAATTTAATTTGTGCCCAATCAACTTAACATTTTTACATAACTTGGATTAGTTAAAGTTTTTTAGTAAAGAAATGCTTTTGATTAACGAATCACAAAATAAGCTTCAACTATTGCTTCATTAAAAGAGCTTTGAGTAACCACGTAGTTTAGTAGGAATATTTGTAAACCAACCGTGGCGTAAACCAGTAACCAGGTAATTGACAGAGTTGTTCAAGGCCTAAGAACAGCATTTAACACCCGCATTCCAGAGTACAAAATACCATTTATTTTTACCAATTATTCCAAACATAAAACGGTCCGTGTCAACCTGATCTGGAGTTGTGTATTTATATCCACGATGATAAGTCACAAGTATCAATAGTCCTTGATTTTTCTTATAGTTTATCATGGCCAATAATGTATACCAATATTATAAAGCTGAAGAGTTTGTTTGTTTGTTTAAATGCGCTAATCTCAAGAACCGCTGGTCCGATTTGAAAAATTCTTTCAGTGTTTGATAGTCCATTTATCGAGGAAGGCTATGGGCTATATGTCATTACGCTAATACTAATAGGAGCTGAGCACCAATGAAGAATGTTTTAAAAAACGGGTGAAAATTTTCCTGCTACTGGAAATAGAAGACGCAAACGAGGTTGCGTGGGTCAACTAGTCACATAGAAAAAGATATATCACCAATTGAAAGAGACCGCTCATGATCGCGAGGGATACCGTCTGCTCACCTCCAAACTTAATTTTGGGGATGGCACCCCATGATGATGAATAATCACATTATACACTCATTTGCAAAAAAAACGGGCGGTTTCGATTTTCTTCCTGGCTGAAAAAAATAAAATACCAAAAAGGTTTTAATAATTTGAACATGTTACTGGCCAGTTATAAAAGTGCCATAATGTTTATAAGAGTACATTCCAAATTCAAATTTTTGACTGAGCCTGGTTTTCAAAGAAAACAACTTTTAACTACATTTTGTGGCGCGAATTCCCTATAGTTAATATCGACTCTAATTAACTTTTTGTCAATTTTTATTAAATTATCTGATGTCCTTGACATTTAAAAGTATTGTTATTGCTGTTTAGCAATCTCGAAAATGGAAGATAAAGTAATAAAAGCGAGCAAAATTATTGCGCTGCTTGAAGAAGGTTGCAGCCAATGCTTCGTGGCTCAGAGGCTAAATATGAGTCGGTCGACAGTTCAAAGGACCTGGCAGCGCTATCAAGAGACCGGTTCCGTCAAGAGAAGGCCTGGTTCTGGCAGAAAGACATGTACCGAACCACGGGATGATCGTTTTCTAGTTAGTCAAGCGTTGAGAAATCGCAAATCTTCTTATGTGGACCTCAAGAACAGCCTCGAAGAAGTAAGAAATGTGCAAATTAGTCTATGGACGGTCAGGAGGAGGCTTCTCGCTGCTAATATACACAGTGATCGCCCGGCACGCGGCCCTAAATTACTCCGTGGACATCGAGTTGCCAGGCTTAGCTTCGCTCGAAATTGTGTGTCATGGACTCATGAAGACTGGGATAGGATATTGTTCTCCGATGAAGCCAGGATATCTCTGCATGGTGAAGACCGACGTCGGCGAGTGCTACGTAGACGAGGAGAACGCTTTGCAGAGGCATGTTTTGAAGAAATCACACTTATGGAGCGGGCTCTGTTATGTTTTGGGCAGGAATAAATTCCATGGATCGTACGGAGTTAGTCTTCATCGAAAACGGTACACTGACTGGACACCGATACATAACGGAAGTTCTAATTCCTTATGCACAACCCGCTTTAACACCGCTCTTGGCGAAAACTCATTTTTTATGGACGACAATGCTCGCGCCCACCGGTCTGGCGATGTGGAAGCGTATATGCTAGAAGTCGGAATTCGTCGTTTGGACTGGCCAGCTAGAAGTCCGGACCTCAATCCCATAGAGCATGTCTGGGACGTTCTGAAGCGACGAGTGAGATCATTGCAGCCGGCTCCGCAGACCATCAGAGAGCTAAAGAATGTGATTACCGCGGAGTGGGAACGTATTCCCCAAGAAACCATAAAATATATACTTGCTAGCATGCCCAGACGAATGCAAGCCGTGATTTCAGCAAGAGGGGGTCACACTCAATACTAAACTTTTATCTGCTTTTAATGTATTCAAGAAAAACAAAGAAATTAACGCGTTTCATTTTTATTTAGCGAGCAGGTACAATAATAGTGTTTTGAGCTTAAACATTATTTCTCAATAATTTAATCAAAATGTTATGATAAAACTGATGATACCTATTCCTTCCTAATTAATTTATGAAATTCTGAGGATAACAATACCTAAAATTGTCAAACAAACTAATAGTAACTATAAAATAGTTCTTTGCTTAAGTGCCCGTTTTTTTTGCAAAAGAGTGTATAATATTATGTGTGAGTTACCAATCACTTGAATTACAAAAAGACTTAAAAGAAAGAAGTCATGTTAGAGTAAGTTCAACTTTCGAGTCGAATATCCTAATTCACACAGTATTATCAGCAATTTGGATACAACATAAAGAATCGAACAATAAATAAGAGAACATAGCGGAAAAGTGCATTGTTAGAATACTGCACTGGATCATAGTAATTTACTTGATGTTAATTTTATTCCATGCATAACTTCAAATAAGTAGGTAGGAGGCCTTGAAATATCCTGAAAAATCTATTGATGTGTTGCAAAGTTAAACGCAACAAAATCAAAATTCCCATCATCATCACATGGAAAAAAAGGTGTGTGTGCGATTCACACACGATAGAAGTGAAACTTCAGTAAATCGACAAAAGAATGAGACGAGCATTTGCTCTCTCGCTCTGGCTCACTAATTACAGGCGACTTTTGTATTTGTGTCTCTTACCTGTCGTTTTTTCTGTTGCATCCGGTTTGAAATCACAACGATTCTAAAGAAGTTTCACTTCAAAAATTAGTTATCTACTAGTGTACGCATTTAAAATTATCTTTTTTTGTTGTATCATAAACAATCTGTTGAACAAATTGTCGCCTACGGAATGTCTAGACTGAAACGACCTTCAAGAGAAAAGTGTACGCCGACCTCAAAGGCCAACGACGCACTTATATACCTGAGTGGCTTGTAACTATGAACAACGATAATCCCTTACCATCACATGACATCACTCATTAACGTAATATA
Source organism: Spilarctia lutea (assembly GCA_916048165.1). Lineage (NCBI taxonomy): Eukaryota > Metazoa > Arthropoda > Insecta > Lepidoptera > Erebidae > Spilarctia > Spilarctia lutea. The sequence goes on along the minus strand of OU696473.1, from coordinate 2,500,045 downwards.
TCATAAATAAGTTCTGATTCTGATGTACGGACTTAACAGAAATTAATCAATATTCGTAGAAGGCCACCATCCAAAACAGTTCCTTAAAATAATACTGTGACCTCGATTAAATTTTCATTACAAGGCTTTTGTAAAACCTTGGAAATAATAAAAACAGTAAATTATTTTGGTACATAAACTTCAACACACAATTTTCTCTGTCAATTAGTGACGCCAACCTTCCTAGTGTTTTTACACCGAGTAGGCAATACATAACAACATCTGTAATAAGAGTTAGAAGTAAATTACACCTTGTTATGACAACTCAGAGTTCAAAATTATTTTCAGTACTTTACTTACTAAAAAAAACTAGCTCCGCGAACGTAAACAGCTGCTAGACAAAAATAATATATCTGTTGACAAACAGGGGACAGAAAGGTTGAACTGTTTTGTTTGTACTAATTTTAGTACAGTCATATGGTGCTGAGGGTTACCTAGAAAGTTTTCCGGGAATTTTGAAAATTGGTGATATTATACATAGAATTTAAAGTGAAAATTCTTTTCAAAGGCCGCTCACGCCATATTGGAAAAATGGTACTCTAGTACAGTTTTTGTGAGAATAACTCAGTTCCGGCTCATTTTACGATAAAAATAGTGAGTGATACCGATAATTTGTAATTCAATGTCAAGGAAAGTTAAATCAATGAACTTATTGCGTAATGGTAATCGTTTCAGACGCTACTAATTATACATGAATTATAAACGAAATAAACTAAAAACAATACCACGTCTCATCGTTACGTCAATATAAACTCATTCGGTTGACTATTTAATAACTAACATTTGAAGTTGAGTTACTAATACTATCTTCTCTTCTCTTCTGTCTTGTAGAATGTGAGTTTAGTTATTATGATATCAACCTACTAATATTATAAACGCCAAAGTTTGTGAGTACGTATGTGAGGATTTCAATATTTGAAAAAAAATGGAGTTAATTCACTTGTTTTGAAGTAAACTCCTTTGAATTCCAAATAACATGTCTAATTTAGTATTATTCAAATAACATCAATAGTTCCTCAGTAATTAAATAAAAGCGAAAACAAGAAACGTTTTCTCCACATAACACGTAATGTTATCGACACGAGGAATTCGACAAATATTAATGCATTATGGTTTAAGAGGCGCCATTCGTTTTCATAGTTAGCTTGCGTGTTACGATTTTCATGTAGCCAATGCTGCGTGGAATTCGATTGTGCAACCCGTCAATTTTGTTAAACTGTGGAACACACCCAATATAAACTGTTATCGGTAATCAAGCGTTGGTCGGCTGCAAAAAAGTTAACACCTGTTACAGGCGATCACGACACAGTTTCTAAATTTGTTTTTAAGGTAATATCCTGCAAATGCACCGTTGTTTACTAACACAACGAAACATCTTCATACATACATTGTTGGTTAGAAATAAACAGCAACAAAGAATTGCAACACAAACTAATGAAAAAGTCCACAGTCCGAAATTACATGAGTTCAGTAATTCATTCGTGTAATAACTTGAATCCTTTAAAGCATGTAATTTGCTAATTCAATAATGACGATATCTAGTAATACTAGATTTTTTGTTTACAATTTGTTATCGCATGGTGACATGCAACATGATTTTAGGAGCTCATTAATAATAGTACTCTCTCTCGTCTCATCGGAAGTCTCACGATGGGTTTGATTCCCACATTGAATAAATAATCTATACTAATACTAGCTGTCCCGGCAAACGTTGCTTTGCCATAAAAGGGAATATATAAAAATAGGGGTTGATCGTAGAGGGTTGAAAATCTAGGGTTGTATGTATTTTCTAATGCTGCATCATAAAAAAATAGAAATTAAAAATTTTGACAAAAAAAAAAAAAAAAAATTTAGGGGTGGACTACCCCTAACATTTAGGGGGATGAAAAATAGATAAGAACCGATTCTCATAGATACCGGATAATCACAAAAAATTTCATCAAAATCGGTCGAGCCGTTTCGGAGGAGTTCGATTACGCACCAACACGACACTAGAATTTTATATAATAGATAAGATTATAAAACTGAAGAGTTTGTTTGTTTGTTTAAACGCGCTAATCTCAGGAACTACTGATCCAATTTCAAAAATTATTTCAGTGTTGCATAGTTCATTTATCGAGGAAGGCTATAGGCTATATATCATCACGCTAAGACCAATAGGAGCGGAGCACCAATGAAGAATGTTACAAAAAGTCTGTGTCCAGCAGTTGACTGCGACAGACCGATAATGATGTTAATGTATCTTTTAAGAAATATTTGTGTATGTTAATCATCAGTTAGATTTCTATAAATAAGGGACCTACTCGATTTAGGATTAAACTACCTTGTACCTATTAGATGTGTAAAGATTTTATTTCCTATGTCACCTTCTAGAAATTAAATAATATATTGTTCTAGTTGCATAAGCCTTATAAATTACTTTCATAAATGTGATTAAAACGTTGGCGCTTCAATGGGAAAGCTAAATTAATTGGAAGATCGTTTCAAATATTGAATTTGGCAGCTCGCGAACCGCTTTTATTGAAACGAAATGAAGGTTCGGGTATTCATTATGTAATACTCTTAGAGACTTGTTCTCTCTACGAGTACCTAAGTTATATATATTAAGTAAATTAATTAATTCAAAGAAAGATTGAAATGGGAATTTTGTTGGTTAATGCCTATTCTACTATAACAATTACTTTGCTATTATTATTTTGTTATACTCGTAGGTCATAAAACAACACGATTTGGCGAAAATAAAATCGGATAGCATAGCTAGGTCGCACTTTACATAACGTTATTTTAATGTTTATTCGGCCATATAGTTGACCTGAAACGACTTTTGTTACATTACAGTAGCTGAACTGAAATGGTTTTTTCACCTTTTTAAATATTAATGCTCTTATAAATAATTAATCACCTATGAACTAACTTATCGAACTGTAATAGAAAATAACTCCTAAAACATTTAAGACTTGTACGAATCTACTTGATCATGCATGCAATAAGTTCTTTTTAATTTTTTGTTACAACAAAGTAGCATTTCACCAAATAAGTTCCGTTGCCGAAACAATCGATACATCGTTGAACTACATTGTTTAATGTAAATCAATTAATTAATAATTTCCATAACCACCAAAAAGATCTTAAATAATGCAAAATTTGATAATAATAATAAAAACTTTATTCCAAATATATATCATGTTGTAAGACAATGGCAAGACGTAAGAGGGAAAAATTAAACAGTACATTCTCATAACACAATGTGTAATATTCGTCACTGCAAGAGCTCGTGGCCACTACCCTGATTGTCTAAATTGTCTCCATTGGCTCCAATGAACATCAATAATATTTGTCGCGTTCCCATACCAGCGGTTAGTACTGATTGTTTCTCCAGACAATGTTTTATCTTAGAGAACGGAAGTCATTGCCTTTTCAATTGTTTTAAAATTGGCTAATTTACTATTTCGTAATATACTTTTGCTATTGTATTTTTTTAGAGGTCAGAGGTCGGTTAGAGGGTTCTAATTTTCCGGTAATTGCCATTTCCAGATACAAAAATGCGACCTTAACTTTCTATACTTATTTTTTCCATTTCTTAATTCATCTGCGTAAAAATATCTCTTTCCTACCGTTTTTGCCTTCCGTTTTTATACTCGTATCTACCTTTACTATTAAAATATTATTATTTCTAATTTCTAAAAAGGTATGATGCCTTTGTGTGCAACCAAACTAGATAGCAAAATGGAAGATACTTGAATGGAGGATACTATAAAATTATTTAGTAGGATACCTACTTGCTTCATTCGTCTTGTGGCAAAATATTAATTTACACATCAACACGTTTTTAAACCATACAAGCCAATTGCATTTACAGCTTTAAACCTTCAAAACAATATAATTTCAACTATGGCAACTCATTCATAAAAGATATAAAAAAAAAACAAATACAATATTCTTGATATATTTTTTGCTCTTTTATTTCACAAACCTCTTATGGTATTTTTCTCTATTCGGTATTCTCGATATATATGCACACTATAATATATAAAACTGATTTACCTACATTATTGAAACATTTTACATAATCGTTTACATTTTCTAATTTGTAATGTTTCTTACGTTCCAGGTTACCTGACACCGGACAGCCTCCAGTGCTCATATCGTTAGCAGACAACGCCAAATTGGAATTGAGACATCCAGACGAACTGCTGTTCGTTAACGACTCCGAGGAACTGAATGACACCAAAATATTCTCCATCATTGACGGCGAAACCGACAGTGAAGAAGAGAATCCCCCTGAAGATGTGGCAAAGGAAAAAGAAAGCACAGAGCCACGAGTCACTGTCAAAGCTAAACCAGTACATGAAACTAGACAAGTAGAAGAAGCATTTCAAGCGGCCTCAGAACCAGATACAACAACAGAATCTCAAGTTGAAGAATCCAAAGAACAAGATGCAGAAAACATACCAGTGAAACCGGAGACTCCGCAGGAGGACATTCCCTCCTTCTCTGAATGGGCCCAGAAACAATTAGCCGAAGCCGAAAAAAAAGACACTGTATTAAACCACTCAAGTCAACCTAGTCATAGTAATACAAACTTTAGTAGTAAAAGCACCAAATTAAGGTCAAAAAATTACGCTTCACTTGCTTGCGGAGCCAAAGTAGTTGCCGTCAATCCAGAGGCAGGTTCGGCCAGTTCTATTCTGTCGCCCAATAGGGATGAGTACATGCTCAACACGTGCAACAGCCGTATTTGGTTTGTCGTTGAGCTATGCGAGGCTGTACAAGCGCAGAAAATAGAGATAGCCAACTTTGAATTATTCTCCTCCACTCCCAAAGATATTGCTGTTTACTTCAGCGACCGGTTTCCAACGAGGGAGTGGGCTAGCGTCGGACAGTTTACAGCTCAAGAAATGAGAGACGTGCAAAGCTTTGATTTGTACCCACATTTATTTGGTAAATTTATCAAAGTAGAAATGTTGTCACACCATGGTTCCGAGCATTACTGTCCTATTTCACTGTTTAAAGTGTATGGGACATCAGAATTTGAAGTATTGGAAAAAGAAAATTCCCAGCATCCTGCGCACATAGATGAAGACGAGGATGATGATATACTGGATGTGCCAGATATTCCTGCCGCCGAAACTGAGCCGTCTAAAAACTTATTCGGTTCTGCAAGGGATGCAGTGATGTCAATCATGAAGAAGGCGGCCCAGGCGCTGGTGAAAACTGAAGTTCCTAAAAATGTATCATCGGAACACAACGATACGTCGTCAAACAATGAATTTAAACGGTGTTGTTCCCCCAGCCATATAATCGTGTGTGATAATTGCAGTGAGACTCTTTACAATGAAGTGTATGAATTGATTAGCTGCAGCTCGGACAAGTTAGTGAATTTAGTGCGTCAGGTGTTTCTCCGAGATACACTTAAGTGCACCGGCATTTGTCAGCCGTATGGACTTGATTTTAAAAGTACAAAGACTATAGAGTTTAGTGATGAACGTGTTGCTTATATGAATGCTTTATTTCCTCAAAAATATTTAGCCGCCCTATGTAATATTATAGCTATTAAAGAGAAGAAAGTTGTTTTAAACACAAGTTTTGAAACTGAACTAAATGTTACCATAAATGTAACTGAGGAAGAATCGCCACAAATGAGTAGTGAAACGAATTCAGAACAAGAGATAAAATTAGTGCCAGATAAAATTACCGCTACTGACGATAATAATATTAATGAAACGGTACAAACCGAAGAAAAGAAAATAATCGAAGCGGTAACTGAGAGTACTACAGTACCGACCGAGTTACCGAAAGAGGTAATCGAGTCAGCTGATGATAAAATAGAAGAGACTCCTTCAATTGAAGAAAAACCTTCTCAAGAATCACAAGAAGCTCAAATAGAAATAGAAAAAGCTGCTGAAGTTGTTATAGAACCTGATAATAAAGATAGTAATCAGAAAACTGAAATGAAGAATGGTAAATTGGAAGTTGTAACTGAGAAATCGAAGGACTACAACGGCTTAGAGGAAGGAGGTGACCCGATAGTGATTGATAGTGAAAACTTTATATCAGATTTCGATCAGATGGCTGTAGACCCAACTCCTGCGGGCGTGCAAGCGTCTCAAAATCAAAATCAGCCTCAAGCTACGTTGCAGAAGGAATCCGTATTTTTAAGGCTATCCAATAGAGTCAAGGTATGAATTTCAGTACTTAAAGATCTAATTGTTCGTCTTTGAATACGTCTCCGACTAGTGAAGACTAGATGATATTAGAGAAAAAGTAATCAGATTAAAGAGAAATAAAAACCATGGTATATAATACTAGCTTTGCCCCGCGATGTTACCTGCAGTTGTTGTTGTATCGAGTATTACCACGGGGCTCAGCTAGTATATATATATATATATATATTTAATAATTCTTAATACTTAAATACCATTTTAAATGCTTCTGCCATAATTACTTTAACTTCAATAACATTGGACTTTCATACAACTACCATCCCCCGTTTTAACCCAAAAAGGGATTTCTAAAGATACATTACTATTATACCTCCACCATTAAATTTCAAGTATCTTACTTGAAAAACATAGGACCTTCTTACAAACTTCCAACACCCGTTTTACCCCCTTGGGGTGGAGTAAAATCCGTTCTTAGCGGATGTCTACACCCTAAGGAACCTACCTGCCATTCAATTTCAAGTTTGTAGGTATTGTAGTTTCTGAGATTTCGTGATTAAGTTTAGTGAGTGGTATTTCGCTTTTATTAGTATAGATATAACGACTATGTCCAACAGTGGACTACGATGCAATGATGATGATACACGCTTTGATAAACATGATTTAGAAATACCCAAAATGATTATCATAGATATTTTTATGTCAATAACACTTCGTACCGTATTACAAAGTACTGTAAGTTTGTGTGGGAGAAAGAAACTCAGATTTCAATCTATAGTACTTTATTTATTTTAAGAATATTACTTTAAAGTGTTGTTGCGAGTTATCGGTCTGAATGATTTTCGATTTCTATCTAGTTACAAATATTTTCAGTCTCGTTTTTGTGGTTTTTGAGCTATTCAGCAATTGATAAATTAATAACATTTGCAATGTAATTATTCCAGACGCTGGAACGCAACATGTCCCTTTCCGGACAGTACTTGGAGGAGTTAAGCAGGCGCTACAAGAAGCAAGTTGAAGAGATGCAGAGAACCTTCGAAAAGACCGTGTTGCAGATGACGGATGAGCGCAGGAAAAGCAACGAACGCGAACAGAAGTACTTGGATCAGATGACGACGTTACAGGAACAACTAGCCCAAATGGCGGCAGCCATGCACATCCTCATGGAAGAAAGAGACAGCTGGTTCGGTAATATCAACTTCTTCAAATTTATCATTTTCCAGTCAATAATCGTCGCAGCCGTTTTCTATGTTTTGACTAAGAAGCGAAAAGTCGAGACTGTCATGATACCGATATCCAAAAAGAATAAAAAGAAACCAGATAAATTCAGGCGGAAATCTGTTGAAGGAGTAAGTGGACATGCCACGCCATCGATCAAAAAACGGCGCCCCAGTGAAGAAGCGCTGCAAATAGCGAGACTGTCTACTGAAGAAACAAGCAGAGATGAAGAGGGAGAATGGCAAATTGCTCGCAAGAACAGAAGGAGAAAAACTTCAATAATACACCGAGAAGGAGAAGTAGAACCGCCCAAAGACTGGTCCCGACAAGATAGCATTGGGAAATTACAGGAAAATACTATAACTTTAGACGAAGAGGAGTTCTTTGCTCCCGTTTCTGAGCCTAAAGAGTTCAATGAGATCGAAGACGCTATTCCTCTGAAACAGGATTTTCCCAAGACAAACGGCTCCTTCTTCAACAACTTGAAGAGCAAGACAATGAAAACAAGACGGTTGTCATCGCCAGCGTTCCTGAGGACTTTGAGTCGACAGAGCAGCAGGAGCACACCTAGTCCAGTCGTAAGGAATCTTGAGCCAGTTTTTAATGGAAATGTGAATAAGAAAGCGTCTTCGGAGTCACCCACGGGGAGTCTGTGGTCAGAATCAACGGAGATATCTCAGAATGGTCAACAAGAAGAGCAAAGCGGCAGCAAGAAGAAGAAAAGTCTTAAGAATATCCTGAAGAAAGTGTTTTGAAAACTATATTTTTAAATCAAGTGTTCTGTATTCCGCTTAAAGTATTAAGCGCAACGCTATTTGTAATTTATTTAATTGCGAACATTAATGTTTAAATTATTGTATGTTTGTTGGTTTGTAGACCTCATAGGTGCCAATTGTGATAAATTAGGAAGCCTAATTGTTAGCGTGTTTAAATTTTGTTTTGATGCAGTGGTGTTGTTAGCTTATGTGGACATGTTTGTTAGTGGTTGCGACAATAAAGTGAAATTGGAATGACGAGTGCTAGTCTCGAGTTGGGAGCGATCGGTAAACAAAGAAACGGCATTAAATGCATTACTTTTATTTTGTAGTTTCAATTATAACTCATTTTATTTGATATTTTACAGTACACATAATTGAGCAAGGCAATGTTACAATTTCTTAGTATATCAGTGTACCTGTGGTTCATAAAAGTAATATCGACTAAAGTCAAAAAGATGCGTTTTGTATTACATTATCATTTCACGTTAGATAGAAAATAGTCGCGAAGTTAGAATTATTCTGCAATATGATATATTCCTTTCGTCTATTAAACTAAATATAAATACTTAAAGCTTTTTTCTAGATGATCACATAAGTTACAATAAAACAAAAAAGCATTACTTTCCCTATTGTGGATTAAGTATTATTTTATGTCTAATAATGCATCTAAAGTCGTACAAATATTGAAATTTCTACATACATTTAGCCCTTATTCTATAACATTTATTCATCTCAGTAGATACAAAAATACAATCAACTATACTATCCTCCTCAACCTCAAGAACATCAAACTGGCCCTGAGGCCAGTTTCACGCTTGCTGATAAAATCCCTGTTAGACTACTGTGAATTTATCTGTCAGACTGCGGTTCCACAAGTCTTGGATGAAGACATATGTCAGACATGCATACTTAAATTTTATCTGTCAAACAGTGTTATATGTCAGATAACTATCTGAAACTTTATCAGCAATTGTTAAAACTGATGCTATATTTAAAAAAGCCACCTTCACTCCAAATTGCTCAATTATCCTCATTCACTCCTCAGCTCATTCATTCATTCAATCGAAATATTTGTTAAACGAAAACAAGGCAATCTACTTCGAAACATCTAACTGATTCTACATCGTGATATGAGTGTTTATATTATACGACAAATTTTAGGACTACAAGACAAAGAGTTTTGCCGCTTGAACGTTGATATTTCAACACTTAATTGAAATAGATTTCTTAACATAACTATCTTAATTTCTTTGATCCATTACTGACAACTTGTTAGCAAAATAACACACTTTCGAATTTACAATTATTAGGTAGCATATTACAATCAGGTATACTGTTTAGGGCACATGCCTTAACTTACTTCACTAAATAAAAGTTAAGTGTATAAAAGAAATCGTTCTAAGAAACAATTACAACGGACTGCATAAAGTCTTTCAAATCCACACACCGTATAGCAACAAGCTTCTTCAGTCTAGCAGCAGCGTTTAACTCTCTCACTGCTTTGTCAAAGTCCTCATTATTATAAAGCTGGCTGCTGTTGGAGGCGAACACTATTTCATTCACTTCTTCATACAGTTTCACGGTGGTGATGTGTTTGAAATGGTGTTTGATGGAGTCCAAGATCGATTCGTGGAGTTGTGTATCTCTGCATACCAGGTTTAGGATGAAGTGGCCTGAAATAGGTGAAAAGTGTAATTTTAGTAATAAATTCTTTATGTCGGTAAACAGTCCAGGTATTTGGCAGTGTACGACCCGACCCTGCTCTACTTATTGTTCAATTATGTATTATCAGGTTGAATTACGAGCATGAACGAGCGACCCGAATAAATAAACAATAAAAGAGCGTAGTCCTTCTTTAAAGGCCGGCAGGGAGCGTTCAAGTATTACTTAACGCAACTTTTGAAGATTTTTGAAGCGCTTACCATCAGGCGATACGTCTGCTCGTTTGCCCCTATACAATAAAAAATACGATACTACTATACCTTAAATTCTTGAAAACAGTAATTAAAAAATTTTATTCAATATTATAATACAGAAATTGACTATCAAGGCAAATCGGCTCCGGTAAACATCAAAACTATATCTTCCGAAGCAATTTATGAGCAAGAAATAAGATGTAATCTATAATATGTTACCCAAAAAAAAAAATAGATTTGCAGGGCGATTATATAATTTAATAAAAAGTGTTGAACAATTTATTAAACCACAGCAACTAAGTTATTCTTAAATAAAGATTCATAACACAAGTTAGATCTTATCATGGGTACCAGAGTTCTACTGCCATTGACACTGCCATTGTTTTTTCTATATCTACATTTTTATGTCCGCATAAAATAGTGTTATGTCATCTTTGAGTGAAATAAATTATTATTATTATTATTTGGATAGTGGTCCATCTGTATATAATCATTAAAGTATCTTTAATGAACAGAAATTTGTGATATAAATATATTCTAGTCAGCCAAAAAACACTGAACTGCTTGAATTAGGAAACAGATGGTCCCAAGAACTCACCGTCTTCAGTAAGTATTTTCTTAGCATCCTCAAGGACATGATCTTCCAAGAACTGTCGGGGAGGACAGGAGAGTCCCACTGAGCGATCTTTACTGTCCATATCAAACATGACTGCTCCGTATTTGTTACCTGAAATGTGAAGAAACAGAATGAAGTAGAAGAATTTTGAGAAGACTGATACATGTGTGAGTCACCTACTACAGCGCCATCTACCGAAGATAAACTGAATTACGAAGTAACGCACTACACGGAGTAACTTTCAATCCTGAATCGCGCAATAGAAGTTCTTGCGCCGATTATAATTATCATATGTACAACATCCCAACGTCAACTGTTGGGCAGTGGCCCGCCAGGTATGATCACTTCGCCTGGTCGGAGGATCCTCCCTTTGTGTTGGTGGAACATGATACCCATTGCTCCACACATGTATTATTAAATAAAATTCAATTTCATTTCTAAATATTTAATTTCTAACAGGAATTGACTAAAGGCCGCTTTCAATAACCTATCTCCGGTTTTAACTAGAGATTGTAGACAGTCTGGATTCGCCTTAATCTTTCGGATGCGCGAACGGGTACTTCCGGTTACATGCACCGTGCGGCGAAATTGCAAAATTTTGCAGCACGGTGCATGGTGTACGAAAATGATCAAATCTTTTCAAAAACAATGCTCGGTGGTTATAAAAGTGATTATTTTTCAAAAGATGGATAACAAGCGTACATGGTTATGCCATATTTTATTACTAAACTAATGTTATCGCTTTATTATTTACTCACAATTGAGCCAAGTATTAATTTACGCACCTATTGTGTTAATAAACATGATTTTAATATTTTATGTGGTTTATTATTCATTTTACTTATTATCCTCATAAAGTTCGATAACTAAGCTATCTACTGATATAAAAAACACTATAACTGCAGTAAAAATTCATTGAGAAACATATTTGTAAAAATCACATTTCGCTGTCGAGATATTCGCCATTTTGTCACTTTACAATCAAACTATTATTTGCGCCGAACACCAAATTACGTAGTATTTATATGAAGAAATAGTGTTTTTTAGTTAAATAATTTCTTTTTTTAGTTAACTAGTGCAAAAGACAGGAACAATACATAAAAAAAACAACCTATTTATCAAGTTATTTAAAAAAAGGACTCGTTTGCTAGACCAGTTTTCATTTATTATTTTTAAGTTCTGAGAATTCTCTAAACTCTATGAAAATGACTGAATGCTAAAGAGAACAAACTGATCGTTCCATTATGACACACAAAGTCTATGGTCAATACAAAATAATTTAGTAAAACATAAACAAAGATCAGTTTACGTCTTGTTCATTGTCCGTCACTACTGTGTATGTGTGGGTGTTAATAGTTCCGGGACTTCCCGCTAGGCTGCGTGCAAACACGAATCAACGGCGATATACAATTTTAAGTGGCGTGCTATTGGAGAGGCCTATGTCCAGCAGTGGACTACGATACGCTGATGATGATGTAGAACAGTAATGGCGTGGGAGCCCTTTGTATGTGTGCGTCTAATTTCGCTCGTCAGGCAAAAAATTAGTGTTTATTTAAATATTTAGCTTTTCTAACACATTTTTGTTGCTATTCTATATTCTATATAAGATTCTCATCGCAATTATATCATTTTATCAATAAAAACATAAGAATAAATGCGTAAAAACCTTCAAATGAGTAAGCCCTTTTCAATAGGTAATAGACTCGGTAACTTTTTGAGTAACACTATTCAAAATTACGCATGATTTATGCCTCAATTCGTATTGATAGTGGTTCCTAAAATAAGTATAATAAGTAAAATATAACAACAAACTACCTTCAAAATCACCTTATCGGCAAAAAATCAGTTTTAAGAGGCACTTGACAGATCGCGTTGCGTCATCGTCAACTTTGAAATTGGAACTCGTTTTTTTTACGGCTCTTGAAGCGCACTTGACAAACGAATGTTTTAAAATGTTGTTCGTATAAAGCAAATGCATAACAAACCTTTCTAGACTTCGTTATAATAACTTTAATACCCAAAATTAATTAAAATGCAAGTTAACTGCGAAAAACATGGATCCGTGTGTGCCGCACCGACGGGACAAACATGGATCCGTGTTGCCGCACCCGAGAGGTTAAAAAGATTAATTGCCCTTTTCAAACATCTAAAAATGTACAAAAAAAATTGGCAAGAAGCGTTCCGTTGAAAGTGTCTACCTGTTGTCGTCATCAATATCGAGCAAAAACGAGCTTAAATCTTTTTTTAATTCGTTGTTATAGCGGGAACAGAAACGCATCCTGAAAATTTCAACTGTCTATCACAGTTCATGAGATACAGCGTAGTGACAGATGGACAGCGATGTCTTAGTAATAGGGTCCCGTTTTACCGTTTTGTAGGGTACAAAAGGAAAAAAATAGCCTGCATTTCAGTGAGAGTATTGAATCAACCATATTAAAAAAAAATACATTATCAACAGTTTTACCTAGAGATAGGTTATTGAAAAAGGCCGTAAGACTAATATTAACATCATACATGCTGTTGTAGACCCTATTTATCAACATAATAAAAACTCACCATTTTTAGCTTCATCCTTCAAAAAGTCCAAACCGTCTTTGATTTGAACTTCCAAATTCTCATCCATTTGAAGTTCAAAATAATCTTTCGCGATGTTCAACATCACCGGGTCTAAGTCTACTGCCGTGACCTTCAGATCATCATAGCACTTCCTGAGGAACATACATAGACTGCCTCCACCCAGACCTAGGACAGCTACCTTTGGGGAGGATGTTTTTGAGAGCTGGACTCCGACACACATAAAGGAATGGTACAGAGATATGTGACCGAAATCCACAACCAATTTGGATTTGTTTCTCCTTTTCACTGTAACAAATGATAATAAAATATATTTGTATTTGTTAGGAGCTGGGATTTGGGTTTACATGAATACCGAAATACATGATATCTCCTGAAAAAAAAAAACAAATAAAACATCGTGGCTATTCTAATACATGAAATGATAACTTTCTACAAAACCATTAAGATTTAATTTCCTAGAACTTTTTTTAAATAAAAACATTTCCTAGTTAAAAAAACTATCGATCAACAATAGCTTGCTTCGCCTAAACTAATCACTTGTATATTATCACATATATGCAAGTGGGCAAATAAACAAATGGGTTCGCCGGTGTTAAGTCATCAACGACACCTATAAACAAACACCGTTAGCAAAATAATTTTTCATTGTACTAAAATTTTTACAATCTTTTTTTGAACTTGCAATGTTTATATGTATTTACATTTGTTAGAGTTTTGCAAATGAAACGAACCGATTATGATGAAATAAACATAAAATATAGATAACAAGGTGTTGTGAAATACATATATACATATATAAAGATATATATTTATATATATAAAGCGTGTTATAGTGTGAATGCATATTATGTGAAAATTTAAGCACCATCAGTGTAGAGCCTTTTGAGTTTATGCAGCGTATACAAACCAATTTTTATATATGTCGCAGGTAAATTGTCAAAGCCGTGTAATATTACAATTTCACTTGTGACAATATCTACACTAACATTATAAAGAGGAAAACTTTGTTTGTTTGTAATGGATAGGCTCAAAAACCGACTTTAAAAATTCTTTCACCATTCGAAAGCTACATTATCCACGAGTAACATAGGCTATATTTTATTTTGGAAAAAAATAGGGTTCCGTAAGATATTTGGGTTTTTCGGACACAAGGTGTATAAAATCAACCAGAAAAGTTACTTATTTTGCGTACGCTGCCTAAACTATAAAAGATAGAACCATAAAATGTTCTAATTAATCGTAGATCTTATAAATATCTACAAAAAAGTCCGCGACACACTATACCTATCTATGTCGAGTGAGGCACAACAACCATTTTTTAATTTAAAAATCTCGAATTTTTTTGGACTACATTTAAACGCGTTTATTTTACTCATGCTATCAATCCTTATCAAAATAAATTATTTCATCACTAACTACAGTTTATGTAGATAATATTTGGTCTTTGAATGATAAAAATTGGAAGTTTGGTTTTGAAGTTATGGCAAAATTAAAATATGTTTTACGCATGGGCAACTTTACCTTGCCCTATCACGGGTCGGGGCTCCCGACCATCAGTATATTTTGTTACCTGAAAATAATTTAACTTCAAATGTTGTTTATAGAGAAGCTCTACAATAATCGCTTTAGTTATCTATCCTAAAACAACGGGTTGCACTCGGGGACTGCCGGCAGAAGTGAAAACTTAGTATTAATTACATTTAAAAATTTTCCTCATTAACAACTTTAACATCCAGAGCAAGACAATCTGTGCAGCCTGCGGATTATGGCTGCGTCGTGTTGGTGTCGGTGTCTGTGAACTGACCTGGGTCATTTTGCTGACCGTGTCTTTCCTGGGTAGGCTTTTTGCAGCGGTAACCGACATCCACGCGGGCGGAGCCGCGGGCGACCGCTAGTACTATATATAACGGCCTAGTTTCAATGATATTGTAAGTTTACGTTAGAGTTATATTTTTTGCATTTTTGAAGTGAAACTTCTTTATCGGGGTTGTCAAAAAATTTAGTGTAACATTTTTTCGTTACGCGTAACATTTAACTGTTACGTTACGCGTCACATTTACGCTATCTTTTTCTTATCACAGGGATTGGTAAATGTCTCCAATGTATTTTGCGGCCCGTTTTGAGTTACGTTTTTTTTTTATGTAAATATCGAATATGCTAAAGTATTTTTTTAGTAAAAAGCTGTTAGTGTGAAGTAAATACAAAATATTTTTCTCCTTTTACTGTTCACCTACCCTCTTTCTGCCTTAACTTATTGAAAACAATTCTAACTACCGACGACAAGAAAACAAGTAATGGGTTATGTATACTAACATAGATAAAGTTTGAGAGGTAGTAGGGGGTACTCTCTGGTGCTACTGACATACTAACATTTTCAGCAATAGAATGCAGCATTATTTTAAAGTGTATGTATTAACATATAATAACGACATCAATGATGGTAATAATTCTATTACAATTAATGAAATTCAATAATAATCTTTGTAGTAATAAGCTACAATGAAATAATTGTAGAATTTGTATTTATGTCTATGATAATAAAAGCCTTTTATTAAACTTTATCTAATTTAACTTTATTTAACCAATTTCTGTAAAGTTGCATATAGTAAATTATTTTTTGAAAAATAACGTCATAAAGAAGTTTCACTTCTTACGAGTGTACGCTAGTACACGCACACATTTTTTTTTATTAAAAATAACCTAACCTATCTGCTACTTAACGACGTTGTTTAATAAAATAAAAAAGTAAAATCTCTTAAAGGCTGCAAGTCCTGAGTCTAGGGGCTATCTTTATCTTCTTTCATCCGAAATAAAATATTTTGCTTTTGGACAGGATTTCTTCGAATTTGATCGCGTTTTTCGTACGAACTCTACGTAGACGGTCAGATCTTTTTATATCATAAAAAGTGGAGGTTTCATTTTACCTATCAATAGCTCGTTACACAAACATTGAAGATCAAGCGTATGGAGGATTTTAAAAATTGTATTTAGCTGCATATCTACCTTATATAAAATGCAGTCACAGCGATTCGGTTTTCTTTACCACTCGACTCTATTTTAATAGCACAAAATATTTTACAATATATTGGCGCGAAAATAATAAAACCCATTCATAATCATATAAAAATTACAGATTCCAAATTCAAAAGTAATATTTTGTTTATTTTTAATTGTAACAGTATTTATGGCCAGACTAAGTATATAACGGGTGTTTTTTTAAGCTAGATAGAACTTTAAATTGTAAAAAGTAACACAAAAAATTAAATTTTGATGAAACTTTTTTTTTTATTTGTTTCAGTATACTCTGACAAATCATCATGAATAGACTCACGCTTGAACAACGCTACGAAATTATCCAAATTTACTTTGAAAATCAGTCGTCGATTCGCGCAACTTATAGACGACTGTTTTATCGCAAAATTGTGTTCAGCGATGAGGCGCATTTTTGGCTTAACGGGTTTGTTAATAAGCAAAATTGCCGCATATGGAGTGAGACCAATCCACAACAGACCCTACAGACTCCATTACATCCAGAAAAATGCACCGTATGGTGCGGTTTTCACGCTGGTGGCATCATCGGACCTTATTTCTTCAAAAATGAGGCCGGAGCTCGCGTTACGGTCAATGGAGATCGTTACCGCACCATGATCAATGATTTTTTGTTTGAAAATATGGATGACATTGATCCGGAGGAGATGTGGTTTCAACAGGATGGCGCTACGTGCCATACGGCGAACGCAACCATCGACTTATTGAAATCAAAATTTGGCGATAAGTTGATTTCGAGAAATGGACCTGTCAATTGGCCTCCAAGGTCGTGCGATTTGACACCTCTCGATTATTTCCTGTGGGGCTACGTGAAGTCACTGGTTTATGCTGATAAACCAGCAACAATTGACGCCTTGGAGGCCAGCATTGTTCGTGTTATACGCCATACAAATGACGAAGTCGTCTATAAGTTGCGCGAATCGACGACTGATTTTCAAAGTAAATTTGGATAATTTCGTAGCGTTGTTCAAGCGTGAGTCTATTCATGATGATTTGTCAGAGTATACTAAAACAAATAAAAAAAAAAGTTTCATCAAAATTTAATTTTTTGTGTTACTTTTTACAATTTAAAGTTCTATCTAGCTTAAAAAAACACCCTATACAATGTATACATATAATAAAATACAAGAGCTTGTCTTGTCAAAAGACGACAATTTGTAAATGATTTACCTGTTTTCAACTTGGCTTCAGACTGAACTAGGAACTGGTTGTCCAAGAACACGAGTCTCCGATGCGTGGCGCCCTCTACATCTACATCCTCCACGACGAACTCGCCAGAAATCTCTGAGGAGCCTTCGTACACCTTCACTCTTCGCCCCACGTCACTGCCCAGAGACAGGAATGGTATCTAGAATTTAGAAACGATAGCGGGTTAAAAATTGAACTTTCTGCTTTTCAGAATTTTTCTATTTATCAATTTTCTTTCCTTTAGCAACTGCTAAGACAATTATACCTACAAGAATATGCAGCAATGTTGCCGAAAACGAAGGCACATAATAACATTATTGATACTTTTTGATAATAAATAAATAAATAAATATTTTGGACATCTGACACACAACGCCATCTAGTCCCAAGCTAAGCAGAGCTTGTGTTATGGGTACTAAACAATTGATATGAATACTTATATACTTTTTTTTGTAAATATGTACATACATATTATACATAGAAAACACCCAAACTCCGAAACAAATATTTGTAGATCACACAAACACTTGGTCCGACCCAGGATTTGAACCCGAGACCTCAAGCACAGCAGTCGCATTAGCTACCACTGCGCCATCGAGGCAGTGCAGATAATAGGGTAGAAAAAATGAATAGCAAAATATCTTTTTTTTTAATTAAAAGGAACCTATCTCAAGCAAATTCCAGTTTATTTTAAAACAATGTTGGCAATCTGTTCTCAAATTCAGAATATTTCACTTGTATACATGTACGTTTACAAAACAAAATACATATTCAGTAAAGAATCTCCAATGACAGTACCATTTTACCTTTCTCCTACTTCAATAAAAACCTTTGATGATGATATAATGATTAATAAAAGGTCTTTTTTTAAATCAGTTAATAAAAAAATCTGGTCAATTAACACTTTAAAATGTCAGTAGTACATACCTGTCCAGTAAAACCGAAGGGGATGAGCATCTTGGCTGCGTGGGCTAACTCTTCCTTGACAGCGTCGAGGCTCTCGAACTTGTGTCCCCGCCTCAACACTGCGACGACAAGACGGCCGAACCTAGCCGAGTCTTGCAGTTGTCTCCGTCCTGCTGGTGTGCCGAAAAGCCACTCGGATTCTCTGAAAAACATTTACATATAATTAGCCTTGTAATCTCTTAGGTGTAGGCAGAAGTGTTTTAGACATCCATACTTAACCAGCTGAAATGTTGGTACACTTTTGTAAATATTGTAATGTACCATTTAGTTTGACGTAATAGGGAACACAAGACAATTGCTTTCATATTGGTAGTTTGGGAATCTATACTAATAATAAAGCTGAAGAGTTTGTTTGTTTGTTTGTTTGAACGCGCTAATCTCAGGAACCGCTAGTCCGATTTGAAAAATTCTTTCGGTGTTCGATAGTCCATTTATCGAGGAAGGCCATAGGCTATATATCATCACGCTACTATTAATAGGAGCGGAGCACCAATGAAGAATGTTTTAAAAACGAGGGAACATTTTCACGATACGGGCAATATAAGACGCAAACGAGGTTGCGTGGGTCAGCTAGTAAAAAATAAGAATATTGAAAATTAGAAGCAGACCAAGAGTGAAAACTAGCGACCTTAAAGAATACCTATTACGATTACGCTATTACGAAACGCATAACAGAGTTACTTTCGAATTTATAATATTAAGTATATAGATTAGTATGCATGGCATTAGCAAATCAAGACTAACTTCTTATAAGTTCAGAGCTTACGAAATTTGCTTAAAATGACCCCTGCAATATTATTTTGATGATAATTTTTAAAATATAAATTCTAGACACAAAACTATCCAAATAGAAAACAAAAAAAAATAAAATACAAGCCCGCCAAAGTGACTCTACCCTGCCTGATGGAAAGCATAAGCAGAATCCAGGGGTAGTGGTCACCATACTAATTGTGAATGCAGGCACTGCAACAATACAGTATGGCGGCCAATTGATATGCTTCTGCATCATTGAGCCTCTGGTCTCACACTCAGCAAAGAAACACGACAGCACGTACGAGTATGCTGTCATCGTAGGTGTTAATTGAAATTGTCATGATTATGTTAATCAACCCAACCGATGGTAAGTGGTTACCGTAGCCTATTTCTATACTAAGATTATAAAGCTGAAGAATTTGTTTGTTTGAACGCGCTAATGTCAGGAACTGATGGTCCGATTTAAAAAAATATTTCAGTGTTGGATAGTCCATTTATCGAGGAAGGTTATAGGCTATATATCATCACGCTAAGACCAATAAGAGCGGAGCCCCAATTAAGAATGTTTAAAAAACGGGCGAAAATTATTACGCTAAAGGAAACAGTAGACGTAAACGAGGTTGATTGATATTCCAGTCAACAACTTTGTATACTAATGATGCCATTATCACTCAATTAGCTGTCGCAGCTGTACGTGCATTGCAAAGTCATCGAACGAAGTCAGTGTTGACAAAACAACGCCTTCACATTTACATTCAATGTTATTTTCGTGTGGTAAACAGCTTTTGACGCAAATCTTAAACGTTGAGAGTTCGCGGACTGCGCAGTGAGATATTTATACATACCTATAAATAAACGATTGTATATATAACTAAGTAGGTGTGTTTGTTGATATTGAAAGTAAATTTAGAGCAGTTTATTAATGTTATGGTGTTAACAAAAGTAAAAGTCATGTTTATTTACACATGTACGTGTGGTGATGTATTGACTCGAAGTTTCAGGTGTGTCTCCTGCTCCTAAAAGTAACAAGACATGTAAATTAAACTTGTTAGCAAAACATTGCAGTCTCCTCGACTTTTAAACACGAACATAAAACATCTACTCGACAAAATGATGTTTTAGAAGTTTTTTGCAAACAAGAAAGCGTTTAATATATACGCAAAATAAAAAGTTGAAGATCGATTTGAACTGAAATCTTTTTTTCGTGCTCAATCAAAAGTGCACATCACAAAATACAACATGCACACCCTCAATGTTCGCAAGCAACTATGAAATTGGCCCTCCCCACGCAGGCGAAAGCGCTGATGTTTTCCGTCCGCTGCGGATAACATAAATTGTTTTTCGGACATGCAACACACAACGCCATCTAGTCCCAAACTGAATACATACATATATGCCTTTTTTTGTAAATACATACATATCATACATGGAACACACCCAGACTCCGAAACAAATATTAGCAGACAATATAAAAGACAAAATAGTATCGCAGGAGACCCGACATTATTATTCTGTAGGTTTCATAAGAGAACAAACTTCGCAATAGCAACCCATCTTGCCAGCGCAATATAGAATACCAAAACCTCCTTTCCTAAGAGAGGCCTAAGGTTAGCAGTGGACTGTTGTTACTATAATGGCTGTTGATAATAAGGTTGATGATTTACCTACAGATGCAAATATTTTGCCTTGTAAGAAAGATATATAAGATTTCCAATCGAATTAAAGGCGCCTGTCTTTTTTAAGACGTAGCTGCGTAGGAGCAATGTTTCCAAAGTATTTTATTTATTATATAGGGGGCAAACGAGCAGACGTATCGCCTGATGGTAAGCGATTACCGCCGACCATGGACACCTGTAACACCAGAGGCATTACAAGTGAGTTACCGGCCTTTTAGGAAGGAGTACGCTCTTTTCTTGAAGGTTTGAAGGTCGTATTGGTCGTATCAGACATCAAGGGTTATTTAAAGATACAACTATGATTACTAACATTTGTGTTCTTCGTGCCGCCTTAGATGAATAAAAAAGCAAATATAACACAATCTCAGCTATAGGACTACTCGACAGGACATATGCGTTATAAATATACCTATAGATTTATGGCAGATGCATAAAAATATATTTAGTCATTTTAGGGTGATTGGGTTTTGGGGTAATTGAAGTTTTCTACAACTTTGTTTACCATTTTATGGTTTAAATATATAGTTGGACGTCAAACACTTAGGTGTTATTCAAGGGTCAAGACAAGGACATTACACTAGTTTTTTAATGTTACAGTACTAAATAAAACCTTATAAAAAGCCGGTCCCGGTTGTCATGAACATCTATGGCAATCGTTATTGGGAAGTCAGGTCCCTCAAATATACTGACAACTAGTTCAACCTTCGAATTCAGTTTACCCTCAGGGTTTAAATAAATTATAATTTATTATAATTAAAAAATATTTATGGGAGACATGCGGTCTAACGTTCATAATTACATTATATAACATACACTCTAACATATATATCTACAGATTAAATGTTCTAAGAAATATGCACATATATAATTTTCTAAGATATGATCTGCAGTACTCATAAAACCACGCTTTTATGAGTCTACAGCCGAGGTGAGGATCATCAAAGATACTATTTTCAGTGACATATAATAACGTTGGACGCTCCAGTGAAATATAAATAAATTTATGATAACTGTGATATATGATTGTACACCTGTCGTGCGTAAGCGCATCAACATTTATCACATTTAGAACAAGTTAAAATTAAATAAAACCCACTACTAATATAAATAAATAAATATATTGACGTCACAAAACCTACGACCCTTTCAATGACATACTTCTTCAGCCCCCTCTCCTATTTAATGAGTGACGTAATTTAAAGATTGTCCCCTATCTGCCTTCTCATCTACGGTAAAAATTTAGACTGAACGCGATTCGAACTCGCAATTTCTGACATTTGAGTCGAATAATCTACTATCATTTTATATATAATCGGTTGCCGACCTTTAGTTTCTAGTGTTATACATTTATACATACTAGCTCTTGTAAATAGTAGTGTATATAATAGTAGTAGTATGTAATAGTAGTGGAGGACAGATGTGTTGCCTGTCCCACCAACACAACCGGAGGATCCTCCGCCTAGGTGAGGTGATCATGCCTGGCGGGTCACGGCGCAACGGTTGATGTTGAGATGTTGTAGATATGCTAAACGGCGCGAGATTTTTTATTGCGCGATTTAGGATTGGTAGTTTATTTCGTTACTCCGTAATTCGAAGTATCTTCGTTTGTTTGTTGTTTCTGTTCTGTATATGGAAGTCGCCACAGTAACCTATGTCCTTCCTCAAGAATCAAGGATTGTCCATTGTAAATTTCATCCACATCGGTATAGTGGTTTAGCCGTGGAAGCGTAACAGACAGGTGGGCAAACAGTTTCTTTCGAATTTATAATATTACATATTAGCACGGATAATTACTCTTGCTTGCACTCCGAATACCAAGAGCCATATTATAATATCTACACTAATATTATAAAGAGGAAAACTTTGTTTGTATGTTTGTTTGTAATGAATAGGCTCAAAAACTACTGGACTGATTTAAAAAATTCTTTCACCATTTGAAAGCTACATTATCCACGAGTAACATAGGCTATATTTTATTTTGGAAAAAAATAGGGTTCCATAAGATATTTGGGTTTTTCGGACACAAGGTGTAAAAATCAACCAGAAAAGTTACTTATTTTGCGAAAATTTTCATGCTACGGGCTATATAAGACGCAAACGAGGTTGCGTGGATCAGCTAGTGTAATATATTTAAATAATTTAAGTGACTATAATTTTACAAAACAAACAGTTCAAAGAAATTTATTTGGAAAGAAAAATAACACAAGTAAATTCTTGAGTTTTGAGTCACGAGATTCCTTGCTATTTAAATTTACACCTACCAAAATTCTGTTTACACACAATTTTATGAAATAACTTGCTTAATACTGCGGTGTTACTTGTGTTAATTTATATTTTCTACAACATTTTAGGTCATGTAAGTTGCGTATTACTTTTATCACTGACACATTACTGATTTAGACCGATACTCCCCTGCGCCAAACTGTACGCCAAAAAAATCTAGAAAAGTTCAACTAAATTTAGATGGCGCTCAAAATAAGTTACGAGAAACAAAGTAACAAAGTTTAACAGTATTATATTGATATGCTTCAATTCTAGTAATTATATTACTATTTTCCGAATATAAATCTTGCTTTCTGATGCTTTATTTAAAAAAATATTTTTCAATTGCATAACTAAAAGTTTTCACCTATGTTTAAGAGATGTCGTTGTAATCTATTTAAAGAAACTAGAAAATAATGACTTTTAACTTCGCTAGATATAACATTCATAAGTTATATATGTGGCATACAAAGTATTATATACGCTGGCTGTGCAATGACAGCGCCAAATAGCGGCTACGATTACGTCGGACTTTGAATTGTCAAATAGTTGGTTGTCTTACAAAAAGTAAACAAATATATAATTTCAACGAAACATCGTAATTTAAATATATGCTATTCGATCACGTAAATCTATAGTGTTGATAATAACGTTGAGCGATTTTATTTCCTGTCTAAAATGTCATAACCAATAAATTTTAGGTAGTACACATGCACTTTCTCATTGCTGACTCCACGAGAAGTAAGTAAGCAACAAACATCTATACAAATAAATAAAATTGGAGTGTCTGTTTGTAATATTAAAATAACCGCTTTCTACTACATGTATATGAATGTATATACGGAACACATACCAAAATATATATTTTTAAAATTTTTGTGTCTCTGTTCCGGCTAATCTCTGGAACGGCTGGACCGGGACGGGACTTTCACTGGTAGGTAGCTTATGGTACAAGGAGTAACTTAGGCTTACATTTTTTAGACTAGCTTCGCCCCGCGGCTTTACCCACGATACGATAATAACCGCGGTATCACCGCGGGGTTCATAAATAATAAATTTAAACCATTGCATTATATATTTTAGACGATCATTTATGACGTAAGTGTCATAATAATCCGAGATTTGTATGTATTTTCAGTTGATATGGCCAAATTAATTATAAAACTGGCTTCCGAGCAATCACATGCGACATGCGGTAAATATGAGAATTGGACTTTTAAGAAAATGGAGCAAAAATATCACGAAATTAAAGAAGAATCATAAAAAATAATTTCTTAACACATCTTAGGCGTTTATAGCAGACTGTTGATAAACATATTTATATATGTGTAGATACTCGTACACTTATGTAACTTACACATAGACACAGAAGAAATGGTTACAATCATAACACAATTATTTGTTCTTGGCGGGAATGGAACTGAGGACTTTGCAGTTTACTAGTACATATTACTAACCACTGACGGGTAGATAATAAGCCATTAACTTCACTATTATTGTTAACTAGTTGCGCCTCGCGGCATTTGTAGCTTTTGAAACGAATGTTGTTCATACTTTTTCCTAAGATACAGACATGTTCCTTCCTACTTAATTTTGGGGTAGGGTGTCCAATTGTCTAATTATAAAATGTCAAAGTGTATTAGGTCATTCATACGTGTCGTCAGGTATAAATACATTTGAAATAAATTCTCTTTATTACATTTGAATACACATATTATTTTATTTATTTTTTATTTTAATACATTTGAACATTTTTCGTCATAATGGATACTTTAAAAATTCGTGTAATTATGGAATATGAGTTCCGTCGTGGCACCAACGCGACACCAACGGCACGTAACATCAAAAACGTTTACGGAGAGAACTGTACAAACGAACGCACAACCCTTTATTGGTTTTCCCGGGTCCGTTCTGGAAATTTTGACTTGAAAAATGAAGCTCGTGGTCGTCCAGAGACTTTGGTTAACAATAATGAATTAAAGGCGATTGTGGAAGCTGACGAAACTCAATCTACAGCTGAGCTAGCAGCAGCTTTTAATGTAAGCATCAAAACAATATTGATCCATTTGCGACAAATTGGCAAGGTAAAAAAGCTTGATAGATGGGTGCCCCACGACCTTAACGATCGCCAGCGCAACGTACGCGTCGAGACTATTTGGTAGTCTAGTGCGGGTGTGATTCACCACAGCTTTTTACAAAACGGCATGAGCATTAATGCAGATGTGTACTGTGAAGAACTGGAGAGAATGATGGAGAAGCTTGCACATCTGCAACCAGCTTTGGTCAATCGGTCGTCCCCACTGCTCCTTCACGACAACGCGCGACCCCATACTGCGCAACAGACAGTCTCCAAGCTGCAAGAGCTGGGGTTGGAAGCTCTCCCTCATCCGCCATACTCACCAGACCTTGCACCTACCGACTATTACTTTTTCCAAAATTTAGACAACTTTTTAGTGGGTAAAAAATTCAATTCCCGAGAGGCAGTACAAAATGCCTTTGAAGAGTTTGTTGCCTCCCGTCCAGCTGATTTTTACAAGAAAGGCATCAATAAACTGCCAATGCGTTGGCAAAGATGCGTCGATTGCATGGGTGATTACTTCGAATAACAGAAATAAAAAGTTTGAAAAAATAAGTACTTTCACTTATTGCATACAAAACGGCAATTTAATAGGTAAAGACGACCCTTGATCCATCCTTCTAACGTGAGCCTCTTAAGGTGTTGGTCGATGCTCTTGGCTATCAATCCGTGAGCAGATACGACTATCGGAACAATTATTACCGAATCCACATTCCACATATCGACAATCTCGTGAGATAAATACAAATATGAAAAAAAAAAAAATTCATTGGTTTTTTTTGTAAAAGTAAAGTAGGTACCCTATGTTACTTCTTATAACATCAATTATCTGCTATTTATAGATTTATTTTTGTGAGTACTTTATGTAGTTTCATATGAATTTTGAATAGCTGTTAATAAAAAACTACAAACAGGCACTTTAATTTTATTTATTTGTTTAGTTGACGATATTTATTTTTTTCGGTAAAACATAATCATTATAACCTTAGATTAATTTGCTCACTACTATTTTCGCTATTTAATCCCACTAATATTATAAACGCGAAAGTTTGTGAGTATTTAAGAGAGTATGTTTGTTGCTCTTTCACGCAAAAACTATTGAATGGAATTTATAAAGATACTGGCTTCGCCTCGCGGCGTTGCCGTCGTTATTGTCGTGACACGGGTAGCGCCGTGGGGTTCAGCTAGTCTACTAATAAACTTCACTATTTATTTTACTTAAAGCTGCAATTACAATACTCATTATACAAAACATTTAACATGTTTCAATCCTTTTATTTCTTATAAGAAAACTATACCTACAGCAAAAAATAACCAAAAATACTCACTAGTAATAATAATGATTTCTAGACACTGTTTTAGTACTTAATATTTTTTTAGCTAATTATATTTCCAGTTATAATTAATTTCACTATAATGCACGACTGTTCACTAACGTATGCTCACTCGTTTCTGATACTTGCAGATCAGCTAGCAGTTGACGCGTGGGCGAATCGTTAAGGCGTGCAGAATTCAACACCATTCCTTGTTTTAGCACTGGTTCGTGGTTGTTATCGAGTCTTTAATTTTAACCGACTTCAAAAAAAGAGGAGGTTTTCAATTCGACTGTTTTTATTTTATTTATTTTTTATGTTTGTTACCTCATAACTTTCGACTGGGTGAACCGATTTTGATGATGCTTTTTATAATTGAAAGCTGGTGCTTCCCGTGTGGTCCCATTTCAATTTGGTCCAGTTCTTGAAGTCGGTTTTATGTTGTTAAAATTTGTGATTATATTAGTAAATGTTTTGTCAAGGACTCTCGTCCGCTAATATTTAGACTGTAAACTTTGTATTAGCAGTCGGTCTAGAATTCCATTAAAGCTATTTATTTATATTATTATAGGAGCATTATTTTTTCGACGAATCATTTATGATCATGTTTGCATTGATGTCCAAGTCAAACGATAGTCTTGTAGTAAAATCATCTTTTTTGCTCAAAAATTATGATATCGCCATATTCGCTATGTTTATGACAAAAGTTTTATTTCTATAAAATACTAGACCCACGCAACCTCGTTTACGGCTTCTATTGCCCGTAGCGTGAAAAATTTACTCCGTTTTTGAAACATTCTTCATTGGTGCTCCGCTCCTATTAGTATTAGCGTGATGATATATAGCCTATAGCCTTCCTCGATAAATTGACTATCCAGCACTTAAAAGAATTTTTCAAATCGGACCTGCGGTTCCTGAGATTAGCGCGTTCAAACAAACAAACTTTTCAGCTTTATAATATTAGTAAAGATTAATAATCTTTTGATATGTGCTCATATAGTCTACATTTTGAGAAGTGTCCGTCTTACTTATGTCCGTCGTACTTGTTTATGACTAACTAGCGACCCGCCCCGGCTTCGCACGGGTGCAATGCTGATACTAAATACACGTTGTATTTAAAACATAGCTGACCCACGCAACCTCGTTTGCGTCTTATATAGCCCGTAGCATGAAAATTTTCGCAAAATAAGTAACTTTTCTGGTTGATTTTTACACCTTGTGTCCGAAAAACCCAAATATCTTACGGAACCCTATTTTTTTCCAAAATAAAATATAGCCTATGTTACTCGTGGATAATGTAGCTTTCGAATGGTGAAAGAATTTTTAAAATCGGTCCAGTAGTTTTTGAGCCTATTCATTACAAACATACAAAAATAGGTACAAATCTTTCCTCTTTATAATATTAGTATAGATACAGTAACCATTAACTGTATTCAGTTTGCATGTACTTAAATTTGAATTGTTCCTTGAACCTTTCTCTGATATTTACTTAAATTTAACCCATTTTACCCCAAAATAATAAACGACTGGGTATTTCTACGTGCCTCATCTTTAAAAGCGACAAAATTATTACTCTACGTTGGCGTCGTTATTTTCAACAACAAATCACTGCATACGTTGAACATCTAACTTGTTAATCCTATTAATATTATAAACGCGAAAGTTTATGAGTATGTTTGTTGCTCTTTCACGCAAAAACTAGTGAATGTATTTTGCTGAAAATTTACTAAAACATAGCTAGATATACATCAGAACAACACATAGGATTTTTTTTTTTAATTTATTGGGGACAAACGAGCAGACGTATCGCCTGATGGTAAGCGATTACCGCCGCCCATGGACACCCGCAACACTCGAGGCGTCACAAGTGCGTTGCCGGCCTTTTAGAAAGGAATACGCTCTTTCCTTGAAGGTCGTATTGGTCCGGGAACACCGCAGGCGACAGTTTATTCCACAGTTTTACTGTGCGTGGCAGAAAAATTTATAAAGATACTAGCTTCGCTTCGCGGTGTTGACAGCGGTTATTGTCGTACCGCGGGTAGCACCGCGGGGTTCTGCTAGTGAAATTATAATATGAATTAGTTTTTACTTTTATCTTTTGTTTCATTATTTTTAAGCCTGCCAATTAAGGTGATATTACTATATATATATACTATGTATTCTACTTGATGGCACGCATGAGTAGAATCCAAGAGTGGCGGCTACAACACTCATTACGAATGCATACTATTCAGCACGGTGACTCACATTATGGCGGCCTAGTGAGATGCTTTTTCACGCCCTGCTTAAAGGACGATGGATCATAGTCAAAGGAAACACGTGCGCTGGTAGTGTGTTCGAGTTTTTGACTGCTCGGCACAGGAAGGCAACAAAGGACCTATCATACGTAATATTGTTTTACTGTATGGTCTACAATAACTCAAACGAAGAGAGACAACGCGAGAGAGCCATGCTTTAGCACAATTGAGCCGGCTCGATGCTTCGATAAGAAAACAGAGGCTTTAGCGATTGTAGAAAGATAATTAATCCACGCGAAACACTTGCACTTTAACGAAGGGAGCAGAACTGAGCTTTAGAAAATTAAATAGATTGCAAACAACATACACACAATTGCGCACATTAATTCTGTAGGCGCTTTATAAGATGTTGTGTAAAGATGTTATAACAAGTACATTGGAGAAAAAATCTTCGATTTGCGTAATACCTACCTATATTATTCCGTGGGAGAACCACGCTTCGGCATACATGGGCCGGCTCGACCGGAGTGATACCACGGCCTCACAGAAAACCGGTGTAAACAAGCTCTTGCGCTATGTTTCACCGAGCGAGTGAGGATAGCGGAAGCCCATACCCTAATCCCTCCCCATCCCCCAAAGGCAACACACTTGTGACGCCTTTGGTGTTGTAGGTGTCTTTGGGCGGCGGTAATTGTTTACCATCAGGTGATACGTCTGCTCGTTTGTACCCTATGACATAACAAAATATGCACATGGGCATAAAGACCGACATTACCAGAGCACCTAAAGTGCACGGAATACAGTATAGTTATTTGTGTAAAGGCCTTGGTGCTTTGAAGTAGTATTCATAAACAGTTTCAGCTGTATGACATAGATGTATGTAGAGCCTCATTCATTGTTCAGAAAGATGTACAACATACATTTAGGTTGGTTGGGAGCAAAAATTTGTGGTTTACACCCTCACAATTAATTTTAATGGTATTTTCTATAATCTATAACAAAAATTTATAACTACTCACCGTCCTTGAGGCACTATGAAGACAGCATATTTGTTAATCACTTGTGATCGTTTCTGATCAACAATGTAAATCGTGTACCGTGGTGTCTCCTCACCTGGCTGCATCAAGTCTAATGACACCTACAATGCAATACAAGTTTGTCAGTCCTTCAGTATTGTTCTAAAGAGAAGCCTTTATCCAATACAGCATATTAATTTATTTTCCAAAAAGACAACTCGTCATCCTGAGTCACAGAGGACTTTACAAACATACTTGAAATTGACATAAAGAACACTTGAGACTCGGAAGAACTAATTATGGTACACAAAAAGTATTGTCCCATATGGGAGAGAAGTTAGCAGAACTTGTATTGCATGAAGCATTTAAACTATATTCATTGAAACATAATATTTTTACCTCTTCATCGTCTAAGCTTGTCTTGGCCAATCCATTTGTAACAAAAGCTGTGTCTTGTGCTGACTTAATGTAGGTCCTTAACTCTTCAGTTGTTTGAAGTCTTTGCATTTTGTCTCCAGCCATACACACCTCTAAGATCTGAAGGGTGCAAAAAAAAAACAGTAGTGTATAATAAACTATGAAATTTAAAAAAAAGAAAATATACATTAAAATGTTATTCTAATCACCTGGTGTGACATTTCTTTAAATTTTGTAGCAATGACAATAAAAACAGGTAAAGTTGGCCCATCATTATTCTCAGTATTCTTCTCTTCGGCTTCATGACATCGCACCACTCTGAACATCCAAGATTTATCACAGAAAGTTTCTAATAACTTACTAAGAATATGACTTTGCAATAATGAGATACAAACAAAACGACCCCCAAGCTTTAGAACTCTTTTGATTTGAGCAAAATATTTGTCTATGCTCTGTTTTGTTTCTTCCGTATCATCTGGCATTAGTGCATCAAGGGTCCCTTTGTCTAAGACTACAGTGAAATCTTCATTATTGAATGTTGTGTTCATTGCATCCATACACAGGAATTTCATACTCGTTCTATGTGCATTTATTGACTTCATTTGCTTGATGACGACCTCGGATACATCAATATTTGTAATATTTTCATAGCCTACATCATATAAGTCAGCACTTAAGCCGGAGTTACCGCATCCCGGTATCAAAATAATGTCCTTCTGTTTTATATACTTATGCAAGTGACCACATAGCTCCAAGTATTCACCATACCTGTAAAAGACCGGATGGCGGATTTTGGTTATAAAAAAGGAACTGTTTTTTAACTTAATTTATATTTTTTTGTAAATAACTTACCATTCGAACGCTTTATTTCCCCGTTTCTTGAAGAATTTATTCCAATAATCCTTTTCGCTGAATTCTTTATGACTCTTAGGCAGTAGATTCATTTTTCAAAGTATTTATTTGTAAATACAAAAACTAAATGCACATGGCCTTACCTACCGCCAGTTTGTTTTTCTGTCAATGTCAATTGTCAATCAAACAAAAGGACTTTCAAAGTCTGTCTCACGAAATAATAAATCTATAGTCCGGCCACTCAGAGAATGCGTTTCTGACACTTGTAAATTGGTCATGAGTAGTGATGTGCCATGAATATCATTAATAATATTTGGTAACAGTATTTATAGCATTCATTATGCATAATTATTCAATTTAGATATATTTTATATTTCAAACACAATATTAACAAAATTGTTGATGGATGAATTAAATTTAATCGTAATTTCTGAATGAAACCAAGGGAAAGAAAATAAAAATACTGTATTTATAGAAAAATATATATTATGAAATACATAGTTTAAGATTTCAATAATGTCAAATCAAAATTTAATCCGACTCCGATTCGATTGAGGACTCGCTGTCATTTTCACCAACATGTATTATCATGTTATTATCAATCATAGTGTCTATACGAATATCGCGGTCAAAGTCATCAAATATAATTTTTTTAGTTTTTTCAACCACCTTCATCCAGTCATCTCTTGTAACTTTTTCGTATGCTTCTTTTAAAAGCGTCTTCATCTTTTTTATGCCTTATTTGAGCCCAGATTAGCTCTATGGCATTGTACTAGCAGTGATATGGAGGAATTCGGAGAACGCGATGACCGTACTCCAGAGCCAGCTCATCTATTTCGTATCGAATATTTGATAGCTTATAGTCGTTGACTAATTTCATCAGCTCATCTTTTAGCATTGACATATTTGCGTCAATGCCACTTCTTTGCAGCCAAGCTGAAAAATTCAGCTGACTGATATCACGACAATTATTTTCATAACTTTGGTTTGATCGTACCTATATCGTATTATAAACTATATTAAACTTAACTCGTATGTATTAAGTACATTATACACACTCTCGAATAATTTCTCCGATGTCCCCAGGAACTTTAATGTCGTTCGTATAAATGCCCAAAGCATTCCGGCACATTTCCCTGAAATGGTGACAACATTCGACTGTACGACATCCTTACATACTTTGTAACTCATCTTGTTCTACTGTTTTTTTGTGTATTCAATAAAGATAAATAAATAAAATTATATATTATAAAATTAGAACGTTTTATTTAACAATATATCGACCGACAGAATATATTACGATATATTCGATATATTCCAAAAATACTCAGTTACAATTCAGTATTATTTTGTCTCATCACTACAAAATCAAACTATTGACATAACCTTGAAACAGCGCAGTTTGACGTCGTTAGACTTTTAAAAATTATTGTTCTTAAATTAATTAATTGATTAATTGTTAATAACTTTAGCCCAAAATAAAAGGTTTATTGTACATTGGCATGATTATTCAATTTTTAATGTTATTACTCATTATTAAGGTTAATAAGAGATATTTAAAATTTTGCCATAAATTGTACACCAGTTCAAAGTTACATCGCCCATTGGATCACGACCTGTCAGGAACGCATTCTCTCAGTGGCCAGACTATACGTATCACGAAATTTACAGACGCGGCGGTGCAGTCAATGACGTAAAGTTGCCAGCCTTTACTGTTGAATTCTAGGAAACCCATAATGAGTAGATATGATATAATGAGTGAGTGTAAGCCTTTGTTATTATCTACTGACAGAAACTTTTACTTTGCTGTGCTTAGAAGAGAATCTACCGAGAGTGTCACAGCAAAGAAAAGGTGCAGAGCATTGGTTCGAAGTTCAGCATATTTAGCTGCTGGTACTAGATCTGATATTACTGCAGTGGTAGCTATATTGAGCAGATTTCAAAACTGTTCGTCTATGATGCTTTTAAGAATTTTCTGTAATGTGTTAAGATACTTTTCCGGTACAAAAGATTTTAGTATTATATTAAGAGTAAGGGGAGGTATTGAAGATCGAAATTCAACTACAGACTGTTGTTTCAAATTGTTCGGTTGTACAATTTTGTGGTTCACAATAGAACAACGACTTTTGAGTTTATCTTCGACTGAATCTGAATTTTGTGCTATGAGTCATGCAACAAATGAGGCGTGCCAACTCAAAGATATTTTGGAATTTTTTGATTGTCATTAAGGAGGTATATGCTTATTCTATACTTGGACGGACATTGTGGCGGCTTTGTAGAGACATCTCAACACATGTATGTATCGCCAATCTACTTGGCGACGCCGCAGGGACTCCAGAACAGACCAGATGTCTATCGAGTCAAAGGCCTACTCATAGTCCACGAATGCTAGACACAGGGTCTTCTGTATAATCTGCCATACTGTGTGAATGTGGTTTATGGTGCCATATCCGCTCTGAAACCCAGCTTGCTCCGGTGGTTGAAATTCGTCGAGTCTTCGCGCAAGACGGTTCGAAATGACTCTTGAAAACATCTTGTAGAAGTGGCTTAGAAGGGAAATGGGCAGATAGTTCCTCAACATGGTCTTGTCACCCTTCTTGAAGAACAGGATGACCACACTTCTACTTCACGCCTCTAGAGTTCTCCCTTCGAATAGAACAGCGTTAAAAAGCTTTTTGAGCACCCTCAATACAGGAGTACCTCCAGCTTTCAACAGCTCTGTTGTAACGCCGTAAGTAGCCATAGAAGCTTTCGACTTCCGAACGGACGACCGGCTCTCAATCTTTATGTTCAGTGTCATACATTTTAACTTTTTGTCTAATGAAAGTAATTATAAAGTTTAAATATTTTATTACTGTTTAGTCTATGACTACAGATCTATTGTCGATTATTGTTTGGTTATTGTTTTAGTGTCTGAAAAATACAGTATTGTTAATTGTTGTAAATGTTGTAAATGTGTAACAAAATCATTGAACCTGCGTTATTTTATTCAAGTATAACACATCATAAATAACAGTATTGTTACAACATGACCAAATTAACTTAAAAGTTCCATTATTCAAAGGGAGATTTTATTTGTGAGACTGACTCTAATTTTTGGCTCCAGGGTATTTTCGCGATACTATTTTTATTGATCTCATCTTGTTTTAAAATGTAGTAGTTATTTAAATAGATAGATTATCACTTTCTTGGCTATCTACATAAAATATGTATTTTATTATTGCGTTGATTAAGTTTGCCTTAATTTTAAAATTTTATGACGCTTACTACAAATCATTATGAATGTTTCAATTTCATGCTGGAATAAGTTTTCTTAGTTCATCTACCTTTTATGATGTTGTTTGATTTAATGTATAGTAGTCGTTACTGCTAAAAAAAATATTACGCATTTTCGCTGTCCTATAAGTTCCACGGATTTCTACTATGTCAAATCTACTATTACTCTATGGTCTCAGTTCTACTTAGTAGTTTTACGGATACCCATTTATAGTCTGTGTCTGTGTACCATAGACAATACACTAGAAAGGCACTGTGTACCAAAGAACTGTGTACTATGTACTATTCTTAGAACACTTTTATTAGTGATGTGCCAACTCGGAAAAAACTAAACTCGAGTTAACCCGAGTTAAAATCCACGTAACTCGGGTTGAACTCGAGTTACGTAACTCGAGTTAACTGGATGGACAAGTTAATGATTTTTTGAGTTTTTACTAATTTATTCCCTCAGCTTTGCATTAATAGTTTAAAAAATTGAGACAGACAAATTATATTTTTATCTGTTTCGATTCTTTATTTTTTATATTATTCAGATTAACTAAGGCGTTATCACCCGAATTTTGCGTTATTTTTTTGGCACAGCGAGACGGGTTTGGGTGTGCCTTAACCTTTTTTGAGGAGGGTCAACATTCAATGTGGTTGTCGATACCAGTAACTGCGATGAAGATGAATCGAGATCGACCGAAGTACTCGTATTACTTTCATTTGTTGATGATGAACAATGACTTTCCTCGATGGCAACATTGGTAGGATGCTTTTCTTTTAATGTGGTTTAATAATGTGGCCGTATTTCCACTATATTTGAATGACTTTGAACATTGTTTACACGTAACACGTCCACTCACTGGCGATTCAAATACATCCCAAACTAAAGATTTTCTTTTAGGACCCGGCATTTTTCAAAAACATAACAACGCATAACACGCAAAAACTAAAATAATAACCGGCACTTTAAAGATAACCTCAAATCTACATGTGATGACACTTGTTTGTTTGTTATGAATGAATGAATTTGGTCTCAAATGATCGGCAAACTTCTCTCCATGTCGGTTCCATTCGGTTTTCGAACTCGAGTTAGAGAGAATTCAACTCGAGTGGATTCGAGTTACGTCCAACTCGAGTTAACTCGAGTTAGTTACTCGAGTTAACTCGAGTTAGTTACTCGAGTTGACCATCACTAACTTTTATTATATACAGTACTATTTATTTGCTGTCAAGCTGTCAGTAGTTACTATTTTATTTATATTCCATCAAAGCAACAAAATCGTGTGAATGTATAAATATTGTTTGGAGTGTGTGAGAAAGTGTGAATTTTTTTGTGATTTTATATTATTTTTAGACGTATTTTCTTAATTTCTTTAACGAATTAAACGAAAATACACAATGGCGTACGCTTAAAAATGACTTTCCAAGACTATAATGAACTGAAGTCTTGGCTACAGTATTTCCGAAACTACAAGTAGAATAAAACCACAAAAAATGGATAAAAGCAAGCAAGATAAATGGAAAGCTTTAGCTACAATAAAATCATTTGATTTGGGTGAGTAAATTTGCGCTATCACTTCTATAGATAAAATAATAAATAAACACGAAATCATATGTCCTTGAAGCATGTGTGATCTAGATGCTTATATTCTAATCTACTAGCTAAATGTATCTATTACTTGTGTTTATGTAATCACATGTCATCTGCTATATTATTGAAGCATTCTTGACTTCTTGTGTTTGTCTATTTTTTGCGCCCTTCGCTTAAACGTATGTTGAAATAATGACGAAATCTAATTATCAGTTACGTTCTATATGCGCCTGAATAACTGTAATCTATAGACGAGTAAAAATCATTTTACATATGGAATTCAATGTCTTAGAAAGTGCACTGGGATTTATAAGTTAAAGTACTATATTAGACTAGTTTTGTCACATGGTTTTGCTAGCATGATAAAAATATAATGCCTCGGTGAAATTGTAAAACTGTACATCAAATCAATATTTACTAAATCGTAACTGGATTAAAATAGCACTTGTTAACTTGCATAATAGATTACATTTTTGAAACTCTACTGATTAATAACAAGCTGCGCCCTGCTGTGTTAACCACCATTGTTATTGTACCTTTATTTCACTTAGTTCCTTATTTAAAATATCAAGGCTAACCTAGAAATCAGATGTTGGCAATTAGTTTTCATTATACTATATATAATTTATTTCACAGTTAGGTACGGTTAATACAAACAACATTTTTTGCCATAGTAAGCTATTATAAGCTGTGGCGTGCGCATGTTTCTCTGTCTGTCTCTCGCTCTCTCTTATAGAAAGCAAGCCAGATATTTTCATTACGTCTTTCTATTTCGAACTTCGTTCCAGCCGGGTGTCCCTTGACACCTCTCAAGTTTTTTTCTACATTCCGACTTTACAAACGTACATTTAATGAACACAAAAAACAACCACACTTAAAACAACAATTTGTGGATCACACAGTGTTGCCCCATGTGGGATTTAAACCCTTGGCCTAGTAGAGCGACCTCCCAAACTACTAGGCCAACTGTGCCGGCCAAATCCATCTCACCCACAAGAATCGATCAATAATTTAAGATATGTATGTATTCCCGTCTGAGTTGCCAAGTATACCCTAAAGCCCTCATCAATACATGTGATTATTTGATTGCAAATACACAGAGTTGTACAGATAACCTAGTTGCGTGACATGTTTCATTTAATTGAACAATTCCACTATCAAAGAATAGACAAACTTGGCATATTGCCTAGTAGGACGTTCGCTAGAACGAAATAATATTGCATCTATATTACTCTGTTCTAATCTTTTTTAGACGACATATGCCACATGTTCAAATTTTTGTAAACTTTCTGTTGTTTTTCATTCTCTAAGTCATAAGTACTTCAAAATATTCAGTGTTTTACTTGTCTCAATATTTGTAATTTCTTATTTATTTTTAACCAATGTCGCTTCTCATAAAACAGCTAGGTATTATCAAACTACATTATTAGAACGTGAGTGGTGTAAACCTGTGGTTTACGAACTGGAACAAAAACCACGCGTTACTTGATCACTCTCGAAGGTTCTGAGAACACGTATATAACTTTATTTATAGTGTGTTATAGTCTATTTTCCCGTAAAATACAAGTAAAAGTTTTCGTTCAATTTTGAAATTAATTTCGTCCGCATAAAGATTGACTATTGCATTTGCAACAAGGCAGAGACAAGAAGACGATATATTGTTGGTATGGACCTCCAGTTCATAAAAAAATTATTGCAGATATTGTCGAAATGGTGGGGTGGATGCGCTGATTATATTACCATTTTACGTACTAAAATATACCTATAAAACCTTACTTCTTATCGTAGTAATGTCTTTTAACGTGATCGCAGCAGCATATTTACCCCCACTCCTCACGATCAGTAAGTGCTTCCTGAATCTACGTATTAAAAAAAATTAAAATAATAATAATTAAAACGGTAAACGAAATACCCATTTTCACATAAATGTATGATGCGTGAAGAAAATTCTGTGTACTCACCCCTTTTTCAACACTTTCAAATGTTTTTGTGATAAATGGAAAAATCACATATAAGTTTTATAACAAAACTATTTCTTTTATTCTTTTTTTCGCAATAATTCAAAATAAAAATTAAGTTTTGAATCCAGTACCGAAGACGCGCCGACAGCTCCCGAATAAACCCGAGCGCGTGTGACGTCATAATGTAATTTTCACTCATTGCAGTTGATATAGAAATTTTTTTTAATATAATCGGAACCAACAAACAACTCGTTTTTTAGCAATAAATTTTCAATATTATTGTCTAGTCACGTGTCATAGCCGTAAACGCCGTACTGTTATTAAATAGCTATAACATTATGACGTCACAACGATAGTGACCAATTATGACGCGTTTATAGTCACGTGATTTTTTTTGAAATTTTCTCAATTTTTAATCGTTTATGATTTATTGAAAAAAAATTTTTTTTTACTTTCTTGCATCAACTATCAATATTATTAATAATAAAGTTTTAAAACATAAAAAAAATCAATAGTTTTTTTTTCAAATTCCCAATTGTAGATAGTAAAGAAAATTAAACTGTATTTCCATATAGTTAAAGACAAATAAACAAATGGTTCCACAAAACTACAACTGCCCAGATAGATGTTGACCTGAGATGTATAAAAATCAATACTTTTGTAATAAAAGATGATCGCTACATCGCTTGCCTCTATTGTTTATCGTCACTAGTATTATATATAATGGGAGCCTTATTTTATCCGTCGTTGAAAAATTTAATCCAATAAAACTATGTACCTGGAACCGTGGGAGAGCTATGCTTCGGCATGAATGGGTCGGCTCGACCGGAGTGATACCACGGCCTCACAGAAAACCGGTGTGAAATAGCGTTTGCGCTGTGTTTCACCGAGTGAGTGAGGATACCGGGGGCCCATACCCCAACCCCTCCCCTCATCCCCTTTCCCATCCCCCAAAGGTCGGCAACGCACTTGTGACGCCTTTGGTGATGTGGGTGTCCATGGGCGGCGGTAATCGCTTACCATCAGGTGATACGTCTGCTCGTTTGCCCACTATCCAATAAAAAAAAAAAAAAAAAAATCCTGGAAACCCGTGAATGGATAATAATTACCAGGTAAATGGTTTTTGGAAGAAGCAAGAGAGGTTACTGATTTTTAAGTAGATGTTTTTGTTATGGGCGAGGTAGCAGTCATTCGAGAAACATCGAAAATACTTCAACTTTATCTCGTTCATATTAATCGTATTCTTTGTACGCACCCTGCATAGTATTTCCATAATAAGTGTTTGTTTTTTCAACATTACCAAACCTTATTTTCGTTCGTTCGATTCGTGATTAAGTACGTTGCCGTGATTTTTTTTATGTTATCAACAACCCATAACGTCACACTGCTTGGCTCGGGCCTCCTCTCATGAGAGGGTTAAGGTCATACGTCCCCACGCTGGCCAAGTGCGGGTACGTTGTGGCTACGTAATCTTGCCGTGAATAACTTATATATAACAACTTACATACACTGTTACTAAAATCAATGAATAGGTACTCCATCCCATACAATACCGTGGGAGAGCCGCGCTTCGGCATGAATGGGCCGGCTCGACCGGAGTGATACCACGGCCTCACAGAAAACCGGTGTGAAATAGCGCTTGCGCTGTGTTTCACCGAGTGAGTGAGGATACCGGAGGCCCATACCCCAACCCCTCCCTCATTCCCCCTCCCCATCCCCCAAAGGTCGGCAACGCACTTGTGACACCTCTGGTGCTGCGGGTGTCCATGGGCGGCGGTAATTGCTTACCATCAGGTGATACGCCTGCTCGTTTGCCATCTATAACATAAAAAAAAAAAAAAAAAAAAAAAAAAAAAAAAAAAAAAAAAAAAAAAAAAAAATACAATAATAGTTCTTGAGTTATGAGCACTGTAATCACCTGTAATTATGTATGGCTCTAAGACAAACTTACAAAAAGCTTATAATCTAGAAGACTTGTCTTTTCTTTTGGTTGAAAATAAACGAGTAAAACTTTTCTTTTTACGTGTGGAAACCCTCTCGGGCCTTCACCCCGCCTGCGTTCTCGGCGGGGCGGTGTGTCGGAATAGAACCAACTAAAACCACACGGTGTGCCACTCTGCGCCTGAGAAGGGAGGGGTCCGGGAACTGCAGTTATTAACACGACCGGACCTCTCAAACGGGTAAAAAACGGGTAAAACCTAAGCCAACTTTAACTTTTTACGGAAAAATGTGTCAGTTAGGTAGGGGTAGGGGGGTAGTGGGACAGTGCCATAATATCCCGGAAAGTTTTTAATAGACGGTTTAAATTAAGTAACACTTTATGAGCGCCAGCGATTCAGACGCTACCTGTATAAAAATATATAGTATGCTTCGTATAGTTACGGTTCAAATTAAGCAAATTTTTCGCGAGTAGTTAATTTTAATGAGACGCCCAACATTTACTATTACTAAAATTCTCAATTGTAGTAGCCAACAGAGGTAGTAGGGATACAATATGTCGACTTGACGATTCTTAGAAATGTATTACTGTGATTTCTTTTATTTAATTTTAAGAAAAATATTATATACAAATTGTCCAACAAAATGTATGGTTTGAAAAAAGGCCTACTTTCAATATGTATTAAAACGAGGTCATCAAAAATGAGTAGCGCACAAGAGACTTTTAACGAAATACGTATATGGAGTATCAAATGTTAATATTTTAAATTCTCAATAAAACATAAAAAACATTGTATAATAATAACTATATCAAACTTCCTATTGACCTACTTACCACTGCTAAGTCATGATTTACAATGCTTTAAGAACAACCAATATATTTTACCTCATTGGAAGTGGACTTTAATTGAACACACATCAATATTGTGTATATGGCTTCAATATTGTCAGTATTCTAAAGGATTGATTTAGCCTTGGCTATATTCCATCAGTGCTCCAATAAAAATGAGACAAAGAAAATCACAAAATGCTACAATGACGATTTAAAAATTGTACAGACTGTCGAATTACGGCCGTTTTCAAGAACCTATGTCTGGTTATTTCATTGTTGCCTTCTTTTGACAAGTTTCAATTGTTAAATAGTCTCTATATGGAAAATTCAGACCGTTTTCAATGACTTATCTCTTGTTAAAACAAAGGAAATGTTAGTGATCCGATTGAAAAGATGAGTACGATTATTTGTTGGCAGCCTGTTAAATATTCTATTTCCATATTTCGCTTGTGAAAAAAAACCTGATAGATAGGTTTTTTTTTAACTTTTAAAACATACACGCGGGACTTCCCCGCGGTTAGTCACATGCCTACATATAAAGCTCACTGAGTGAAGCAACATTCATTCGTTCGTTCATTTCGCATCGCAATATTGCATCATGCAAAGAACTAGTAAGCTAGGGATGTGATCAGTATGATTTAAGCGATTGTTATATAATCGAATTATATACTAATTATATGGAATTTTTCAATGAACATTTTATAGAGAATCATTTTACGATAAAATGTTTTTAAATTATACTTACTTCTCATTGAAATAAAAGTTCGTTTCAGGATTAACTAGTTGAGGAGGTATGGAAGTTATGGAACTACATTATTAAAGAAAAGATAGTCTGAAGTGAATAAACCAACTAATTTTCAGTTATTATTAGTTATTCAATCAATTTATTTATTTTGAGTTTACGATTTTATTTTTCTGAAGTTTGCGATCAGATCAGATTTTTGGAAAACTGTGCCATTAAATGCCACTATTTGCGTAATATTGTATTTTATGTATGGTATATGCAGAAGTGTTTTTTTCCAATAACAAACTTGTTTAAACTAGTCTCAAAAACACTTAATTCGACGCTACGACAGCCGAGTAGTGAAATATCTGAAAGATCGATTTAATTCTTCAGATACTCGGTTGATTGAACATCACTAGTTTAACTAAGCTACGTCAGCAACCGGCCAGGCCGGCTTACTTCATATCTTCATTCGCAGAAAGTCAATACGTCGCATTGCACGTATTTCTACATCGTTTGTTGCTTTCGGGTGTCCATTTTTATTCGAAGGAAAATGTTGCTCGTGAAATTAATTTTGTTGATTAAAGATAGGAAATTGTTATATGATTCGGGTGACGCTGATTATAACAATAGAATTAAAGTAAGAAAAGCGTGGCGGGATATAAATAGAGAAATGGGAAGCGAAAATGGTAAGTCCTATTGTTTTTTTTATTTTTGGGTTTATTATTACTTGGCTTAAATTAGCAAGAAACCAAATAGTTAATTATGTTAGTCAACACGTAGAGGTCAAAGCAAAACGTTCAGAGGCTTTTGTTGTTGTTCTAGAATGTTTCACATGCAACATGTTGCAACTTGAAACGACAAGTATGTCAAGCATGTATAAACTTGTTCTCTACGTGTCTTATCTGTATTTATGCCAGGATGAGTCATGTGTACTGAGCGAATGGACATGGACAAAAGTTTATTGTTAAAATACTTTGTTCCTGGGCTATTTTCAGATTTCCCGTTTACCTTAGTTAGTCGATAGTAGATAGTTGTCGACGAAACATTTTGTTGCGTCATCATTTATTGACAAGATTATTGTCTCAGAGGAATTACAAGCATTGAAATTAATGTATCAGAAATAAAATGCCTTTGTTTATCGTTCTGGTGACCAATTCTCAATAGGGTATTGACCCAATGAGGAAAAATGAGTCGAAAAATTACTGCAACTGACCTTATCGCATGTAGATAATCTCCGAACAACGCTATACATGAATGATAATTGAATGTACTTAAATAAAGAGATATGGCTGTATTTGTAGGCCATGATTTTACCTTGGGAGAAATTTTAATGAAATAAATAATAGTGTAAGTAGAAATAAGCATCCCAAAATCAGGAATGACATGAATATATTTAATTAATTAAACAAAACAATTACTCGTTTTCCAGGTCTATATTGGGAGAAGAAATGGAGAAACTTACGTAATTTTTACAAGAAATATAAGAAGCGTATGGAAACTTCGCCTGAATTTAATGCAAAGCATTACAGGAATTGGAAATTAGCAGAGCAAATGGCTTTTCTAGATAATTGTGAGCTGAATAAGTTAAAGGAAGTCAGTAAGACGAAAAACAAAGAGAACTTCTTTGTTAAAAATGAGCAGCCGAAAATAGCTGAAAAGAATAATAAAACGGCGAAAATCATACACTGCTTACGTCGTGACAACTTTAAAAAGACCAAGTCGTGTGATATGTGTAATTTGTTCAAAAGTTATGAAAATTTCTTGAAAGATATGCCGGTTCGGATGCAACGATCGTTCAAGTTCGATATGGCATCAACCTTTGCTAAATATCAATCACGTTTACTGAACAGTTATGCGATAATGTTATCTACAAAGCCAATTGCTCAAAACTGCAATCAGGTATCATCGTCTGAAACTCGATCGGCAGATGGGTCAGGTTTGTTACTGCAAGATAATAAAATATTACTTGACGATGTCGCGATATGTTATAGATTATATCTGCCTTCTACTGCATCTAGAGAATACAAAACCTGACCTACTATTACTTGGCATAGTAATTTGTTGTCAATTTTTACCCGTGAAGGATACATCTTGTGGTAATGACTACTTCTGACCATGAAAACTCAGGAATTTCTTAAGCTGGTCGAGTCACCGTTGTACCTCTTCGCTACCCTGCGAGTGTGATACTTGACAGGATTAACAGACTAAGTATACTACGCTGAATGATTTACAGGCATTTCTGTTGTTGTATGCGGATTCTGTACCCACTAATGTAAGTTCTCACATAAAGGTTGGGTGTGACAGCGGACGGGGCGGAACGACGACGCGATGAGAGCAGTTAAAGTGTCAGGCACTTTTGAAAGCCGCTTGCTTTTTTGAGGCTGCTTTATTGATATTGTATATCACAGTTTGCTCACATCACGTCGTCGTTCCGCCCCGTCCGCTGTCACACCCAACTTTCTTTTGAAGACTGTTTATCTATTTTTGTTCTCTACTGGTTTCTTCGGTTGCTTTATCTTCTGATTACAATCGTTGTAAAAACCAGAACAGTTATCTCTACACGTTACAACAAGTGTTGTTCTGGTCCATTTTTCTGAACTTTGGTTCACAAGAGTCTGTCTAATATATGTATATATGTAAAGGGAAGTATATTGGTGATATAAGTAATTTGGTAATATTTTTATATGCACATTGAATATGCAAGCAACACACACTAGCGAATTAGCATTTAATATGTTTTAAATGCTTCAATACTTCTTCACGTTTCCTACGTTTGATCATCATCATCAATAGTCCACTGCTCAACATAGGCCTCTCCTTCAAAAGGAGGTTTAGTATTTTTTTTATCAATATCACCAAATTACTCATATCACCAATATACTTCCCTTTACCCATATAGATTTAATGACATTAACTTTAATAAATAATACAATTAAATTCTCCTTCTTATTTCATACTTTCATAAATATATTAAGGTTATCCCAGTTTTGCCTAATATATGAACTGTTTAGCTTTTGCACCTATACCCCAACCCGGTTTCCTAATTTGGTCCACTGAATGTCGGTAGGATGAAAATTATTTTTATCTTACTTCCTTTGAATGGAAAGGTTCAGTGATTTTGAAGAGAAGATAGCTATTGAGGCTGATATCATTGTATACCACGTTGCAGATGTTTTGTGTTCATGAGCTAAAATATTTAGAAACTTACTTATGTACGTAACGAAACGTACTTAGATTACAAAGAAGGTTTAGTGGCAATTTCTGCAGTAATGGATTGAAAAT
Source organism: Spilarctia lutea (assembly GCA_916048165.1). Taxonomy (NCBI): domain Eukaryota; kingdom Metazoa; phylum Arthropoda; class Insecta; order Lepidoptera; family Erebidae; genus Spilarctia; species Spilarctia lutea. Next base: position 2,455,363 of record OU696473.1, on the reverse strand, counting down.
AGAAGAAAATGGAGCTACTAAAACCAGTTAATCTTTCTGTACGACTACTTACGTAAAAACTTTCGATAAATGTTATATAGCCTATGTTGCGCTAGACAAACCTTATTTGCCTATTACAAATCTATTGACATCTCATTCATTGAAATCGGTTTAGTAATTTAGACGCAACAAGCCATGTTCATGAACTGATCCAAAAGAAAAAAATATTTGTTGCAATTTATGCATGCCAGCAGGATAGGGACAATGGTAAAACCGGTTTGTTTCGGTTAAATACTCGTAAAAACAACAGGTCATTGCGTTGAGCATGTTTCTTAGATTTAAATTACGAATGAAATGATTGTTAGGAAACTTACCAAATACCCGGGCAAGTTTTATGTGGCCCAATAGGTTGAGTTACCTATTTTGTGTCCTTTGCAGTTAAGTGTTAATTAACTATTGAATAGCTGTAGTTGTTGTCAAAACAACTTAGATTTTTCATTCTCATAGTCCAATATGCGACCTAGATATACATTATACTCGTTCTCAGATAGTTTAATTAGAATATGATAAACAATAAAACAGAAAAACCATTGACAGATAGAAGAACATGGTTCTGAACTGTCCTCTTTACCTATTTAAGTATAAGTACGCTCAGTACATGTTTCATATAGCTCGCGGCAACTCAAATCCAATTACCATAAATAACTTTGAATCTTTAGAGTTTCAGAATATAGAATTACGTAGCTTATTGATATTTGACTTTTCGATAAGGCTCCACGGATTATGCTTAAAGTTTAAGTCGGCTTCCATGTCATGGGGAGGCATCTCAGGTCAAAAATTAGAATTTGTAATAAGTCCTTCAGTATATTTTTTCTGGGCGGAAATAACAGATCGGTTACTGTTGCCTCTGAGCGACGATGTCTGTCGATCTTATTTAGATATTCAACATTAGTAAACATGCATTCAATGACAGATGGGACCATGTGATTTTGACCTATGCTTTATAGCATTTTGTATCCAAGTGTTGTGTAAGAAAGACTAAAACTTAGTTCGTGAAAGATTAGCTGCAAGATGAAAAAAAATAAACTTCGGAATGGTAATAGTAAAACTATTAATAACCATGGGTACTTTTTACCTATTTTTTATTATAGTGGTACTTTTCCGAATCTTCTGTCTTGCCGTGTACATTATTTTTTTCTAGTAGTAGTGTAGTTTCCCTTGTAGTTTTATTTTATTAAAAAACAATATATTTAGTTGTAACTTAATTTAGTAAGTAAACAAAGTGAAGGGCGCAAAATATTTCGTAAAATTTTATAGCAGTTGTGTTTTACAAAATATATCAATATTTGCAAATGAATGATATTTGCAAATGAATGGTATATCCGTTTTAAGAACATGTCATTAGGAAAAATGTCCCTAGATTAATTTAGAACAGAAATATATCTATAATTGTATTCTTTAGTAATTTGAATTTACTGTAATTTTCAGGTATAACTCAGAACAGCCACAATGAGTCCATTATTCGACAGAGCATGCAACAGATCGACATCATCAACTCTGCAACGACTACACCAATCAGCCTCCTGGTCCAATCCCTCGTGAAGCAACTCTGTTCTCTTCTTGAAAAGGACAATGTTAGAGCGAACCAGCTGTACAACACAATATGTGAAAAGCTCCGTAGTATGAATCTCATTGACGATTCTTACTCTATGGGCGAATTCGAAGCGATGAGAAGCCAATACCAGAGAGCTTTGTACCAACTCGTCGCTGTTGCTAACGGGACCGAAATACCAATAACTCTGCCAGCTACGTGGCCAATAGTTCAACCTTCAGCCCTGGAATGGTCGAGATACCACCGGGAGTTCGAGGAATTATACTTCGTAGCCGGTGGCGGCTTCGGCAAAGTATTTAAAGCTCGCAATAGACTAGATGGTGTTGAATACGCAATAAAAAAAGTGTTCATTAAGTCATCCGATGTCGACTCCATTATGCTGCATTTGTCAGAGGTGAAAACTATTGCCAGTCTAAATCACCCCAATATAGTGAACTACAAGGCTGCCTGGTTGGAACCCATGATTGAATCCAACATCAAGAAAATACACAAATTTGAAATGGATACAGACAGCGTCGAATTCGACACCAATATATCTTCTGTTCATCCCAACTTTATAACCTCTTTCAAAACTCACAACTCAAAGGATTTAATAACACAAAAAAGCCTGTCTGACTTAAGTATACAGTTTAAGAACTCAAACAGTTTCGATTTGGACTTCGAGAATAATGATAACTCAAATTCCGATGATGATGATATTTCTGATGACGAGTGCTCTTCGCCGGATGAAGAAAATGTCGTCGCCAATTTCTACTCCAGTGAAGAGTTCAAGAATTGCTCACGAGTTAATCTTAGATGGGCCACTCTGTATATCCAGATGACTTACTGCCAACAAACTTTGCAACAGTGGCTGGATAAAAGGAATCAACATATGACGATTTCGAGAAAAGGTTCTGCAGATTTTACTCTACATCATAGCGACTCGACTGAATCAGCTTGTCTGGAATCTCCCGATGTGAATTATCCAATAGATTGGCCTCATATCGATGTTCTGATGGATATGTTCACGCAATTGGTTAAGGGGCTTCATTATATCCATTCCCGTGGAATAATTCACCATGACATAAAACCTAGTAATGTGTTCGTGGCTAAGAGTGAAGGAGGTTGTACCGTCCAGCTGGGAGACTTTGGTTTGGCATGTCCATTGCAGCAATCTCACAGTGGTCTTGCTTTGGGAACTCATTTATATGCAGCACCTGAACAATTAGAAGGACACTGTAATCCTAAGGTAAGTTGTCTAAGTATAATGTGTAATTTAGAAGAGTACATTCTGTTGTGGTACATTCTCCCTGGTGATAGAATATTACTTTCATATGAATGAATGGAATGAAACTAACGTTGAATAACAATCAACTCATTAAACAATATAACTATCACATAGTACTTAGAGAGCGTTCAAGTATTACGTAACGCAACTTTTGAAGATTTTTGAACCCCCCCCTCCCCCCTTGTAACGCATCGTAACGTTTTACGAGAATTATTACGTTACGTAATACTTGAATCCCTTATATGTTCCATAAACTTTTTTTTACTTTTTAGTTTTTCTTTAGCCGTTTTCAAAATTTCATTGGCATTTTTTTGACACAGTTGCGCTGGCAAGTTAGCATGAGAGCCTTTATAGGCCGAGAACAGCTGATGATACAAATCTCCCTCTTTTGAGGACATTACAGTATGAACACTATGAACTCACTTTAATGACACCAACTGACTACAGCAATTTGCTTCTGCATAAACACTAACGAATACTAACAACGACAACAATAAATAACGTATAATACAATCTAGGGATTCCCCGTGAAATATAAACGAAAAAGTTTGCCAACTTGCGAGAACAAATTACAAATGACGACCAGACTAATACAATTGAGGGATTCCCCGTAAGACGTAAACGAAAAGGGTTGCCAATTTGGGAGTTTTAATTCCCTAATTTTTTATTTAAAAAAAGAAACAGTGTTACGTAACGTGTTATAAGAAAGACCCCCTCCCGCCCCTGTAACGCATCGTAACGTTTTACGAGACCCCCCCTCCCCCCAAATTGCGTTACGTAATACTTGAACGCTCCCTTATAGAAATAAATCTCTTTTCAAAAGAACCTCATTTCCTTGTGAAAAGACATTAATAAACTTTCTTTAAGTGTAATGGAATCGATAGCATGTTTTACATTACAATTAACTCTGTTTTTTCACATCCCATAGGGACCCATATCATTGGGCCTCCGGTCTCACACACACCAACGAAACACGCCAGCACGAATGCTGTTATTTGTTGATTTGTTCTGTCATAGGTTGATCTTCTGTGCAAGAGTAGTACTGCCCCAATTGATCAAACATATCAATTACTAACTAAATATCTTTAATGATAAATTTTACTATATCTCATACTCATCTCCACACTCCACAAGCACAAAGGTTTCGGTCAAAAGTGTTATTGAGTTTTTCTTATTATGAAAATACTTAATAACAACTTGGAGTTTGGAAGTTGGGGTCTGTACCCCCGTGTCTCGGAGAGTACGTAAAGCTCTCGGTCCTGCACCTGATCGTGTCGGTTAACCGTCCCATCGGATTATGAGAGAGAGGGAACAGAGAGTGCACCTGTGTTTACGCACACACTTGTGCACTATAATATTTCATGCGTAGTTGGTTGGTCTCCGCAACCCGATCAAGCTATCAAATGACTAAAAAAAATGTAGTCTGCGGGGCTCTAAAGGAGCTACACACATATATTATAACTATACACATACTTTAAAGATTTTTATTATGTACTAATTGATTCTTTTTTATTTCCAGAGCGACATGTACAGTCTCGGCATAATACTGTTAGAAATGGTGGAACCATTCAGCACAGGTATGGAACGAGTCAAAACCATCACAGATCTCCGGAAAGGACAAATCCCAGCGCATCTGACTGCGAACTACCCGAAAATAGCCCATATTATAGGCAAACTAGTTCACCGCCGACCCAGCAAGAGACTTGACACTACCGAGCTGCTAGAAGAACTGAGGAATCTAGCAGAGAATAAAGACAGTACTATTAGGTTATTGAAAGAAGAATTGGCTGCAAGGGATGATGAGATAGCAAAATTGAAAATGATGTTAGCCAAACTAAATTTTCAATGAAACTGTACTTATTTATGATAGTATTATTTCTAAGACTTGTGTGATTTTAAATACATTATGTATTTATGATAAAGAGCTTTTTTTTATTTATTTATCCAAACTTAAGCTAATATTATAAATTCGAAAGTAACTCGTGTCTGTCAGTCTATTTATTTATTAATCTTAGGGAAACTTACGTCTATCTATCTGTTACGCTTTACCGGCTAAAACGCTGAACCAATTTAGATGTAGGTATTTACTTATATTTATCTAAATTAGTGTAGTACGGTATAGATACAGATCGGACCTTGAGAAAAACATAGGCTATTCGCAAGAACCGATATGCACGCGGGCAAAACCGCAGGAAAAGTAGTAGTAAATGATGTATACATTAATTTATCAATTTTATTTTGGAGTTGGCTAAATGTGTATCATCGCAAAGGGAGGGGTTTCTATTATGCTACGTCGGGGTTCCAGGGATTTCCTTCCGAGGGTGCACCTGGTTCCCCGGCTTCTAGTACCCCAGATGGTGTTCGGTTTTTAGTCGGTTCGAGTCCGACATAACCACTAGTGGTATACGAAGGGATTTCCGCACAAAAAAGAGGGTTTCTATTATGCAACATAAATCTTTCTTGAGTAATTTAGGGTAGTTGTCTGTATCGTAAATAATAAATGCCTCTCATTCATCAATCATCATCAACACGTCTCCTTCCTTCTTATAACGAATAATAGAAAACATCTCGGAAAATATAATTATTATAGCTTTCATTTCTATTACAAACTTTAATCAAATGTACACTGAAATATATTGCTGCAACTGAGTAGTCTAAAACAATGACGTCACAAGTTTGTGTTTTGTATATTTTTCATACAAAGTTAACGTTTGAACTACCCTATAGTACTAATTTGACTCTATATGGCGAAGTCGTAGCGTATGCGACTGCAGTCCTTGAGCCAAGCCTTCATTGCCGACAATTACAATATTTCCGAGTTTGGCCATTTGCTATAAATTTTAGTTTTATGTAATTTAGAGACATGCTGATTTCAGTATGAACGGGCCGATACTATCCTCTCACAGAAGACCAACCAATAAAGTGACAGCATTTGTGTTGTCGTGTTATATTGGTGAGTGCGAGACCGGAAGCCCAATGATGCAGAAGCAGAAAGCATTAGTGTGAGTCACCATGTTGCATTGGTGACCCGGTGACTAGTCTTGGATTCTGGTCATGCTTTCCATCAGGCAGAATAGAGTCACTTTGGGAAGTCCATATACAATATAAACTGCCTCGTTGGTCTCACGGTTGAAGTGTGCGATTGCCGATTAAGAGGTCTCGGGTTCAAATCCCGGGTCGAGCCAAAAGTGTTATTGAGTTTTTCTGATTATAGAAATACTTATTAACGGCTCGGAGTTTGGAAGTTAGGGTCTGAACCCGCCGTGCCTCGGAGAGAGACTAATTTTTAGTGCCTATAAACTTTCTTGCAAAGTTATATTATATAGTTACTTTTTATTTTTTCAAAATAAGTCAACAGCTCTATATATACCGCTCTTATAGAATTGAAATCGCTTAATATTACCAAGCCAAATTCTCCACACCCAAGAGTGGAGAGGCTTCGGTACGAAGCTACGAGTACTCGAAGAGCACCACTCGAAAATTTTGAGTCTCTTGAACTGTAAATTTTCTACTAAAATGTGCATCTGAGGATGGAAAATACAACAGTATCCTTCTAATAGTTAATTGTGATTTATCACCTTTAAATAATAGCTTTATTTCTGTGACAGGTGCCTACAAAACCCAAGAAGTTACTTTAACAAGCGTCGTAACATTTTCATTTAGTATCACCTATATTAGTATTAATTTTTTACGTATCAGCTTTATCACACACTTTAAAATTATCTAGTAAGATTCATATAAAATGAAAATTGACACCTAGATCAAACTATATTTTAAGGGACGTTTTATATATTTTTTATTATTAATTTCATCACGACGAAGACTTGAAAACTCGAAAACTTAAATTGAAGACTATAAATACATTGGCAGAAACAACTGATCCGGCTGGTTGCTATCTCATCAAAAGAAGAATTTATATTTTAAGGATTATCGATAGCTCACATATTAAATAAACCTTAAGGCGCGTATCCACCAAGATTGTTGACAATTTCAGTGTTTGCAACTTCAGAAAATCGCCAACTTTTGTTTCCATTGTGTCTACCTCTAACCGTTTTGCCAACAACTCGGCGATCAATTAACAACTCGATTAATTCGTTCGTCCACGTGTCAGTCAAGTTTATTTTTGTTTGTAACTAAGCGTCTCCACAGAGCCAATCAATATCTGCAACAAGCATATTCTTTTGATTTTTACCGCCAAAAACACAAGGCAATTACAGAAACTTTTGTCACCAACACGTGTTAACAACACAAAAGTTGGCAACATTTGTTTGGTGGAGCTTTAGATTTCTCAAATTATGTTGTGCACTGCATCCAAGAACAGCAAGATCCGAATTCCATTATAGGATACTTACTACTGTATAAAACTGGCTTCATAAAGACAGACTAAAAAGACCGTTTAGAAACAGCCTGTTATATTAGGTCTTTACCTATGAAATTGCCGTTTTGTGTGCAATAAGTGAAAGTACTTACTTTTTCAAACTTTTTTATTTCTGTTATTCGAAGTAATCACCCATGCAATCGACGCATCTTTGCCAACGCATTGGCACTTTATTGATGCCCTTCTTGTAAAAATCAGCTGGACGGGAGGCAACAAACTCTTCAAAGGCATTTTGTACTGCCTCTCGGGAATTGAATTTTTTACCCACTAAAAAGTTGTCTAAATTTTGGAAAAGTAATAGTCGGTAGGTGCAAGGTCTGGTGAGTATGGCGGATGAGGGCGAGCTTCCAACCCCAGCTCTTGCAGCTTGGAGACTGTCTGTTGCGCAGTATGGGGTCACGCGTTGTCGTGAAGGAGCAGTGGGGACGACCGATTGACCAAAGCTGGTTGCAGATGTGCAAGCTTCTCCATCATTCTCTCCAGTTCTTCACAGTACACATCTGCATTAATGCTCATGCCGTTTTGTAAAAAGCTGTGGTGAATCACACCCGCACTAGACCACCAAACAGTGACCATCACCTTTTTAGGGGTCATTTTTTGTTTAGGGCATTGCTTTGGTGCTGAACCAGGGTCTAACCAACTTGCTGAGCGCTTTCGATTGTCGAACAGAATCCATTTTTCGTCGCACGTAACTATTCGTTTCAAAATTCCTTCATTTCTTTGCCTGTTGAGCAGCGAAAGGCAGGTCTCGACGCGTACGTTGCGCTGGCGATCGTTAAGGTCGTGGGGCACCCATCTATTAAGCTTTTTTACCTTGACAATTTGTCGCAAATGGAACAATATTGTTTTGATGCTTACATTAAAAGCTGCTGCTAGCTCAGCTGTAGATTGAGTTTCGTCAGCTTCCACAATCGCCTTTAATTCATTATTGTTAACCAAAGTCTCCGGACGACCACGAGCTTCATTTTTCAAGTCAAAATTTCCAGAACGGAACCGGAAAAACCAATAAAGGGTTGTGCGTTCGTTTGTACAGTTCTCTCCGTAAACGTTTTTGATGTTACGTGCCGTTTGTGTTGCGTTGGTGCCACGACGGAACTCATATTCCATAATTACACGAATTTTTAAAGTATCCATTATGACGAAAAATGTTCAAATGTAATGAAAATACAACGCTAATCAAAAAACAAAAGACTGAGTTTGTAAATAGAATGTCATGGTTTTAAAACAAAATTAATTTGAATTTAGAATACAGAGCCATTACAAACTTTTTTTTATTTGAAATGACCAGTACTGAAGAAACGCAATTTCATAGGTAAAGACCTATTATTTACCGATGGCGTGTATGTTTAGTAAAATAAAACCACTAGTTTAATTTCATTACCAAATCTTTATTTACAAAATGTAACACACATATTATATAAATTATTACCTTAATCTAGCGTTATTTACAGTCTTAACAATTAATTTTACGCGATTCCATGCATTCTACTGCGCGGTTAGCGGGCGAATGCGCTCGGAAGCTTCATTGAAGCCAATGTATGAAGCGCAGGCGCAGATGCACGTTACAAGATGGCGTCTACTGCGTGGATTACGCCGTTCGTCGCGGGGATGTTATGTGTTATCACTTGGGCATTATTTACTTTGATACGTCCTGAAACCATAAATTAGTAATATTAATGTGTATGTCTATGTATGTAGTCGATTAAGAGACTTATCTGGCTAGCGTTGTATAGCAGATAAAACCTCCGTTCTAAAAAGAGTTTGTTGTTGATATCTTTGTGTTAAGAGGGTGCTGTAAACTTTGAATCCGACTTCTAGTCAGCGCCACCATGAGTTGTCTCTTACTATAGTTTTAACACTTACCCGAACTCTTCTGAAGCGTCAAAGGTTTACTATCTTCCATTGAATTCCTGAGCTGGTAGTACCGCATACCAGCGCTGTACAGAGTACCAGGTAGAACGTGCCTGGCTACCAGCGTCTTGGCTCCTTCTTTGTCAGCAAACTGTTCTAGGTCAGCCGCAGATAAGCGAGCAAATGCCGCATCCGTTGGCGCGAATACTGTGTAGGTTTTGCTTTCTGGAATATTCAAAATTTACCAATATGAAAGAGAGATAAAAAGGATTTCTGCATAATATGAGTAAATAACTAATTCCATATGGTTAATTCTGGAAGGTGGCTTAAACAGTATGCCTAATAAAGATAGAAAAATAGTTTTTTAAGACAACTTCCGCACTAGATATTCCTGTAGGTATCGCGGAGGATTTTACAAGTGCGTCTGAAACGGACACGAAACACCCAGACAGAAATAATTTGTGAATCACACAACGTGTTCTTCCATGTGGGTTTTGAATCCACAACATTAATCGAAGAAAGCGGCTAAACATATTTCTAATTCTTTTACAAAAGCTTTCTTTTATGTACATTTTCACATAACATATAACATGTTGCGCATGTGTATTTTAGTAAATATACATAACCACAGAAAAAACAAACAAACACATAGTGTGATCTTCAGTTACGCAATGCCTTTAAAACATTACATAACGTGAAAGTTCGAATGTGAATACTGACACTCTTTTTCACATTTGTCATTATTAACCAAGTTTAAAAGAAAAGGAGATTCTTAATTCAGTTGTTCTTTTGTTTTATTTATCATATTGGAAATTTTACAAGCCTGAATATGATGAGTAAACTAACAAATTTACTCAAGTCTGGTTGGGATCCTGAACGCGGAATTGACGTCATCTCAACGCTAACTCACGTGGTCAAATCAAAATATATTCACCAATAATACAAGAGAGGCGTTAACGATTGTAGGTAGTAGAGCTATGCTGATTTCAGCATGAATGGGCGGGCTCGACCGGGGCGGTACTACCCTCGCACAGAAGACCAGCCTAAAATGACAGTTTTAGAGCTGTCGTATTTCGCTGGTGAGTGCGAGACCGGAGCCCAATGATGCAGGGGTGACAGTTATCGTAGTAGTGTGCGAGCAGTGAATGTTCGTAGAGTTATGTTGAGGGTGATGTGGATCGAACCGTCGGCCAGGGAGACCCGTAGAAACGGTGGTGCCGCTGGCCGCCCGCGGCATAGAGAGGGGCCCAACCAAGGCTAACCACCCTGGGAGGCTGCCCCGTCAGGTCGCGCATAATCCACGGAGTGGCTCGTCGTGCCGGTTGGTGACCGGACGGTGGGACCAGGCGACCACTTCCGGGAGGGTACGGGGGCCCTTCCGTCCGACGGTTCGGTCACCGTCAGGCCTCACTATTGTATGGCGATACAGCATTCCGAGCCTCGGTATTACACTGCCGCGATGACTGTCGCGCCTTTTACGCTCCCACTTCCCCCCCTCTATTTTAATCATGGCAGCAAAGAAAAGATATAAACGTTCAACAGCGGCACCCCATTCACCCACCAACCCGCTTTTTGAGGTGGAGTTTACTAACATCCGTGGACTCCATGCAAACCTCAATGCCGTCCACCAACATCTTGAGACGGCTCGGCCGGCCATGCTTTTCTTAACGGAGACACAAATACGCCGCCCTGCCGACACGACATATCTTCTCTACCCCGGCTACGTGCTTGAGGAGCGCTTCCTCGCTAAGGCTGGAGTGTGTCTTTTCGTCAGGGCGGATGTTTGTTGTCGCCGATTACGTTGCCTTGAAGACCCATCCTTCTCCACTATTTGGCTACACGTGGATACCGGCTCCATGAGCCGAATCTACGTGTGCCTATACCGATCCCATTCTGGAGACTACGAGACAACTAAACTTTTCGAACATCTCAGTCAGGCAGTGGATAAAGCGCAGGAACAGTTCCCGACCGCTGAACTGGTGTTTCTGGGA